>CANTUV010000039.1:15000000-16250000 GCA_947685225.1 Garcia nutans | reverse complement strand
GTGAGTGACGCTTGTAGTAGTACTTAATCCGAGCGCAACAAAACCTCTCAACACAAGGATAGGAAACACAAAGAAAAGAACTATCTAGGGCAAAATCCTACACATGACATGCTCAACAACACGGCGTGTCAATGATCGTGCCCTAAACCCATAACATAAAAGCTTTGACACACTCAGTGACATGGGTGTAGACCCTTAAATTTTTTCCTGGTCCGGTCCAATATATTTTAATTAGTCCAAAATAATTTTTATGTTGTCCGATATATTTTAGTTAGTTCAAAATAATTTTTATGGTATCTTAATTAATCTTAATATTTATTTTAGTAAAAAATGGTGAAATGAATAAAAATTCAAAAAATAAAAAATGACAAAAAAATCGTCGCCGAAAGTCAGCGCGGGCCCGTGGGCATTTCGTCCGCAGGAGTTTCCTGTAGGCAAAATAGCCTAAGGGCCCGTTCTGCTCGCTATGGGCCCATTCCTAGCGGCTGCAGCAGCCAGCTGCGGCAGTTTTTTTTGCCAGCGCAGTTTTTCCGCAGCAGTTTTTTTTCGCTAACGAAATTTTTCCGATGCAAATTTTCCGAAATCTAATACAATTAGGTTTCAGTTTCCTTTTCTTATTCAATAAAGATGCCGTGAATAATTAGGAATGAAGGATATAAAACTTCTATAAATAAGGACTAAACAACACAAAAAAAAAGGGAGGCCGAAAGAGGAGAAAAAGTGGATAGAGGCTTGGAACAAAATTGATCCGAAATTGAGTAGGAAAGGGAGAAATCAAGCTGATTTTTTTTTTTGGAAGCAGAAAAATAATTTAAGCAATTCAAAGGCAAAAAGACTTGTTTTTGACCTTGTTCATCCAAGAAGCAATTTTTGGTGAAACTTACAAAATAAGGTTTGAATTCTTAATTTCTTTTGTTTTTTTTTTTTGTCACAGTAGCTTAATCATCACTTTGTTTCTTTTAATTCAAAAATTTTAGGACTTCAATTCACTTTTTCTAAGGCTTAAAAATCTTAAATCGTGGCTTTATTTTCTAAAAGTTTAAAGATATTAGTTTGATTTCTTCAAAACCCCAAAACTAAGATTTGCTTTCCAAATTTTCAAAACTCTAAGTTGTATTCTGTTTCCTTCCAAAAGACTAAAAAACATCTTTTTTGCTTTTATAAATTTTAAATCGTGTTGTTTATCTTCATAAAACTTCATAAAATTTTCAAATTGATTTTCAAACCCTAAAAGCCAAATCATCCACCAAAACCCTAAATCCTAAAACACTAAACCCAAATTCAATTTCCAAACCTAAAATAGTAAACTCTAACCTCTTTAAAACCTTAAACCCTAACTTTTTCTAAACCTTAATCCTTTAAAACTTCAAAAATCATAAAACCACAAATATTTTAAATTTACACAGTAAGCTTGAAACCATCATTTAAAACCACAAATCAAAAGTATTTTAAAGTGTCCAAAATCCTAGTTTCATGATTTCACAATTCAAACCTTAATTTGTTTAATCAAAGTGTCTTATCAACCTTTTAAAACATAAAATCCTTAATTTATTTTAATTCTTTAAAAAGTCACAGTAGCTTATATTCAAAAATCCAAAACCCTAAACATATGAAATAAAGGATCTAAATGGAAATAGTAGCTATAATTTGGATTTTTATTTACCTTATTAAATTCCATATTTGATTATGTTTTGATTTATTTTATATGCTTTAATTTATTTAAGTTCAATGCTTGGTTTATTTTATTTATCATTGATGGATGTTTACTTTCTATTGATATTTAATACCTTTGATGAATGATTTATTTATGATGAATGATTATTTACTTTTATCAATTAATTTAGATTTCCAAAAGTTGTAAGAGGTATGTTTCCACTTGTTAGATACCTCATTAGTTAAATATCATGTAATTTAATTTGCTTTTTTATTTTAGAACCTATGTAAAGGACATGTTTCTACCTTTTGGTGGGTGTCCTATTTAGGCATGTGATGTAAGGACATGTTTCTATCTTCGGATGGGTGTCCATTTATTTGTTTTGCTTGAACCTTGCTTTCATTTTAATATATTGATGCTTTCTTTTAATTATTGTGTGTAAAATGGATAATGTTGTTATATTTAAGAATTTTATAATATTAAGACCTGTAAAGAAGGCTGGTTCCAATGAACCGGGCATTGTGGGGGTGCTGGGCCATTTCTCACCTTCCCCACACGTACCTAACTTTCCGAACCCATTAGGGGGTTGGGGATTCCTTAGGAATTGAGTCATCCACCCCTTTCTTTTTTCCCGGCCCGTCCAGGTGGTGACTCATTTTCTCCGGACTTAGGTCCGTGTTCTCTAAGGCCCCGAGCCTAAACAGTGCCGAAGTCGCAAGAACCATTCCACCGGGAGTGGGGGCAAAAATCCCCGCTCATAGTGGTGACTCCACTGGGGATAAGAGAAGTTTATTCCATTGGTCTTTATATTATTCTATTATTTCTTATAATGATATTACCCATTGCATCATCTTAGATTACATCGTGTACGTGAGTTAGGACGCCCGTGTTACCCGTGTTGTGTTATGTGAGGGATACCATACTTTCACTCAAGGTATGGAGATCGAGCATGGCATAACCACTCATAGTCTCGTACCATTTGGTATATACTTGCTATGGGAACCTAAGCCTTTTAACCCAAAAACTAAAGCTCATGTAATTGGCCTAGTTACTTTCCTTAGGTTTTTACCCCAAATGCATGTTGTTTGACTATGGTTAATTTATCTTGGCTTAAATCATGTCTTATTTGGTTTGTTCTTTTTCTAATATGACCTAAGTATATTGTAAGCTCAAAAGAAATTTTTCTTTAAAGTCCAAAAGACCAAAGCTGTTTTCAAAATTTTTCAAGATGGTCTTTGGACATAAGACTTTTCTAAAAGTAAATAAAAAATTCTTTTACTCATGGCCCAAATACTAAGCCCAAAATCCATTTTTCTAAAAACTTTTACAATGGGCTTAGAAACAAAACTATTTTCATCCAACCTTTTATTACAAAGAGCTTGCAAAAATATTTAGGTCAATTATGAAATACCAAAAATCAATTGTGGGCCTAGTTTATACTAAGAATAAATTAACCATGGGCTTGTTTTTGGCATGAATCATTAGTTACCTTTTTCAAGTGAGAAATATATCTATAATAAACCTCTTAATTTAGTTTTAATCCAATATAGCATAAAAGCTATTTTGGTTGGATAAATGGATTAAAACCTAATTAATGGGAATTATTATAAACTGATTTCCATTTTTGAAAATATAACTATTGGTTGAAACGTCTGAGGGAAATATTCAAAAACAAGATACCCCATGTTGGTATTTTGCTAACCATATACCTAGGAAAAGAGACTCGCCATTCGTGTGTGGATGTTATAAGGTTGGAAGGAACATCCTAATTGTCCTTGTTTGTTGATTGTTTGTGCATACATGCATACATGCATACATTTGCATCTCATATCATTGATTGTCTCTAGCTCAAAGCCCTAGATTACGATAGTTCAAAAGCTTAAGAATCTAGCAACGACTCAATCACTTGCTCACCAAAAATAATGGATCCTGAACAAATTCAAAGAATGGTGGATGATGCCCTCAATGCCAAAATGGAAGAAATAAAAGAGGCCATGGCCGAGACCATAAAGAATCAACTAGCTGCAATTTTAGGAAACCATGCCGAAGCATCTGCTAGCACCAAGAAAGTTAAGGGGAAGGCTAAAGCTAACAAAGTAGCTTTTGATCATGATAAGGTGATCATTGATGATGATGATTAGGCTCAATACTGCCAAGATCTTCAAGACAAAAAGGAGCCAAAGGTCATTGAGAAGGCAACTATTGAAAAGATCGAGACATCAGATGTTGAGAAGAAGATTGTTGATTTGAAAAAGAAATTTGAGAAGAAGTTGAAAACCGAAGAGATGTCCGAGATTGAAAAACTATTTAAACAGGATGAGGAGGTCCCTTATAAGTTCAAGATGCCATCCTTTGCTAGATACAATGGTACTGGAAATCCTCATCTCCATGTGAAGCAGTATATCACAGCCATGCAGTCTGCCCGAGCTACTAAGGCTCAAACCCTAAGGTACTTTATGCTCTCATTGGACCCTGTTGTCCAAAATTGGTTCAATACCTTAGATGATGGAACACAAAAGAGTTGGGATCTACTTTACGAAGCCTTCATCCAATAATATGGATATAATGTTGAGTTGGAAGTTACCTTGATGGAAGTGGAGTCCATTAGGCAAAGGCCGAATGAGGATTTTGAAGATTATGTCAAGAGATGGAGAAACAAGGCTGCTTTACTCAAGAAGAGGCCCGATGAATCTGATCAAATAAGGATGATTGTGAGAGGGGTGTTGCCTAGTCTTCATGAGAGGATGTCTCATACACTCATCCGTGATTTCAAAGACCTTCTCCAAGCGGGTTTGCAAATTGAAGAGTGGGAAAGGGAGAAGAATCACTTTTCAATCAAAAGGAATGAGAAAGGGAATTATCAGCCTAGCAATCAAAGTACACAAAAGGAAGCTGATGTTAATATCACTAGTCAAGGAGGAATAAGGCATTTTTAAAATTAGGAAAGCCACTGTCTTGGGTTCTCAATAAGCTACAAAAGAGGGGATTATTACAACCCTTGACTCCTCGTCCTTTGCCTAATCCTCTTCCACCTAATTTTGATATTAATGCATTTTCCCAATTCCATCAAAGGCCTGGACACGAAACAGACAATTGTATGAAGTTGAGACATGAGATCCAGAATTTAATTGATAATGGCAAGTTGCTTGAGCCGGATAAGCTCAATACCAAAGGTAATCCATTTCCAAGGTTCAACAGGGTGCCACCACCAGCAACCTTCATGGTAGGAAAAGGATTAGAAGAAGATTTTGTTTTATCATCCTTTCAAGATGGGTATATTGAAGATATGAAAGGAAAAGAAGCCTAACTCAACAAACTTTCCTTAGCTTGAATATTGTTTTTCAATTTAACTTTCTTTAATATCTAAATTGGAACAATCTTCTTTTTCAAATTTAAATTTTGAATAAATTACTTTTTTCAAAAATTTTGTTGGTCTTTGTTCATTTTGGTGCTCAACCGATGCGGAATCTAGCTTGATAATTATAAATTAATGTGTCTAGGCATTATGACTTGAATGACTTTACTAGATGAGGGAATTGCTCTATAGCATTGAGTTGTGTATGCTTACTTAGAGAGGGCTCCTGCATAATTACCTTTGTCTAGGTTCTAGTCAGTCTTAGAACATGCTTTGACAAACTTTCGAGGCAAAATTGAACTCTACTTATTTAAGAGAGAAATGATCTAGGCATTGTTTGACAAGCCAACAACTTGTATCCACCAAATTAAATATCAATCCCTAATTGTCCCTTTGAGCCTTCATAAAATTTTAGCTTTCTTTTAATTGGCATATAACCCCAACAACCTACCCTGAGCTGTTGTGATACTTTTGACAAGTCTTATGATCACTAAGATGAAGAGACAAGAAGATCAAAAGAAAGTAATGATTAGTCAAGATCATGAAGATAGTTGAAGTTCTCAAGACCGTGAAGATAGTTGATGTTTACAAGACCTTAAGGGTAGTTGAATTTTTCAATACCATAAGGGTAGTTGATGTTCCCTTAATATCTCCAATACGTCAAGACAACATCAACATCGAAGTAAAAAATTATTTATCCCTGTTAAAGAAGATTTATGTCACTCCACTCATCCATTATTGGAAGCTCAAGTTAGTACAAACAAGACAACTCTTTTAGAGCTAGAACAAAAAAAAAGAAAAAAAAAGAAGAAGAAGAGAAAAAGAAAAAAAATGAAAAGAAAAGAAAAGAAAAAAGAAAAGAAAACCTAAAAAGGCAGTTCAAAAAGCCAACTGAGTTCTCTTTTATCTAAGACAACAAAAGGCTTCCATTTGGTTTATAAGGACGAATTGACTTGAATTGGTCCAACCCAACCAAAGATTCGATCAAAATCAAAGGAAAAGTAGAAAGACTATTCAGTTCGTGAAAGTTCTGTACTTGATAGTCCTACAAGAAAGAAGGACAAAATGATAAAATGCTCAAAGAAAGGGAAGAGTAAGGAAAATAAAGAGAAAGAAAAGGGAAGAGTAAGAAAAGTAAAGAGGAAAGAAAAGGGAAAAGAAGAAAAGAAACAGATTTGGGTCTTAAACTTTTTGCAAGGGCAAAAACTGTCCTAATCAAGATCGAGATTAATGCCAAGAAGATAGAAGGAATTTGGAGTCTAGCAAGATTTCCTCCAAGCTGCCTAAAATTCAAACAGGAAATTTGTAGTGTGAGGGTTTGTCCTTTGTGTCACACTGGCTCTAATCTAAAAATGGCCTTCATTTAACCTATGTCCCTTATAGACCCCATTTCAAGCCTATTAAAGACCTATTGATCTCTCTTGGTAGGTAGAGTCTATTAGTGGAGATAGTTTGGATATGCATGCATATGAGATAGATAATATTTAAACTCAAATGAGACCTTTGGCCAAGTAATGTGTATGTGCCTATCTGAAGTGCAACAATTCTTGCTTAAATAGAAATGATTCCCGAGTTTAGTAAGGTAACTAGGGTTGTCAAGTTATAGATATGTTAATTTGGAAAAATCATGTCATGAGGTACATTGACATTAATTCAGCAAAGCCAACATCTGATTTCAAAATTCAAAATTAAAAAAAAGGGTGTTTTTTCATACAAAGCCTTCAAGTTAAGGGAAGTATGTTGAACCTCCAAAGGACACATTGGGCAAAGAAAATGATTATTGGCAAGGTCATGAAGAAGCTATCGACTGACATGCTGAGACATAGTTTGAAATAGATGAATCCCTTACTCTGCTGCTTGGGGTCTCCATTATTCATATTTTCAACATCTTGAAGATAAAAGCCATAAATGTAAAGCTTTCTATCATTCCAATGCAAGACTTGAATGAGCGTCGAAAAGGAGTCAATGAGAATACTTCTACTAATCACCTCAGTCTGTGAGTCAATGAAACCGCTGTGAGTATTATAATACATGAACATATCACATCGCACTTTCTTGTCTTGTGTTGTCTATTCCTTTTCAAAATGAACACAAACACCTTGCGAAGTAAAGAATCAAAAGAAGATATTGAATCAAGAGGGCACAGAAAGCATATTTGCTTGTGGAAGCTCCAATCATTTTACAAAAGAAGAAATACGTGCTTGTGCGACGAACTAGATGGCAAAAACATCAATCAGAGCCCGCGTAGAAAAATCATGAGTTTGAGCCTACACAAAGGGGCAAAGTTTCTCCTTTTCAATTTTTTTGAGTCTATATATAAAAAATTCTTTGTCACGCAGGGGGGCAAGGAGAGGGTATGAAGGCTAGCTAAAAAGGGCTGAATTTTTTTTGCAAAATTGCAAAGGAAGAACAAGACGGAATGAAAAAAGAAGGAAATTAGAATTCTCAAAAGAATGAAGATACAAGAGGCAAAAGATCAGTCCAGCTAAAAGAGCTTAAGCTAAGGAAAAGACCCAATTTAAAGGATGAAGATCCAATTTCAAGGCTGAAGACCCGATCTCAAAGGAGGAAGATCCATTTTCAAAGGTGAAGAACCATAATGCATAGAACGGCAGGAGCAATCAGGCTTCTCAACTGATAAAAGGTTAGTCAAAATCATTCTCGAGTCCAAGTACCCAAATCAAATCAATCCTGGGTCCAAGTACCCAAATTCAATCCAATCTCGGGTCCAAGTACCCAAATTCAATCCAATCTCGGGTCAAAGTACCCAAATCAAATCAATCTTGGGTCCAAGTACCCAAAATCAATTACAATTCAACAGCGGGTCCAAGCACCCAAATTCAATTTAGTCTCGGGTCTAAGTACCCATTCTCGGGTCCAAGCGCCCATTCTCGGGTCCAAGTACCCAAATCAAATAAATTTCGGGTCCAAGTACCCAAATCAAATCAATTTCGGGTCCAAGTACCCAATCCTAGGTCCAAGTACCCAAATTCAATCAATCTCGGGTCCAAGTACCCAAATCAAATCAATTTCGGGTCCAAGTACCCAATCTCAGGTCCAAGCACCCAAATCAAATCCAATCTTGGGTCCAAGTGCCCAATCTCGGGTCCAAGTACCCAATCTCGAGTCCAAGTACCCAAATCAAATTATTCTCGGGTCCAAGTACCCAAATCAAATCAATATCGGGTCCAAGTAACCAAATTCAATCCAATCTCGGGTCCAGGTACCCAAATCAAATCAGTCTTGGGTCCAAGTACCCAATCACTGGTCAAAGTACCCAAATCAAAATCAATCTCGGGTCCAAGTACACAATCCCGGGTCCAAGTACCCAAATTCAATCCAATCTCGGGTCCAAGTACCCAAATCAAATCAGTCTCAGGTCTAAGTACCCAAATTCAATCCAATCTCGGGTCCAAGGATCCAAATCAAATCAGTCTCGGGTCCAAGTACCCAAATCAAAATCAATCCCGGGTCCAAATACCCAAATTCAATCTAATCTCGGGTCCAAGTACCCAAATCAAATCAGTCTCGGGTCTAAGTACCCAATCTCGGGTCCAAGTACCCAAATCAAATTCAATCTCAGGTCTAACTACCCAATCGCGGGTCCAAGTACCCAAATCAAATTCAAGCTCGGGTCCAAGTACCCAATCTCTGGTACAAGTACCCAAATCAAGTCTAGAACTGGGTCCAGAACCCAAAACAAATTCAAATAATCATCTCATCAAAAATTGTCTTATTGCTTTTCACTCTCTTTCACTAAAGTTTCAGATTATTCAAGCAAGGGGAAACTGTAAACCCTTAATTTTTTACCCGGTCCAGTCCAATATATTTTAACTAGTCCAAAATAATTTTTGTGTTGTATGATATATTTTAGTTAGTCCAAAATAATTTTTATGATATCTTAATTAATTTTAATATTTATTTTAGTAAAAAATGGTGAAAAATAACAAAAAATATTTATTTTAACAAAAAAAATCGGCGACGAAAAAATCGTCGCCGAAAGTCAACTAGGGCCCGTGGGCATTTCGCCCGCAGGAGTTTCCTGCGGGCGAAATGACCTACAGGCCCGTTCCGCCCACGCTGCGACAGTTTTTTTTGCCAGCGCAGTTTTTCCGCAGCAGTTTTTTTTCTCCAGCAAAATTTTTTCGATGCAAATTTTCCGAAACCTAATACAATTAGGTTTCGATTTCCTTTTCTTATTCAATAAAGATGCTATGAATAATTAGGAATGAAGGATATAAAACTTCTATAAATAAGGACTAAACAACACAAAAAAAAGGGGAGGCCGAAAGAGGAGAAAAAGTGGACAAAGGCTTGGAACAAAATTGATCCGAAATTGAGTAGGAAAGGGAGAAATCAAGCTGATTTTTTTTAGGGAGCAGAAAAATGATTTAAGCAATTCAAAGGCAAAAAGACTTGTTTTTGACCTTGTTCATCCAAGAAGCAATTTTTGGTGAAACTTAAAAATAAGGTTTGAATTCTTAATTTCTTTTTTTTTTTGTCACAGTAGCTTAATCATCACTTTGTTTCTTTTAATTCAAAAATTTTAGGACTTCAATTCACTTTTTCTAAGGCTTAAAAATCTTAAATTGTGGCTTTATTTTCTAAAAGTTTAAAGATATTAGTTTTATTTCTTCAAAACCCCAAAACTAAGATTTGCTTTCCAAATTTTTAAAACTCTATATTGTATTCTGTTTCCTTCCAAAAGACTAAAAAACATCTTTTTTGCTTTTATAAATTTTAAATCGTGTTGTTTATCTTCATAAAACTTCATAAAATTTTCAAATTGATTTTCAAACCCTAAAAGCCAAAACATCCAATGAAACCCTAAATCCTAAAACACTAAACCCAAATTCAATTTCCAAACCTAAAATAGTAAACTCTAACCTCTTTAAAACCTTAAACCCTAACTTTTTCTAAACCTTAATCCTTTAAAACTTCAAAAACCATAAAACCACAAATATTTTAAATTTACACAGTAAGCTTGAAACCATCATTTAAAACCACAAATCAAAAGTATTTTAAAGTGTCCAAAATCCTAGTTTCATGATTTCACCATTCAAACCTTAATTTGATTAATCAAAGTGTCTTATCAACCTTTTAAAACATAAAATCCTTAATTTATTTTAATTCTTTAAAAAGTCACAGTAGCTTAAATTCAAAAATCCAAAACCCTAAACATATGAAATAAAGGATCATAAATGGAAACAGTAGATATAATTTGGATTTTTATTTACCTTATTCAATTCCATATTTAATTATGTTTTGATTTATTTTATATGCTTTAATTTATTTAAGTTCAATGCTTGGTTTATTTTTTTATCATGGATGGATGTTTACTTTCTATTGATATTTAATACCTTTGATGAATGATTTATTTATGATGAATGATTATTTACTTTTATCAATTAATTTAGATTTCCAAAAGTTGTAAGAGGTATGTTTCCACTTGTTGGATCCCTCATTAGTTAAATATCATGTAATTTAATTTTCTTTTCTATTTTAGAACCTATGTAAAGGACATGTTTCTACCTTTCAGTGGGTGTCCTATTTAGGCATGTGATGTAAGGACATGTTTCTATCTTCGGATGGGTGTCCATTTATTTGTTTTGCTTGGACCTTGCTTTAATTTTAATATATTGATGCTTTCTTTTAATTATTGTATTTAAGAATTTTATAATATTAAGACCTGTAAAGGAGGCCGGTTCTAATGAACCGGGCATTGTGGGGGTGCTGGGCCATTTCTCACCTTCCCCACACGTACCCAACTTTCCGAACTCATTAGGGGGTTGGGGATTCCTTAGGAATCGAGTCATCCACCCCTTTCCTTTTTCCCGGCCCATCCGGGTCGCGACTCCATTTTCTTCAGACTTAGGTCCGTGTTCTCTAAGGTCCCGAGCCTAAACAGTGCCGAAGTAGCAAGAACCATTCCATCGGGAGTGGGGGAAAAATCCCCGCTCACAATGGGCATGTCATTGATCATGTTCTAAGCTCTGTATTACAATAGATAAGACACGTCCAGAGACATGGGCATGTCTCTGCCCGTGCCAAAACTCCTACAACACAGTAGCTATGACACGCTCAGTGACATGGGCGAGTCACTGAGCGTGTTAATACTATAACATTATAGAAACTATGAAACACTCAGTGATATGGGCATGTCTCCACCACTGAAAATAGAACCATCAACATGCCCAAAGACATGGCCGTGTTACCGGGCATGTTAGGCCAAAATCCTGATATAAACACATAATTGTCACATCTAAAATTATCTTTCTTTACCCTTTCCAACTCTATTCAAACTCACCCAAATCCATCATTTTACCATAAAATACTTGTATATACATCAAAACAACTCAATTAAAAATAAAATACACAATTTTAAAACCATGGCTTCACAACTCAAAAGTTACATAACTCAAAACTCTTTTTCTCTTCACCAAACTTAACCATTTCTTCTATCCAACCCTAAAATCATAGTTAACTACTAAAAACAACTTGATACATACCAATACCAACCATTAATGCATACTGAACCAACATCCCATTCACACATATACAAACTTTCATAGAAAGTCAAGGAAACAAGTTGAAAACTTACCAAATATGGAGAAAATCGCCAAAACTCTAACTTGTTGGAAGAAGCAAATCCCTCCTTTCCTCTAATGGAGATAACCAACCTTCAATGGAGAAAGAAGAAGAAGATGATGATTCCAAACTCATCTCTAACCAACCACTACTCTTTTAACCGCACAATTCTCCACTTTAAATTTTCACCAAGTAAAATCTATATTTCTTAATTAATATATAAAAAAAATCATCTCCCACTAACTACACAAATAATTTTTCAATAATTTAAAATATTGACTTGTATATGTTATGTATATCTACATATATATAATATACACATTTTTCTTTTTCAATTAAATATTATTTTATTATAATTATTATTATTTTAATCATTTATTTAATTTTCAAAAATTAAATTTTTTAAAATTTTGGGATATTACAATTCTCATCTATAACATTTGAAGAAATGGTACTTGTTGAGTAAAAAAGACTCTCAAATGGTACTCGTTGAGTAAAAAAGGCTCTCTTATGGGGGGTCTTGGGATCGAAACGAGGGAGGCGACCCTTGACTTGGGCCAAATAAACAAATCCTGCTGTGGAACCGTGAGGGGAAGCAGTACTGTAGCAGTCCCTTGAAGTGGACTGGGTGAAAAGACCGAGTTGTAAGCCCAGGGCTATTGGGATATTACAGAAAGAAAGGTTTAAGCATTAAAAAGAAGGAACAAATGGAAGTGAAGAGTATAGATGTGCATTGGAAAGAAAAATTCTCTTTGTCTTAACACTTAAAAATAATTGTAATGGCATAGGAGATGGGGGGCTACATGTGAAAAAAGGAGGAAATTCTTCTTGCTATATCCATTCTTCTTCTTGGGTAGAAAGATCATATGGATACACCATCTCTTGATCACAATCTCCAACTTCCTTTCACCTTCATTTTCTTCCATGGACAAGTTCCTTTAATATTTTTAGGGATAGTGCTTGGGTAGTCCTTGAGCAAGCTCTTAAGTGGACTTGGGAGTTCTTCATCACATTTAAGTTGAGCTAGGAGGGAGAACAAGAAGTTTCAACTCTTGATATCTTCAAGGGATTTTTCTATTCTCTTAATTAATTTACTTTTCAAATTTTGATGTTGTAAACATTAATACTTCAATGAATATTTGTGAGTTAAATTATATTGAGATGAATGTTTACTTTGAATTGATGATGTGCTAAATTACTCATGCCTAGAGTTTGTAGTAGATTTGATTAAATGACTTAATTTAACATTTTCATTAATATAACTTGTTATTAGTTGTTTCCATTGGATTATATGTTAGGTTGATAGAGTGGCCACCTATTGATCTCTTAATATTGAATGAAGGATCGAGAGGTAAAATTTGATATTGAAACTATGCAATCAACTACCCTAAGAATGAATTAGAAATATAAGTTCTAGAGTATTCTTAATTTGCTAATTAAGGTGATTTGTTTTTGTTAATTCATGAATGTGAGAATTAATGAATTGATAATTGCTAATTGATATTAAGGAGGAAATTAAGTTATAAGGTTATGTTAATGGATAATTGAGAATTGAGGATTGATTAAGTTGACCTATAAATCCCGGTACCACTCCAAGAATTTAAATTAATCTTACACAACCATTACTCATTTTACTTTTAAGTTTAATTACTTTTTACCATTTCAACACAACACTCTCAATCTTTAAATTATTTATTCCAATCAAACTATTACCAACAAACACCTTCCTTATGAGACGACCTTAGGACGTTCCACCATTTACTATAACTACCTCGTATACTTGCGAGTGTCGCTTGTAGTAGTATTAAGTAGAGCGTAACACTCACCATGTTGAGCAACCACACAAATCTAGAAGGCAGAAGTGCACATTTACACAGAAGACTTTGCAGTGACCTTGTGCGGTGAAAGACTCAGCATGCAAGTGCTTCTATCCACCACCATCTTGAAGCAGTGCGACCGCAAGAATCAAATGAAGCAAAATATGCCAAGAACTTAATCTAACCAATTGAGATAAGGCATGTGGAAGAAGATTTTGATGTAGTAGTCAAATAAGAATATGTGTGACCACGCAAGGTGTTGCGCGACCTCTATAATTGTAAAAGGTGGCACAAAGTAGTTCCTATCAACCTGTCAGACGCCACGTAGACTAGCCATTAGAGATATTCGTTAGACACAATATGAATCTCGCGATAGCACAACATCCATGACAAGCACTAAGTCCTGAACGACCATACAACAAAGCATGTGAGTGCTAGACACCTCTGATAGGCATTTAATACAAAAGATTAAGTTTGGTGAAGCCTTGATCTCTATATCTCAACTCCAATGATTCTTTCAAAGGAAGATGACTATAAATACCCCACAAAATATAATTTAATACATCTTTTGAGCATTTAATAGCTAAACTCTTGCAATTTTATTTTTCAATTTGCCTTGTACCTAAATTTTCATTTATTGTTATTTGAGTATTGGGTGTGAGCCTTAAACACTTTGTAAAGTTTGGTGTGAACTTGTAAAACACTATGTTAGAGAGTGAATCTTGAGAAAACTCTTGTGTGTTGTGAGGATTTACTCAAACATCGTAAAAGTTTTGTGTGAGCTTGAGAAACTGCAAGTTATGGTTGAATTTGTAAAAACTTATAGCTAGTGGAATAATTAACTTGTTGTTGAGGTGTGGACATAGGATTATTGAATTTGAATCACTATAAATTCATTGTGTCAAGTTCTCTCTTCCTTCCTATCTTTAATTTTAAAATTCAATAATCCAAAATTCGAATTCACCTCCTTCTTTGTTACCAACAAGGAACAACACAATTATGTTCTAATTTCAAAGGTATATCAGTTTGGATAATCTTTTGTTCATCATCATTTATTTAGTATATAAAATTTAATCTAATTAATAAGTTTGTACTGATATATTTATTTTTATTAACAAATCATTCTTTATCTAATTTAATTTTTTAAATGAATGAAAATTATTAAAATATTTTTTTAATATCTTATTAAGTAGTTATAAAATTTACTATAATGCAATTTTTTTAATAAAAACTAAAAATAAATATTAATTTTTTAATCTTTCACTTAATTTTCATAAATAGATAAAATGATAATTTTTTCATAAATATTATTAACAACTTCTTTTTAATCTTTCACTTAATATTATTTTATATTATTTAAAATGATAAAATAATTTATTGATAATATAAATTAATATTTGAAAATAGTATTTCATATGCAGAAATATATACAATATTAAAAAATTTTCATACTTACATATTATTTATGATATGTCTAGTATATTAAAATATTTTTTTAATTGATTCAAAATTTTGACTAAAAGAATGATCATAATATTAATTTTTAGTTCCATTTCTTTAATTAAAGAGGAAAAAAATAAAAATAATTGAAATTAGTAATTTGAATAAAAAAATAAGTAAAAATTTATTATTTATTAATTATTTTTGGAGAGAAAAATTATAAACTAATTGCATGTGATGTTGAGTTAAAATAAGTAGAAAAGTGGTAGAAGAACAAAAAATACATTGAAATTTAAACTAAGTTGTACAATAAAAATATCTTTAAATGAGTAAAAAGCATATTAAAAATAAAATAAGATAATAAAAAAATTAAATCTAATTATAATCAATGATATGTTCATTTTAAAATATTTTTAATAATCAAATTTGTATTGCCCATTTAAAAGTTAAAAATAAAATAATAATAATCAAAAATCAAAAATTTGAAAAATTACTATTCTAGAAATCTTGAATCAAGATGTCTATTAAAAGTTAATAAAAAAATGAAAACTAAAGAAGACATTGTTATTGAAATAGTGACCTCTAGAGCATTTTAGCAATAGTAGTGGTAATTATTCTCAATACCTACAAGAGTTGTAATCCTTGATATTGAAACTTAGCAATATAATCTCCTAATTTAAGGTTTAGGGTTTAGACTAAAGTTTTCCTCATGGGTTTCTTGTTGAAATGATTTATCTAGCACATTAATAATCCTAAAACGAGATTGAAGAGTGTTAGGAGCTATCTTCCAAGAGAATTCAATGAAAGATGTTTCTATTTTACTAAGTTGTTCTCTAATGGCTTTTATGAGTATGGTTGGTGAATTTGGATTTTTATTGACTTAATTTTGAAATTTGAAAAGGCTTAAACTACGGTGAGATTTTTTAAGTTTTTTCTCCATTTTGGAAGTTTCTGTGAAAGCATTTGAAATTTGGACTAGAGAAAATGTTAAGCTAGTAATAAGACTTTCTATTCTAGTCAATTGTTTAATCTTCTATAGTTTATAGGTTGGAATTTGTAAAATTATTTTGTTCGAGGATATTCATATTAGGATTATCCTATTTTGTAAATTTGTATGGGAATGCTTTTATCTCTAGATCACTATGGGAGAAAATTACCTTCCTAGGAGGAAATTTTTTCATCTACTTTCCATTTAAGAAGTTTATTTCTAACTCTAACCATATTTGCAAGTTTTGAAAAAGGGCATGAGATTTTATTTTCATAAGCATAAACTTCATACCAATCAAAGAATAGCAAATGAATTTTATGTAAGAAAATAAAAACATAATATTTCTTTTGGATTTTTTGTTTGGTATCCAAATTTTTTTTTTATATATTAATAGATACATAGAAATCATCATATAAGCATTTCTTTATTTACTTTGAATTATTTTTCTAACACATTACATTCATAAGTAGTATTTTGGATAATATCTAAAAGAGTTGGAGAAAAAGAAGTTGAAGGTTCATCCTCCTATGTATCACTTGTAGGTTGGGTTTCTACATAGACAAGGGTTGGTTTGTTTGTATGATAATCTATGTTTTAGATATTTGTAGTAGGTATGTCCTAAGTAGAATACCTTAGTTAGATTTTGTTTTTAAGCTCTTGAGTAGTTGATTTGGTGTAAGAAATATGGATACAAAAAGCAATTTGGACAATCTTCCCAGATCAATGGTTTCAAAAGTGAATGTTTCATCAAAAAAATCTAGAACTAGCAAACTAGCAGATTTCCTATCAAAAGCAAGTTTAACTTTCTCATCTTGGTATTGGGTGATTTTAGTAATATTGTTGTTTGACTCAGGCTGTTTTAATGGTTGCAGCTGAGATACACCTTCTAGCATCCACTCATTTGGTAAACTAATCTATTTTAACTAAATGGATCCAGGTATAATTGTATTTGATTATTTGATCTACAAAGATTTGTTTGCAAAAGTTGTAGGTTTTCATGGATGTCAAATAGAATCAATAGCATTGGAATAAATAAATATAATCCATGAAAGCCCTCGAAGGATCCATGTTTTTCAATTAAATAAAAGGATGGGTTAACTTATCTTACCTCTAGCATTGAAGTTTGATCTTTTCTTTTAACCAAACGAATGGATCACTAGGTATTGCAACACACAAATAGCCTCTACAGTATCCACACAAAGCAAATCAAACTCTAAAATAGGCGGCTATATGTGCGAGCCCTGCTTTTCTGAAGACTCTCCTCATAAAACTATTTAAGTTCCTCTATGTGTTTTTCTCTAAAAAAATGAAACGTAGTTCTAACAAGGAAATATAATGTGTGAATATATATATACTTCTTAGGAGAATTTATTAGGGTTAAGGTTAATCCCAATTTTATTTCAAATTTTAATTTTATTAATTATCCTAAATAACGAACAAAATATTTTTATATATCTAATATATAAATAAATTTGAGATTCTCCAAAATCCTTTTAGAAATAGAATATATATATATATATAATGTATTTACATTCATAACCCCATTAGATTTCCTAACTATTAAGGAAAATAAGAATGCATTTATGAATATCTTTTATATTTATTTTAAATATTTTAGTACATAAATAAAATATTTTAATTCCATAATATTTTCAAGAAAGCATAGAAGAACTCAAATTATTTATGCCAATTTGATTCATTATATGTGTGTGACCATATAGGTTCACTTAATATTGGCAATGGGCTTACAGAATTATTTTAGCCCATAAATCATAAGCGACCTCTAGCAAGACATTATAACTATCCAAATTAAGTGAAGATCGGAGAACCAATTAATTTTAATTCACGATCAAATATTTAGTCCTTGTCACATGATATCATAGATCGATCATAAGGAATGCAATATGTCATTTTTCACATGATATCGTAGATCGATCATAAGGAATGCAATATGTCATTTTTCACATGATATCATAGATCGATCATAAGGAATGCAATATGTCATTTTTACATTGATTCTTCAAAATTTCTTAATTCTCAAACAGACTGATTTGACAAATAATATTAATAACTCTTATCAATTTATTTGAGCATGGTCATACATATTTCTCAGTTTTACTTGTTAAAAGGCCTCGTGATATCTCTCTCATGATATGAGAGGAACAAATCCCATCTAAATCATCTATATCGCTCTCCAATATTTATTAAATGTCCAACAATAATCCTTATAAAATTTGTTTAAAGATAATATGAAATTATGTCAAAACATATAACTCCTCATATAAGAAACCATAGTGATTTTAGGTCAAATGACTACTTAATACTGTCATGATGAGAATCACTTATGATATTAATTCATGTAATATTTTCATTTTAGGTATGTCCAGTACAATATTTTCTAACATATACTTATGTTTTGACTTAATATCTCATATTCATGATCATTAAAACATGATCATCAGAAAAATTACATACTAGTATTGATTCATTATCATTTCATCAATAATAATTGACTAGGGATAATTTAGAATAAAATTCATATCACTTTAAGGTTTTACTATCAAGTCACATACTTAATAACATAAAGTTGAATTATCTACTCATGGAATTTTAATCATATTAAAACAATAAACACGTCCATGGTAAAGAAATTTCTCATTTATTTTATTGAATGTAATATTTAATCATACATTCCATTAACCAAGACATAACACTATCAAAAGTAAGATTTCACCTTTATGGGAAATGGATTATGTGTTTTCTAGCAGAAGTACAAATCATGGCTTCATAATGAATTTTGAACATCTATACATACATTATACTAAAATAGCTTAAGATGGCATAATATTGTGTCACGTGTCAATTTCTTAATTGTTTAATAAGTTTTTTAGACAATTAAAAATAGATTTAAAATATACTATTTGATATTTATTGTAATTATACTTATTTGAAGAGTTTAAATAAAATTATGATATTTTATTCAATATTGATAATAATTATATTTATTTGGGTATTTTAAATAGGATTATAATATCTTTAATATAAATATTTATTATTAATTAATTATTAACAACAAGTTTTTTTTAAATAAAATTAATTTCAACTTGAACTCAAATTTAAAACTTTTGAACTTGAATACAACAAGATATGTTCCAATTAATTTATTTTTTTAAGTATGTCACAATATGATAACTAAAATTATTATTTGAAGATTTTAAATTAATTTTTTATAATTAATAATTAATTTAATATTATGATATATAATTTTTTGTTATATATATAACAAAAAAAAATCATAACTACTATAGTATTATTATCACCAAAAAAATCAAATAGGAAAAATATTTATTATCACCAATTTTCGTGATCATTTGCTTAAAATTATTATATGATTTGAATAGTATATAAATATTGAGTAAAAATATCTACAGCATCACACGAAACCTTTTCTCGATTACAATAAGATTTGTTTCAATTAATTTATTTTATAATTATGTCATGATATAATGATAACTAAAAGTATTATTTAAAATATTTAAATTGGTGTTGCACTTCATATTGTTAAACAAATAGTTTCTATTATTTATATGAACTATCATGATAATATCACAGAGTTACAAATTTTTATGTATTTTATAATTTTATAATTATAGATTATTTATTTAAATTTATTAATATATATACTAATTTTATTTTCTTTATTTATAATCATGAGTACATAATTATATCATTAAAATTATTATAGAATTCAGAAAAATAATAATTCATGCAACATTGCATAGGGTTCTTTCCTAGTTTAATTAAAATTCTATTATCAAATTCATAAAATTAAAAAAATCTAATTAATTTATCGACAATTTCAATATTTACTTTTGTTATTTTATTTTCCTTCCTGCGCTTCTTTTAATTTATTGATGTTTTTTATATTCTATTGCAATCTACTACTACTGCTGCTATTATTATTATTATTATTATTATTATTATTATTATTATTATTATTATTATTATTATTATTATTATTATTATTATTATTATTATTCACCTTCCATTCATTATCATCACATTTATACATAATTCATCTTTTTAGTTCTAATGTATATAGGACCCAATGTGATTTTTATTTTCTAGATGAATGTACAAGATTTATCTCAAGCTATATAATTAATTAATTTTTTTTAGATGATTGTAAGAGCATATTTCCACTTTGGTGGATACTCGAAGAGTATTTTTGTAATACGCATATCATATGCATCATATTATAAAATTATAATTATATTGTTTGTAATGTATCGTTTATTTATTTATTTATAAAAGCGATTAGTATTTAATATTCCAAATAGTTTCAATTCACTAACATTTGAATCATAGAGAAGGCCAGTCTGGTCCTTTCGGATCGGGCATGTAACGCCCCCATTTTTGGTTTCTTGATGTTTGAATGAAGGGTATTTTGGTTTCTTGAATTTGGACTTAATGGCAGTGTCATTTTCATTCCCACGGGCATGGCATTAGTAAGCCATGGATGTGACATTCATATTGAACCTATTTGAGGAATTTTTAACACTTGGCAGTAGTTATCTGGTTTTTACAGGTGTGGCATTGGAGTGCCATGGCCGTGGCAATGGTTTGGTTGAGGCGGTGCAAAAGTGACTTCCACGGGCGTGGCTTTTTGGGTACCACGGTCGTGGCCTTAATTTCTATATAAAGGGTTCTAGATTTTTCTACACTCATCAAACCGCCCTCGTTCACCTTTTTCTTCAATTTTCGCTCCTTTTCAACATAGAAAACCTTAAAAAAACATAGGAGAAACACAAGATTTAGTGATATTAACCTCTCTAAAAGTAAATTAACAAGAAGATATCTAGATCAAAGCAAAAAAGAGTGAAGAAAAGAGGTTAGTATTTATATATTGATACTTTGTTATTAGTTGAATTATGTTTGAATCTTAAGTAGGATGATATAGATGAGATAATTCTAATATTACAGTTAGCTTAAAACTTAATTTAGACTTAATTAGAGTGGAAATTCAAAAGTAAAGGATATTAGATCAAGTGTTGGAAATTGAGAAGAAAAGTGATAACTAAAGTTTGAATAATTAGAATATGCAGAGCGATGTTTCTAATAATTTATGTAAATTCATACCTTGGTTAGGAATAGACTAAAGTCAAGTTGCTCAAGCTAAGTTGTGAAGAGCATTAGTAGAAGTGGACATTTAAGAAGCATTGGCTTGAGTTTTGGCAATTAAAGGTAAGTACATACTTTGATTAATTTGTTTGATTTCTTGATTTGGTGTAACTGATTATGATGTCGTCAATGTGTCATACTAATGTGTTATATTATTTTGTTGATGACTTGCTATGAAATGTGTGTATGAAATTTTGTGCTAAATAAATGATCCATAGAATTATGGCAAGTGATAAAATTATATAAAAGTTGAGAAAAATATGAGATGTACATTGATGATGTGAAAAATAGTTATGTTGTAATTGTGATCATGAATTATGTAGATTGTGAAAAAAAATGAGAAATGAATAAAGAATGAGGGAAATGAGAATTAGTGAATGGTGATGTATGTGTCTTATACAATAATTAATTCCAGGAGATTGTGTTGGTATTCTTCGAACGAAACACACTAGTGTCACAGATATGATTATACTAGGATAAGACATGCTGGTGTTACAGATATTGTTACGCCTTCAGTGAGACACGTTGATGTTATAGATAATTGTTACATCTTCAACGAGAGACCAAAGTATTATTTCAAGAACTAATTATTGTATAAGAATTTGTAGGGTCAATGTGTGTCTGTGTTTATAATGTGTTGATAATCTACATGTATTTAAATGACATTGTTGCACAATGCATACTAAATAGTTCATGCATATTTATATTTATTTATTATCAAAGTATGTACCACTAAGCAGATAGCTTAGCGCAATTGGATTTCCATCGCACCGGTGATAGAGTATATCTAGAAGATTCTATTAGACCAAATCAAGTCTAGGATAGGGAATTGTACCATTAGTTGAATATTGCTATAAAGTCAGAGCCAGCTGCATATCATATAAATAGTAATGTTAACTCTTTTTCTTCTTTTATATATTGTGTTACATTATCAAAATGTAATGAAGTACATGTTTATTAAAGTATTGTATAAAACTAAGAAAAGCTTATATATATATATGATATTTTGAAATATATTGAAGTTGTCAATAAATACATATTTGGGAGTGTGTATTTTAATGCAAGTTGTGTTTTATGGACTTTAGGAAATGTTCAAAATATAAATAGAACTTCGGTGGATTTTCCACAGAGATTTGCATATAAATTGCATTTTTAATAGATACTTGTTATATATAAATTTTCTACATAGTAAGAATAGTGACATTCTTATATTCTATATACGTATTATGCATATATGAGGCTTATGTATGATACGTGTATAGGGTATAAGGGTATTACATGGCATATGCAAACCAGGCGGTGACTCCATTCTTATAGGCTTTAGCCTGTTGTATCCCTGATGTCAAGAATATAACAGTGTAGAGATCACAAAATCATCGAGGGCACAGTCGAATCAAGCACCCACTATATGGGTATTCTTGAACTTCTTTTACATATTGGCATTGAAAACATTAAAAAAAACTAAAAAGAAATTACAAAAGCAGCATCAAGAAGATGATGATGATGATGACGACGAAACTTTCGCTTCTGAGAAGCAAAGAACTCAACTTTGAAACTGGAGAAAAAGGAAGAAGAAAATGATCATTTCACTTGAGAATCTGAGCAATAGAGAACTCAACTTCAAAATTGGAGAAAAAAGGCCAGTGATGGTGATGAAGATGAAGTTGATAAGTGAGGAAATGCTTTTGATGTGGACAAATTTTCATAAATGATATCCTCTTTTCAATTCTTGCTAATATGTATTTATTATTTGTGAGTTCGTATTTCACGCACCTAGTATGTAATACCCTTATACCCTATACACATATAATATATGTACCCAACATATGTAATATACGAATATACGATACAAGAGTGCCACAACCCATTTTAATAAAATAAACTCTTATTTTTTGAATATGTATATACTTAAATCATTTATCTGATATAATATAAATAATAGATAAAATATTATTTGCTAAAATACATACATAACTTCATTACAAAATATTTATCCAAAATATTTTTGATAGCCTGCGATATATTTATACATTAAAAATATAACATAATATACATGAAGTCAAAATGTACAAAAATATAAAATATGAACATGCTGACAGTTTGTCTCTGATCTTGATGTCCAACAATCAACTCCGCACTCAAGATCTCAAGCCTAGACCCGGCTCAATCTAAATGAACTCTCCGGCTCAACCGGATCTACCCTGTCACCTGCGTGATGAATCACAATCGCGCTAAGTCAAAAGCCTAGTAATATAAACTTTGATAATAATAAAGTTCAAATGCAATGCCAATGCACAATGCATAAGGATATTATATCTCATAACATTATATCTTAATATATTGCTCAATTGTTCCACAATTCATAACTCACATGAAAATAAACACAAGCATCGGCCCAATGAATCTAATATGCTATTCAAATCCCAGAGTTACTATTTTGGTCCAAATTGACACCATGTGTCTAGCCTGAAGGCAAATCATATCACAATGAGGATAACCTAGTATTTAACATCTCAACTAGGCTTCAAGGACTAGGCCCAACCCAGCTTCAAGGGACTGATACATCATGTAATATCCCAACTAGGCTTCAAGGACTAAGCCCAACCCAGCTTCAAGGGACTGCTACGTCTTAGGCATGCCGCCAAATACAGACTCTAAAAATTGAATAACAGACTAGGCACATAATTCTTTCATAATTCCATTATTAATATCTTTCTCATTTTCTCATGATCAAGCTAGGCACAATGCCTCAATTCTCTCATTTATATCAATATAGCCATCACCAATGGCTTTACATAACATCTTTAATGTATACATAACAAATTGCATTACCCAAATATTTTGGGTTATTATCATATCTTGCACATAGTGCACATTACATATAATGCATTTTTGACATTATACAAATCATAGCATATTACTCATATACAAACAATGTAGTAAGTAACTTAACACATTTTCCAACCAAAATGTGTTAAGTCCAAATGTCATGCAAATATAATCAATTATTCAAAGTTTGTACTTACCCTTAAAAGCAATAAAACAAGCTCAAACACCACTTTCAACCTCCTCTTCCAAGATATCCCTCAACACTTGGAGTGGGTAACTCAAGTCTCTTCAAAGCCTAAACCAAATATGACTATAAATAATCACTTAGTAACAAACTAATAGGCATATACAAAACCTCTCAACACAAGGATAAGAAACACAAAGGAAAAATAAAGAAAAGAACTATCTAGGGCAAAATCTACACATGACACGCTCAACAACACGGGCATGTCAATGATCGTGCCCTAAACTAATAACACAGAAGCTTTGACATGCTCAGTGACATGGGTGTGCAATTGACCATGTCCTAAGCTCTGTATTACAGCAGATAAGACACCTCCAGAGACATGGGCATGTCTCTGTTCGTGCCAAAACTCCTACAACACAGTAGCTGTGACACGCTTAGTGACATGGGCATGTCACTGCACGTGTCAATACTATAACATTACAGAAACTATGACACACTCAGTGACATGGGCATGTCACTTCACGTGTCACCAATACTGAAAATACAACCATCAAAATGCCCAAAGGCATGGCCGTGTCACCAGGCATGTCAGGCTAAAATCCTAATATCAACACATAATTGTCACATCCAAAATTATTTTTCTTTACCCTTTCCAACTCTATTCAAACTTACCCAAATCCATCATTTTACCATAAAATACTTGTTTATACATTAAAAAAAACTCAATTAAAAGTAAAATACACAATTTAAAACCATGACTTCACAACTCAAAAGTTACACAACCCAAAAGTCTCATTCTCTTCACCAAACTTAACCATTTCTTCAATCCAACCCTAATTTCATAGTTAACTACTCAAAAGAACTTCATTCATACCAATAACAAGCATTAACACAAACTACATTAAACATACAATTCACACATAGATAAAATTTCATAGAAAATCAAGGAAACAAGTTGGAAACTTACCAAATATGGAGAAAATCTACAAAACTCCAACTTGAACACTTGAAATCCTTCAATTACTTGAGCTTGCAAGAAGTAAATTTCTCTTTTCCTTTAATGGAGATAGCCGGCCTTCAATGGAGAAAGAAGAAGAAGAAGAAGAAGATCTCAACTCATCTCTATCCAACTAATAATACCCTTTTTAACCACACAAATTTCCTGCTTTCAATCTCCACCAAGTAATATATATATATATATATTACTTAATTAATATAAAAATTATCTTCCACTAACTATACAATTAATTTTTCAATAATTTAAAACATCATTTTACCCATTTAAAACATTGACTTGTATATGTTATATATATCTTAATATATATATCATATACACATTTTACTTTTGCACTTATATATATATATATATATTTAAATCATTTATTTAATTTTCAAAAATTAAAATTTTAAAATTTTGGAATATTACAAGTCTTCCCCTCTAAAAAAAATTTCGTCCTCGAAATTACTTGCTTTCAAGTCTGGAACAACTAGTGATACTGATTCCACATCATCTGTTCACTCTCCCATGTTGCCTTAGTGGCATGATTCTTCCAAAGAACTTTCACAAGTGACACCTTCTTATTTCTCAACTCTTTCACTTTCAGTGCCAAAATAGCCACTGTTTCTTCCTCATAAGTTAGATCTGGATTCACCTCAATTGACTCTACTGACAAAATGTGAGATAGCTCTTACTTGTACCTCCGAAGCATAGAAACATGGAAGACATTGTGAATTCGATCCAACTCAGGCGGCAGAGCCAGTCTATAGGCTACTGGTCCAACTCTCTCCAGTACCTCATAAGATCTTATGAAACGAGGACTCAACTTCCCTTTGCAGCCAAATCTCAAAATTTTCTTCCATGGAGACACCTTCAATTTATCTCCCACACTGAACTCTATGTCTCTTCTTTTTAAATCTAAATATAATTTTTGTCGGTCTGAGGCTACTTTCAGATAATTTCGAATCACCTTTACTTTCTCTTCTATTTTCTTAATCAAATCGGGGCCAATTAACATACCTTCTCCAACCTTATCCCAACATAGAGGTGTCATGCATCTCCTACCATACAAACCTTCAAAAGGTGCCATCCCACTACTGGACTGATGACTTTTGTTCTAAGCAAACTCAATCAGTGGTAAGAATCTGCCCCAGCTCCCAGTGAAATTAATGATACAACTCCTCAATATATCCTCTAAAATATGTATCACTCTATCTAACTGCCCATCTATTTGAGGATTGAAAGCAATGCTAAAATGTAATCGATAACCTAAAGCATCCTGCAAACTCCTCCACAATCTCGATGTAAATCGGGGATCTCAATCAAATACCAAAGAAACTAGGACTCCAACTAACCTTACTATCTCACTAACATATAGCTCAGCCAATCTCTCAAGAGAAAAATCCATCCGAACTGGAAGAAAATGAGCTGTCTACATCATCCGATCAACTATTACCCAAATTGCATCATGCTTCTTTTGAGTCAAAGGAAATCCAGTCACAAAATTCATCGTCACTCGCTCTCATTTCCACTCTGGCACTGATAATGGCTAAAGTAATCCTGAAGGAACCTGGTGCTCAGCCTTCACTCTCTGACAAGTGAGACATCTGCATACAAACTCTACTATGTCCCCCTTTATACCTGGCCACCAATAATACTGCTTCAAATCCCGATACATCTTGGTACTCCCAGGGTGCATAGCATAAGCTAACTGATGTGCTTCCTCCAAAATTACCCTTTTTAGTTCTGCATCATCAGGAACACACAATCTATCTTTGTACCACAAACTGCCATCACTTCTCACAAAAAAGTCTCGACTTTTCCCCTTTTGGTAATCCAATACAATCTTCTGAATTTTCTCACCTACCAACTGGGTCTCTCTAATCTGATCCAATAACACTGGCCTCAACTACAACTGAGCCATCAAAGCACCATCATCAAAAGACTCAAATCTGGCACGCATCGCTCTTAACTGAACAAGCAACAAGAGAGAATAAGTAATCAAACTTGCCAAAGACTTCTGACTAAAGGCATCAGCAATAATATTTGCCTTACTAGGATGATAATCTATTAAACAATCATAGTCTTTAATCAATTCTAACCATTGTCTCTGCTGAAGATTCAATTATCTTTGAACACCCAGATATTTCAAACTCTTGTGATCCGTATAAATAAAACACTTCTACCCATACAAGTAATGTCATCAATTCTTTAAGGCAAAAACTATAGTTGCTAATTTCCAATTATGCGTCGAGTAATTCAACTCATGCAGCTTCAATTGTCAAGAGGCATAAGCAATGACTCTACCCTCCTGCATCAGAACACAACCTAAACCACTATGTGAAGCATCACTGTAGATCACATAAGGTTTACCTTCTACAGGCAGGGTAAGGACAGGAGCCTGAGTCAACATCTCCCTCAGCTGCTCAAAACTCACCTAACACCGATTTGTCCACACAAATCTAACTTCCTTCCGAAGTAATCTGGTGAGTGGAGTAGCTATCATAGAAAAACATTTCACAAACTAACGATAATAGCCTACCAAACTTAGAAAACTTCTAACCTCTGTCACAACCTTCGATGGACTCCAATTCAAAATAGCCTTAACTTTACTCAAATCAACTCTAATATCCTCTGATGATACCACATGACCAAGAAAAGTCACTTGATCAAGCCAAAACTCACACTTAGATAGCTTTGCATACAACTGCTTCTCTCTCAGAGTCTGTAGCACCCCTTCCCGACCTACGTGTGTAAGCTGAGTAGAGGCGCCACACTATCCTAATGTTGCTACCACTTTTACTTAGTCAAATTTTTGTTCCGATTTTTACAGAAATTTTGCCATAGTTTCGCCTAAAAATTCAATCCCAAGTGTCGACAAAACTGGTTTTTTTCTGATTTTTTTACACAAACCAATGCAAACAAAATCATTCTCAGTACACTTCTAATAAATCCCCCTTATAACCTCAACTACAACCTGCAAAAAAGATTTACACTTCTAGTACAAAATAAAGTAAAGGTTTATTATGAAATACAGTAGATAAAATATTTGTTCACTATGCAACGGAAAGTAACAATATTTACAAATTCATATACATCAAAACTCAAGTTTTACAACACATAAAATTTATACATGTTTGGCAGTCATTCTTCGATCTTAAAGCCCACTATTCACTCTTCAAAATCTAGGCTCGACTCGGCCTAGAGGAACTCTCTGGTTCTTCCCTGTCACCTGCGCGAAGAATCACATTCGCGCTAAGCCAACGGCTTAGTGGTACAAACTACAGTGCTATGATGCTTTAATGCCATGCTAATGTCACACAATCAAGATTCAAGATCAATTCAAGAGAATATTTTATTTCACAATCTTACATTATTTAATAATTAATCAAAACATTCATGATTCACATTGAAAACAAAGACAAGCATGGGCCCACAAGACACTAATATGTTATTCAAAGTTCAGAGTTACTGCTTTGGTCTATAATCACAATCATTAAGCCCGTAGGCGATATATATATCTCTATTCATGGATAGGGTAACAGACCCAGTCTCTTGGACCTCAACTCGGCTAAAATCAAGGAAATCCTCAACCCGGCAAGACTGTTACCTGTAATAGACCCAGTCTCTTGGACCTCAACCCGGATAAACTAAGGAGATCCTCAACCCGGCAAGACTATTACTATAATTCACATTTCACATTTATCAACTGGAATCGGCTTACGACCCGGTCTTTTCACCTATCCAGTACTTTATAGGAATGCCACCAAACCCAGAACTCTGAAGGTTGAATAACAAATTAAACACAAAATTCTTCTCATTTATATCTTTATACATTTCTTTCTCAATTCATTTCATTCTCATAAGCAAATTAGGCAACCATGCCTCAATCATCTCATTTGCATCATCACATATTGCACATTTCACATTTCGTTATATTTCAAATCACATTAATCAATTCATTATTCAAATGGATATAATCAATGGCATTAACACATATTTTACATGCTCATCATAACATTCACATTATACCAAACATAACATTATTAATATACATCCACAATGCATTAGATTCCTTATCACATTTATAATCAAATATGTCTCAAGTCTCAATATCATATGAATGTATGCAATAATGTAGTTTGTACTTACCTTAAAACCAACTCACACCAATCTATACACTTACTCTTCCAAGAATCCTCAACACTTAGGTTAGGGCAATTCAACCTCTTTACAACCTAATCCAAAAGGAATATTAGCAAAATGACCATATGAATAGTAAATTCTGGTTTTAGACTCCACTTTATCCTTATTTTGAAAAATTGTATAAAATAATCTAATTGACTAAAAACTCTAAAATTTTTACAGAACTAAATTTTACATCTTAAAATCATTCCTTTAAAATTTCAGATCAAACTGAACACAAAATCTTGGTCAAATAGTTCACCCAACCAAACTGCTCCAATTGCCCTGCATCCTGGCAGCAGTTCTGAACTTTGTGAATTCCATGAATTAAATTCAATCAACGTGGTTCCAAATTATTTTTCTCAAATACTAGACTCACTAAGAAACAACATATCCAAAATTATATTGGATATTATTTTTCTACATTTTATTAAAAATCCCGAAAGATAGCTGTCTCAGTTAAGGTACCTGCTGGAACAGGTCTAATAAAAATAATCTTTCCAAAGTCATAACCATTCCAAAATCGAATCAACATATTTTTCAGTCATTCTAGACTCATAGAGGCACAACATATCAAAAATTCACTTCGAGAACATTTTTCTATATTTAATTAAAAATCATAAAAGTCACAGCCTTTACTAATTGTAAAACAAAAAAAATTTCACTAAACACAACTCTTACTCTTCCATCATGAACACCAACCTAACTTCTTATCTTTAATTCCATTTCCATCACATACAAACACACCACAAGAAATACTAACCATATTATCAACAACACTTCATCAAACTCAAAAATAACTTCAAACAACAAGAGCAATCAAGAGATAACTTACCAAAATAATGAAATTTCTTGAAATTCCAACTTGTTTATTTGAAATCTCCTTTGAATTTGATCTTAGAAAATCAAACTCTATCTTGCTCTCTTAACTTTGGAGTACCCGGCCAAGAAAAGAAAAAGAAGAAAAATGAAAAGGAAATTAAAGACAAAGTCAAAGTTCTCATCTCTTTAAACCTCCACCAAGCAATCTAAAAAGAAAATAACTAAAATACCCTCTTCTATATATCTTAACTCCCTTTTACTTATTTGTCCTTTTTAGTAATTTCATAAATAATCAAAATAAATATCTTCTTCCTTTGACCATCCATTTGACTTGTATATATGTTATATATATATCCATATATACAACATATACACTCCTTTTTAAATTATTTTCTCTTTCCAATAACATATACATTTTAATTCAAATAAAACAACAATTATACTAAAACTTCTAGGGCACATTTTGGGATATTACAGAGTCTGCAATACAATCCGCAAATGCTTGTCAATATCCTTCTCATTACGTGAATACACCAAAATAACATCAATGAAAATCACCACAAGCTGATCTATATAGGGTCTGAATACCCTGTTTATTAAATCCATAAAATATTGCTGGTTCATTTGTTAATCCAAAGGGCATCACCAAGAACTCATAATGCCCATACCTCATGCGAAAAGTTATCTTAGGTACATCTTCACCTCTGACTCTTGACTGATGGTACCCTTGTAGACCCTTAATTTTTTATCTAGTCCAATATGATATTTTTAAACAGTCCAAAATAATTTTTGTTGTGTTTTAATTAAATAATATTTATTTTAATAATTATTTATAATATTTATTTTTAATAAAAATAAAAAAGTAATAATAAAAAGATAAAAATAATAAATAAATAAAAATCAACGATGAAAGAATCGACGACGAAAATTTTTCATCGCGGGTGACGAATTAGCTTAGGCCAATTAGCCACAGATTTTTCTGCATCGAAATGGTCATAGGCCAATTCACCGCAGGGCTGGCCCGCACCCAGCGCACGCGGAACTCCTTCGTCAGCGCACTTTAGTACCCCCGGCCCGCGCACGATTTTGCCAAAATCCTATTCTACTTGATTTTTAATTTTGTTTCCTAAAATGTTTTTATTTCCTTAGCCAATTATCATTAGATTTTATTTTTTTATTATAAATACCATATTAAAGACACAAAATTGAGAGGGTGGAAATTTGAGGATCTAAAATTGTTTATCAGACTTTGAGACTTTTGGGGACTTGGGATCTTTTGGAGAAGGAGATCAAACTTTTGGGATTAGGACTTTTGAAATTTCTTTTGACAGTGGATTTACAATCTCAAGCTTGAAAGATCAAGAGGCAGCAAACAACAAACACTCCATCAAAGGCAGCACACACTGTCTTTGTTATTGTTCAACCAAAATTTAAAATTGTGGTGAAACCAACAACGAAGGTTTGAATCTCTATTTACTTGTTTATGTTTACAGCAATCTCATCACTCAATTGGATTAATTGTTTAAACGTGCAATAGATGATCAATTGTTCTACTTACCATCCAAACTCTATTTGAAACCCTAAAAACTATTTTTCAAAACACTAATTCCTTAATACTTGTAAAACATATTTTTGAAATCTAAAACCCTAATTACACTTTTCTAAAACCACAAAACAATAATCTGTTTTCTCAAAACAATAATCAATTATATTTTTCTAAGATTTACAGTAGTTTATTTCTTCCAATTTTGAAACTCTATATTCTAAATCTTAAACCCTAAAATCTTAATTCTTATCACTCAAGCGGGACTGCCATATGGGCTCATCGAAGAGGTCAATATTTATTTGTGTATTATGAGTTTGTGTACTTAACTTTCTTTTTTCCAAAGCCGTAATTTAGTAATTAAAATTCTAAAACCTTATTTTAAGATGTAAACCCTAAATTTATACATTTATTACTTTATTTAATTTTAAATTAGATTATGTAGTTTATTATATGTTTTGATGATTGATTTATTTAATTTTGATATTTGATTTGTTTATCATGGATGGATGATTTCTTTATTATTTTTATTTTGATATTAAAAATTGTAAGAGGTATGTTTTCATGATTGGTTACCTCATTATTTAATCTTTATGTAATTTATATTATTTTCGTATTTTGGAATTAATGTAAAGGACACGTTTCCAACTTTTGGTGGGTGTCCTATTTAGTTTTAGACATGGACGATGTAAGGACATGTTTTCATCCTAGGATGGATGTCCATTTATTTATTTTGTTTGAATATTGCTTTAATTTTAATATAATGATGCTTTCTTTTAATTATTGTATGTAGTATGGATAATATTATTATATTTAAGAATTTTATAATATTAAGACCTGAAAAGGAGGCTAGTTCCAATAAACCGGGTGTTTTGGGGGTGCTGGGCTATTTCTCACCTTCCTCACACGTACCCAACTTTCTGAACCCATTAGGGGGTTAAGAATTCCTTAGAAATCGAGTCATCCACCCCTTTCTTTTTTTCGGCCCGTCCGGGTGGCGACTTCATTTTCTCTGGGCTTATGCCCGTGTTCTCTAAGGCCCTAAGCCTAAATATTGCCAAAGTTGCAAGAACCATTCCACCGAGAGTGGGACGAAAATTCTCGCTCACAACCCTGATCTCAAATCAATCTTAGAGAATATTGCTGCTCCTTTCAACTGATCAAAGAGATCATCTATCCAAGGCAATAGATACTTGTTCTTGATGGTCACCTTATTCAACTGCCAGTAATCAATACATAATCTTAAGATACCATCCTTCTTCTTTACAAACAAAACGGGCACTTCCTACGGGGACACACTAGGACAAATGAACCTTTTATCCAGTAACTCCTACAACTGCACCTTCAACTCTCTCAACTCAGTAGGTGCCATACAATAAGGAGTAATAGAGATGGGAGTGGTACCAGGCAACAAATAGATACCAAACTCAACCTCTTTCTCAGGGGGTATCCCTGGCAACTCCTCAAGAAAAATATCTGAAAACTCGGCAACTGTGGATATACTGTCAAGATGGAAACCCACTACTCTAGTATCTACAATATGAGCAAGATAAACCTCACAACCCTTCTGAATCATCCTCCTCGCTGAAATAGTTGAAACAAATATGGATGGAAGATGTCTCTGCTCACTAGATACCATCACAGGTTCTCAGGGTAACACATTTTTACTGACAATCTACCATAGTCCCATGCTTGGATAGCCAATTCATGACTAAAATTAAATCATACTCCCTAAAAGGCATCTCAATCAGGTCACCGAGAAATTTTTCATCCTGAACCACAACTGGACTATCTCGGTACACCCTGCAAACCACAATACTATGCCCTAAAGGATTTATCACCAAAACATCAAATCCTAGGGACTCTGAATTCAAATCACTCACATGTAAGATGGATGCACTAATGTATGAATGAGTCGACCCAGGGTCTATCAAAGCAAAAACTGAAGTACCAAATAAAGAAAAAGTACCAGCAATAACGGCTAAAGCATCAGGCTGCCTCTGCATCACATATATCCACTATGATGGCCCTGCCCCATCTGGTCTACCTCTGATTGTAGAACCTTCTCTCTGTCCAGACTCAGATCCACCAATCCTACCAAAATCTCTGCTACTATGACCTCCTCTAACACTTGGTCGAGAAGTTGCAGTATCTGTCTATCTATCCTCTGGTGGCTCAAGGCAATCTCTGAAGAAGTGATCTGGTGACCCATATCTATAACACACTGCTGGTTCATCTATCTTCCAGCAGGCCCCCAGTGTGCCTACCACAATGGACATAGATATATGGAACTGGTCTCTGAACCACTGGGGTCGGAGCACTAGCCACTGAACCTGTAGGTCTCGATCTCTGTCTCTGCTGCTGTACTGACCTGCCAGACTGCCTTTAGCTCCTACTGAATCTCTAAAAATATCCTCCTCAGCCTCTCTTCACAGATGAAGACCCTGCCTCACTCTGGGGTCTTCTAATTCTAGTCTCCTCATCTCTAACAGCTGCTGCAAGACCCTGTGCTCTCTCAACACTCCTGGCAGCTGTAACTAACTGGAAAAAATTCTGATACTGAGAGCCTGCTATAATGCACATGATAGAGAGTCTCATCCCTTTCTCAAACCTTTGACACCAATTAGTCTCATCAGAAATGATCCCACCAGCATACTGACTCAAGTGGGTAAACTCTATCTCATACTCCGACACTGTCCTGGTATCATGCCTTAAACTCAAGAACTCTATCTTCTTTGCATCCTTATACTCCCTTTGAGAATACTTATGCTCGAACTCCCACAGGAAATCATCATAGGTCAGGATTGGTGAATCATCCAGAGCATGTGGAACCATCTTCCACCAATCATGCCCATCCCTCTGCAAAAAAGATTTGGCATAATTAAACTTTTTCTCTGGAGTAGCCTGTAGCTGGATGAACACTCTCTGGACTCTGTCTAGCCACTGCTCTGCTACAGTAGGGTCTATAGTACTAATAAAGTCCTCAGCTCCAAAATTTCTTAGCTTATCATATTTCCTCTTCAGCAACTACAACTGCAGCTGAATTGGAGCCTGCCTCAATAGCTCCACCATATGTCATACCCAGCCCCGCAACATTTCATCAACTGTTGGTCTCTCTAGCACAGGAGCAGGTGCCTCTCCAGTAATCTCAGCTCTAGCTCCATCTCTACCCTCAATAGGAGCCACACTCTCTACACTACCCTCTATAGACCGATTCATCTGAGACACCATAACTACCTATATCTGCAAACACAGCAGAAATTGCCACATCAGAGATCAGAAACTGCTAGTGTCAATGCATGTATCATATTTAAAATCTATATTTAAAAATCTCCATTTTCTTTCTCTTACAATCCACCTAAGTTGAGAACCTTAAACATAGACTCTGATACCAAAATAAATATAACACCCTTATGCCCTATACACATACAATACGTATACCCAAAGTAATATCCTAAAATTTTTTAAAATTTCTAATTTTTGGAAAAATTGATAAAATAAAATTTAATTGAAAAGGATAAATTAAATTAATGATTTTAAATAAAAAAATAAAGGGATTTTAAATGAAAAAGTTAAATATATATATCATATATATGTAAAATATACATAACATATAAAAGTCAACACTTTTTAAAAGAAAAGTCCAAGTCCAACGGCATTTTTGTAAATAAATTTTAGAAATTTAAAATTAATGAAATAATTCAAAAATAAATTATTTTTAAATGGAAGAGGGAATTTAGGATTTTTAATTTATTAAATAAATAATTAAATAAATAATTATTAAATTATTTTAATATATATATATATGTTTTAAAATAAAGATGAAAGGAAAAAAGAAAATTAAAAAGTTTTTCCATCTTCTTCTTCTCCATCAAGGGTTGAACCTCCATGGGAGCTAGATCAAGGAATTTGATTCTTCCATACTCCACAATTTGAAGGATTTAACAAGCTTAAAGTGAATTTTTGGTGATTTCCATCAAATTTGGTAAGTTTCCAACTCTTTTCTTTGAATTCCATAGAAATTTGGATTATTTGAGTTTTGGATTTTTGAAGTAGTATGTTATAATTGTTGGAATTGGTGTGTATGATGTTATTTTGGGTAGTTAACAATTATTTTAAGGTTAGATTGAAGAGATGATGAAGTTTGGATAAAGAATGGTGAAGAGAGAGAATTTAGGGTTATGGAACTTTTGGGTTTGTGAAAACATGAGCTTTAATTGTGCAAATTGATTCCAAATCAGTTGTTTTGATGCATAAACAAGTATTTTAAAGTCAAATATTGGATTTGGTTGTGTTTGGTTGGAGTTTGACAATGGAAGTGGAGATTTAGGATTTTGGAAAAGTAATTTTCTAAAGTTGTTGCATTGTGTGATTTTATTTGTTTAAGCATGTTGATTAGTGTTAAAAGTGATGAAAATAAGCTTGAAATGATTAATGGATTGTGTTAGAATGGAGAACCTTCAATGGGGGAAGGTTATGCCATTTTAGGGTTTTGTGTATAAGAATGTGTTTTTGTAATGTAAATGGTTTAAATATATTAAAATATATTTTTAATAATATAAATAAACTTAAAACACTAATTTAAATGGAATAGAATGGAATTCTAATGTTAAAGTAAGGAAAGGCTAAATTTTTAGTAATTTGTAGGAGTAATGTTTAATTATGGTTTAATATTGGAAATGCCATTAAATGTGATACTAAATGATTATTTGTTATCACATTTGGTTTAGGCATTGAAGGAGGCTGATTTGCTTCATCCAAGTGGTGAATGGCAAGTTGGAAAGATAGGGTTGGAGGTTGTTTAAGCTTGCTTTGGGTTGCTATTTGAGGTATGTACAAACTTTGAATACATTGGTTATGTTTGCATGACATTTGCGCTATGACATTTGTAATGTCATATATGTGTGTTAAATGCATTGTGAAAAGCCATTGATAATGGCTAAATTGTGTAAATGTGATTAAAATGTGTATTATGTGGAAATACCCAAATTGATTGGGTAATGTGTTGTGAATGAAAAAAAAATGTGATATAATGTAATGAGATATGTGGAAATATAATGAAATGAATTGATATTGAGATAAATGACAAAATTGAGAAAAGTGAGAAAAGTGAGAAAAAAAAATAAGAAAATAAGGTAATGTGCCTATATTGAATATGTGACAATGAGAAAGAGATTAATAATGAGAAATATGAATAAATTGTGTGTCTAGTATGTTATTCAATTTTCAAAGATCTGTGTTTGGTGGCATACCTATGATTGCCTACGGGCTAGATGTTGGGGCATCATTGTGAAAATATTTTTGAGATGAAATGACCGGGTCGTAAGCCTCAAAAATAAATATTTAAAGCTAGGCTGGGTGAAATGACCGGGTCATAAGCTTAGACCTAGTTAGATTATTACATTGATATATTGTCTACGGGGCTAAACACATGGTGTCATTATAGACCAAAACAGTAACTCTGAAATTTGAATAGCATATTAGTTATCTTTGGGCCCATGTTTGTGTTTTTTTTTATTTGAAATATTTGAAAAGTATAAGAAAATGAAATGATGTGATATTCATAAGCATTGTGCATTGGCATTGCATTTGATTTTTGTTATTATCAAAGTTTATATCACTAGGCTTCGTCTCAGCGCAATTGTTTACATCACACAGGTGACAGGGTATATTTAGCTGAGCCAGAGAGTTCTTATAGACCGGACCGGGTCTAGACTTATGGTTGAGTGTGTAGAGTTGATATCGAGATCAGAAACACTATCAGCAACATGTATATATTTTATGTTATTGTATATTTTGAGTATTATGCATAATATATTATATTTTGGATTTTATGTATTGTAAACTATAAAGAAAATTTGGGTTAAGTTATTTGAAATGGGAAGGTAAATGTGTTCTAAATTACATATATATATATATATATAAATGTATGAGAAACTTAGTGAAATTAAGGAGTATGGTTGAAATGGTGAATTCAAATTATTTGGGAGTGTATTCTTTTTGCATGTATAGTTTCTCTAAATTTTGGGAACGTCCAAATTACAGACAGAACTCTGGTAAATTTTTTTTAGATATTTTCATATAAAATGTTTATTTTGGGCTACTATAATAAGCAAAGAATATTTATATACTATTTAATTTTATATATTTAGTATTTGAAATTTTAAATTTGAAATGTGAAAATTTTTTATTAAACTGGTCGATGATAATTTTGTACCATATATGCGTATTTTACATATGCTAGAAATATGTATTATATGTATATAGGGTATAAGGGTGTTACATTTATATGTATTTGCAGATATAGGCAGTTATGGCTCAGACGCATCAGGCTACTGAGGGTAGTGCAGAGAGTGTGGCTTTAGATGAGGGTAGGGATGGAGCTAAAGTTGTGTCTGCTGGTGAGGCATCTGTTTCTGTGCCTGTGAGACCAGCAGCTGATGAGATTCCACCTGGCTGGGTACGACATATGATACAGTTGTTGAGGTAGACTCTAATTCAGCGGCCACCGCAGTCACAGTCGTAGCCGTAGTTGCCGGTGAGGCAGTATGATAAACTGAGAAAGTTTGGAGCTGAGGACTTCGTTGGTACTATAGATTCTGCTATAGCAGAGCAGTGGCTAAACAGGGTTCAGAGAGTATTCATTTAGTTGTAGGCTAGTCCAGAAGAGAAGTTTGATTATGCCAGATCTCTTCTGCAGAGGGATGCATATGATTGGTGGAAGACGGACAGAGCATGAGATTGAGTTTATCCGATTGAGTCACTATGTTAGTGGGATCATTTTTGACGAGTTTGACAGGTGCAGGAGGTTTGAGGAGGGATTGAGACCCTCTATCATGTGTATCATAGCAGACTCTCGGTATCAAGATTTTTCTCAGTTGATTGCAGCTACCAGGAGTGTTGAGAGAGCATAGGGTCTTCCAGCAGCTGCCAGGGTTGAGAAGACCAGAGCTAGGAGACCCCTGAGTGAGGCAAGGTCTTCATCAGTGAAGAGAGGCCGAGGGGGATATGTTCAGAGGTTCAGTAGGAGCCAGGGGCAGTTTAGCAGGTCAGTACAGCAGTAGAGACAGAGACAGAGACCTGCAATTTCAGTGGCTAGTACTCCGACCCTAGTGGCTCAGAGGTCTGCTCCACCTACTTGTGTTCATTATGGTAAAGCACACGGAGGTGTCTACTGGTGGAGAGGTACTTCGGGACTGTATTTTAGATGTGGGTCATGTAATATCCCAATGTATGCCCTAGAAGTTTTGATATTATTGTTTTAATTGGATTGAATGTATATGAGTAATTTGAAAGAAAAGAGAAATTTAAAAGAAAGTGTATATGTTGTGTATATGGGAATATATACAACATATATACAAGTCAAATGTAATGGTCAAAGGAAGAAGATATTTATTTTGTTACTTATGAAATTACTAAAAAGGATATTAAGTGAAAGGAAGTTTAATTATATAGAAGAGGGTAATTAGGTAATTTTCTTTTTAAATTGCTTAGTGGAGGTTTAAAGAGATGAAAAAGTTTGACTTTGTTTCTTCATTTTCTTTTCTTTCTCTTTGGTGGCCGGACATGATCAAGACAAGAGAGCAAGAGGAAGGTTTTGAGTTCTAAGATCAAATTGAAAGAGTTTTCAAGTGATTAAGTGGAAATTCAAGAAGTTTCACTATTTTGGTAAGTTCTCTCTCTCTTGATTTCTTTTGTTCTTCTTGAAGTTGTGTTTGAGGTTGATGAATTGTTGTTCATGGTATGATTAGATTTGTTTGTGGTGTGTTTATAAGTGTTGAAATTGATTTTAAGATAAGAAGTTGAGTTGGTGTTGTTATTGGAAGTGTTTGAGTTGAGTTTGTTTTAGGGTTTTGAAGTGGTAAGTGATGTTTAACTTGGGTTTGATCAATTATTTTCATAGATCTTCTTGTTATTTGTGTTTTTTGGAATTGTAAGCCTAGAATATGTGAATTTGGTCGAAGGCAGTAGCATTTTGGATGCCACGCCCGTGGCCCTTAGATGCCATGGCCGTGGGGGTGTTGAACAATTTGGGCAGAATTGTTTTCTACCCCACGCCCGTGGGGGTTGGGGTGGCCACGCCCGTGGGCTCTAGTATGCGGTGTTGGGTTGTAATGTGTGTTATAAAGGTCTAAGATGAGGTTAATAAGTGATAAATTGTATTGGAATTCATGTATTGTATCACTTTTGGACTAAGTTTTGGAAGAAAGTGATTTGCTCTAATTTAAGAAGTGAAGAACTCTTGGAAGAGGAAGAGTATAGAGTTGTGTGAGTGTTCTTGAGGTAAGTACAAACTACATTATTGCATACATTCATATGATGTTGAAACTTAACACACATTTGATTGTAAATGTGTAAAGAATTCTAATGCATTGTTGATGCATACTAATAATTTATTGTTTGATATAATGTGTATGTTGTGGTGGACATGTAAAAGGTGTGTTAAGGTCATTTGTTGTATATACACTTGAATGATAAATGGATTAATGTGATTTGAGATATAATGATTGAAATTAAATGAATAGAGTATGTTGCCTATATGATGATGAATGTAAGATATATGTTCAATGTAATTGATTATGTATACTTGAATAATGAAGTGTTATGATTCAAATAAGATGTGAAGCCATTGTGATTGGCTATGATGACTCAATTGAAATAAGTGGGGCATGTTTGCCTAAATGATGATGAGAATTGAGAATGAAATTGATAATAAATAATAAATGAATTGTGTGTCTAATATGTTATTCATTTTCAGAGTTTTGTTGTTGGTGGCATGCCTATAGTAACACTCTCTTGAAGTTAGGTTGGGCTTGATCCTTGAAGCCAAGTTGGGTTGAAGTTTAACATGTTTTACTCCCCTTGAAGCTTGGTTGGATCTAGTCCTTGAAGCCTAATTGAGATGTTACAACCCTTGAAGCTAGGTTGGGTTTGGTTCTTGAAGCCAAGTTGGGTTGATACTTAGCATGCTTTGTTCCCCTTGAAGCTTGGTTGAACCTAAATCCTTGAAGCCTAGTTGGGATAATGATAAATGTGATAATTAAACCAAAACTTTAACTCTGAAAGTTGAATGGCATATTAGTGTCTTTGGGCCCATGCTTGTCTTTGTTTTCAATGTGATTCTTGAATGGTGAAACCGATGAATAATGAGATTGATTATATTGCATAAATATCTTGTGGAGAATGAATGTTTGATATGATCTTAAGCAAAGTAAGATGTTGGAGTATAACAGTTCTTGTGAATGGTGTATGGAATTGATTGTGTGACATTAGCATTGCATAAAAACATAATATTATTGTAGTTTGTACCACGAAGCTGTTGGCTTAGAGCGATTATAATTTATCTCACAGGTAACAGGGAAGAATCGGAGAGTTCCTCTAGGCCGAGTAGAGGCTAGATCTTGAGGTGTTGCTAGTGAAGCCTAAAGATCGAAGACATACTGCCAAACATGTATATGTTTTATGTTTTTGTAAAACTTGAGTTTTGATGTATTTGTAATTGTAAATATTTGTTATATATTTTCCGCTGTGTTTGAATAAATATTTTATCTATTGTTTCTAACTTTAAAATGTTTTAAAGTTATTCATATTTTTGAAAAGAGATTGTCTGTATGTTTTATAAACAGTGGCATACCTATATTTTGTATACGTATATTACGATCATACTAGCATGCTGTGTATGTATACGAGGTATAGGGGTGTTACAATTATTTTGGTATCAGAGCCTAGGTTTGAGATTCTCAACCTAGGTCAATTGTAAGAAAAAGAATATTTCGATTTCTTTTAAAGTGGGTTTTTGAGTAAAATATATGTTTTGGTATGGCAGTCTTTGATCTTTAATGAGGTATATTCTGCTGTGTTTGCAGATATAGGTAGTAATGGAGTCCCATTTGTAATATCCCAATGTATGCCCTATAAGTTTTGAATATTATTGTTGTTTTAATTGGATTGAATGTATATGTTAATTTGAAAGAGAAAAGAATTTTTAAAGGAAGTGTATATGTTGCATATATGGTAGTATAAATAACATATACATAAGTCAAAATGGATGGTCAATGCAAGAAGATATTTTATTTGTGATATTTGAAATTACTTAAATGGGCATATAAGTGAAAGAAGCTAAGTTAAATGGATGAGGGCATTTAGGTAATTGCTTGGTTAGAATTGCTTGGTGGAGATTTAAAGAAGAAAAGAAGTTTGACCTGTATTGATTTTTCTTTTCTTCTCATGTGGGTGGCCGGCTACCAAAGGAAAAAGAGAGCAAGAGAGGTGTTCTAAATTTTATTATTAAATTGAAGGAAGAAGCAAAGGATTAAGTTGGAGATTTGTGAAATTTCCTTAATTTTGGTAAGTACTTTCTTGTTTTCCTTTATTATTTTTGAAGTTGTGTTTGAGGTGAGTTGTGATTTGTTGTTATTATGATTTGGGGTGTTTGAGATGTGTTTATAAGTGTTGAAATTGATTGTAAGTTACAAAGTTAAATTGGTGTTGGTTTTGGTTTGAAGTTGGTAAGTTATGTGGATGTTGATATTGAAAGAATAAGAGTGATGTTGATTTTAGGGTTTTGAAATGGTAAGTGATTAAATGTATTGTTAATGTGAATATTGTGATGAATATGTAAAATAAGTGTTAATGACATTGATTATATCCAATTGAATGAGGTTATGTTGTGTATAATGTGTTTTAATTCAATAAAAAGAGACTTGGGCATGTTTAGGGTTTTTATTCATGAGAGTGTAACACCCCATCTTAGCCTACATTTATAGACCAAGATGGACTGTTATCTCATGGTGGTTGTGTCTTAATAGTTTACTTAGCCAATTTTAAGTGCAGATTTTTAAAAAAAAATTTGCCATAACCTCCCCTAAAAATGGAGGTCCCAAGTGTCGCCAAAACTGATTCTTGAATTTTTGAAAAACATTTTTGTTTCACAATTCAACTCAAGCACACTCCCAATAATCCACCCTTATAACCTCAACTACAATCCTGCAAGAAGAATTCACACTTCTATACTTGCATACATAAGTGTTAAACCCAAATAAGATTTATTAGATTACTAGCAGTGTACGTGTTCTAGCTTTTCATTATTATACATTTATTTGCTAGATCATACAAGCTTATGTACATGCCATATTGCTACAATCAATCATATCCAAACTCCTACCCAAAGTAGTAGTCAAGGCCAGCTGCGCAGGACATGCTGCAATCTCGTCTCCTCGTTTAACCTACGAGTTTAGAGGGAAACTAAACTCGCTAAGCAATTGCTTAGTGGGTACTTAAATCATTGCAATAAATAAATAAAATGAAAGAATGATTTGAACATACATTTATATACTTTAAATACTTGAAAGGAATAAATACAAAACACAGATGGTAAAAAGGCTTGACTGAATAATTTGAATTTAAATCATTTTTCTTGCTTTTATCATTTTGGTTGCTCTACTGGTTTAACAGAACGTCAGCGGATAAGGAAGGGTCATGATAAACATATCTCGTCATGATCATATTTCATTATGTTTCATCATAATTCTTGCACATGTGCCAATGGCCATTATCATTGCATCATTGATCATGTCATTGTAATCATCGGCCTTCAGCCAGAATATCATATCATGTCATAAGCAGTACTACATTAATAGTATGATACATCATACCCTTATCTCAAGGGTTCTGATATACCAAGTAGAGCATAAATAATTTATTAAATTACTTTGGTCATGATATTCAATAAGTCATGATTTTTCCATAATGCATATATTGTTGGAATAGCTTGTCATGATGCCTTTCTGATTATTTCCAATTCTCCTTCATGTCATTTGATATGATTTAACATCAATCCATAACATAATATTCAAGTTTTAACACATTTAGAAAAATGACCAAATGAATAGTAGCGCTGTGCGTAAAATCGGCAACGCAATGGCGCGCGACAACTAAATAGTAAAATCTGTTTTTACTGCTGAAAATTAGTCAACTTTGGCAACAGTTTTGACTAAGTAAACAACCTTATTTTTGGATGAATTTTTGCAGGAAAACACTTTCATAAGTTAACTAAATGCATGTAAAATTTCGTCGAAAAATTCTTTCGTTTGCCCCTTCAACGGACTGCCCAAAATGAAAGCTGCAGAATGGTGCCCAAAAGGGACCATTCGGCCCAATTTTCAAAATTTGAAGAAAATTCATTTTTTTCTTGCAAAATTGATTTTTAGACTCCTTTTGTGATACCATTGAAAGACTAAGGGTCCCTCTTTCAAAAATCAAACCAAAGGAGTGATTAAAAGTTCATCAAAGTTTATGGATATTTGAGCAAAGTTTAGCTAGTTTGTTTTGTTTTCATTCTTTTCACAATCAATTGATTACAAATGGTTCAAGAGCACTTTCCCACATATTTACCACACATAATAACATTATTTCAAAATCATTTCAAAAGTCCCATAATGCAAAATATGTGAATTAATTGAAAAGGCAATGATTTAAGTACCAAACCTTGTTTATTTGCTTTGTTCCTTGCTTGTCCTATTCTTTCTTCCCTTCTTCTTCTTTATCCCTTTGATTTCCTATAATTTTCATAACTTCCATAATAAGAACATTATAAAAACCATATGTTCAAGCCTTGATTCTTGCTATCTAAGGCTACTAATCACCATTAATTCATCAATTCTACATGTATGGATCATTTAATCTAATTTCTCTTCACTTTCTTAACTTTCCCATAATCTTCCCAACTTTTCTTTCATTGATAACTTGAAAACTATCAATCAAATGAATAAACTAAAGCTAGAATTGGAATCCTTACCTTAAAATTGGTAACTTTCTTCTAAACTTTCACCTAGAAACTTGGAAATTCCTTGAATGTTTTTGTTGGAGGCCACGACCTTTGCTTGGAGAAGGAGAAGGTGTTTTGGCTTTTTTTGTATTCTAGAGATTTCAAGAGCATGGATCATATATGTACACGTTTGTACATATAAATTTATTTCTTTTTTTTTTCTTTTTCTTTTAATGGATGGGATTTTGCCAAAACAAAAGATTAAATGAATAAGATTGCAACATGTATCCTTCTTTGCCTTTTTAGCATGTGGATGGGATTTTGCCAAAACAAAAGGTTAATTGGATAAGATTGCAACATGTGTCTTTCCTTGGAAAATTACCAAAATGGTCCTTAAATTATCATACATGTCCCACTTGATGCTTGGGTGAAAGTGAAAAGACCAAAATACCCTTCAATTGAAGGTTTTGCCTTTTCTTCGTAACCGGGTGGTTTTACGATGCGTAAAACTTACCGTTCTCCTCCTTTCAACCTCTAGTTTCCATTTCCAACATTCATTCTTGCTTTTGAACTAATTTATAAAAATTACGCTCATGCCCTTGACTTTTGTAAAAATTTCCTTTAGGTCCTTACGTGATTCGAGTCTCCACTTAGGTTCGTTCTTCAACATCAATCACTGCGGAGTCCTTTTGTTTACTTCGGATACCTTTACGTGTCTTGTTTTCTAGTGTATAAATTATTATCACCAGAATGACGAAAATACCCTTGGTCGAGAATTCACTGTATCTCTCAAACTATGCATTTTCGGGAAAAACCGTGATGTTCCGTTTCGACCCAATTTTTCTCTACTTTCCATTTCTGGAGTCTGTTATATGCACTATTAAGAACCTCCAGTACAACTTTTGAAAATTACAGTTACCTCCCCAAAACTTTTTGAAATTACAGTCACCTCCCCAAAACTTTTACAATCTTTTCAGTTAGGTCCTTTTTGTCCTATAAAGCTTCCTTTCACTTTGTGTTCTTTGGTGGTTTCTCAGGATGGCTCCTCTTACTATACGCGGATATACTGTACATGGATATACTGTACATATGTACAAATTGGGTCGTGACAGAGAGACACGGCCAAACTAAAGAAGAGACACGGCCAAAACTAAATATTTTTGGGAGACACGGCCAAGTCTAAGGAAATTTGGCCGTGTTGGATGATTTTTGGAGAGACACGGCCACTGTCTTGGCCGTGTCCCTTGACTGTGTCTGCTACTGCCTGATTTCTTCATTCATTTGGTTTCTTTGGATTTAAGGGAGACATGGCCAAGCTAGGGGAGTCTTGGCCGTGTTGGAGCTTTTGGTTGAGAGACATGGTCACAAGCTTGGCCGTGTCCCTTGAGTGTGTGAGCTACTGTGATTGTTCTTTGCTCTTCTTACATTGTGGAGATTGAACATACACTTGATGCATGTGATACTATGTGAACAATGTTATGTTTTATGCATTGTGAATATTGTGAATGGTAATGTGTTATATGAATAATGTACTTTGTAATGTTATATCAATGATGCTATATGTAAAATGTGAAGGATATGATGAGGTAATTGATTATGTATAGCTTGATGGGAGTAGTTCTTGAGGTAAGTACAAACTTACCTAGATGCATTCTTTTATATGATTTTGAAACTTAAAACAATGTTAAGTGATTTATTATATTGTTAATATAATGTGACTAGTATTATGACTTGTATAGTGTGAAAGAGACGAGGATCATTCAAAAAGGTATGTGCAATACAATTTATTATGATAAATACTTTTATGATGAATTACCGTAATGTAAATTGAGACATAAAGAGATGTGAAACTAATGTTTTGAGTTGTAATGATGATTCAAATGAGATATGAAGCCATTGTGATTGGCTATGATAACTTAAATGTGGTGTGAAGCCATTGTGATTGGCTATGATGATTCAATTGAAAGAAATAAGGCATGTTTGCCTAGATGATGATGAGAATTGAGAATGATAATGATAATGAAATAATAAATGAATTGTGTGGCTAATGTGTTATCCCATTTTCAGAGTTTGTTGTTGGTGGCATGCCTAATGATAGTAACAATCTCTTGAAGTTAGGTTGGGCTTGATCCTTGAAGCCAAGTTGGGTAGAAGTTTAACATGTTTTACTCCCCTTGAAGCTTGGTTGGGTCTAGTCCTTGAAGCCTAATTGAGATGTTACAACCCTTGAAGCTAGGTTGGGTTGGTTCTTGAAGCCAAGTTGGGTTGAGACTTAGCATGCTTTGTTCCCCTTGAAGCTTGGTTGAACCTAAATCCTTGAAGCCTAGTTGGGATAATGATAATGATAATGTGATAACAAAACCAAAGCATTAACTCTGAAAGTCGAATGGCATATTAGTGTCTTTTGGGCCCGAGTCTGTCTTTGTTGTCAATGTGACATATAAATGTTGAAATAAATGAATAATGAGATCTATGGTTGCCTTTGTTGGAAATGTGATTTATGATTGGTGAATTGTGAATAAAATAATGTAATGAAGTATGATATGTAATGTGTGTATTGATATACTGATTGTGAGTATTAGTGATGGATTGTGGTTGGTGATAATGATATGTATATACGTATATAATATATGGAATTAGTCGAGATATATGAAAGGTGCAATTAAAAAGGAAAAACATGATAAGAAACTAATGGTACATGGAATTGATATATCTTTATATGTTGGAATTTTTATAATGTATGTTTATATTTTATATTTGTACTACTAAGCTCTCGGGCTTAGCGCGGATGTGTAATCGCGCAGGTGACTAGGTGGAAGATATGAAGTCTTTCGTTATGCCACGAGAAGAGTAAGAGTGTGTCGAGACCAACTAGAGGGTGATGCATACATGTATAATTTTTAATTCTGATGTATTTCTGACAAGAGTGCATTTATATATATAAATGAAGTTTTGATAAAGGTAAGATTCTTATATATATAGGTAAGATCATTAAAAGTATAATGATTTGTAAATGCTCTTTAAATTAATGTATTGTGCTTTAAACTCTGTTAAAGGTTTTTAAATTGTAACGAAAAGTGACATCCTTATACTTTATATACTTATTGTATGTATACCAGGTATATGTATAGTACTTATATGGGGTATCGGGGTGTTACACCATTCACGTCAGACTGTAGAAGGAAGTGCTGAGAGTGTAGCTCTAGGAGATAGTAGAGATGGAACTAGAGTTGATAGAGTTAGTGAGGCACCTGTTTCTGTGCCAGAGAGACCAGCTGCAGAGGAGGGTCCGCCGGGTTGGTTAAGGCATGTGATAGAACTATTGAGGCCAGCTCCAGTGCAGCCCCCACCACCACAGCCTCAGATGCCGGTAAGACATTATGACAAGTTGAGAAAATATGGAGCTGAAGATTTCTTAGGCACTACCGATCCTGCAGTGGCTGAGCAGTGGTTGGATAAAGTACAGAGGATATTCATTCAGTTGAAAGCCACTTCGGATGAGAAATTTGACTATGCCAGATCCCTCTTACAGAAAGATGCTTATGACTGGTGGAAGACTGTTCCTCATGCTATGGATGATCCACCTACACTATCTTATAGTGATTTTCTGAGGGAGTTCGAGCAGAAATATACTCCGAGGGAGTATAAAGATCTTAAGAAGATGGAACTCCTGAATTTGAGGCAAGACAACCGGACGGTAACAGAGTATGAGATTGAGTACATCCTGTTGAGTCGATATGCCGGGGGAATTGTCTCTGATGAAATAGATCGGTGCAGAAGATTTGAGGAGGGATTGAGGCCCTCTATCATGTGTATTGTGGTTGGTTCTAGATACCAGGATTTCTCTCAGCTTATTGCAACAGCTAAAAGTGTAGAGAGAGCACAGAGCATCGCAGCAGCTACTTCTGAAGAGGAGACTAAAGTAAGGAGACCCCAGTTTGAGGCAGGGTCTTCATCTGTGAAGAGGGGTAGAGGAAGTTTTGTTCCCAGGATTAGTAGGAGTCAGAGACAGTCAGGCAGATCAGTACAGTATCAGAGGCAGAGGCCGAGACCGATAGTCTCTGTAGCTAGTGCCCCGACTCCTGTGATGCAGAGGTCTACTCCACCTGTATGTGTTCACTGTGGCAGGCCCCATGGGGGTGTTTGTTGGAGGACTGGTGTATCCGGAGTATGTTATAGATGTGGGTCACCATATCATTTTATTAAAGATTGCCCCGAGATGCAGGATGATAGGCAGATTGATACTGCAGTTTCTCGACCCAGTGTTAGCAGAGGTGGTCGAGGGGTAGAGGTTTTAGTAGAGGTGGTAGACCCGGGTTGAGTCAAAGAGGAGGATCATCATCCGGAGGCAGTAGGCCAGAGGAAGCCGGATCTTCTCAGAGGGTGTATGTGATGCAGAGGCAGCCAGATGCTTCAGCAGTTATAGCGGGTACATTTTCTTTATTTGGCATTTCAGTACTTGCTTTAATTGATCCATGATCTACTCATTCATACATAAGTGCATCCATATTGCCTGTGTCTGAATTGCATTCAAAATCCTTAGGATTTGATGTTTTGGTGACAAATCCTCTAGGACATAGTGTTATGGTGAGTAAGGTACATCGTAATAGTGCTGTTGTGGTACAAGGTGAGGAGTTTCCTGGAGATTTAATTGAAATGCCTTTTAAAGAATATGATTTGATTTTAGGCATGGATTGGCTGTCTAAGCATGGAGCTGTGGTAGATTGCCAAAAGAAGTGTGTCACCTTGAGAACCAGCGATGGTAGGAGTGTGATAGTATCTAGTGAGCAGCGACAACTTGCATCCTTATTTGTATCAGCTGTAACAGCTAAAAGGTTGATTAAAAAGGGGTGTGATGCTTATCTTGCTCATGTGGTGGATACTAGAGTAACGGGTTCTCAACTTAATGATATAACCACAGTTGCAGATTTTCCGGATGTGTTTCCTGAGGAGTTGCCAGGCTAACCCCCTGAGAGAGAGGTTGAGTTTGGTATCGAGTTGTTGCCTGGTACCACTCCCATCTCTATCACTCCTTATCGAATGGCACCAGCTGAATTGAGAGAGTTGAAGGTGCAGTTATAGGAGTTGTTGGATAAAGGGTTTATTCGCCCTAGTGTTTCACCATGGGGAGCTCCTGTGTTGTTTGTGAAGAAGAAGGATGGTACTATGAGATTATGCATTGATTATAGGCAATTGAACAAAGTAACTATCAAGAATAAATATCATTTGCCTAGGATTGATGATCTCTTTGATCAATTGAAGGGAGCAGCAGTGTTTTCCAAGATTGATTTGAGATTCGGGTACCATCAGTTGAGGGTTAAAGCTAAAGATGTTTCTAAGATAGCTTTTCGCACCAGGTATGGGCATTATGAGTTTTTAGTAATGCCTTTTGGGTTGACGAATGCACCTGCAGCTTTCATGGATTTGATGAATAGGGTGTTTAGGCCCTATCTGGATCAGTTTGTGGTGGTTTTCATCGATGATATTTTGGTGTATTCACGTAATAAGGAGGAACACGATAAGCATTTGCAGATGGTATTACAGATCTTGAGAGAGAAGCAGTTATATGTTAAACTGTCGAAATGTGAATTTTGGCTTGACCAAGTAACTTTTCTGGGTCATATAGTTTCAGCAGAGGGTATAAGAGTTGATCCAAGTAAAGTTGAAGCTATTTTGAATTGGAGTCCACCAAAGTCTGTAACTGAAGTTAGGAGTTTTTTGGGTTTGGCAGGCTATTACCGACGGTTTGTGAAAGGTTTTTCTTTAATAGCTACTCCACTCACCAGATTGCTTCGGAAGGGAGTTAGATTTGTGTGGACGGATCAGTGTCAAGCTAGCTTTGAGCAGTTGAAAGAAATGTTGACTCAAGCACCTGTTCTTACTTTACCCGTGGAAGATAAACCATATGTGATTTACAGTGATGCTTCACATAATGGTTTAGGATGTGTGTTGATGCAAGAGGGTAAAGTCATAGCTTATGCTTCTCAGCAGTTGAAGCCGCACGAGCTTAACTATCCGACTCATGATTTGGAGTTGGCAGCTATAGTGTTTGCTTTGAAGATTTGGCAACACCATTTATATGGGGAGAAATGTTTTATCTATACGGATCACAAAAGTTTAAAATATTTGGGTGTTCAGAAGGAGCTGAATCTTCGGCAAAGGCGATGGTTAGAACTGATTAAAGATTACGACTGTTTGATTGATTATCATCCTGGTAAGGTGAATGTTGTTGCAGATGCCTTGAGTTGGAAATCTTTGGCAGGTTTGGCTGTTTATTCGCTCTCGTTGCTTGTTGAGTTGAGAGCGTTGCATGCTAGTTTTGAAGTATGTGATGATGGTGCATTATTAGCTCAGCTGCAGTTGAGACCAGTATTGTTGGATCAGATAAAGGAGGCTCAATTGGCGGATGAGAAAATTCAGAAGATTATATCTGATTTCCAGAATAGGGAGAGCCGAGATTTTTATGTGAAAAGTGATGGTAGTCTTTGGTTCAAGGATAGGTTGTGTGTACCTGATGATGATAGTTTGAGAAAGATCATTTTAGAGGAAGCACACCAATCGGTTTTTGCTATGCATCCGGGTAGTATAAAAATGTACCATGATTTGAAATAGCACTACTGGTGGTCTGGTATGAAGAGAGACATAGCAAAATTTGTGTCCAAATGTCTCACTTGTCAGAGGGTGAAAGCTGAGCATCAAGTTCCAACAGGGTTGCTTCAACCTTTAACAGTACCTGAATGGAAATGGGAGAGAGTAACAATCGATTTTGTATCTGGTTTGCCATTGACTTAGAAGAAGCGTGATGCTATTTGGGTGATTGTTGATCGGTTGACCAAGACAGCTCATTTCCTTCCTGTTAGAATGGACTATTCTCTTGAAAGATTGGCTGAGTTGTATGTAAGTGAAATAGTAAAGTTGCATGGAGTCCCAATTTCTTTAGTGTCTGATCGAGATCCCCAGTTTACTTCGAGGTTTTAGAAGAGTTTGCATGATGCTTTGGGTTCTCGATTGCACTTTAGTACTGCTTTTCATCCGCAGACAGATGGGCAATCAGAGAGAGTGATACAGATTATTGAGGATATGTTGAGAAGCTGTGTCATTGATTTCTCTGGAAGTTGGGACAGATTTTTGCCACTTGTGGAATTTACTTACAACAACAGTCATCAATCCAGTATTGGTATGGCACCATTTGAAGCATTATATGGTAGAAGATGCAGAATGCCTTTATGTTGGAATGAAATTGGAGAGGGCAAGTTAACTGGTCCTGATTTGATTAAAGAAACTGAAGAGAAAGTGAAGATAATTCGGGATCGGTTGAAAGCAGCTTCAGATCGGCAAAAGTCTTACTCAGATTTAAAAAGGAGAGACATAGAATTTAATATTGGAGATAAAGTATTTTTGAAAGTGTCTCCTTGGAAAAAAAATATTGAGATTTGGTCAAAGAGGGAGTTGGGCCAGTTGCTTATCGTCTTGCTTTGCCACCTGAATTGGATAGGATCCATAATGTCTTCCATGTTTCTATGTTGCGGAGGTATAGATCTGATCCATCTCATATCTTGTCAGTTGAATCCATTGAAGTGAGTTCGGATTTGACATTTGAAGAAGAACCAGTTGCTATTTTGGCACATGAAGTGAGAGAGTTGAGGAATAAGAAAGTGCCATTAGTGAAGGTTCTATGGAAGAATCTTGGGAAAGAAGAGGCCACTTGGGAGAGCGAGCAAGCAATGCAAGATCAGTATCCTCAACTGTTTCAGACATAATATCAGGTAATTTCGAGGACGAAATTTCTTTTTAGAGGGGAAGAATTGTAATATCCCAATGTATGCCCTAGAAGTTTTGATATTATTGTTTTAATTGGATTGAATGTATATGAGTAATTTGAAAGAGAAGAGAAATTTAAAAGAAAGTGTATATGTTGTGTATATGGGAATATATACAACATATATACAAGTCAAATATAATGGTCAAAGGAAGAAGATATTTATTTTGTTACTTATGAAATTACTAAAAAGGATATTAAGTGAAAGGAAGTTTAATTATATAGAAGAGGGTAATTAGGTAATTTTCTTTTTAAATTGCTTGGTGGATGTTTAAAGAGATGAAAAGTTTGACTTTGTTTCTTTATTTTCTTTTCTTTCTCTTTGGTGGCCGGACATGATCAAGACAAGAGAACAAGAGGAAGGTTTTGAGTTCTAAGATCAAATTGAAAGAGTTTTCAAGTGATTAAGTGGAAATTCAAGAAGTTTCACTATTTTGGTAAGTTCTCTCTCTCTTGATTTCTTTTGTTCTTCTTGAAGTTGTGTTTGAGGTTGATGAATTGTTGTTGATGGTATGATTAGGTTTGTTTGTGGTGTGTTTATAAGTGTTGAAATTGATTTTAAGATAAGAAGTTGAGTTGGTGTTGTTATTGGAAGTGTTTGAGTTGAGTTTGTTTTAGGATTTTGAAGTGGTAAGTGATGTTTAACTTGGGTTTGATCAATTATTTTCATAGATCTTCATGTTATTTGTGTTTGTTGGAATTGTAAGCCTAGAATATGTGAATTTGGTCGAAGGCAGTAGCATTTTGGATGCCACACCCGTGGCCCTTAGATGCCATGGCCGTGGGGGTGTTGAACAATTTGGGCAGAATTGTTTTCTACCCCACGCCCGTGGGGGTTGGGGTGGCCATGCCCGTGGGCTCTAGTATGCGGTGTTGGGTCGTAATGTGTGTTATAAAGGTCTAAGATGGGTTAATAAGTGATAAATTGTATTGGAATTCATGTATTGTATCACTTTTGGACTAGGTTTTGGAAGAAAGTGATTTGCTCTAATTTAAGAAGTGAAGAACTCTTGGAAGAGGAAGAGTATAGAGTTGTGTGAGTGTTCTTGAGGTAAGTACAAACTACATTATTGCATATATTCATATGATGTTGAAACTTAACACACATTTGATTGTAAATGTGTAAAGAATTCTAATGCATTGTTGATGCATACTAATAATGTATTGTTTGATATAATGTGTATGTTATGGTGAACATGTAAAAGGTGTGTTAAGGTCATTTGTTGTATATACACTTGAATGATAAATGGATTAATGTGATTTGAGATATAATGATTGAAATTAAATGAATAGAGTATGTTGCCTATATGATGATGAATGTAAGATATATGTTCAATGTAATTGATTATGTATACTTGAATAATGAAGTGTTATGATTCAAATAAGATGTGAAGCCATTGTGATTGGCTATGATGACTCAATTGAAATAAGTGGGGCATGTTTGCCTAAATGATGATGAGAATTGAGAATGAAATTGATAATAAATAATAAATGAATTGTGTGTCTAATATGTTATTCATTTTCAGAGTGTTGTTGTTGGTGGCATGCCTATAGTAACACTCTCTTGAAGTTAGGTTGGGCTTGATCCTTAAAGCCAAGTTGGGTTGAAGTTTAACATGTTTTACTCCCCTTGAAGCTTGGTTGGATCTAGTCCTTGAAGCCTAATTGAGATGTTACAACCCTTGAAGCTAGGTTGGGTTTGGTTCTTGAAGCCAAGTTGGGTTGATACTTAGCATGCTTTGTTCCTCTTGAAGCTTGGTTGAACCTAAATCCTTGAAGCCTAGTTGGGATAATGATAAATGTGATAATTAAACCAAAACTTTAACTCTGAAAGTTGAATGGCATATTAGTGTCTTTGGGCCCATGCTTGTCTTTGTTTTCAATGTGATTCTTGAATGGTGAAACCAATGAATAATGAGATTGATTATATTGCATAAATATCTTGTGGAGAATGAATGTTTGATATGATCTTAAGCAAAGTAAGATGTTGGAGTATAACAGTTCTTGTGAATGGTGTATGGAATTGATTGTGTGACATTAGCATTGCATAAAAACATAATATTATTGTTGTTTGTACCACTAAGCCATTGGCTTAGCGCGATTATAATTTATCGCGCAGGTAACAGGGAAGAACCGGAGAGTTCCTCTAGGCCAAGTAGAGGCTAGAACTTGAGGTGTTGCTAGTGAAGATTAAAGATCGAAGACATACTGCCAAACATGTATATGTTTTATGTTTTTGTAAAACTTGAGTTTTGATGTATTTGTAATTGTAAATATTTGTTATATATTTTCCGCTGTGTTTGAATAAATATTTTATCTATTGTTTCTAACTTTAAAATGTTTTAAAGTTATTCATATTTTTGAAAAGAGATTGTCTGTATGTTTTATAAACAGTGGCATACCTATATTTTGTATACGTATATTACGATCGTACTAGCATGTTGTGTACGTATACGAGGTATAGGGGTGTTATTGGTCATCATACCATTTTATCAGAGATTATCCCAAGCCACCAGAGGATAGACAGGCAGATACTGCAGCTTCTCGACCCAGTGTCAGAAGGGGCAGTGGTGGCAGAGATTTTGGTAGAGGTGGTCGATCTGGGTCTAGTCTAAGAGGAGGTTCTACAACCAGAAGTAGTAGACTAGATGAGGCAGGACCATCACAGCGGGTTTATGTGATGCAGAGGCAGCTAGATGCTTCAGTTATTATTGCTAGTACTTTTACATTATTTGGTACTTCAGTTCTTGTATTATTAGATCCTGGGTCTACTCATTCTTACATCAGTGCATCCATCTTGCCTGTAAGTGATTTGCATTCTGAGTCCTTAGGATTTGATGTTTTGGTCACAAATCCTTTGGGGCATAGTGTTGTTGTGAGCAGAGTGCACTGAGATAGTCCAGTTGTTGTTCAGGATAAGGAGTTTCTCGGTGACCTAATTGAGATGCCTTTCAGGAAGTATGATCTGATTTTAGGCATGGATTGGTTATCCAAGCATGGGGCTATGGTAGACTGTCAGAATAAATGTGTTAATTTGAGAACACGTGATGGTAGGGATGTGATGGTATCTAGTGAGCAGAGATATCTTTCATCCATGTTTGTTTCAGCTATTTCAGCTGGGAGGATGATTCGGAAGGGATGTGAGGCTTATCTTGCTTATATTGTAGATACTAGAGTAGTGGGGTCCCAGCTTGACAGTATACCCACAGTTGCCTAGTTTTCAAATATTTTTCCTGATGAGTTGCCAAGGGTACCTCCTGAGAGAGAAGGGGAGTTTGGTATCGATTTGTTGCCTGGTACCACTCCTATCTCTATTACCCCTTATCGGATGGCACCTGCTGAGTTGAGAGAGTTGAAGGTACAGTTGCAGGAGTTATTGGAAAAAGAGTTTGCCCGCCCTAGTGTGTCCCCGTAGGGAGCGCCTGTGTTGTTTGTGAAAAAGAAGGATGGCACTATGAGATTGTGTATTGATTATAGGCAATTGAATAAGGTGACCATCAAGAACAAGTATCCTTTGCCTCGAATAGATGATCTCTTTGATCAATTGAAGGGAGCAACAGTATTCTCTAAGATTGATCTGAGATCAGGGTACCATCAGTTGAGAGTCAGAGATGTAGATGTACCCAAGATAGCTTTTCGTACGAGGTATGGGCATTATGAGTTTCTGGTGATGCCGTTTTGATTGACGAATGCACCAGTAGCTTTTATGGATTTGATGAACAGGGTGTTCAGACCATATTTAGATCAGTTTGTGGTGGTCTTCATTGATGACATTTTGGTGTATTCGCATAATGAGGAGGATCATGATAGGCATTTGCAGATTGTATTGCAGACTCTGAGAGAGAAGTAGTTGTATGCTAAGCTATCAAAGTATGAGTTCAGGCTCGATCGAGTAGCTTTTCTTGGTCATGTGATTTCAGCAGAGGGTATTAGAGTTGATCCGAGTAAAGTTGAGGCTATCTTGAATTGGAGTCTACCGAAGACTGTGACAGAGGTTATAAGTTTTCTGGGATTGGTAGGCTATTATCATCGATTTGTGAAGGGTTTTTCTATGATAGCTACACCACTCACCAGATTGCTTTGGAAAGGAGTTAGATTTGTGTGGATAGATCGGTGTCAGGCGAGTTTTGAGCAGCTGAGGGAGATGTTGACTAAGGCTCCTATCCTTACCCTGTTTTGAGCAGCTGAGGGAGATGTTGACTCAGGCTCCTATCCTCTTTAAATTCCTCTATTTCAGCACTTTCTAATATATCAAGGCAACTGGCTACTTCTGAGTCAAAAATATCCAAGTTACGATCTAAGGTCGGTGCCAGCTCCAATTTATCCGAAGAACTTGTTTGTAAGAAAACATCTGAAACAACTGCGTCAATACAATCAATTAAAGAGCAATCCTTATATAATGCAGTTGTAGGAATAGGAGAAGCGTTAAAAATAGAAAATACAACCATTTGTCCCAAGACAGTCATTAACAATTTACCATTTTTAACATCAATCAAGGTGTTGGTCATAGCCATAAAAGGCCTACCCAGTAGAATAGTGTGTGCGGATGGTGTAGGGTTATCTCTTCCCATGTCAAGGACTATAAAATTCACGGGCACTATCAACCCACCAACCTTAACTAACACATCTTCTATAATTCCTTTCGGAAATCTAAGAGATCTGTCAGCTAATTGCAAGACCATTTTAGTAGGTTTAAGTTTCCCAAGTTCTAATTCAAGATACACAGAGTAAGGCATCAAATTAACACTGGCTCCTAAATCACACATGCCATCAGTCCCCTTTCAATTACCCATAGTAATTTTAATTACGAAGCTGCCAGGATCCTTTAGCTTCGGAGGTAGTTTATGTTGCAAAACAGCACTGGCTACCTCTGATACTATCACCTTTTCATTTGGCTCATACCTCTTTTTCTTGGAGTGGATACCTCTGATACTATCAAAATTAGTTCATAGTAATGCTATCAAACAAATTCATCTCATTAAAGTTCAAAGAAATTAATTTAGACATTAGATAATTCATAAATAAAATTTCAATAAAACTTAAGAAATAGGGTTAAAGAACAAAACCCAATTATAGCTTTCCTTTGGCTTCTGAAGAATCTCTTGCTCAGATTTTTGCTAAAAGAATAACGTAATGGCTAGAAATAATTTGATCTAGAGTGTTTGAATGAAAGTGAAATCAATCTTTGATAGTTTTCTTGTTTTAGAGAAAAATTCTCCAGAGAAAAATAAAGAACGGCTGAAAAAGTATATCTCCCCTCCTCTTGCCCTAATCTTATCTATTTATACAAATCCCTTGGCTAAAAATTTGCACAAGCCGAGTATTTGGGTGCTGGGTGTGACACGGCCACAAGTTCGGCCGTGTCATGTGGGTGTGTCACCTTCTGCTTCTCTAGTTTGCTTGTCTTTTGTTCTTTGGCATGAGATGGGACACGGCCAAGCTTGCTGGTCGTGTCATGTGACACGGCCAGTGGCTTGGCCATGTCACTTGAGTATGTCCTCTTCTATTTTGCTCCTTGCTTTTCTTTGTTCTTTGGAGATGAGAGTGACATGACCAAGCTTGTTGGCCGTGTCACTTGACACGGCCAAGCCTGTTGGCCATGTCACTTACTGCCATTTCTTTCCTTCTTTTATTTTCTTTCTTTGGTTTCTTTGGTTTTGGTCTTTAGGTGAGACACGGCCAGTGGCTTGGCCGTGTCTACTGGCCGTGTCAAGCTCTGCCTTCATTACCTTTGAGGTGACACAGCCAAGCTTGATTTGGCTTTGCCATGTCTTGCTTGAGTCATGCTCTTCTTTCTTTATTTTGATCTTCCAAAGAAGTTTTTTTTTTTTTTTTTGCAATTTAACCTAAAACAAACTTTAAACAAAAATCAAATGAAACATTAACTAAAAACACATAAACATCATACTAAAATCTAGTACAAAAATGATCTAAACACTGAGATAAATTAAGGCAGAGGAGTACACAAGCTTCCAAACTTCCTTGAGTTCTAAAAAAATGCTTAAATCACTAAATAAACATATTAAAACTACCAAAATGCATGAAGAAAACAATAATTATCATAATAAATAAATAGCAATTTAAGGACAAAAACTAATAAAACAAGCATTGCATGCTAGATTTAAGTCTTCTGATGATGGTGCTTTGATGGCTCAGTTGCAGTTGAGGCCAATCTTATTGGATCATATTAGGGAGGCTCAGTTGGCAGATGAGGAAATTTAAAAAATTGTGTTGGTTTGTCAGAAGGGGGAGAGTCAAGACTTTTATGTGAGAGATGATGGTCGTCTATGGTACAGAGATAGGTTGTGTATTCCTAATAATGCAAAATTGAAAAGAATGATATTAGAGGAAGCACGTCAGTCACTTTTTGCTATGTACCCTAGGAGTAAAAAAATGTATCAGGACTTGAAGCGACATTATTGGTGGTCAGGTATGAAGAGGGACATAGCAGAGTTTGTATCCAGATGTCTCACTTGCCAAAAAGTGGAGGTTGAGCACCAAGTTCCTTCAGGGTTGCTCCAACCTTTATCAGTGCCCGATTGGAAATGGGAGCGAGTGACAATGGATTTTGTAACTGGACTGCCTTTGACCCAAAAGAAGCATGATGTAATCTGGGTCATAGTTGATCGGATGACGAAGACAGCTCATTTTCTTCCAGTTCGGATGGATTATTCTCTTGAGAGGTTGGCTGAGCTGTATATCATTGAGATAGTGAGGCTGCATGGAGTCCCAATTTCTCTGGTGTCAGATTAAGATCCCCAGTTTACTTTGAGATTTTGGAAGAGTTTGCATGATGCTTTGAGTTCTCGATTGTATTTTAGTACTGCTTTCCATCCTCAGATAGATGAGCAGTCAGAGAGAGTGATACAGATTCTAAAGGATATGTTGAGGAGCTGTATCATTGATTTTACCAGGAATTGGGATAGATTTTTGCCATAAATTGAGTTTACTTATAACAACAGTCATCAGTCTAGTATTGGGATGGCTCCTTATAAGGCCTTTTATGGAAGGAGATGTAGGACACCTTTGTGTTGGGATGAGGTCGAAGAAGGTAAACTGGTCGGTCCCGATTTGATTAAGAAAATAGAAGAGAAAGTGAAGGTGATTTGAGGTCGTTTGAAAGCAGCTTCAGACCGACAGAAATTCTATTCAGATTTGAAGAGAAGAGACATAGAGTTCAGTGTAGGAGATAAAATATTTCTGAATGTGTCTCCATGGAAGAAGATTCTGAGATTCAATTAAAAAGGGAAGTTGAGTCCTCATTTCATAGGACCATATGAGGTGTTGGAGAGAGTTGGTCCAGTGGCTTATAGACTAGCATTGTCACCTGAATTGGATTGAATTCATAATGTCTTCCATGTCTCTATGCTTCAGAGATACAGGTCTGGCCCATCTCATATCATATCAGTGGAGTCTATTGAGGTAAGTCCAGATCTGACTTACGAGAAAGAACCAGTGGCGATTTTGGCACGAGAGGTTAAAGAATTAAGGAATAAGAGGGTGCCACCTGTGAAAGTCCTTTGGAGGAATCATGCCACTAAGGAGGCGACATGAAAAAGTGAGCAGGAGATGCAGAGTCAATTTCTCCAATTATTTCAGACTTGAGAGGACGAAATTTATTTTAGGGGGGAGAATTGTAATATCCCAAAATTTTTAAAAATTTCTAATTTTTAGAAAACTTGATAAAATAAATTATAATTTAAAAGGATAAATTTAATTAATGGTTTTAAATGAAAAATGAAGGGATTTTAAATGAAAAAGTGGAATATATATATATATGTGATATATATGTAAAATATACATAACATATAAAAGTCAACACTTTTTAAAAGAAAAGTCAAAGTCCAATGGCATTTTTATAAATAAATTTTAGAAATTTAAAATTAATAAAATAATTCAAAAATAAATTATTTTTAAATGGAAGAGAGAATTTAGGACTTTTAATTTATTAAATAAATAATTTAATAATTAATTATTAAATTATTTTAATATATATATGGTTTAAAATAAAGATGAAAGGAAAAAAGAAAATTAAAAAGTTTTTTCATCTTCTTCTTCTTTATCAAGGGTCGAACCTCCATGGGAGCTAGATCAAGGAATTTGATTCTTCTATACTCCACAAATTGAAGGATTTAACAAGTTTAAAGCATATTTTTGGTAATTTCCATCAAATTTGGTAAGTTTTCAACTGTTTTCTTTGAATTCCATGGAAATTTGGATTATGTGAGTTTTGGATTTTTAAAGTAGTATGTTATAATTGTTGGAATTGGTGTGTATGACATTATTTTGGGTAGTTAACAATGATTTTAAGGTTAAATTGAAGAGATAATGGAGTTTGGATAAAGAATAGTGAAGAGAGAGAATTTAGAGTTATGGAACTTTTGGGTTTGTGAAAACATGAGATTTAATTGTGCAAATTGATTCCAAATGAGTTGTTTTGATGCATAAACAAGTATTTTAAAGTCAAATATTGAATTTGGTTGTGTTTGGTTGGAGTTTGAGAATGGAAGTGGAGATTTAGGGTTTTGGAAAAGTAATTTTTCAAAATTGTTGAATTGTGTGATTTTATTTGTTTAAGCATGTTGTTTAGTGTCAAAAGTGATGAAAATAAGCTTGAAATAATTAATAGATTGTGTTGGAATGGAAAACCTTTAATGGGAGAAGGTTATGCCATTTTAGGATTTTGTGTATAAGAATGTGTTTTTGTAATGTAAATGTTTAAATGTATTAAAATATGTTTTTAATAATATAAATAAACTTAAAACACTAATGTTAAAGTAAGGAAATGCTAACTTTTTGAAAATTTGTAGGAGTGATGTTTAATTATGGTTTAATATTGAAAATGCCATTAAATGTGATACTAAATGATTATTTGTTATCACATTTGGTTTATGCATTGAGGGAGGTTGATTTGCTTCATCCAAGTGGTGAAGGGCAAGTTGGAAAGATAGGGTTGGAGGTTGTTTAAGCTTGCTTTGGGTTGCTATTTGAGGTATGTACAAACTTTGAATACATTGGTTATGTTTGCATAACATTTGGGCTTAACTCATTTTGGTTGAAAAATGTGTTAAGCTACTTCGTACATTGATTGTGCATGAATAATGAGCTATGACATTTGTAATGTCATATATGTATTAAATGCATTGTGAAAAGTCATTGATAATGGCTAAATTGTGTAAATGTGATTAAAATATGTATTATGTGAAAATACCCAAAGTGATTGGATAATGTGTTATGAATGAAAAAAATGTGATATAATATAATGATATGTGGAAATATAATAAAATGAATTGATATTGAGATAAAGGAGAAACGTGAGAAAAAAAAATAAGAAAATAAGGCAATGTGCCTATATGTGACAATGAGAAAGAGATTAATAATGAGAAATATGAATAAATTGTGTGTCTAGTATGTTATTCAATTTTCAGAGTTCTGTGTTTGGTGGTATGCCTATGATTGCCTACGGGCTAGACGCTAGGCGTCATTGTGAAAATCATTTTGAGGTGAAATGACCGGGTTGTAAGCCTCAAAAATAAATATTTAAAGCTAGGCTAGGTGAAATGACCAGTTCGTTAACTCAGACCTAGTTGGATTATTACATTAATATATTGCCTACGGGGCTAGACACATGGTGTCATTATATACCAAAACAGTAACTGTAGACCCTCAATTTTGACCCAATCCGGTCCAATATGTTTTATTTAGTCTAAAATGATTTTTATTGTCTAATTGGTCCAAAATAATTTTTATTAAATAACAAAAAATAAAAATCGGAGTCGAAAAAATCGGCGACAAAAAAATTGTCGCTCGGGCCCGTGGGCATTTCGCCAGCAGGAAATTCCTGCGGGCTAAACCACTGTACTATTTCGCACGCAGAAATTTTCTGACTGCGAAATAACGCAGAAATTTTCTGCCTGCGAAATAGCTTACGGGCCTGCTCCGCGCGCGCTGCCGCAGCCAGCTGCAGTAGTTTTTTTTCGGCAGCGCAAATTTTTTGAAACCTAATCCAATTAGGTTTTGATTTTTTTTTATTAATATTACTTACCTTAACTAAATAGGAATAAACAACCTCAAACCACTATAAATAAGGACCAAAGGCAATTAATTTAAGGGGCAAAATATCCAAGAGTAGTTTGGAAAATTTGAAACCAAATCAAGGAAGGAAAAGAAGAAATTCAATTCAACTCTTTTCTGGAATAGCAGCAGCACGATTTGGAGGATTCAAAGGCAAAAAAGGCTTGTCTTTGGAGCTAGTTCATCCAAGAAGAATTATTTTTGGAGAAATCATCAAAAGAAGGTATGTGTTAATTAATTTTCTTTAATTATTTTCTTTACACAGTAGCAAATTTATGAAATCAAAATTAAAAATCTTTGAACTTCAATTTAGTTTTTCTAAAGCCAAAAAACCTTATTTTGTTACTTTATTTTCCAAAAAGACTTAAAATTGTTATTTTTTTCTTCTTAAAAAGCTTAAAACTCTAATTGAACATATTCTTCAACAAAACCAAAATCAAATTCTGTTTCTTTAAAAACTTTAAACTTGGTACTTTTTCATTCAAAAAGCCTTAAAAAACATCTTTTCTACTTATAAAAACTTTAATTTATTTGTTTAAATTCATAAAATTCCATAAAATATCAAATTGATTTCTAAATTCCTAAAAATTATTCACCACCCGTGACCCTACTTCCAAAATATCAAATCCAAATTCAACTTCCAAAATTCAAAATAATGAACACTAACCCTTTTAAAACCTTAAACCCTAATTTTTATGAATCCTAATCCTTTTAAAATATTAAAAAACATAAAAACATAAAAACCTAAATTTTACACAGTAGCTTAGGAACCCAATAACCAAAAATCACAAATTAAAGTATTTTAAAGTGTTTAAAACCCTAGTTTCATGATATCATCATTCAAACCTTAATTTTGTTAATCAAAGAGTCTTACCAACCCTTTAAAACATAAAACCCTAATTTATTTTAATTCCATAAAAAGTCACAGTAGCCATAATTGGACTTTTATTTGCTTTATTCAATTCCATACTTGATTATGCTTTGATTTATTTCTTATGCTTTAATTTATTTAATTTCAATACTTGATTTATTTAATTTATCATGGATGAATGTTTATTTTCTATTTTCATTAATAGCTTTGATGAATGATTTATTTATGATGAATGATTATTTACTTTTATCAATTAATTTAGATTTTCAAAAGTTATAAGAGGTATGTTTCCACTTGATGGGTACCTCATTAGTTAAACATCATGTAATTTAATTTGCTTTTATATTTTAGAACCTATGTAAAGGGCATGTTTCTACCTTTTTGTGGGTGTCCTATTTAGGCATGTGATGTAAGGACATGTTTCCATCCTTGGATGGGTGTCCATTTATTTTCTTTGTTTGGACATTGCTTTGATTTTAATATATTGATGCTTTCTTTTAATTATTGTGTGTAATATGGATAATATTGTTATATTTAAGAATTTTATAATATTAAGACCTGTAAAGGAGGCCGGTCCAATGAACCGGGCATTGTGGGGGTGTTGGGCCATTTCTCACCTTCCCCACACGTACCCAACTTTCCGAACCCATTAAGGGGTTGGGGATTCCTTAGGAATCGAGTCATCCACCCTTTCTTTTTCCCGGTCCGTCCAGGTGGCGACTCTATTTTTCTCTGGACTTAGGTCCGTGTTCTCTAAAGCCCCGAGCCTAAATAGTGCCGAAGTCGCAAGAACCATTCCACCGGAAGTGGGGACGAAAATCCCCTCTCATAGTGGCGACTCCACTGGGGATAAGAGAAATTGATTCCGTTGGTCTTTATATTATTCTATTCTTTCTTATAATGATATTATCCATTGCATCATCTTAGATTGCATTGTGTGTGTGAGTTAGGACGCCCGTGTTACCATTGTTGTGTTATGTAAGGGATACCATACTTTCACTCAAGGTATGGAGATCGAGCATGGCATAACCACTCATAGCCTCGTACCGTTCGGTATATACTTGCTATGGGAACCTAAGCCTTTTAACCCAAAGACTAAAGCTCATGTAATTGGCCTAGTTACTTTCCTTAGGTTTTACCCCAAATGCATGTTGTTTGACTAGGGTTAGTTTATCTTAGTCTAAATCATGGCTTATTTGGTTTGTTCTTTTTCTAATATGACCTAAGTATATTGTAAGCTCAAAACAATTTTTCTTTAAAATCCAAAAGACCAAAACTATTTTTAAAATTTTTTTAAGATGGTCTTTGGACATAATACTTTTCTAAAAAATAAATAAATTCTTTGGCCCATGGCCCAAATACTAAGCCCAAAATCCATTTTTCTAAAATCTTTTACAATGGGCTTAAAAACAAAATTATTTTCACCCAACCATTTTTTACAAAGAGCTTGCAAAAATATTTAGATTAATTGTGAAATACCAAAAATCAATTTTGGGCCTAGTTTACACTAAGAATAAATTAACCATGGGCTTGTTTTTGGCATGAACCATTAGTTACTCTTTCCGAGTGAGAAATCTATTTATAATAAACCTCTTAATTTTATTTTAATCCAACATAGCATAAAAGCTACTTTAGTTGGTTGAATGGATTAAAACCTAATTAATGGGAATTATCATGGATTGATTTCCATTTTCGAAAATATAACTATTGGTTGAAACGTCCAAGGGAATTATTCGAAAGCAAGATACCCGTGTTGGTATTTTGTTAACCATATACCTAGGAAAAAGAGACTCGCCATTCGTGTGTGGATGTTATAAGGTTGGAAGGATCATCCTAATTACACTTGTTTATTGGTTGATTGTGCATACATGCATACATTTGCATCTCATATCATTGATCCTCTCTGGCTCACAGCCCTGGATTACGAAAGTTCAAAAGCTTACGACAATCCGACCTACGCCGGAGATGAAGTATCTAGCAACGACTCAATCACTTGCTCACCTAAAACAATGGAGCCCGAACAAATTCAAAGGATGGTGGATGAAGCCCTTAATGCCAAAATGAAAGAAATCAAAAAGGCCCTAACTGAGACCATGAAGAACCAATTCACTGCAATCTTAGAGAATCATGCTGAGGCATCTGCTAGCACTAAAAAACCAAAGGACAAAGGGAAGACTAAAGTTAGTGAAGTGGTTTTTGATGATGAAAAGGTGATCATTGATGATGATGATGATTGGGCTCAATACTACCAAGAGGTTCAAGAAAAGAAGAAAGAACCGAAGGCTGTTGAGAAGGCAACTATTGAAAAGACCGAGACATCCGATGTTGAAAAGATGATTACTGATTTTGAAAAGAAATTTGAGAAGAAGTTGAAAACCAAAGAGATGTCTGAGATCGACAAACTATTTGAACAAGATGAAGAGGTCTCTTATAAATTCAAGATGCCTTCCTTTGCTAAGTACAATGGCACCGGAAATCCTCATCTTCACGTGAAGCAGTACATCACTGCCATGCAGTCTGCCCGAGCTACTAAGGCTCAAACTCTAAGGTACTTTATTCTCTCATTGGACTCTGTTATCCAAAATTGGTTCAATACCTTAGATGAAGGAACACAAAAGAGTTGGGATCTACTTTACAAAGCCTTCATCCAACAATATGGATATAATGTTGAGTTAGAAGTTACCTTAATGGAAGTGGAGTCCATAAGGCAAAGGCCGAATGAGAATTTTGTGGACTATGTGAAAAGATGGAGAAACAAGGCTGCTTTACTCAAGAAGAGGCCCGATGAATCCGATCAAATAAGGATGATTGTGAGAGGGGTGTTGCCTAGTCTTCATGAGAGGATGTCTCATACACTCATCCGTGATTTCAAAGACCTTCTCCAAGCTGGTTTGCAAATTGAAGAATGGGAAAGGGAGAAGAGCCGCTTTGCAACAAAAAGGAACGAGAAACGGAGCTATCAACCTAGTAGCCAAAGCATGCAAAAGGTCGTCGGTGTTAATGCTACTAACCAAGGGACAAGGAGACAATTTTCAAAATTGGGAAAGCTGATGTCTTGGGTTCTCAACAAGCTTCAAAGAAAAGGATTACTACAACCCTTAAATCCTCGTCCTTTGCCTAACCCTCTCCCACCTAATTTTGACACCAAAGCATTTTGTCAATTTCATCAAATGCAAGGACATGACACGGATAGATGTGTGAGGTTGAGACATGAGATTCAAAATCTAATTGATAATGGGAAGCTACCCAAGCCCAACAAGCCAAACACCAAAGACAACCCATTACCAAAATTCAATAGGATACCACCACCGGCGACCTTCATGATTGGAGGAGGTTTACATGAGGACTTTGTCATGTCTTCTTTTCAAGATGTGGATGAGAAAGCAACCAAAGAAGAAGAGGCATTTGTCAAAATTGAACAAGCTATGATGGGTGGAGAAGTAGCAATTTGTGTTGTCAATGGGTTTTGGGATTCAAGTGACAGTGATGATGATATTGTATCCAAGAAGGAGGAGTGGACTTGGTTTGAGCCCGAAGAAGATGAGGTGATGAATACTAGATCCGGTAAGCCTTACACAAGGCCACCACCAAAGGAGATAAAAACTAATAAGGGGAAGGAAGTTGAAATAGAAGATGATGATGCTGTGCTCAAGCAATTGAAAAGAACCTAAGCAAGTGTTAACATTTGGGACTTATTAGCTACTTCTAAAAAGCACTGAGAAACTATGGCCAAAGCCTTAGCTAGCATGCCAATTTCTACCTCCACAACACCGGAGGAGTTGATCAACTTCATAAAAATTGGGGAAGTAATGAAATGTGAAGAGGTCCAAGAAAAGAATGAAGTTAATATGGGAGCAGTTTCTTTTTCTGATGCAGACTTACCGGAGGAGGGAAGAGACCACATCCGCCCTCTCTTTATCAAAATAGAAGTCAAGGGGAAGAGGACTCCATGTGTCATGGTCGATGATGGGTCCGCCATAAATGTTTGTCCACTTAAAATATTGCCAAAGCTAGCCATGTCAACAAGAGATCTAAACCCAACCGAGGTGACAATTCGTGCTTATGACAACACTAAGAGGCATGCCGAAGGGACTTTCAAAGCGGCTGTCAAGGTTGGTCCAATTGAATCTATTGTTGAGTTTGTTGTTTTAGACATACCAGTTACCTTTGCCTTACTCTTGGGGCGACCATGGTTTCATCCTCTTGGTGGAGTTCCTTCCACCCTTCATCAAAAGATCAAATTCCCCAACGGAAATGAGACAGTGGTCATTGAAGCTGAAGATGATGAGATTGTTAATGCTCTAATGGTTGAGAGGCCTCTCAATGGTTTTCAAGTGGCTGCAATTTCTAATGATGAAGTAGTGGACTCCAAAATTTTGAATATGATGAAGAGTATGAACTACCTTCCCGGAGCTGGTCTTGGAAAGGGTAAGGCTGGTTTGACAAAATTGCCAGATTTTAGAACTCAAGCTTCCAAGAAGGGGTTGGGATATGATGAACCCAATGGTGTCCAGCCAAAGAAGAGTGAGAAGATGAGCTTCCCACCACTTGAAGAGATCTTTGTCAAAGCTCTAGATATGGGACCACTCCAAGGAAAGCCCGAGCCGATTATGTTCATGGGTAAGTTAATTTCAAGTTTTGAAATTTTTGCAGATGTTGCTGAGCTAGTGGAGCAAGTGAAGAAAGAGCCCACCTTGTCAACCAACAAAGAATCCAATCCGAAAGAGAAGAATAAAGCTCCCCTGAAAGCCGAGAAGACTCCAGAAGAGATTGCTGTCCTGGTTGAAGAAAAGTTTGAAGACATCCTGCTTTATGATTCTAAGAACAATGATTTTGATTTTGATTTTAATTTGTCTGCTTTGTATGAGGATGATGATGTTTTCTTTTCCAAAATGAATGCAATAAAGTCTGATTTTGCTTACTTGTGTGATGTTTCGCCTGATGGTTACATACATTCAAATAGCAGTTACATGAGCATCTTTAATATTAATTCTGTTAACACGCAATCATTAAATTTGGGAACAATTGAAAATCCTAAAAACATTAGCATAGCATCCGACCTTACTCCTGATGAGAGAGAGAGATTGAAAAAATATTCAAAAAATATGAAGAAGTGTTTGCTTGGTCTTATGAGGATATGCCTGGGATAGATCGAGACATAGCCGAGCATCATATTCCTACTTACACTCACATTAAACCTGTCAAACAAAAGCTTAGGCAACTAAGACCTAAGTGGGATGAATTGGTTAAAGAAGAGGTCACTAAGCAAATACAAGTGAACTTCCTTGAAGTGATAGAATATCCAGATTGGTTAGCCAACATAGTACCCGTGCCAAAGAAAGATGGAAGGATAAGGGTCTGCGTGGACTATAGAGATATAAACAAAGCTTCCCCTAAGGATGATTTTCCTTTACCTCATATAGATGTTCTCATTGATAGTGCGACCTCTAGCGTGCTACACTCTTTTGTAGATGGATTTTTCGGATATAATCAAGTGTTAATGGCCCAAGAGGATAAAGCCAAAACTGCCTTCACTACTACATGGGGTATATTTTGTTATAGGGTGATGCCTTTCGGGTTAAAGAATGCTGGAGCAACCTACCAAAGGATGGCCACCACACTATTTCATGACATGATGCACAAAGAAGTTGAAGTATATGTGGATGATATGATGGTGAAGTCAGATACAAGGGAGCAACACTTCCAGAATTTGGAATTATTCTTCGATAGAGCTTTGAAATATAAGCTAAGATTAAATCCGAAGAAGTGTGTATTCGGTGTTACCTCAGGTAAATTGTTGGGACATGTAATTGGTCCGAATGGCATTGAGATAGATCCTAACAAAGTTAACGCAATCAGGGATATGTCAGCCCCAAAGACGAAGAGAGAAGTTCAGGGATTCATTGGTAAACTGCAGTACATTAGCATATTTATAGCAAAGGTCACAATAATCTGTGAGTCTATCTTCAAATTGCTTAGAAAGAATCAGCCGGTCGTATGGAACGAAGAATGTCAAAAGGCCTTTGACCGAATAAAAGATTATTTGTTGAATCCACTTGTTTTGAAACCACCTAAACCCGAAAAACCTCTATTACTATACTTAGCAGTAGAAGAAGAGTCGATAGGAGCCATGTTAGCCAAGCAGATGAGTCGGGGATTGAGCATGCCATTTACTATTTGAGTAGAAAGCTCCTACCTTATGAAATTAAGTATAGTATCATTGAAAAGACATGTATAGTCGTGGTTTGGTCTTCTAAGAAGTTGCGGCATTACTTTCAACCATATAGTGTGCAAACAATTTCCAGGTTGGATCAAATGAAATGCTTAAGGGAGACACCCTCTTTGATTGGGAAATATGGTCGATGGTTGATAATTTTAGAAGAATTTGAGATTGAATATGTAACCAGGAAAATAATCAAGGATAGAGTGGTGGCAGAATTCCTGGCTCAACAACCATTACCAGAAAGTGAAGAGGTAATCTTGGAATTTCCAGATGAACATTTAGAAGCAATTGAAGTACAATGGTGGAAAATGTATTTTGATGGAGAAGCAAACAGGAAAGGAGCAGGTTTGGGAGTTATACTAGAATCGCCCAAAGGGGGACTCATCCCTTTAGCCAAGAAGTTGAAATTTAGGGCAACCAATAACATGGTGGAGTATGAAGCGTGTATTTTTGGTTTGGAAACCTTAATGATTATGAAGGTGGATAAGGTGGAAGTTTATGGTGATTCGTTGCTAGTAGTATCCCAAGTAAATGGAGAGTGGGAGTTGAAAGAGGAAAAATTAAAACCATACCATCGTTATTTGACCATGAGGAAGAGGAATTTTAAGGAATGTAGGTTTATACACCTGTCAAGAGAAGAAAATCAGATGGCTGATGCCCTAGCCACATTGGCTTCGGTATGGGAAAATCTTGCCAGCCTATTCCTTAAGCCTCTGATCTTGACCAGTCCATCAACTCCTTGCTATGAATATGAGACAATCATGGAAGTTGATATGGACCATGATGCATGGTATGATACTATAAGGCAATTTTTGGAGGAAAGAGAATACCCGCCGGGGGAAACAAAGAAAGAGAGAAGAGCCATAAGGAGGTGGTCATTGCAATACATCACCTTCCATGGAGAGTTATATCGAAGATGGCCTGATGGAGTGCATTTGAGATGTTTAAGAAAGCCTGAAGTGGAGTGCATCATGTCTGAAATGCATGCGGGAAGTTGCGGTCCGCACATGAGTGGTTTGGCCTAGTTAAGAAGATTATCCGACAAGGTTACTATTGGTTGACCATGGAGAAAGACTGTATTGAATTTGTAAAGAAGTGCCAGCAATGTCAGATGTATGGTAACTTGAATCATATGCCTCCTGTAGAACTGCATTCAATGTCTTCACCCTGGCCATTTGCCACCTGGGGTATCGACATTATAGGAGAAATACATCTGATAGCCTCAAACGGTCACCGTTTCATTGTAGTAGCAGTTGATTATTTTTCAAAATGGGTCAAAGCCGAATCCTTCAACAAGCTAGGTGCAAGTCAAATGGCTAGGTTTATTGAAAAGAATCTCATCTATAGATATGGGGTCCCGCACAGTGTGATATCAGACAATGGGGTACAGTTTCAAGGAGCAGTTAAGGATTTATTCTCCAAGTACCAAATCCATCATCATCGATCCTCTCCTGATAGACCAAAGGCTAATGGTGCCGTGGAAGCAACAAACAAGACAATTAAGTAAATTCTGTCCAAGATGACCAAGACTTACAGGGACTGGTCGGAAATGCTTCCCTTTGCTTTATGAGGATATAGGACGAGTGTGCAAACACCTACTGGGATGACACCGTTCTCTTTGGTTTTTGGGATGGAAGCGGTATTGCCAATTAAAATTGAGATCAAGTCATTGAGAGTAGTCTTGGAAGCGGAGCTACTTGGAACGAAATGGGTAACAAGCAGATACACACAATTAGCTCTATTAGAAGAGAGAAGGTTAAAGGCACTGTATTATCACCAACTATATCAAAAGAAGATAGCTCGGGCCTACAATAGAAGGGTCAATGTCAAAAAATTTAGAGTTGGAGATTTGGTGTTGAAGCAATGTAAGCCTAATGTATCTGATCCAAGAGGGAAGTTTAGACCTAGCTAGGAAGGGCCATATGCCGTCAAACAGGTCATGAGCAAAGGTGCGGTGAAGTCATACATGGATGGGAATGAATTTAGTGAGCCAGTAAATACTGATAGGTTGAAGAAGTTTTATGTATGAAAAATAAAAAAGAGAGAGCTTGCTAGGTTGAAAACCCAAAAAGGGCGGCCTAGGCAAAAGTTAGAGCAGTCCGCTAGTTCCAAAAACCCGAAAGGGCGTGCTAGGCAACAATTAGGTCTAATGAGAGAAAATCGTCAATTAGAAAATCCAAAAGGGATAATTGGCAACAGGAGTGATCTTGTGTATGCTGGCTTTATGTTTGGTTGTTCCCCAATTTAATAAAACAGAATTAATGATTAAATTTGTTCTATGTGCACTGTTATAAGTATTCGACCAGATATGGATGAAATAATAATCATATTTGCAAAAGGTGATGACAAATTATAAATGGAAAAGAAGCATCTTTTATTACTTTAGTTATTTTTCATCCTAACAAAACACTTTCTGAATTGACAAATGTAAAATCTATGGCAGTCTATAAGTGTAACGTGCAGGCCAGCCTTGCCTTAACCTATCCAAGTAGGCTTCAGTCAAGCAAGGCATGTCTAGGTCAGGAGCAAAGTCAGAATCACGAAGCTCAGCTCCATACTGACGCCCAAGTCGGCGAGGATCATAGCATGTACCTTGACGAAGAGCAGCAAGGGGAACGTACACCAAGTATGTCCGCATGGTGATACGAGAAATCTTCCACGAAGGTACCAACCAACGGACATTGACTTTAGAGCGTGAGTGGATTCAGTCGACCCAGTCAGCATATGAAGAAGCAGGATGGAGTAGCTTTCTAGCAGAATGATGATGTGGCAGGTATCTGGCAAAGTCCATGGAGGGAGTATCAAGCAAACAAAGACGCTCCTGAAGCCAAATCTGTGAAGAAAGAATTAAGTTAAAAAAAAAAAGAGTCCGCTAAGTTGAAAACCGGCAAGGGCAGCTTAGACAAAAATTAGGACAGCTCGCTAGTTTCGAAAATCTGCATGGGAGGACTAGGCAAAAGTTAGAGCAATATAAAAAAAAAGAGTTACAATATTTACAAATTACTAAGAGGGTGGTGGTAGGTCACCAAATAAAGACTTGAAAAAATCATCGCCTGTTGGAGGAGGGGGCAAATTACTGGTCCCGGGATCATCCGAAGCAGAAGCACTAAAATCCCTATTGCCTTGGAGTTCTGATTTATCATGGTCCTCATCAGAAGCAGACAAAAGGATCTCATGGTCATCAGTCTGGGAGCTTCTCGATGAAGAAGCACCGGGATCCCTCATTCCTTAAAATCGGAAGTCACAGAAATTTTGTTCGGATTGATGATATAAACTTTCAAAATGAGAAGCATGCTGACGACTTGCAGCCAACTCTTCTTGAAGTTTCTTATTTTGTTCTTCAAGCATCCGCTGTGAGCCAAGAGAGAAAAAGGTAAGAGCATACATAATCACGCATACATATAGCATAAACTTTTATGAAATGAGGAACGTACCAACTAGTTCACATTGATACCCTACGGATGAGATGGCGTATCCGGCAGGCTAGAATGAGCAAACGAAGGGGCAGTGAAAGAAGGTCCAGCCCCATGATCAAACGAGCCAACAGCCTGCAACAATCAATAAAGAAGCAAAAAAAGAAAAGAAACGGTAGGTGACACTGGCAGGCGACACGGCCAAGCCACTGGCCGTGTCTCTCCTAAGGGGCAAAGTCAAGAAGGACCAAGCAAAGAAAGAAAAGAAATAGTAGGTGACACTGGCAGACGACACAGCCAAGCCACTGGCCGTTTCTCTCCTAAGGGGCAAAGTCAAGAAGGACCAAGCAAAGAAAGAAAAGAAATATTAGGTGACACGGGCAGGAGACACGGCCAAGCCACTGGCCGTGTCTCACCTGAAGACCAAACCAAAGAAAGAAAAGAAAAGAAGGAAAGAAATGGCAGAAGGTGACACACCCACATGACACGGCCAAGCCACTGGCCGTGTCACATGACACGGCCAGGAGCTTGGCTGTGTCCCATCCTAAGCCTAGAACAAAGAAAAACCAAAGAAAAGACACAGAAGCTGACACACCCAGGAGACACGGCCAAGCCACTGGCCGTGTCACTCCCATCTTCAAAGAACAAAGAAGACCCCGATCTCCAAGGATGAAGATCATTTTCAAGGGTGAAGACTCGATCTCCGAGGGTGAAGATCCATTCTGAGGATGAAGAATCACAATGCATAGAACATCTGGAGCTGTCAGACTTCTCAACTGATAAAAGGTTAGTCAAATTCATTCTCAAGTCCAAGTACCCAATCTCGGGTCCAAGTACCCAAGTCAATTCAAGCTCAGGTCCAAGTACCCAATCTTGGGTCTAAGTGCCTGATCTCGAATCCAAGTACCCAAATCAAATCAATTTAGGGTCGAGTATCCCAATACATTTAGGATCGAATATCCCAATCCAGTTTAGGATCGAGTATTCCAATCCAATTTAGGATCGAGTGTCCAAATCCAGTTAGGATCAAGTATCCGAATCCAGATAGGATCGAGTATCCGAGTCGAGTTTAGGATCGAGTATTCAAATCAAACCAGGTCCAGAACCTAGAATTTCCCTTGAGTCCAGAACTCGAACCGGGTCCAGAACCCAAATTTTCCTTAGGTCCAGAACATAGAATTATCCTTGAGTCCATAACTCGAACCGGGTCCAGAACCCAAATTTTCCTTAGGTCCAGAACCTAGAATTTCCCTTGAGTCCAGAACCAAAATTTTTCTTAGGTCCAGAACCTAGAATTATCCTTGAGTCCAAAACTCGAACCGGGTCTAGAACCCAAATTTTCTTTAGGTCCAGAACCTAAAATTATCCTTGAGTCCAGAACTCGAACCGGGTTCAGAACTCAAATTTTCCTTAGGTCCAGAACCTAGAATTATCCTAGAGTCCAGAACTCGAACTGGGTCCAGACCCAAATTTTTCTTAGGTCCAAAACCTAGAATTATCCTTAAGTCCAGAACTCGAACCGATCCAGAACCCAAAACCTCAACCGTTTCATCCAAAATTAAGTCTTATTGCTTTTCACTCTCTTTCACTAAGGTTTCAGATCATTCAAGCAGAGGGCAAACTGTAGACCCTCAATTTTGACCCAATCCGGTCCAATATGTTTTATTTAGTCTAAAATAATTTTTGTTATCTAATTGGTCCAAAATAATTTTTATTAAATCATTTTTGCTTTAGTATCTAATTTTTATTAATAAAAAATAGAAATAAACAAATAAAAGTCAAAAAATAAAAATAAAAATTAGAGTCGGAAAAATCGACGACGAAAAAATTGTCGCGCAGGCCCATGGGCACGGGCCCGTGGGCATTTTGCCCGCAGGAAATTCCTGCGGGCGAAATCACTGTGCTATTTCGCACGCAGAAATTTTCTGCCTGCGAAATAGCTTACGGGCCCGATCAGAGCGCGCTGCCGCAGCCAGCTGCAGCAGATTTTTTTTGCCAACGCAGTTTTTCCGCACCAGTTTTTTTTCGGCAGCGCAAATTTTCTGACCCAAATTTTTTGAAACCTATTCCAATTAGGTTTTAGTTTCTTTTTTTTATTAATATTACTTACCTTAACTAATTAGGAATAAACAACCTCAAACCACTATAAATAAGGACCAAAGGCAATTAATTTAATGGGGCAGAAAATCCAAGAGTAGTTTGAAAATTTTGAAACCAAATCAAGGAAGGAAAAGAAGAAATTCAATTCAACTCTTTTCTGGAACAGCAGCAGCACGATTTAGAGGATTCAAAGGCAAAAAAGGCTTATCTTTGGAGCTAGTTCATCCAAGAAGAATTGTTTTTGGAGAAATTATCAAAAGAAGGTATGTGTTAATTAATTTTCTTTAATTGTTTTCTTTACACAATAGCAAATTTATGAAATCAAAATTAAAAACCTTTGAACTTCAATTTAGTTTTTCTAAAGCCAAAAAACCTTATTTTGTTACTTTATTTTCCAAAAAGACTTAAAATTGTTTTTTTTCTTAGGAACCTTAAAACTCTAATTGAACATATTCTTCAACAAAACCAAAATCAAATTCTGTTTCTTTCAAAACTTTAAACTTGATACTTTTTCATTCAAAATGCCTTGAAAAACATCTTTTCTACTTATAAAAACTTTAATTTATTTGTTTAAATTCATAAAATTCCATAAAATATCAAATTGATTTCCAAATTCCTAAAAATTATTCACCACCCATGATCCTACTTCCAAAATATCAAATCCAAATTCAACTTCCAAAATTCAAAATAATGAACACTAACCCTTTTAAAACCTTAAACCCTAATTTTTATGAACTCTAATCCTTTTAAAACATTAAAAAAAACATAAAAACATAAAAACCTAAATTTTACACAGTAGCTTAGGAACCCAATAACCAAAAATCACAAATTAAAGTATTTTGGAAGTACAGTAATTACGTGTACAGTATTCACACATGCTGACAAAGTAGGCATGCTAAAGAGATCCGGCTAACCCTAGACCGTTAAGTTATAATTCATTAAAGGACCGGGGTTAAACATGCGTAACTAACGACGATGGGTGACCAGTCTGGGAAGTCTTAATAATGTATGTGATAGTGTAATGAAATGGAAACTAGAGAAAAATTGGGTAAAAACTGTGAATTGTGACTTTCTTCGGAAACGCCCCATTAGAGAGAAACAAAGACACGTAGACTAGGGGTATTTTGGTCATTATTAATTAAAATTTATACATGAATCCAAAGTAGGAAATAAAAACACGAGTGCGTAGAGGACATCGAGGGGTTGAATATGAAATGATCGTCAGTAGAAACGGCGCCCAAGCAAACCCGAGCAAAGAAAGGACCTAAAGGGAATTTTGTAAAAAGTCGAGGGCTTATTGGTAATTTTTCAAAATGACTTGGAAACCTAAAATAGACCTTAAAAATGGAAAGTAGAGGTCGAGAGGGTCAAAACCATATGTGGTTCACTTCGTGGAACCACACGGTTTAAAAGTTACAGACAATCAATCGCCGGAGGGTATTTTGGTCTTTTCACATCCTAAATCATAAAATTACAGCAAAGGGAAGAAGAGGGGCCAAAATATGATTAAAAGAAAGCCCAATGGCTTGGGCCTTAAAAAAATAAAAGAGAGAGACAATTGTACTAATGAAAAATGGCCATTTTGCCTTAAAGTGGACCAATTGGAATTAAGCATTTGTCTTAACACATTATTAGCCAAATTGGGCAGCCATTTGGACCAAAAACACATGAAAGAAGAAAGCAAAAACTCCCTCTTGAGAAGGAGGGTCGTCCAAGCCATAGGAGAAGGAAGAAAGGTGGTGATTTTCAAGTTTTACGGTTTATTATCAAAGGTTTTGGTGGAATCCAAGGTCCTAAACTAAGGTAAGTTCATTTCTAATCCTAATTTCAGGTTTTAATGAGTAATTTGAGAGATTAAAATTAGGGCTCTTATGGTGGATTTGGGGAAAACTTAAGTAGTGATGATATTGATTAATTAAATGGAAGAATTAAGGTTTCTAAGGTTTAATAAGGTTAGATTAGGACTTAATTTTAAAAGAAATGAAAGGGTAGTGCATGTTCTAAATTTCTAGGGTTTATGGTTGAGGTTGTGTTATGAAATTTTTGTAGGCAAGGGTTGAAATAAGGAGAAGGAAGAGCTTGAAAGAGAAGGGAAAGAAAAAGGAAATTAAAATACAAGGTTTGGTACTTTACCTTGGAAAAATTAATTTTTCTTTCATTTTTTTGTCAAAAATTTATCTATGGAACTTTTGCTATGCATGCCTAAATGTGTTGTTTGAGTTTGAATTCAATTGTTGAGTGGTATTTTTGAATCCATGTGGTGATTGGGTTGTTTAAATTCAAATGAAATCTAATGTTTTCAATGATTTTGGTAAAACAGTTTACGAACTCCATTTAGTCCAAATTGATTTAAACAATCAAGTTATTTTAAAAGGGAAGTGTCTAAGTCTTCAGTACATTATTAGGGAAGCTTTGAAATGGGTTTAAAAAAAATAATAATAAACAATTTTGCACCAAATGCAAGTGGGGGCCGAATCGGTGCCCTTTGGGAGCCAATTCTAGACCCAACTTTGGGCAGCCGGTTGAGGCAGCAAACGATGGAATTTTTCAACGAAATTTTACATGCAACATATGAAATAAGTTTCCTGTAAAATTTCAGCCACAAATAAGATCATTTACCTTGTCAAATGCATGACTGAAATTGACTGAAATTTAGACGAAAACCAGATTTTACTATTCATATGATTATGCCATTTGCGTTGCCGATTTTATGCACCGTGTTACTATTCTTTTGGTCATTTTTGGGAATTATTCTAATGTGATTTGGAGTGTGTGGAAATGACTGGGAATGGTGGTAAACAAATGGAAATGAAACGACCTTTAGCCACAGAGTTAGTACACGACGAAATGGCATGACTTGGTAAAAATGATAAGGGATGTGCAAATCATTTGAAAATTTGTGGAAATCTTGTATTTGAATTTTAAACCCTTATGCTCTACGTGGTGGTTGAACTTGGTAGATAAGGGTATAGTGCACTATACTGACTTATGCAGTACTGCTTGATATTGTGATTGAATTGTTATGATCTGAACTCAATGGTGAGGGTCATTGGTTATAACTAGGATGGTGAGGGTCATTCTTGTGATTTGATATCGGTGGTGAGGGCCACCTGTGTTACAGTGGTGAGGGCCACTGCCTTATCGCTGTGGTTCTGCTTTTACCAATAAAGCAAAAAAAATTACAAACTATGACACGACTATTTTATGGCATAAGTTGAATTGTGAATATTTTACAATTTTAGTTGAAATCTTTTGAAAAACTTGAAGTTCTTTTTCGGGAAGTACGTTTTTATTTCATTGAAGTAAGCTTTATATTTTATTGCTTATAGTATTTAAAATTCATATATTTTATTGCATTGCTTGTACAAATACTCTTTACTTTTATTTCCATTGGTAAAGTACCCACTGAGCGACATTGCTCAGCGAGTTAAGTTTTCCTTGAATCGTAGGTTCGGAGCAGTAGCTAACTCTTGGGAAGCGACGACCAGACCTACAGCATCTCAGGGTAGATCTCTTAGTTTCCATTTTGAGTTAACTAGTTGTGACATGTATATATAAATATATATATATATATAAGATTGAGAATTACTATGTTACACTGTACGATAGTAGTATGTCCTAATAATAAACCTTTACTTTATTTTGTACTAGAAGTGTGAATTCTTCTTGCAGGTTTGTAGTTGAGGTTATAAGGGGGATTCATTGGGAGTGTATTGGGACTGATTGTGTTCGCATTGGTTTGTGTAAAAATATTTTCAAAAATCAGAAAAACCAATTTTGTCTACACTTGGGACCCAATTTATAGGCGAACCTCTGGCCAAATTTCTGTAAAAACCGAAAATAAAATTTGACTAAGTAAAATTGGTAGCAACATTAGGTTAGTGTGGCGCCTCTACTCGGCTTACACACGTAGGCCAGGAAGGGGTGTTACAATTTTTGGTATCAGAGCTCCGGTTTAGCCAGTCCTGGGTAGTTAGTTGAACTAAACCTTAAATTTATGACACATAGGGTTAGGTTAGGGGTTCTAAATATGTAACTATACATGTGTGTAGTATTGTTAGTTATGTTATTCTAATTATAACAGGAGTAATTATGGATGATCGAAACAATGAGATGAGGGAGCTGAGGATGGAAGTAAAGAGGCTAAAGCAGATAGTGCAGGAGCAAGATGATACCATAGATATCTTGGCAGATCGAAGTCTACAAGATCGTGAAGACCTGAGATTAGCACATGAGATGATTAACTCCTTGAGGAGAGACGTGCTGATGTTAAAGGAGGACAGGCTTAGTCATAGAATGGAGTTTGATAGTGCTTGTAGGAGTCTTGGGGTAGCACATAGAGAGATCTGTGCTTTGTAGGAGAGGGTCCAGGAGCTAGGCCAGCACTTACCTGGTGAAGCATCACATGACCCAGAGTTTGATCCTGAGATAGAAGAGTATTTGTCTGAAAGTGCCACCTCACCTAGGGCACCTACTCACTGAGATTCGAGATGTGTTGCTTTTTGGAGGTTCTTTTGGTTATGTACATATGTGACATCGGGGTATCATGTAGGTATTTTAGGGTAGTATGACATGATGATATAGTAGTAAGGAGTCCTAAATTTTGGAATGTACATAAGGGCTTCCTAGTAATGTAAATACTTTTTCTTGGAAATAAATAAAAGCTGTGTTGTATATGTGTTATTTAAGAGTTTTATCTTTATATACATGCCACCTAGGGTAATATAATGTTGTTGGTCTGGGTCATTACTGATGATGGGATTGTATACGTTTTGCTCTATTCTTTAGATGTCGCAAGCAGCGTAACGTGATATAGAGGAGGAGGTCGAGTCTCAGGCCTCCCGAATTGTAGAAATGCATGTATCAAAGACACCTGCATTTGAGCAATCACCAGCTGATGCTCCTATCCCCAACGAAATGTTACAACAAATGGCTGCCGTATTACGGCAAAAAGCCGGCGCCGCCCCAACACCACCACCAGCGCCAGCACCCGTACCAGTACATGCTGTGGGAGGGGAAAGGAAACCCCCGATCGAAAAGATAAGAAAGTACGGGGCAAAGGAGTTTAGGGCCTAAAGGGACGATGATCCTTCTACAGCCGAGTATTGGCTGGAAGGAACGGTACGAGCCTTAAATCAGTTACAGTGTACTCTATAGGAGTGAGTTGTGTGCTCTACTTCCTTGTTAGTGGAAGAAGCGTATGTCTAGTGGGACACAGTTCAACAACGAGTTCCACCAGAGCAGAGGACATGGGACTTCTTTGTGAGAGAATTTAAGAGAAAGTTTATTTCTGAAGCATATCTCGACGCCAGGAGGAAAGAGTTTCTACACTTGAAGCAGGGGTGAATGACAGTGATAGAGTACGAAAGGGATTTCACCAGATTAAGCAGGTATGCTAAGAAAGCGATAGAAGACTGTTAGGAAATCAAGGAGATCACTGTAAACAAAACACGCAGCGGAAAAAATTTTGATCTTTGATTTCCCATCAGGATCCATGCTGTTCGTTTAATTTGACAAAAGTGTTCAAAGAACTAACTTGTTGATGATTCGAAATCACAGTTTGGAAGAGATGCCTCGATCGTGAAACACCCTCTATCGCGTATCCACACGAATGCTACCGTCTAGAGTGCTAGCTCTCTGCAACGGCGAAGGCTGAAAAATGTTTTCTCTAAAATGTATTAGGGTTTCTTTTTCGTTCTCTTTTTATTTTCTAAAGTTACCTATATAAAGACTTAACGTCTGGAGTGAATATAATCACTCCAGAATCCAATTCGAAATTGGATAAGGTAAGTCAAATTCAGAATCCAAATCTAATTAGGATTCTGAATATATTATCTAATAATATATATATATAAACGAAAATATTAATAATAATAAATATTAATATCTAATATTAATATTATATAATATCTAATATTAATATTATATCCAGCCCAAAGCGCATTCTTGTGTGTGACCCGATAGGTCCATATTAATTGGCAGTCAATTTAATCTCTATTAAACCAACAAGTCATAATTGGCCTCTAGCAAGGCGTTACAACTACCCAATTAATATAAGGAATGTCCAATTTGCCTAATAATAGTACATGCATTAATCCCTTTGTCACACGATATCTAGCTTGAACATAAGTCATGGTCAACGTCATACTTATATTGTCCAAACTTATGATTACTCGATCTCCAAGTAGACTGATAAAAACAAATGAAATTGATCACACTATCAATTCATTTGAGCACGTCCATGCATTTCACAGTCTCACTTATCGAGGGGCCCAAAAGATATCTCTCTCAAAGAGAGGGACAAATTCTATCTTGATTGTTCATTATCCTCTACATAATTTCTATCGTATATGATCATAACCTTTATTACTATCCAGTTACGGATAATGTTTGATCATGTCAAAATATAATAGTCCTTATATTGGAAACTATGACAATCTCAAGTTAAAGAATTAATACATAACTATCATGAGATTTACTTATGACACTAACCCATGTAGTAATCTCATGATGGGTCTATCCAATACATTGTTCTCTAACAAGTATCTATGAAATTGATTTGTATCACTATACACATAATCATCTGATGATTATCAAATCAATGTTCATACTGGTTAAGAATTATTTTTTTTATCTCTATAACAATAATAAACCAGGGACAAATATCAAAATTGTGTAACATGCAAACAAATAATAATGATAATAAAACCTCATTTATTAATAATGAATATATAACATAAAGATCCAAATAAATGGCCTAGGGCACATACACTAACAAAGATGAGGAAGATCGATGTAAACAATTCTTAGACGGATTGAATAATGAGATTAAGGTGCAGCTGATTGCTGCTCATATTAAGGAATTTTCTGTGTTAGTCACCCAAGTTATTGAAGTGGAGCAGTGTCAGTCTGATGAGCAGAATAGAAGACAGAAGATGAAATAGAAGAGAGATACTCAAAACTATTCGGGAAACTACCAATTATCAAGGAAGCGATTCCGAGGCAGTGGTTCCACGGGAGGCGGTCAACGCCGGGGTTACAGTCAGGGATCGAATTGCGGTGGCCCAAGTCAAGTCACCTCAGTCGCTAGTACCGGACGATCCGGAAGAGGGCAAGGAAAAGGATTCAACCGAAGCGGAGGTAATTTTTCTACCGGTCCGAGAGGTAATGAAGGTGAAAATCCAAATCCACGCTGTGATCAATGCGGACGCCGCCACACGGGAGAATGTTGGGGTCGGACATTTGCATGCTACATATGTGGATCTTTAGACCACCTTATGCGAGAGTGTCCCCAGCGAATGCAGAATCTACCTAGGGAGACTGAGGGATCGCAAGCGGCAGCAGGGCGAGGCCGAGGCAGAGGTAGGGGTGGAAATTCATCACGTGTGCAGTCTGAGACGGTGAATCGACCATAAGCGAGGGTTCCTGCTAGAATGTATGCCATGAGGGGGCGAGAAGATGAAGAAGCGCTAGACGTGATTGCAGGTCAGTTGTCTATGTTTGGAGTTCCACTTTACGTTTTAATAGATCCGGGTTCTTCACACGCTATCCTTGGGATGGATTGGTTGGCCAAACACGATGCACTGGTTGACTGTAAATGGAAGAGAGTTACTCTGCATATGTTAGACAGCGATGAAGTGACCTTAGTGGGAAAGAGGAAGGACTATCTAACTAACATCATTTCCGCTATGAAGGCTAAGAGGTTAGTGCAAAAAGGCTGTGAGGCATACCTGTTATGCGTGTTAGAAGCGAAAGAAGAGGCACCGAAGCTACAAGATATACCTACTGTTTGCGAATTCTCCGACGTATTTCCTGACAACTTACCCGGATTACCACCTAAACGAGAGGTGGAATTCACCATAGACGTGTACCCGGGAGCTGCACCAGTATCCATCGCACCTTACCGAATGGCGCCAGTAGAGCTAAAAGAACTAAAGGTACAGCTACAGGAACTTTTAGACAAGGGGTTCATTAGGCCAAGCGTGTCACCATGGGGAGCGCCAGTATTGTTCATGAAAAAGAAAGACGGATCCCTAAGGTTGTGTGTGGATTACTGTCAACTCAATAAGCTGACCATTAAGAACAAGTATCTGCTACCTCGCATAGACGATTTGTTTGATCAACTCAAAGGTGTTGGAGTCTTTTCAAAAATCAATCTACGATCGGGTTATCATCAATTGGGGATCAAAGACGAAGACATACCAAAAACTGCATTCAGAACTCGCTATGGACATTATGAATTCATCGTTATGCCTTTCGGATTAATGAACACACCTGCAGTATTCATGGATCTGATGAACAGAATCTTCCACCCGTATTTGGATCAGTTCGTGGTTGTATTCATTGACGACATATTGTTGTATTCAAAGAATCGAGAGGACCATGATCGCCACCTTAGGATCATTTTGCAAATCCTGCGAGAGAAGCAGTTATACGCTAAATTCAGCAAATGCGAATTTTGGTTTGAAGAAGTAGCCTTATTGGGACATATTGTATCGGCAGAAGGAATAAGGGTCGATCCCAAGAAAATAGAAGCAGTATTGAAATGGAAGCCACCTAAGACAGTAACGGAAGTCCATCGTTTCTTAGGGTTAGCAGGATATTATCGGAGATTCGTCAAAGGATTTTCCATGATCGCTGCACCTATGACCAAGCTACTTCAGAAGAATGCCAAATTCCAGTGGACTGACGCTTGCCAACGGAGCTTTGAAAGGCTGAAGCAAAAACTTACTGAAGCGCCCATTCTTACACAACCCGAATCAGGAAAAGATTTTGTGATCTATAGCGATGCATCCCACATCAGGTTAGGTTGCATATTGATGCAGGAGGGCAAAGTCATTGCGTATGTCTCTCGACAGCTCAAGCCACACGAAAAGAATTATCCCACGCATGACTTAGAACTAGCAGCGATTGTTTTGGCTTTCAAGATGTGGAGGCACTACTTATACGGGGAAAAGTGTTACATTTATACGGATCATCAAAGCCTAAAGTACCTGCCCACGCAGAAAGATTTAAACCTGCGACAGCAAAAATGGATGCAACTGTTAGCCAACTATGACTATAAGATTAACTATCACCCGGGCAAAGTGAATGTCGTAGCAGATGCACTTAGCAGGAAGTCAATGCAAGCACTACGTGCTATGAGGGTAGAATTAGAGCCCACAGAAGATGGAGCTATCTTTGCAGAAATGCATGTGCGACCTACCTTACATCAACAAATACGTGAGGCTCAGAAGGAAGATGAACAAGTGAAGAAGTGGAGTCAACAGGCGCAGGAGAATTCGTCAGGAGATTATCAAATTCATCCAGATGGTATCCTATACTACAAGAAGAGAATGGTGGTACCTAAGTCCGAGGAACTGAAGAAACAGATTTTGCAATAAGCTCATAAAAGTCCTTACACAATGCATCCGGGAGCAACGAAAATGTACCGGGACTTGAAGGAGTATTACTGGTGGCCAGGAATGAAAAGAGACATCGTGGATCACATGACGAAGTGTCTGACCTGTCAGCAAGTGAAAGCGGAACGTCAACTACCCTCAGGACTACTACAACCTATCACAATTCCAACCTGGAAATGGGACCGTATTACTATGGATTTTGTCACAGAATTGCCTATGACTAGGGAGAAACATGACGCGATCTGGGTAATCGTGGATCGGCTTACTAAGTCTGCTCATTTCTTACCAGTACGTGTGGATTACTCGCTAGACAAGTTGGCAGACTTGTACATTAAAGAGATCGTACGTCTCCACGGAGTTCCAACTTCAATCATATCAAATCGAGATCCACGCTTTACGTCAAATTTTTGGCAGAAGTTCCAAACAGCCCTTGGGACTCGAACGTACCACAGTACCGCATTCCATCCCCAGACAGATGGACAGTCAGAAAGAGTGATTCAAGTTTTGGAAGATATGCTGAGGGCGTGCGTTTTAGAATTTAAAGGCAGCTGGGACAAACACATGAGCTTAATGGAATTCACGTACAACAACAGCTATCAATCCAGCATACAAATGGCTCCTTACGAAGCACTGTACGGTCGGAAATGCAGAACTCCAGTTTGCTGGACAGAATTGAGCGAGGAAAATATGTTGGGGCCAGACATAGTTAAGGAAACTGAGGAAAATGTAGAGATCATTCGAGACCGATTAAAAGCAGCGACGGACACGCAAAAATCATACGCGAACCTAAAGAGGAAAGACATACAGTTCGAGGTTGGCGACAGAGTATTCCTCAAAGTCTCTCCTTGGAAGAAGGTGTTACGATTTAAACAGAAAGGCAAGCTAAGCCCTAGATTCATCGGACCATATGAGATCATCAAACGGGTAGGTCCGGTAGATTACCAGTTGGCGTTACCACCATAATTAAGTAAAATACATGATGTTTTCCACGTTTCAATGCTAAGGAGGTATCGTTCAGATCCAACCCACGTCATACAAGCTCAAGACATCGAGATTCAGCCCGACCTGACGTACGAGGAAGAGCCGGTAGAAATCCTAGCATGGGAAATCAAAGAGTTGCGAAATAAGAAGATCCCATTGGTCAAAGTGCTTTGGAGGAATCACAAAGTAGAAGAAGCTACATGGGAACGCAAAGAAACTGTGAGGAAGCAGTACCCATATTTATTTCCACCTGATAGGCTTCGGGGCGAAGCCTAAATTAACGGGGGAGAAATTGTCACGACCGTCCATAGCAGGTATGTACAGTAATTACGTGTACAGTATTCACACGTAATGACAAAGTAGGCATGCTAAAGAGATACGGCTAACCCTAGACCGTTAAGCTATAATTCATTAAAGGACCGGAGTTAAACGTGCGTAACTACCGGCGATGGGTGACCAGTTTGGGAAGTCTTAATAATGTATGTGATAGTGTAATGAAATGGAAACTAGAGAAAAACCAGGTAAAAACTGTGAATTGTGACTTTCTTCGGAAATGCCCCATTAGAGAAAAATGAAGACACGTAGACTAGGGGTATTTTGGTCATTATTAATTAAATAAAAACATGAGTGCGAGGACGTCGAGGGGTTGAATATGAAACGATCGTCAGTAGAAACAGCGCCCAGGCAAACCCGAGCAAAGAAAGGACCTAAAGGGAATTTTGTAAAAAGTCGAGGGCTTATTGGTAATTTTTCAAAATGACTTGGAAACCTAAAATAGACCTTAAAAATAGAAAGTAGAGGTCGAGAGGGTCAAAACCATATGTGGTTCACTTCGTGGAACCACACGGTTTAAAAGTTACAGACAATCAATCGCCGGAGGGTATTTTAGTCTTTTCACATCCTAAATCATAAAATTATAGCAAAGGGAAGAAGAGGGGCCAAAATATGATTAAAAGAAAGCCCAATGGCTTGGGCCTTAAATAAATAAAAGAGAGAGACAATTGTACCAATGAAAAATGGCCATTTTGCCTTAAAGTGGACCAATTGGAATTAAGCATTTGTCTTAACACATTATTAGCCAAATTGAGCAGCCATTTGGACTAAAAACACATGAAAGAAGAAAGAAAAAACTCCCTCTTGAGAAGGAGGGTCGTCCAAGCCATAGGAGAAGGAAGAAAGGTGGTGATTTTCAAGTTTTACGGTTTATTATCAAAGGTTTTGGTGGAATCCAAAGTCCTAAACTAAGGTAAGTTCATTTCTAATCCTAATTTTAGGTTTTAATGAGTAATTTGAGAGATTAAAATTAGGGCTCTTATGGTGGATTTGGGGAAAACTTAAGTAGTGATGATATTGATTAATTAAATGGAAGAATTAAGGTTTCTAAGGTTTAATAAGGTTAGATTAGGACTTAATTTGAAAAGAAATGGAAGGGTAGTGCATGTTCTAAATTTCTAGGGTTTATGGTTGAGGTTGTGTTGTGAAATTTTTGTAGGCAAGGGTGGAAATAAGGAGAAGGAAGAGCTTGAAAGAGAAGGGAAAGCAAAAGGAAATTAAAATACAAGGTTTGGTACTTTACCTTGGAAGAATTAATTTTTCTTTCATTTTCTTATCAAAAATTTATCTATGGAACTTTTGCTATGAATGCCTAAATGTGTTGTTTGAGTTTGAATTCAATTGTTGAGTGGTATTTTTGAATCCATGTGGTGATTGGGTTGTTTAAATTCAAATGAAATCTAATATTTTCAATGATTTTGGTAAAAGAGTTTATGAACTCCATTTAGTCCAAATTGATTTAAACAATCAAGTTATTTTAAAAGGGAAGTGTCTAAGTCTTCATTACATTATTAGGGAAGCTTTGAAATGGGTTTAAAAATAATAATAATAATAATAAACAATTTTGCACCAAATGCAAGTGGGTGCCGAAATTGTGATTGAATTGTTATGATCTGAACTCAATGGTGAAGGCCATTGAAGCCAATGGTGAGGGCCATTGGTTATAACCAGGATGGTGAGGGCCATTCCTGTGATTTGATATCGGTGGTGAGGGCCACCTGTGTTACAGTGGTGAGGGCCACTGCCTTATCGCTATGGTTCTGCTTTTACCAGTAGAGCAAAAAAAAAAATTATAAACTATCACACGACTATTTTATGGCATAAGTTGAATTGTGAATATTTTACAATTTTAGTTGAAATCTTTTGAAAAACTTGAAGTTCTTTTTCGGGAAGTACGTTTTTATTTCATTGAAGTAAGCTTTATATTTTATTGCTTATAGTATTTAACATTCATATATTTTATTGCCTTGCTTGTACAAATACTCTTTACTTTTATTTCCATTGGTAAAGTACCCACTGAACAACATTGCTCAGCGAGTTAAGTTTTCCTTGACTTGTAGGTTCGGAGCAGTAGCTAACTCTTAGGAAGCGACGACCAGACCCACAGTATCTCAGGGTAGATCTCTTAGTTTCCATTTTGAGTTAACTAGTTGTGACATGTATATATATATATATATATAAGATTGAGAATTACTATGTTACATTGTACGATAGTAGTATGTCTTAATAATAAACCTCTACTTTATTTTGTACTAGAAGTGTGAATTCTTCTTGCAAGTTTGTAGTAGAGGTTATAAGGGGGATTCATTGGGAGTGTATTGAGACTGATTGTGTTCGCATTGGTTTGTGTAAAAATATTTTCAAAAATCAGAAAAACCAGTTTTGTCAACACTTGGGACCCAATTTCTAGGCGAACCTCTGGCCAAATTTCTGTAAAAACTGAAACTAAAATTTGACTAAGTAAAATTGGTAGCAACATTAGGTTAGTGTGGCGCTCTACTTGGCTTACACACGTAGGCCGGGAAGGGGTGTTACACTAGTTTCATGATATCATCATTCAAATCTTAATTTTGTTAATCAAAGAGGCTTACCAACCCTTTAAAACATAAAACCCTAATTTATTTTAATTCCATAAAAAGTCACAGTAGCCATAATTGGACTTTTATTTGCTTTATTTAATTCCATACTTGATTATGCTTTGATTTATTTCTTATGCTTTAATTTATTTAATTTCAATACTTGATTTATTTAATTTATCATGGATGGATGTTTATTTTCTATTTTGATTAATAGCTTTGATGAATGATTTATTTATGATGAATGATTATTTACTTTTCTCAATTAATTTAGATTTCCAAAAGTTGTAAGAGGTATGTTTCCACGTGGTGGGTACCTCCTTAGTTAAACATCATGTAATTTAATTTACTTTTCTATTTTAGAACCTATGTAAAGGGCATGTTTCTACCTTTTGGTGGGTGTTCTATTTAGGCATGTGATGTAAGGACACGTTTCCATCCTTGGATGGGTGTCCATTTATTTTCTTTGTTTGGACATTGCTTTGATTTTAATATATTGATTCTTTCTTTTAATTATTGTGTGTAATATGGATAATATTGTTATATTTAAGAATTTTATAATATTAAGACCTGTAAAGGAGGCCGGTTCCAATGAACCGGGCGTTGTGGGGGGTGTTGGGCCATTTCTCACCTTCCCCACACGTACCCAACTTTTCGAACCCATTAAGGGGTTAGGGATTCCTTAGGAATCGAGTCATCCACCCCTTTCTTTTTCCCAGTCCGTCCGGGTGGCGACTCCATTTTTCTCCGGACTTAGGTCCATGTTCTCTAAGGCCCCGAGCCTAAAAAGTGCCGAAGTCGCAAGAACCATTCCACCAGGAGTGGGGGCGAAAATCCCCGCTCACAGTAACTCTGAAATTTGAATAGCATATTAGTTATTTTTTGGCCCATGTTTGTGTTTGTTTTTATGTGAAATATTTGAAGAGTATAAGAAAATGGAATGATGTGATATTCATAAGCATTGTGCATTGGCATTGCATTTAATTTTTGTTATTATCAAAGTTTGTACTGCTAGGCTTTGGCTTAGCGCGATTGTTTATATCACGCAGGTGACAGGGTAGATTCAACTGAGTCAAAGAGTTCTTCTAGACCAGACCGGGTCTAGACTTGTGGTTGAGCGTATAGACTTGATATCGAGATCAGAAACACTATCAGCATCATGTATATATTTTATGTTATTGTATATTTTAAGTATTATGCATAATATATTATGTTTTGAATTTTATGTATTGTAAACTATAAAGAAAATTTGGGTTAAGTTATTTGAAATGGGAGTGTGAATGTGTTTTAAATTATATATATATATATATAAATGTTTGAGAAACTTGGTGAAATTGAAGAATATATTTGAGATGGTGAATTGAAATTATTTGGGAGTGTGTTCTTTTTGCAGGTTGTGTTTTGCTAAATTTTGAAATATCCAAATTACAAACAAAACTCTGGCGAATTTTTTCCAAAGATTTTCATATAAAATGTTTATTTTGGGTTCCTATAACGAGCAAAGAATATTTATATACTATTTAATTTTATATATTTAGTATTTTAAATTTTAAATTTGAAATGTGAAAATTTTTTATTAAACCGGTCGGTGATATTTTTGTACCGTATATGCGTATTTTACATATACTAGAAATATGTATTGTACGTATATAGGGTATAAGGGTGTTACACCCAATATATGTAATATACGAATATACGATACAAGAGTGCCACAACCCATTTTAATAAAATAAACCCTTACTTTTTGAATCTGTATATACTTAAATCATTTATCTGATATAATGTAAATAATAGATAAAATATTACTTGCTAAAACACATATATAACTTCATTATCAAATGTTTATCCAAAATATTTTTTATAGTCTGCTATATATATATATACATCAAAATATAACATAATATACATGAAGTCAAAATGTACAAAAATATAAAATATGTACATTCTGGCAATTTGTCTCTGATCTTGATGTCCAACAATCAACTATGCACTCAAAATCTCAAGCCTAGACCCGGTTCGGTCTAGACAAACTCCCTAGCTCAACCGGATCTACCCTGTCACTTGCGCGATGAATCACAATAGCGCTAAGTCAAAAGTCTAGTAATACAAACTTTGATAACAATAAAGTTCAAAAACAATGTCAGTGCACAATGCATAAGGATATTATATCTCATAACACTATATCTTAATATATTGCTCAATTGTTCCACAATTCATAACTCACATAAAAACAAACACAAGCATGGGCCAACGGATCTAATATGCTATTCAAATCTCAAAGTTACTGTTTTAGTCCAAATTGACACCATGTGTCTAGCCCGAAGGCAAATCATATCACAATGAGGATAACCTCATATGTAACATCCCAATTAGGCTTCAAGGACTAGGCCCAGCCCAGCTTCAAGGGACTGCTACATCATGTAACATCCCAACTAGGCTTTAAGGACTAAGCCCAACCCAGCTTCAAGGGACTGCTACGTCTTAGGCATGCCGCCAAACACAGAACTCTGAAAATTGAATAACATATTAGGCACACAATTCTTTCATAATTCCATTATCAATATCTTTCTCATTTTCTCATGATCAAGCTAGGCACAATGCCTCAATTATCTCATTTATATCAATATAGCCATCACCAATGGCTTTACATAACATCTTTAATGTATACATAACAAATTGCATTACCCAAACGTTTTGGGTTATTATCATATCTTGCACATAATTCACATTACATATAATGCATTTATGACATTATACAAATCATAGCATATTACTTATACACAAACAATGTAGTAAGTAACTTAACACATTTTCCAACCAAAATGTGTTAAGCCCAAATGTCATGCAAATATAATTAATTATTCAAAGTTTGTACTTACCTCTAAAAGCAACAAAAAAAAGCTCAAACACCACTTTCAACCTCCTCTTCCAAGATATCCTTCAACACTTGGAGTGGGTAACTCAAGTCTCTTCAAAACCTAAACCAAATGTGATTATAAATAATCACTTAGTAACCCACTTATAGGCATATACAAAACCTCTCAACACAAGGATAAGAAACACAAAGGAAATATAAAGAAAAGAACTATCTAGAGCAAAATTTACACATGACACGCTCAACAATACGGGCGTGTCAATAATCGTACCCTAAACCTATAACACATAAGCTTTGACACGCTCAGTAACATGGGCATGTCAATGACCGTGTCCTAAGCTCTGTATTACAGCAGATAAGACACATCTAGAGACATGGGCGTGTCCCTGCTCGTGCCAAAACTCCTACAATACAGTAGTTGTGACACACTCAGTGACATGGATGTGTCACTTCACATGTTACCAACACTGAAAACAGAACCATCGACACGCCCAAAGACATGACTGTGTCACCGGACATGTCAGGGCAAAATCCTGATATCAACACATAATTGTCACATCCAAAATTATCTTTCTTTACCCTTTCCAACTCTATTCAAACTCACCCAAATCCATCATTTTACCATAAAATACTTGTATATACATCAAAATATCTCAATTAAAAGCAAAATACACAATTTAAAATCATGACTTCACAACTCAAAAGTTACACAACCCAAAATTCTTATTCTCTTCACCAAACTTAACCATTTCTTTAATCCAACCCTAATTTCACAGTTAACTATTCAAAAGAATTTCATACATACCAATACGAACCATTAACACATACTACACCAAACATCCAATTTACACATATACAAACTTTCATAGAAAATCAAAGAAACAAGTTGGAAACTTACCAAATTTAAAGAAAATTCCCAAAACTTCAACTTGAACATTTAAAATCCTTCAATTACTTGAGCTTGCAAGAAGCAAATTTCTCTTTTCCTTTAATGGAGATAGCTGGCCTTCAATGGAGAAAGAAGAAAAAAAAGAAGAAGATCTCAACTCATCTCTATCCAACTATTACCCTTTTTAACCACACAAATTTTCTACTTTCAATCTCCACGAAATAAAATATATATATTACTTAATTAATATAAAAATCATCTTCTACTAACTATGCAATTAATTTTTCAATAATTTAAAATAACATTTGACCCATGTAAAACATTGACTTGTATATGTTATGTATATCTAAATATATATATTATATATACATTTTATTTTTTCACTTAAATATATATATTTTTAAATTATTTATTTAATTTTTAAAATTTAAAATTTTTAAAATTTTAGAATATTACATAGTATGTATCTCATATTTTGAAATCAAGAGTTAAATAGTTATGAAATTGATAAGCTGAAAAAGAAAAGTGGTTAATTGAATAATAACTTGGATAAAATGATCAAAGTTGTCAAATTTTTAGTGCAATAAAAATATTAAGCTTGTTTTATAAGAATACAGTAAAATTAATAATGGGTTAATAGGAAAATAAAAATTTTAATTAAATATATGCCAAACCTAAATAGGGTAACTAAATAATATCGTTTGCTTTTGAATATTATGAACCGTGATGCCCAAGGGTGATCCCACCCCAACTCCCCTCTCATACATGAAAAATTATGTGCTATCACTGCTACTCCAACTAGGATTCCTAGTTGGAGTGGTAATCCAGTAAAAATTTGTCGCATTAATCATTTTTATGGCCCGCATACTATAAAAATTGAATGTTAATTGTTTTGTACATTACCCAGATGTGCCAAAGTCTCCAACGTTTCCATATGTCTATACCATAATTACCAACTTTCTCAAAATAATTATTTTTTAAAGTTAAAAATTAAAAATTACAATATAAACACTAATATTACTATATTAGAATCTTCATATCATTATTATTGAATTATTTTAATTAAAATTTAAATTTTTCAACAACTAAAAAATTTCGATTTTAACTCAAACATTAGTATTAAAATATTACAGATAATGAAATATAATAGAACTAAATATTCCTTAATATCTTAATTATAATTTTTTTTATTAATGTTTTATTCTTGTAAATGAAAACAAATATAAATTAATTTTATAATAATATAAAAATTATAAAAATTTATAAAATTTTTATTGTGTTATTATATTATTTAAAAATAATATTATATTACTATAACAAAGTCATAACATATCTTTTAATTTTCATTGCAATTTAATTTATTATGTTGGTCTTTCTTTTGTCTCTTCTTTGAGGAGTTTTTCTCTGTCCCCTTTTGTCTTTTAGGGGTTTTTTTTCTTTTTCTTTTTCTTGTATCTTCTTATGGAGGATGACCATGCCTCGGTGGAAATGGCTAGCCTCAATATGGATGGAGAGGAGACAGACGATTTAGTTTATGAGGAGGAAGGCTTAGCAGTAGATGATAACCCTGCCTTGTGTCTAGTGGGACGATTCTTGACTGATCGTAACATTAATGTGCCTGCCATGAAACAAACAATTGCGTCCCTGTGGAGGCCTCTTATGGGAATGCAGGTTCGTAAAACTGATGGAGTTGCTTTTATTTTCCAACTATATCATGAAGTGGACGTTCATAGGGTGCTGGACATGGCTCCATGGACTTTCGATAATCAGTTGCTTCTGCTGGACCGATTAGGTGATCATGTTTCCCCCCTTGATGTGCCATTATTTCATGTTCCTTTATGGGTGCAAGTGTCAGGACTTCGACCGGGATTCAGGGCGGAACATGTTTTAAAAGACATTGGTAACAAGATCGGTATATTCATGGAATCTGATCCTAAGAACTTTGAGTCTTCATGGGATTCTTATATGCGTATACGAGTGAAATGGGATGTTAGGAAACCGATCCGTTCTAATTTTATTATCAAATTCGGAAAAGGACAAAGTTTCACTGTGTACTTTGCGTATGAACGGCTACCTCCTATATGCTTTATCTGCGGTTTCTTTGGGCACACTGAGAAATTTTGTCCCAAGCTTCTAGACTTTGAGCCAGGGAAGGCGGTGCGTAAATTTGATTCTTCGTTGAGAGCTTCAAACCGAAGATCTTCAAGAAACATAGGGGAACGTTGGCTCCGGCCGGCTTCTGGATTTGCTGGCGGAGATGGGAGTCAACGGGAGAGTACTATTTTTAGCAAGAACGTAGACAAAGGAGTTGATAGTGGATCTGGATTGCATGATAAAGGGAAGGCAGATTTGGGGAGAGAATCTATCTCTAATATTTATTGCAATCCTTTAGCAATTAATATGAAGATTATGCATGGAAATATTACTATGGATGAGTTGGACAGTGTATCAAGTGAAGATATGAACGTGAATGTGAATGAAGTCAAAAGGAAACGCATGGGCTTGGATCATCTCCAAGGAGAAGCCCAAGGTCTTGTCTCTAACCAAGGCATGCCTGTTGATCCATCAAAAACTCAATCGGCCGGTTCAACTAGAACCCGCCGCCCAAAATGAGCACCATTAGTTGGAATTGCCGTGGGCTTGGCAACCCACGTGCTATACAGAACTTAAAGTTTATTACTCTTGAAAAAAAGCCATCTTTTATTTTTTTAATTGAAACGCTTTGTCTGTCTAATAAGGTGAATGAAATAAAAGATCTTTTAGGTTATGATGATTGTATTTCTGTGGATTGTGTGGGTCACAGTGGTGGTCTCGCTCTATTATGGAAGTCTGTTTCTTCGGTTGTGCCCCTTCTGGTTTGTTCCAGATGTATTGATGTGGAAGTCTCTGTTACTTCTATCGGGACATGGCGGTTAACTGGCTTTTATGGTCAGCCTGATAGAAATAGAAGAGCGGAATCTTGGACTTTACTTCAGAATTTAGCTGGATGCAGCGGGCTGCCATGGGTTTGTTTAGGGGACTTTAATGATGTTTTGTATCAACATGAAAAGCGAGGCGGTAGGAGGCAACCTGAAAGTCTAATTACTGGATTTCGTAATGCTATATCTGGGTCGGGTTTGATGGATTTTGTTATGGGCGGATACCCCTACACGTGGGAACATGGGCGTGACTCTGGAAACCTCATTGAATCTAAATTGGACCGAATTCTAATCTCACAATCTTGGAAGGCTGCTTTCCCTTTGGCTCATGCGTATACACTTGACACGTCCTCCTCTGATCATCTTCCCATATTTCTACAAATCCGCACATTTCTTACTCGCCCCACTGCGACTAGGTTTAAATTCGAAAATTGTTGGTTGCGCAATCCTGGTTGCAGAGATCTTATTCAAAACTTTTGGGATGGATCGTCTTCTGAGGATATAGTCAGTAGGTTGTCTGGTTGTGGATCTGAGCTTATGCGCTGGGGTCTGCTTATCAAAGCGGCTGACAAGGTGGAGCTGCAGAGGTGTAGGGATATTATGAAGGTTACGCGCGGGCGGAGGAATTCTGTAGATAACAATTTGTTTTTAGATGCTAAAGATAGATTCCAGTTGCTTCTTCGGGATCAAGAAATTCGATGGAAGCAGAGATCTAAAACCTTCTGGTTGAAAGATGGTGACCGCAACACGCGTTTCTTCCACGCTGCTGCATCATCCAGGAGGCATAAGAACCATGTTTCCAGATTGAAGAACGGTTTTGGTGAATGGATCGATAACAGGGATGGGATTGGATCCCTTTACATGGATTATTTTTCGGGGCTGTTCTCTTCTTCTACTATTGATTATGACTCTGTTGTGAGTGCAGTTCCTCTGTGTATTTCTGGGGAGGATAATGATTTTTTGTTGGCTCCTTACTCCCCTGAGGAGATCCGATCTGCTGCCTTCAGTATGAAAGTGGATAAAGCTCCGGGTTTAGACGGGTTCAATCCTGCTTTTTTTCAAAGCCATTGGGATATTATTGGCCCTGCGGTTTCGGCAGCTTGCATTCACTACCTCCAAGAGGGTGCTTTTCCATCAGAGCTGAATGAAACCTTGCTGGTCTTAATTCCTAAGAAAGTTGTTCCAGAAGTTATGGGGGACCTTCGCCCTATCGCTTTGTGCAAAGTCATATATAAAATCATGAGTAAAGCTATGGCCAATAGATTGAAATGTTTTTTGCCTAACATTATTTCTCCTTCTCAAAATGCGTTTGTTGCAGGAAGAAGCATACATGATAACAACATAATTGCTTATGAATTGATGCAGTTTTTCCTTAATAAGAGAACAGGAAAAGAGGGATTTGCTACACTCAAGATGGACATATCCAAAGCGTATGATCGGTTAGAATGGAAGTACATTTCTGCTGTGTTGGATAAGATGGGTTTCCATCCGAGATGGGTTCGACTTGTGATGTTTTGTGTTTCTTCTGTTCGTTATTGGATCAATCATGATGGTCGGCAATTGGGTTCCATTATTCCTTCTAGAGGCATCCGTCAGGGTGATCCTATGTCACCATACCTTTTTATTCTTTGTGCTGAAGGCCTGTCGAGGTTGATTCAAGAAAAGGTTGATAGAGGTGTGTGGAATGGTTGTACCATTGCTAGAGGAGCCCCGATGATACATCATCTTTTCTTCGCGGATGATAGCCTGCTTATTTTCACAGCTAACAATTCTGAGGCAATTGTTGTTAAGGATGTGATTGAAAATTATGCTAAAGCATCGGGTCAACTTATCAACCTGGAGAAATCCTCTGTATGTTTTTCTAAGAATGTTGACAGTACTATGAGATCAATTGTTTGTAATTCTTTGGGGGTTAATGAGAAGGCAGATTTGGGTAATTATTTGGGTTTGCCAACTCATGTTGGTTTGAATAAGCGTGAGGTCTTTGCTTTTATTAAGAGTCGGCTATGGCAGAAGTTGAATTCATGGAAGCATCGATTTCTTTCCAAAGCTGGTAAGGAGGTGCTATTAAAAACAGTTCTTCAAGCTCTTCCTAATTATATCATGAGTCTTTTCTTACTCCCTAAGACCCTTTGTGTGGAGCTTCAACGTATTATGGCGAATTTTTGGTGGGAGAAAGGTAAAACGCAGAGAAAGGGGATTAATTGGGTTAGTTGGGAAAGGATGAGTAAACCCAAGGAGTTTGGGGGTTTGGGCTTCAGGAGGCTTCATGACTTCAATTTGTCTATGATCGGAAAGCATGCTTGGAAGCTTTTACACAATCCAAATTCACTGGTTGCCAGATTGTTGAAAGCCAAGTATTTCCCCAATACTTCTTTCTTGAATGCTCAATTAGGATCCAATCCTAGTTACACTTGGCGTAGTATTTGGGAGTGTCGCCATTTGATTGAAGAGGGTGCTTGTATCCGAGTGGGGAGTGGGGAATCGATTTTGATTTGGGAGGATGCTTGGATTCCGTCGAAGCCTTCCATGAGAATTTCCACACCAAAACCAATATATTCTAACTTGTCTTTGGTTTCTCATCTCATTCACGATGGCAGGTGGAATTATGATGTTATTAGTCATATCTTTGATGAGGTGGATCGTGAGGCTATTTTGTGTATTCCTCTATCTCTACGACATGCTAGGGATGATTGGCATTGGCGTTGGGACCGGAAGGGAGTTTACTCAGTCAAAAGTGCTTACAAGCAGCTTACTCTTAATCCTTGTACTAATGTGCCAGTTTTGGATACTGCTTTCTGGAAGTGTTTCTGGAGTATTAAAGTTCCTGCAAAATGTCTAAATTGTGTTTGGCGCATTTGCTTAAATGCTATTCCGACTGTTCCCTTACTGAAACATCGAAACATCCCAGTTTTCAACTCTTGTTACTTTTGTGGAGTTGGTGATGAGACTATGGAGCATCTGTTCGTTGACTGCGAATTTTCTAAGTGCTGCTGGATGGTGTCAGCAGTTGGTTATCGCCCTACTCCGAATGGGTCTTTTGTCTCGTGGTTAAAGAATTTTATGAGGCAGAGGAATGTTGATTTGTTACAGGAGGTGGTTATGATTCTTTGGGCTTTATGGGAATCAAGGAATAAGCTGGTTTGGAAACACAAGAGGGACCGTCCAGTATGGGTGGTAAATCATGCTAAATCTATTTTACAGGAATGGATCCATGCTAACTTGTCTTCTTCCTCAGCTTCGACAAGGTACTCTTTGGTCAGATGGAGCCTGCCTCCTACTGGTAGATTAAAATTAAATATCGATGGAGCTTGCTTTGGTGGTAATTATGTGGGTGTTGCTTGTGTTGTGAGGAATTGCCATGGGGTTTTTATTGCTGCGTTACAGAGGACATTTCGAGGTAATTATGAGGCTAGGGAGGTTGAAGCTATGGCAATCCGCGAAGCTCTGAGTTGGATTTTGGAAGAGGGTTGGTCATCTGTTTCTATGGAATCTGACGCCCAGTCCTGTGTTCGTGCTGTTGAGGATCCTTCATTTGATGATCTTTCTTCGTTTGGCTTGCTTATTTTTGATTGTAAATCTCTTTTACTTGAGGTTAGAGATGTCAATCTTACTTATGTGAGACGCTCTGCTAATAGTGCAGCCCATTGTCTGGCTAGAGCTTGCACTATTTCGACAGACAGGATGGTATGGAAGGACTGTCCACCATCCGTTATTTGTGATGCATTATCTTCTGATTTAAATTAATATAAGCATTTCTTCAAAAAAAAAAAAAATTTATTATGTTATTTCTTAAAAAAATTATAATATCCTTCCTTCCTCAAATCATAGGTTAATATTCACTAATATGATCTCGAGCAGAAAAAAATATTATATTATTTTTAAAATTATATAATATTATAATTTTTATATTTTTATATTAATTTAAATTAATTATTAATTAATATTTATTTTCAATTATAAAAATAAAACATTGATAAGAAAAAATAATAATAGATATTAAAGAATATTTAATTTTAACATATTTTATTATACCTGACATTTTTGTTATTGATATTTTAGTTAAACTTGAAATTTTTCGAAGAAAAATTTAATTAAGTTTTTAACATAAAACCTGCAAATTTGGCCATCTCCGTAACAGTAATGCACAAAATATTCAATTTCTATAGTATGTGGGCCCATGAAAAGGATTATGTGGCAAATTTTTACTCAAATTGGTGGTGGCTTATGATTTCTCCCATACACCATCGATACTATATAAATATATAAAAGTAAAAAATGATGAAATTGTTAAAAGAGTTATATATCATTAACTTTTTTATATTTTTTAATTAATTTTTATTTAATTTTAATAATTTATATAAAATATAAAATTTATTATATTTGAGACTATTAATTCTCTAATAAATAACTATATATTAATATAATTTTATAATATTAATTAAATAAATTGTATCTATAACATTTAATTTTTTAAAAATTAATTACATATTAATATAATTAAATATTATTTATTAATTTCTATTTTTTAAAAAATTTAAAAAATTAAAAAAATATGACTCTTAACTTTTTTAATAAATAAATAAATAAATTTATAGTAATGATTAATTTATATATTCTAAGAATTAAAAATTATAATAAAATATATGATTTTTTATGAAATATAAATTAATCAGACATTAATATAATTTAATGATACATTTATTTTTTTTATAAATTTTAAAGGCTAAAAATATATAAATTAATTATAAATTAAATAATTAATTTATAATAATAATTAATTTATATATTTTAGAAATTTAAAAAATTAAAAAATTAAATATATAATTTTTAACATTCCTAATATAAATTTTTTCTTTTTTGATTTTAATAATTTTTTAAAATTTAAAATTTAATAATTAATTATATTTGTCACTTTTAATCTTCCATAAATTAATTACACATTAATATAATTTAATAATATTTTTATATTCTTTAAAAAATTTTAAAAAGCTAAAAAATATAAAACCCTTAACATTCATAATAAATTTAAAAAATTTATCTATAATAATAATTAATTTATATATTTTAAAAATTAAACAATAAAATATATGATCTTTGATATTTCTAATTTATATTTAATATATATATATGTATGTATGTATGTATAAGTCGATAAAAATAAAAATATTATATGCTGCCGCAAAATATATATATATACATAAAGTGAAAAAATAGTATTTATTATATTTAGTAAAAAAAACTTTTCAATATATGGATATAAAAAATTATATATTTAATAAAATATTAATAATATTTTTAACTTAAATTATTAATTTATAAAGATAAAAGTAATATATTTAAAAAATTATTAATATTTAGGATTATTACTACATAAAAATAAAAGCTCATATATTTAATACATTAGTAATATAAATTTAATGATTAAAAATATTAATATATAAAGATTAAAGGTTATATATTTATTAAATTATTAATAAATAATTTAATTAAAATTATTAATGTGTGAAGAAAAAAATCATATATTTAATAAATTATTAATATATTAATAATTATTAATAAATTTTTAACTTAAACTATTAATATATTTGAAATAAAAGATTACATATTTAATATATTTTTAATATATGAAGATAAAATATTTTATATATAAAAAATTTATTGGTCAAAATTAAAAAATAAATAAAATATAAATTATTACGTTATGTATTTATTCAATACAAAAATGTCATATGTTATAATTATTTATCTATTTATATATTATAATTTGTTATATAAAACTATTAATGTATAAAGGTAAAAAGTTAGATCATATTTTTATTTTATTTTTTAAAACTATAATAATGATTATTAATTATTTTAAATTTTAAATTTAATGATTAAAATTATTAATATATTAAGATAAAATATTATATATTTATTAATTTATTAATATATAAATATAAAATATTATATATATAATAAAATTTTAATAATACGATAAAAAAATATAAGAATCTCAAATCACGTGAGCATATGACTAATTCAATCAAAATAAAACCATAATCATCTATATAATAGTCGGCATTGATTTATTTACTAGTGAATAATTAAACAATTTATTAATTTTATTTTTATAATTAAATAATTCTAATTCATGATTCAATATTTATTTCATAGTAGTAAAAAATAATATCGTCTTTTAGCAATTTTTACCTTATGTATATAAAGAAAATTTTAAGTTATACTGCCCTTTGGCAGCTGAAAAAAAAACCCATAATTATAATTAAAGTTTGAATGTATTACATAATTATTTTACAAAGACATAATATTATGATTTACGCGAATCGCTTTTTGACATATATTAACCTTATAGATTATATATTGTTATTGATATTTATTTTTTATTTGATTCGTGTGTGTGTGAATATTTATAATTTTTAAGATGTATTATTTATAATTAAACATATATGATCAAAACAAAAAACTATATATATGATCAGAAGTTAAGTCTACATATATTGAAGAGATTAATTCAACAGATTTGATTAAATTTTCTAAAAACAGTTAACTTATTTTTTTTAATATGTACTTTTAAATTTAAGTATTTCATGCCATATTTATTAAATTAATAACATAATTTTTTTTATTTTTCAAATATATTACTATTAAAATCCTTACAACACGTGACAAAATCGCTGTGTACTTTCCCTAATCGGCTAAACCTCCACTGAAAAAAAAAAGGGCTAAACCTCTCCACTATAACTACACTCCGTAGTTTGACTAACAAAGCCATACACTACAAGGGCATTTTTGGAATTATGCCACCAACTTACAATTTGTTTTGTTTTGTAACGAATAAGAAAAATCCACGTCATGAGAGAGGGAGTTGAAATTACCAAGTACTCATCAAACTTCCCTAAAAACTTGCTAAAACTGATATGATACGGCACTTTTTACACTAATTTAATTAGGCTAGAACGTCTACCAGAAAATCGTCGAGGTCAACGAATTCTTCGCCGCCAAATGGCTTCTCAGTTAACATAAAATCCCACGAATTTAACGGCACATCAATCTCGAAACCGAAAGCGTCAACATCACCGTAACGGAAACCATCAAATGGCGTTAATTCTTCCTGCTCTTCATATCCAAGGACTGATGTAGGCGAGGACGTGACAGCGCTCGGCGAGTCGCAAGATAAAGACTCAGAACTGCCGTCTCTGTGGCTGTCCACAGTGTTTTCCGTTATAACGGAGTTAGGAAAGTTGGTGACGGCGTTGGGACCTTTTAGCTTTATTGCTGCTCTATCATAGACAATAGCAGCTTCCTCTGCACTGTCGAAGGTACCAAGCCATACCCGCTTCCGGCGGTGTGGGTCTCGAATCTCAGCAGCCCAACGACCCCAAGGTCTTTGACGAACACCTCGGAACTTTTTACGGCGAGTGACGTCAGATGCCGGCAATCTCAAAATTCTCTTTTTATTAACCTCTTTATTGGCAGTAGTAACAATTGGTTTATTTGACTGAAAGCTAATTTCTCTGACTAGCCTCTTCCCTCTAGGTCCATTAACTTTTCCTTCTTCATTTTCAGATTCTTCTTCTTCGTCACTGGAGGAATCAGTAGCGTAAGGATCAGTAAGGATGATTCTGACAAGTCGTTTCCGTCGGGTTTTTGAAGTAGTTATATGATCAGAAAACATGATCTCCGATTGTACAGACATAATAGATCTAGAAACAAATGATAAACTGTAAGAAATACTAATATGGAAAACAAATCAAGAAAATAGTAGAAGGAAAAAAAAGAAAGAAAGAAAGACAAGTAGACAAAAGAGGCAAATATATAAGCTTTTTAGCTTAGAAAGAACTAGACAAGAACTACTTTTGAATCAGGCCAGTGAAGAAGTGTTGGGATTTTGGCGGGAAGGAAAGAGAGTGTTTTGCAGAGTGAAGTGTTTCAGAGAGAAAGTGAAGAAAAATAATTATAAAGAAAAGAAAAGAGAAAGATCGAGGAAATGAGAGAAGAGTGAGAGTGGATGAACCATATATAGAGAGAGAGAGGGATGGCTAGAAAAAAATCTTTTTAATTTTTTTAATTTTTTAATTTTTTTTTTAATATGTTTTGCTTCCTCGTGGAGAGTGGGGGAAAGTGGAGAGTACGGGCTCACTGGCAGTGTGAAAAAAATGGTCTTGTTTGACGTGTCAAAGGGTAGTGTTTTTTGAAAGACGTATTTAGAAGGTTATCTTGGTTCAACGACATGTCGTCTTTAATGACTTTTATGATTTGTAACAGAAAGACTTAAGTAGGTGAAGAAGTTTCCAAATGATGGTGATTTGGTCGTATACTATTATGTTACAGAATTATTTGGCTTCCCGGCCTGCTTTAAAAAAAAATGAAAGATTGACCTTTCCGGGCATTAAAAACCAATATATCTTAACCACATATCACATTCTCTTAAATAAAAATATCAAGTATATATACACATATAATCTGCTAAAAATAATTTAAATCAATTAAGAAAAATTACAATTTAATTTATCTAGAAACTTATAAAATTAATTAACTAAAAATTCTTTAACTCATTTGAAAAAAAAATATAGTGATACTTAAAACTGAATCAAACTCATAATCATCAAATTGGAAATTCACCAAATCTGAAGCAGTTTGAAAATTATAATTATACTTTTAGATATAAAAAATAATAATCGATATTAATATTCAATAGGAAATACATCACTTATGGGATGAGGGGTTAGACAGAAGATATAGAGAGCATTCAAATGGAGGATGGTGAAGTCATGATATGAGAGAGCTGAAAAAGAGGAAACTGATTAAAGAAGATTGTCTAAAATTCTATTATCGTAACGGTGAGAAACGCGGCTGACTTTAATTACTTCAGTAATTTTCAAGAGCTTTGTCTTTGCCTTTTTCCTTTTTTTTTTTTTTTTTGTATTTTTACTACAGTCAATTTATCGTTGGGACATCCTTCTCCACGTGATCACTTTATATTCTCTTCATCCGAATCCGGCTGTATTAATTATGGTATTTATAACTAGGAAAAAATAAAAACCGTGCGATTGTGGTGGATATTTTATTTTTTTTCTCAATTATATAATAATTTTAAATAAATAATTATTCAATCATAACTATAAAAAAATAAATTAATATATATATTGATCAATATAAGCAACTAACTTATAATTATCAAATTAAAAAATATAAAGAGATATTTTAAAAAATTTAATATAACTAATTAATTTAATACTACTAACCTATATTTTTTTTTCATTAATTTACTATATATATTTTTAGTATAATATAAGCAAAGAACATGAGTTCCAATACTCACAGTTTTATAGTCTACTGTACATTGGCAGCTTGCAGTTCAAGATCCCCGTTCTCGCCACAAAATTCATGAGCAATTATAATATCTAGAGTACCACAAACTTCTGTATAATAAATTTTTGTTAAAACCAACTTCATATCAATTATGGAATAACTTCGATAAAAGAGATGCTTACAACAATTAGCTCCCAAATTTATTCGATACAATTTGTTGCTAACTTTTAATTTTCATTCTAATAATACAATTTTATATTATTTAAAGAATTTAGTCACGTTAGTTTATATTTTTAGCTACCACTTATATTGTTGTTAGATATATTGATTATTGTAGTTTTGATCATATTCTGATTTTTGTTGTCCTTTGATCATATTCTAAACTCTAAATCTTGCTCTATTTCAAGCTAATCCTCCAACTATTCTTGTAAACATCGGCCACCATTGTAGTATGTTTTCTCGTTATTGTCACCAGGTATGTATTTCGATTTTTATTGCTATTAGTTGTTACAACACATGAATTAGGATTTCAGTTTTATGATAGATGAAGACAATGAAATTGATATTCCACTACGATGGTAAATGGGTGTGGTCTCCTCAAATAACATATGTGGATGATATGAATAACATATGTGTATGTTATTCTTAGTCGAGAATGATATGGGAATTACCCAAATGATGGACTTTATAAGAGAAAGTGAAAAGAAAGAAATTCATATATATGCAAATGAGGTATTGGATGACTCTCAGTTTGTGCTTGACCCTCCTATGGTATCTTATGGGAATGGAAATGAGGAGATTCCTACACAACGTAGTTTTGCTAAGCCAAGGGAGGAAGAAAGTATGAGAAATATTAATGATGCTGAGTTTGATGTCAATGTTGAGGATGAGTGTGATAAAAACGTTGAGGTTGGGGGGTTAGGTGATGATAATTGGGCTGATTCAAATAACTGTGATGGGGCAGGGGTGAGACATGATGAAATGGGATGAATATGAGACAATTGAATGCTTAGAAGACCTAAGAAACAAAGGACTAGATCTGCAAAATGAGATGAAGAAGAGTAGATTTTTTGGAAATATCAAAGAGGGGCTTTAAGATGACCTGTAAAAATGCAACAAAGAAGGACACAATGTTAGAAGTTGTGTTGAACCAATTCCAGTTGCTCCCCAGGCTTCCCAGGTAAAGTGTATATCTTTTGGTTGATTATTTTGTAATGTGTATCTCTTTTGGTTGATTATTTTGCAATATGTATCTCTCTTGCTTGATTATTTTTCACCAACCCAAGTCTGCTGGAGGTGTTGTCCCATCATATGCTAGAAGACAATCAAGAGGGGGTGATCCAGCACCTGCTAGAAGATAGTCAAGAGGAGTTATCCCTCCATCAATCCTAGTAGCTTCTCAGGCTCCACATATAACATCCACATTCCTAATATATATTCAAATAATTAATATGGAGGGATAATTAGGTATGCTGAAAGACGTGTGCATAATATATATTTGAAGTATACATAATATATACTCAAGATATACTTGATATATACACAGAATATGAAATATATACTTAACATATGCCTAACATATATATTTTCACTAAAAGACAAAGTTATGTTAAAAGTTAAAATAAATAATTAAATAAATAAAAATTAAAAAGTAAGAAAAATAATTATGGATAGGAATAAAAGTAAAAATATCTAAATATTATATTAATTTATTATTTAATATATATATATAGAGAGAGATATTTATGGATGGGAAAGAAGAGAGAAAATATCATCTTCTTCTTCCTTCCCACACCAAGCATGAAATTTTTGAGAGAGAGGGGGAGTTTTTTTTTTTTTTTTTTATCAACTACACCAAATTTTATAAGGATTTCAAGGGATTTAAGTTGATTTTGAAGTTTTGCCAAATATTCAAGTAAGTTTTCTAACTTTAAGCTTGTATTTCCTTGTTTTTAGAATTTCCTTGTTTTTAGATTATGTAATGATATGGGTTGGTGATAAATTGATTTAAATTGTTAAAATTGATAGTAAAGAAGCTAATATAATGGATATATGGTGATTTGATTATTGATTGATTAAGATGAGCATGATTGATAAAGTTTGAAGGACGTAGAGAGGATTAGAGTTATGGGTGATTATGTGAAATTTGTAAATTCTAAAGAGATTTCAATAATTGTTCAAATGGTATAGGATGAAGTTATTTTGGTGTATAAGTAATGATTTTAAAGTTGGCTGGTTAAAATGATTGAGTTTGGTGGTAGGTTAGAAGCGGAAGTGAGCAAATTAGGGTTTTGGAGTAATTTTGAGTAGAATGAATATAATTGATGTTTAAATGCTTAAAATGGCTTAGAATGAGATACTAATACTATTTTTCTATTTATGATTTGATTTAGAATTGAATATGGTAAATTGTGAAATTAAATTATTGAAGGGCAAATGGTGAAGTTAGTGTTGAAAGGTGATTAAAGCTTGAAACTTGGCATAATTGAGGTTAGTACATATTTTAATGAATTATGTTTAAATTGTATTTGAGTTGGCGTAACACATTGTGATTTTGTGAATGTATTATACCATTTTGATATTTGTTTTGATAAGATGTATGGTATTATACTATTTGAAAATAAGTGAAAAGCATGGAATATTAGTTTTAAGCCATTATATTATGGCTAATGCAATTGTGAGGTATATAGTATGTGAAATGTACATTATGTCTAGTGTGATGTAAAAAGATGGGTAATAAATGTAAAACTGTGAAAAAAATATGGAAATATTAAAGGAAAAGATAAATGTGATTAAAATTGTGGAAAATAACTAAATATGTGAAAAATGTAAAAATTGTGAGAAATGAGAAAATATGAGAAAAAATATGATAATAAGATAAAATGTGAAATGTAATGTGATGTATAATATACATGTTTGCTAGGACACTTTAACGGATCTTGTGATCCTTTAATGTGATAATGTGTATAATGTGCATGTGAATGTGATAATATGTGCGACTGGGTCACATTCCGTGATTGTGTAGTGTGATGGGGAATGGGGAATAGTGCACAATGTGATTGCGATATGAGAAATTTGTGAAAGTAATAATAGATGAGGAATGATAATGAAATTATGGAAAAAAAAGGTAATAAAATGTGATATGATGTGATGTGTATTGTGTGCACGCCTTGCATAATGATATATTCCAGAATACTGAGATTGGTACTATATTGAGGAGGCGGCCTTCGAGTAATTTATATGACACTTGACTCTGGTATCAAGAGAGGGCGGCCTACGGGTGATTATGTGATATTAGCCTCGGTGTCCGTAGGGACGACCTTTGGGTGATTTATGTGACATTTGCCCCAGTGTTGAGATGAATTGAATTGATATTTCTGAAACTTGGGTATTATGCAGAAATTGGTTGGGCCCAATGTGTGAATGTGTGTGTGAATATGTGTGTGTTGTTGTGATCGTATTATACTTTTATGGTTTATAAAACCATGAGTATTGTTGAAGGTCACAATTACAACTGCGTAAATGTATAGTAGATTGTGAGGTGACATAATGTGTTGTACCATCAAATTATGTATTTGAGGCCAACATCTCAAGAGTGGCATGTTGGTAAATATTATGAGTTGATAAGAGTTTACTTAAATAATACATATTGTATTGTGACATAGGTATGTGTATGGTTTTTTAGTTACTAAAGAATTTTATGTAAGTTTTATAAATTATGTTTAGGTAGAAGTATTTAAATGTATATACGTATATTGTTTTAAATATGTATCATTAAGCTTTAAGCTTAGCATGGTTGTGTGAATCACGCATGTGATAAAATTGCAGAGCAAAGTGGTCCATAGTGAATTTGGGGTTGAAATGTCAGTTTTCCACGAGACCAGTTGTGCCAGGGATTGCATTCATATATATTTTATGTTGCAATGTACTTTTGTTTTGTATAATAAAAATACATCATTTGTATTCTAAACCTATTTTAGGAAAACGATGTGTATATATATGGATTTGAATTTATGAGGTAGTAATTTGGAGAATGAGTAGTAAATGTTATTTTGGAGTGTAATTTTTGTACAGGTTGTGGTTTTTTATTTTGGGAATATTGAAATTATAAACAAAACTCTAACATATTTATCTATGAATTTGTATAAATTTGTATTAACATATTTATAACATATTTATCTCTAACGAATTTTTTCTAGAGATTTTTTTATAAATTTGTATTATTAACATATATTCATTACTATTTATCTATTTATTTACTAGTGAAATCATCTTTAAATGCTTAAATTATGTTATTTAAATTATGAAGATAAATAATATGATTATATATTAACAAAAATAAAATATTATATTACTATAATATTATCTTTTACTACAAATTACTAATCTATTTTATATTGTATATTATTTAATTTATTTATCATATATATGACATATTAATAAATTATATAAATTAAATTAGTCAAGAAATTAATATATTCACATACATAGTTTAATATATATAAATTAAATTATATATATTTAATTAAATACACTAAACGAGCTAGTTTATGAGCTTAACTTACGAGCTTTTTAAATGAGCCAGCTCATGAGCTAACGAGCCGAGTATTTTTTAGCTTGAGCTTAACTCATTTAACAAATGAGCAATTCGAGCTCGAGCCTGGGCGAGCTTTTACCGAGTCGAGATCCAAGTCTAGTTCTAGTACCTTGGCTCATTTACTGCCCTAGTTATATTCTATCTATTTTACTATCCTCATCAGACAAAAAAAGCAATCTAATAATCGTACGGCCATGTGATCCTTGTTGTTAAGCGAAGGTGGAGAGGTAGGGGGCTTTGCTTTCTCCAAACCGAGGAGGTAGAGCTATTCAATTAAATAAAAGAAAGTTGGACAATAGCTTCTACCTTTCGAGCAGAGCACTTTAGGAAGATAATGATGAAGGAAAGAGAAGCATCGTCCAGGAACTGATTTCTACCCATCCTTGTTTTCGGACTCATGAATAGTTGAATAATCTGAGCCGTCTTATCTCAATAGTCGTGGTTGCTCAAAGGATTTAAGAATCAAATTCAGTTAGAGCAACTGGGGTTGCTATGAGGTTCACATATCACTATATGACATTTCAATTCTCCTTGATTGAAAGGTAGTGAGTGCTGCTCCATGAGGTAAAAAAAGGGTAGGGGGAAAGTTATGGTGGACTACTTGACTCGGGTAAGAGAATGCTTGACATTTCACTTTTCTTATTTCATTTACTAAAATATCAAATTTCAATTTATAGGTTGAAGCAGATGACGATGCCACCTAAGAGACCTTAGACGGGGATGATTTCACTGAGGATTCCAGCCTCCATGAAGAGCTAGTCAGGTCTTTTTTTTCTAAGAGGTCTTTTTCTTCAAAAGTGAATATACCCATCCTTATTGAATTGAATTGCTCAGGAACAGGCGAAATCGCACACTCGAGTCTTTAGTCCTCTGGCATCAGCTTGGTGAGTTTCCTTTTTTATACTCAACCTACTCTATATATCGCCTCAAACAATTTGCTCAGGTGTAGTTATCTCAGCTTGGATACCTCAATGTTGCTGGAGGAAATGCATATGAAGAGGAGAATGATGTTGTATTGTCTTCAATCTAAATGGAGGTGTTGTTACAAATGAAATGATTACCCTTGACTTCTAATGTTGTGTATGCTGATATGTTTAGTTACATGAAACTGTTCAAATACTTAATGTAACCTTCAATGTAATTTGTATAATATGGAACTTTTATTTATGCATAAGCTATATGAAAAGGGAATGTGTTTGACATGTAGCACTTCTCTGTAACAAGACAAGCAAACTTATTTGTAACACATAATATAACAAATTGTAAGTATGTAATTTCATTTGTTGTGCATTGTTAATTGTGCAATTCATTTTCTATGAATTGACAAATTGAAATTTCTGTAGTTTAGTATGCATACACGAGAACTATTTCAACTCCAAAGTGTGAAAATGGTGTTAACTTGAATAGTGAATACCCTAATCCTCAAATAAGATATCCAATACCTAATGAGCAATATATTAGGCATGCTAGGGTTTTCAATAAGAACAACAACACAGGAACAAGGAAGATAGCTTTTAGAGGGGATGGTGCAGTTGTATCTCAACCCACAGACCTTCCATTCAAACCAACTGATCTCCAATGGTAGGGTCAACCTTGCCAAACAATTATAAGCTTGGAAGCACAAAGAGAATCTAGAATTGGTAGCTTGAAAATGACTGTAAATTCTAGCTTAAATTGAAGACATTTTTAGCTGTCTATTCTTTTTAGAAGATTATTGGATTTAGTATTTATTTATTGCTTTTGTTTTAATGAATTCTGTTTTGGATATAAACAGAATGATAAGTGAATTGAGCTCTCTTTCAATATTACAAAACAACCAATGTTTAGCTATATTTTGTAAATCAGAATAAGTTTTTCTTTTTGGTTTTAGGCAAATGAATGATTGGTTGTAGTGTATTATTTATTAAGCTAGGCAATGTTTTATAAGCCATGCTCTGACATTTAATGCAAATGATATATTGGGCTATTACATATTTGTGAGTGTTGTTTTTTTTTTTTTCCTTTTTTGTATGTATCATTTGGGCAACTTTTAGGCAATGTTCCTACTCTCTCAATGTACAGGTTTTGTGTATCATTTGGAATAAAATGGATATATCTTAGTTCCATTTCAATCAAACATCTTATAATACATAATTCAATTGGTAAACATAATTCAACGAAATGAAACAATATACCATATGTCTTGTATATTCAAGAACTCAGATGGACATAAAATGAAGCAATTCAGTGTTCATTAGGGAGGCAAATATTACATTACTGATATCCCAACCCAAAAAGCCAAATTGCAGTACCAGATGCATTCACAACTAAGTTCATACCTTCCAACCTATATTGGCTAACTCAACTAAATCAAAAATCACTCCTAGAGAATTTTAACCCTAACCTCTATCAGTACAACGTAAGCATCAAAATTACAAGTAAACGTAACAATACAGTTGCGTATGCTTGTCTCAATTTCTTCCTTAATTTTTGCATCTCCAAATCATTCCCAGAGTTCAACTTCAATCTTTGCACATCTTCTTGTAGCTCATTTATCATAGAACATACATCATCATTTGGTATTTCCACAAATCCTCTTCTCAAGACCTTATTCTGACCCATTAATCGATCTCTCTCACTAAGAAATTGGTTTATCTCTTCTATTACTCTATCAAAAAACTTTTAAACAACCCATTTGAAATCCTTACATCCACAACTCATAGGTGGCTAGAATTTGGAATAATTTTTTTTAACCATTTGCAACACAAACAAAAACCCTATAGTATCAGAAATTTTAATGTTTAATTACTTACATTAAATTTTTGGCATCCATAGAACCTTCTTCTAGGATTCAAGTATGTTCATGAAGCGAACAAAACCTCTCGAACACCACATCTGCATAAACGATCTCCATATTACATTCGATGGCTTCGACTTGCATTTGATACCGATGAGGAAGAAGAATCCATTCTTCAACTATATAGTATTATTCAACAAATTAAATTGTAGGGCTTCGATTCATTCGATCTCTGTATTTGAAGATGAGGATGAAAAGATCGATGTACTCTATATTCAAAGATTGAGAGTTTCAGGGAGAACAACCTAGATTAGTAATTTTGGGGGTTTTGTATGTTTTTATCTCCTTCAGCTAAGCCAGGTTTTGGGAACATGTAGACTGCTCAGTTAGCATAAAAAAATCTCTGTGTTATGGGTCCCACACTTGCCAGATTATCTTTCGTCAGCCTCTACTAGGCTCACCGTTAAAAAAGGGTGGATTTGAGGCATGGTAGGAAGAACAAGTTCCATTTTAGTTAAAAAAAATATTTACGGTCCAAATTGGTACACTCACTATAGTATAGGGTCCAAATTGGACCTTTGTCCATATTTAGTGAGTTAGTGGAAAATTAAAATTGCTTAGTTAAATAAAAAGAGTAGCGAATAAGAAATGATACAATCGATTTATAGTAGTTTAGATAAAAATATCATATGTCTACTTCTCAACTTGCAAGTTAAGTATTTCACTATTTTTTACAAGCTAATTTTTAATTTGGTATTTTTACAAGCTTACACTGAACCTCTTACAATGAGTTTATAGCTCACTCACAACCCTTACAACTGATTTTCTAAGTTCACACTCAACCTAGTATTTATAGCTCACACCAAACTCTTACTAGGTATTTTTAATGTGCTCATAGCCAACACTCAAGAATGACAATAGAAATTTGGTTATAGAGAAATTGAGAAATCAAAATGCAAGAATTTCACCAAGTAATTGCTAAAAAGTCATATTAAATAATGTTTGAAGGGGTATTTATAGCATTGTAACTCCTTTTGCCATTGGAGTAAAGTAGAGGAAGATATGACATTCACCAAACTCAATCTTCTACATTAAATGTTGTCAGAGAGCTCTCATGATCGCATGCTTATTTCATGGTCGTGATATCTTTGTTGTTGTGCAATCTAATTCTACACGATCACTTGGTTAGAATTGTATCTACCAGCTAGTTAATGGCTATTACATATGGCTATTCTTGATTAACTGACATGTTAGCAATTTCCTTTTTTGACACTTTTTATGAATCTCATGGTTGTATCCTTAATTGATACAGTCACAAGAATTAAAGCTTGAAAAATCAATAGTAATTTTGCTTGCCACGTGTCTTCTTCTCATTCATTGACCAACTTGCCGCCAAAGAAATTATGACCTTTGAATCTTGTAGTTGCACCTAGTCAAGTTTGCAATGGCATGGTAATTCTTGCACCTAGAACTAGGTCATGCTATTAACCAGTAACGCTTCTGCCAAATTTGCACCAAAAGCGTTCTGGGATCTCATGGTTGTGTGCTTGCAGAACTAGTGCGAGATCTGGATGATGGTGGTAGAAAGAACCGCAAGGCTAGCCGTAATCTTCTATGAAATTTTGGTGAATTTCCTCAATCTTCAAACCAGTGGTGATACTGGATGCATGGTTGGGCGGCTCATATCTGTGACCTTGTTCTCTTCTGTGTAGTTTGATCACTTGTGCATTCTAGCATGCGGTCGCATTGGTCATGATCTGGTCACGATCTTTAGGTTTGAAATAGAACTTGTCTAAGTCCTAGAGAGAAATAACTCAAATGAAATATTAGTACAATTAAATTTTATTACTATAGATCAAAATAGAACATTATTAATTAAGAAATTAGCTAATAATTTTCAATACTATTTTTTATTTAATTTGTATTTGTTAAAATATTTTACTAAATACTATTATTAATTATAATTACCTTTTGATAATCAAACAATAATATATATAATTTGTTTTTAATTGACATTTACAAAAATATAAGAATATTTAAAAAATTAATGAAATAACTTTTATATAAACATAATTTTTTTATGATAGTGGTACAAACTTATTTTTAAAAAAAGTTCATATCTAATAAATTTTTTTTAAAAAATTTTAATTTGGATTCTTATTAATATATATATTTAATTTTTTATTCAGTATCATCTATTTTATCAATACAATTAAATAGAATATTATAATCTTATTTGAAATTTTCAAATAAATATAATTATTATCAATATCAATAAGATATTATAATTATATTTGAATTCTCCAAATAAATATAATTATTATTAATATAAAATATGATATTTTAATTCTATTTGAACTGTCCAAGTAAATATCTATAATAATTAATTAATTATCTATTGTAATATATAATAAATTTAATTTAAAATTTTAAAAAAATTAAAAAATATGATAAGATAAGGGTGAGACATATGACACAATACTGCACAAGCAAAAATATACCATCAAATCATATATTTAGGTAATAAAATTATGAATGATAATAATAATAAAAAAATGAACTCTCGTTACAAAAGAATGCTGGAGACAACTCTTCTATTTGAAAAAAGCGTGCACCATAATTCTAATTCAATTCTAGTTGCCATTAGGAACTTACTCAATATGGGTTGCAAGGATTCTACACATATATAGAGATGCTAAATTTACTGCAAACTGAATGACTTCTTATGCAATAAATTTTCCCTGGGAGTATATGTTATCAAAGAGCCTCCTTATAAGATTAAAGGTTGGTTTCACAATGATTTGATTGGTGTTTCATAAAGTCGGCTTGTAAATCAGCAAGAGTTTTATGTGTTCTCCTCTATATAAGAAAAAAGAATGCTCGAGACAATTAAACTATAACGTAACAATTACATTACAATGTTTGCAAAACTCATCTCTTTTATCACCCTTTACAAATTTAATAATGCATATTTGTATATTAAGAGAATTTGTAAATAAATGATATGGGATAAAAAGTCTTTTGAAAAATAGGTGGATATTGAGTTAAATTGCAGACCCACTTATGGAGATAGATAACATGTATGGATAATTTGACATCCACTTTGGAATTGGATAACCTTAAACAATAGGTCACCTCTAACAAATAACATTTTAAAAAAAAAAAAAAAATTAAATCAATTGGACTCGTGCTCCAAGTTAAAAAGGCAAAAGATTTTGTCAAATCTTCTAAGCCTTCGAACGAACAATACTTCTAAAATTAAAATCATTTGCTGTATTAATTAGAGACTAAACATATAATTAGAAAAGGGAACAATGTCAAAACAAAATCATTTTGATAATATAATCAGTTTATGTCCAACAGTTTGAACTTCTGGAGTCACGATTATGCAAGACCAACTTTATTTATTTATTTTATTTATTTGCGGTTAAATTTCATTAGCCACCCTTAATAAATACACTAATATCCGTTATTATTTTTCATTATCAAATCTTCTATATCTCATTTCAAGTAAACTAAGTTACTTTATTTATATTTTAATTATAATTTTCTGAAATATTATAAATTACAAAGTGATTTTATTTGATAATTAAATAAAATTTATTAAATAATTTAACAAGTATATGAGTAAATTATTCAAAAATTCAAAATTTTCATAATCATCTAATTTTAAAATTATTTTCACAATATTTTATTTACAAATAATCTAAAATTTTTCAAAAAGTATATTGTATTTGCAATAATTTAAATTCTTTCATTTTTTACATTCGAATGCTCTAAATTATTTAAGCAAATTATTTAATTAAGTTTAATAATTAATTATTTAATTACATTTTATATTAGAATTATTCAAATGTAAAAAATAAAAGAAATTTAGATTATTTGCAAATATAATCAACTTTTCGAAAAAAACTTTAGATTATTTATAAATAAAAATTGTAAAAAATTAATTCTAAAAAATGAATCTTTTTGATGATTTATCCATAGATTTATTAATATAATTAATAATTTTACTTAATTCTTAAAAAAATTACTTTATAATTAATAATTTTTCAAAAAATTATAATTAAAATATAAATAAAATAATTTTATTTACATGGAATAAGATATAACTTGGATGGTTAGGCATTTTGAAATTTTTTAGTTATAGAAAATAACCCAGTTTTCTATAAAATTTTTTAAATAAAAATAGAAAATAAAACTTATTATTTAGTTAGAAATATTTTTTATTTAGAAAATTAAAAAATAGTTTTTTATATTTATTAGCTAGCAGTTGAATTTTAGAAAGCTACTTTTTATTGTTTTCTAAAAAAATAAAAATTTATTTTTCATTTCAATTCTTATAGATTTTTTTTAAAATTTTTTCATTTGAAAAATAGTTAGAGAATGAAAATTTAGACAATTAGAAAAAAGAAAAGAAAATTAGAGAATAAAAAAGAAAAATATTTTCTATATTGAACAATCGATTTGGTTTTTATGTTAGAGGTTAATTTCGCCGGTTGTCTATGAGAAATTTATTAATGCCCATTATCGCCCTCCATTATCAATTTTTTCATACTGTAGTCACTAAATTTTAAGAGATTTTTATATGAGCTGATGTGGTGTATGGCTTTATATCAGCTCTTAAAAATGATAAGACAAATCATATAATTTGTTATCATATAAGTTTTTTTATTAGCATTTTAGACGATAGATGGACAAAAGGATGACAATGGATGAACTCATTTATTAGCATTTATATTGCCAGTGCAATCCGCCATGAAGAAAATTACAACTCAACAACTCCGCTGCATTTGAGGGCTGCAGTTATGATTTTTTGTTCATATATATAAATATGAAAATAATTATGAATTTAACACATAATTGAAAAATGTGAACTTATTAGTCAAAGTTCGGAAAATAGAGATCTGAAATTAGATTTTCCTAGTACTCTTCACTCTTAAACATACTTTAGTTATATGTATAAAAGACTACTATATAGATATTACAAATTATATTTTAACAAATATAACTTCTTAATCTTAAAGGTTCTTAGAACAAAATGGAACCAAATTAATATTTTAAAGAGCTTGTTAGAACAACTCTGTAGTAATTTAATAATTTCTAACAATTTTAACCCCATCATTTTTTTTAAAAATATTGTACCTTTCCTCATTGCAAATAGTTTAGTGGAAAGTTTGACCCACTTAATTTCAAATAGCTATTTTTTCATTCATGGAAAATACATGCCAATATTGACTTTTTTTTTTGGCAAAGCCAATATTGAATGTTAGTCTATACATTGAGTTAATAATTTTTGATAATTTAAAAAATAGATTATCAACTTGAAATTACATCTCGATTTCAACATAATTTTTAGTGAAAAAGGCCTATGCCCAATTTTAATATGTTTTTAGAATGGACAAGTATTTTCCTTTCCATTAATATCAGGACCTGTTTTTCTGATCATCACCCATTGACATGTATACTCGACATCAAGCAGGCGAATACATGATGAAATTTTGTACGAGTCAATGATTATAACAATTTCATGCTAAAAATAAGTTGAAATTAGGGGGGAAATTTAATCTAACATAAGAAACAAAAAAAATATTGATTACAACTGATTTATATATATTAACAGGCGGTGATACATATATTGATATTTAAAACAAATTTTAAATATTTCTTTTACATATTATTAGGAAAAAAAATTATTCATATTATCTTTCATATAAATGAAGTTTACAAAATTTACTTCAAATTTGTTATGAAAAGAAGAAAGCTCATTTCACTCCAATGAATTCAATAAACTAAATTAAATTCTACATTTTATAAATGAATTTTACATCTCAAATTCAAATTCAATTATATTATGTTGGCACCCTGTGCTCCTAGTCATATAGGGCTCCCATGCTATTAATTGAATCATGCAAAAAATTCCAATCATCAAAAATATAATTGAACATTATTAGGGACAACGAATATTGAGATATGTATAGTTTTTATTTCTTGAGCAAACCAAATGACTAGTAATTAAAAAAAAGACTTTTAGAGTAACACAACAGAATATAATGCATATTTAAGAACAGGGACACATTGCCAAACACATGCCCATTAAATGAGAAGTAAAATCCTAAATGATAAAAGCGGCAATGCCTTTTTCTATTATCTTTTACAACTAATACAAAAATAAATTAAGAATAAAATATAAAACATCAGATGTCTTAATAATTTGCTATGATGCCCTACCAGCAGCAACAGTTGAAATTATACCATTCACAAATAGTTTTTTTCAACTTGAAATAATAATAATAATAATAATAATAATAATAATAATAATAATAATAATAATAATAATAATAATAATAATAACAACTTGCTAGGGCAACAACAAAATGATGATGCATAGATTCCTGCTACAGTCACAATTAACATTACCGTCATTACTCACTGTGGATGCACAATCTAAATCACATTTTCATTTCCTCTATTTTACATATGACATCACTATCTAATCTTCAACTCCATGATGTGTCAATAGCAGGTAAAGGAGTAAAAGACTCTATCACCTCACTTCAATATATCAATTAATGTTTTTGGAAAAAAGAAAAGAGCATTATCAAATACCTAAAAACTAAGGTGCACATAAAAGAAAGCATGTCAATCACCGCATCTTAAATTATTACTCATAGATGGCCTTATATTAAATCCAAGGGAACTCTAAAGACTTCTGAGAGAGTTCATTATTCCTCATTTACAAATACATTCCACAATCATAATTAATTTCTCTGATATCTAAAAGGCTTGTTGACTATTTTATCATTATAAAATTCTCATTTAATAAAAATTTTACTCTCTAGCATGTTTAATTCAAACAAGTTATTCTTAACCATTATATTTTAGTTACACTTTAAACCTACATTGTCAAGCATTTATTCTATCAAAATATACAAGTTACATTCATGATTGTCATAAAGAGCCCAAATCTGTAACTACAAGATACTGCATCAAACCTCAAGAGAGAAAAAAATCCAGTAATGTACTTTCACATTTACCGTGCAACAAACTTTTCACCAGCCATTGAAGGCTGCGATTACTATCACAGGTGCTAAAGAGAACTAACCTCATTGACAACATTTCTAGTTCTTAATCAATCACTTAAAGCACTCAACTTTCATAAAGTGACATTACAGATTAGAAATTAAAAGTCAAAAAAAGCAGCAGTTCAATGAACAACAAGAACATTATATTACAGTTTTCTTCCACATCTAAAATACCTCTTCATTGTTCGAATAGATATTCAGAGACTTAACAGGATTTTCCAACTTTGTATCTCCAACAAAACACAAGAAAAAGGGCCATTTTTTAACACTTCCATTATTATACCTAACGGATATGATAATCAAGGGGAAGCAAATTCTTTTGGGATTGTTCCAGATCAACCCATGGCATATTTTTGTGTCCAGCTGCGAGCAGTGGACTCATACTTGGCCCTGTCTGTCTTGTACATGTGAGCGATTTCCGGCACAAGTGGATCATCAGGATTTGGATCAGTCAACAGAGAGCATATGGATAACAGCACCTACTGAAAGAAAACACAGAAAATTACTACGAAAGGTCCCACTAGTAAAAAGCAATAGCTTTTAAATGTATCTTATGATGGTTTACAACAGTAAAGGAGCATTTTAGGCAGAGCTTTACACTGATATTAAAAAAATCAAACAGAAAAGTTCCAATATTTCACCAAGTCCAAAGATTGCGCTCTCAAAAGTTAATACAACTAAAAGAAGTTGACAAGGACCTAAAACCAAACAGCTTGGGTAAAAGCAGGAGTGGACCTGTACAATTAATGCTCACTCTTGCAAATTCACAACATCAGTAAAGTCTAAAAAGCCCCGACTCTTTAGCTTGATTGAATGAGCCACAGCTAAGAATTAATGTAGAAAAAAAACACACACACACACACTGTCTATATCTCTCTGTTCCCTCCATGTAGAACTCCTCTACCCAACTGGGTTCCTATCTTCTCTACCTTCAACTTTGTATTTCTCTCTCTTGTTATTTTCACTCCCAATCAATCCATTATATCTCCCTTCATAAATATTTCCTTTTCAACAGATATTTTACTTGATCTGAAACCTGACTCAAACAATCCCATGACCTTTAATCAGATCATCCTTGCTAGGAAAATACAAACCACTAAGCCATGCAGCGCTGCTGCAACAATCAATGCCATAGCAAGGCATGGAAGTTTCCCAAGAGCTTCAAGGTGGTGAAGAGGGCTGGTGCTATCGTGTTTCTCCAACCTTGGGATCCCAAAGCTCTTCCAGTAGAAACTGCTCAAATGAAGTACAATCGGTGCAAATTCATGATCAAAAGAGGAAAATCCTTGCCTCTGGTACAACAAAGCCTCTGTTTCTACGTCTCTGGCAACTGATGGGGAGGTGCAAGGGAACGACAACTTGGGGAAAGAAAGCAGGAAAGAAAGCCCCGCCAAATACAAGCTCCATGCATGATGACACGTGGCAGTAGTGATGGACAAAAAGCTATATCTATTAGTATGGGTGTGTCAGTATATCAACCCACAAAGGAAGATAATCAACCTCAAGCCCCCTGCCCATCTTTCCAACATGAAATTTCTATAGTGAAAATTAATTTCAAAGGTTTAACAAATCTCAGGAGTACAAAAGATATCTCTTCAGACAAGAAACTCATTCCTCAGTTTCTAGGCCAAAACAAGGAGAAACTTTCTACTGCAAGTCCAGCAGTGATAGGTGATGATGGCTCGCCCAAAGCCACCAACATTGAATGATTCCTCAAAGGAGTTTAGGCCAGGTCAGAGGGCAGTCCTAGATCTCATTTGGCTATCCATTGCTAAAATCTAGCCCGTGTTTTGTGAAGGTTCTACCTACAGTTGCTCCTTTGATGGGGACTCGTCTTTTTTAAGGGTTTTTTTATTTTATTTTTTATTTTATTTTTTTATTATGGTGTTTTATGTTTATAAATTAAGGTTGAATCCAGAAGTCAAACTTCTCAGCGACCGATATGGGTTATTTTCTCTCGACTTAGGGTTTTTGTTGGATCTATGGTGCCTTCACATCTATATGTTTATCTCTCTCTATAGGTCTCAATTTCTGGATTACTGCTATCCGAGACCATGGAAACATTCTTCTACCAAGCTCTGTCAAGAATATTTATTTAGAATTCTAAGATCTTTATGTCACACACCAAAGTCATCTACCAGTGTGACTCTTCTTTTAGCGAAGAGTTTTTTAGGCCCAACGAGTTGTGTGGTCCTCTTGCTTATTATTCCTTTGGGAATTTATGTTATGTCTCTCTATGCTCCAGCAATGGTTGTTCCCTCCATCTACAGGAAATAGTGGTTCTATTCTGAGAGATTCTACTCATGATTCCATTATGTATGCATCAGAGTTTTATGTATTTGTTATCAGTAAATTGTATTGCTTCTGGTATTTTGTCCCTCTGGGGTTATCTCCTAACTCTTTTCAGGTTTTTATATCTATTTTCTATCTTCAATGAAATTTCTATTTTCTAGCCAAATAAAAAAAAAATAGTAAAAGTATTGATACTTGAAAAGGTTTTCTCCTTCAACTACTATCTTACTTAATATTCCTACAAAGGAAATGGATGTTGTGTTACTAAGAGAGAACAGACAAAAAGGATAACTTCTTCAAAGCTAAATTTGAAAGTTGTGGTACGATATTAATATTTATAAAACAAGGACAAATACTTTAGAACTAGTCACATGAACAGAAATCATTTGTACCATCAATGTTTAATTCCAGGGCTACCATCAACTTGCAATACTTAACGTACTAGCATAATTCACCTGTAAAGAACTCATGCCAGCAATCAGATGCCCATGGGATCAAACTCTCAAGGTTTTATCAGACATTACCAAGAAAGTTAATTAATCTAATCATCAATTGGCAATTTTGGATTTAGGGCCATATCTCAACATTGTGCACCAGTAGCATCCCATACATACACAGAGAACAGAGGGGAATCCTGTGTATAACCCATTCCCCTCAACAATAGCTGCTCTGCTCATTATCCATGAACATTCAATTTATCAAGATTACTCATAAAGTTGACTTTCGTACGTAAAATGAGTCTTAAAGACCTCATTACAACTAGAGTTTCCATTTTTATTTTAACACTATGCCATCATCAATTTTCCCCAGATTTAGATGAAGCATCAAACATAAGAACTTCAGGACCTGGTTAAATCTCTATTGCTACTTTAACCCCATCCCCTGGCCGCACAACTTAAATAGGAATACATCTTGAAAGTACTTGCCCTAGTACTGATAAAAATAGCCTATACATGGTTCCAATGTAAATTGAAGAGTCGATATTCTAAATATTGCAGACCAAAATATTTGTCAGAAAAGTGAGAGAATCACTGATGATACTTCAGGAATCTTTTGATTATCATTGCTGTTAATCCACTCCCATATCCACTTCTACTAAAAATGCCTTTAAAAGAGACTTAAAGTATGTAAAAAAATCATGCATTCTATCCAAGATCTAAATAACTTCCACACTAATAATGAGAATAATCATCCAACACATAAAAAATTAAGAGTCAAATGGCCACTATTATTAGTAGAATATCATGCAATACTGCAAATGGAAGATTAATATGTACAGAATAGTGCAATTAAACTAGCCCTGATATTAATGACGATTCCAAAATTAATGAATGTCCAACAATGCCAAAAGAAAAGGCAATAGACAAATCAAACCTTGGAGATGGTCAGTGCTGGGCTCCATTGTTCCTTGAGAATATCCAGACATATGCTTCCATTGCTATTGATATTTGGGTGGAAAACTTTTGTCCTAAATGCAACCTGAGATATATAATCTGGTCATTACAATGATTTCTAAATGCAAAACACAGATACTAAAAATCCAATATATTGTCTGACCCCGTAACAAACAAATGAAAATTTTAAGACAGGAATTGACAAGATAACATGCAATTTGGTAACCGCGAGCCTATGAGGAATGAGAAAAAAAAATACAAAAAAGGGCATTAGACTTGCAAAAAGCATATGCAAATCATCGAGGAAAAGTACTAACAACACCGCTATATTAACAATTTAATACATAATGCTCCAAACATTTCAAAAACAATGAATAAGTTAATAGAAATGATTTGCAATTTGGGTATACAAGTATTGACCTTAGCAAGTGTAAATCTCGCATACCCCAAATATAGTTTAGTTTGTCCCCCTACTCTACAGTCTACCACCTCGTTACTTCTATAAATGAAACTAATCAAAATTCTCAGGAAATGAAAAATCATTTGCCATAACCCAATGGATCATTTGTCATAACAATAACTAAACAATTGAAAAAAAGTTGCATAGTATGATTTAATAAATCAACCAATCACCTTAGGAGGCTTGAAGGGATAATCAGGAGGGAAATGAATAGAAACCAAGAAGACTCCTCCTGCATACGGGCTATCAGTAGGACCCATAATCGTTGCTTGCCAATGGAACATGTCTTCAGCCACAGGACCTGTAAAACAAAATAATAAAGATAAAAATTTGAAGATCAGTCAAGAAAGCAAGCAAGCAGATAGTGATAAAAAAAATTGGAAAAGTACCAGCACTGCAGGAGGTAGGAGGATCTTTCTGCAAATCCTTGAGCTCTTTGAGAATGCGCTTTGATGCCATGAAATCAAAATCCTGAAATAAATAACAATTGCACACTAGATCAGTTACAGAAACAACAGAGAGAGAGTTCTTATAGTCGAGAGAGAGAGAGAGAGCGCTTAACCTCGACGAGAAACAAAAGATTGCAGAGACAGAAGCAGATAAGAGACAGCTTTTATAGGGTAGAGAGAGGAAATTGGCTGCTTCCTTTGCTTCTAGAATTTTCTCTACCACTCCGATTTAGCGTGAGATCAACGTCCTGCTTTTTTATTTGTTTATTTATTTCCAGGTTAAATGACTAAAACGCAGCTTAACTTTGCTATAATTAACAATTTTGGTTTTTTTTTTTAATTTCTATGAATGATTTTTAATTAAAGATTTTATTTATAGTTTTTTATTGTGATGCAATTTTACAAATTTAGATTTTACAACGAACAAGTTACTTTAGTAATGAAATAGAAATAATCAAGTTACTCAAGTAATTCTTGTTATTTTATAATTATTATTTTTCGATATTTTTGATAATTGATGGTTAAGATAGTATCTTGCTAATAATAAATAGCTCATAATTATTAAATGCTATTGTTTAATAATATATTATAATTGTTAAATGTGATTATTTAATAATATGTTACTAAAAAAGTATTAAAATGATGATTAAAAATATAATATATTTTTGGCGTTGTATTATGTGTGTTGATTATTTTCTTTTTAATATGTGGTATAAATTAAGAAAATAATAAAATTAATAGTTGAAAATTTATAATTAACTATTTTTTAAAATAAATTTTTTTCTTTTAAGAATATTATAACGTTCTAATCTTTTTGTTATTGTTTATGGATTATACCTATAGTGTTTCTAAAAAAATTACTTTCAAAAAAATTTACTAAAAGAGTAATATAGTTCAAATAATATATAAATTCAAATTATTCACAAACTAGAAAAAGGATTTTGAATCCAACAACTATTTTAAATGTCAATTACAGCTGATTTCTATTTTATTTAAAGATAAATTATAATTTAATATCTCTAATATATGTTTAATCCAAGATATATTCTATATATATTTTTGGTATACTATATATTATGTAGTTGTATATTAACTGTATATTTTGATATTAGATATTTTTTAAATTAAAAGTTTAGGTTTTGAATAAATTTGAAAGTTAGAAGAAAAGAAAGTGTTATGTCACATCGAAACTCTTGGTATGACATTCTAGACTGTTTTATTTATAAACTAGTTAAAGGATTTTGAATCTAACAACCATTTCAAATTTCAATTACAACTGATTTCTATTTTATTTAAAGATAAATAATAATTTAATATCTCTAATATATGTTTAATCGAAGATATATTCTATATATATATATATTTCGTGTACCGTATATTATGTAGTTGTATATTGACTATATATTTTGATATTAGACATTTTTGAAATTAAAAGTTTAGGTTTTGAATAAATTTGAGAGTTAGAAGAAAATGAAGTGTTGTCACATCCAAACTCTTGGTATGGCGGTTCTAGACGGTGGGTTAGATCCAAAAGAACCAACTATTCAAAAAAGCCAAATAAAACATAACCCTAAATTTATATATATATATATATATCAGTCCTATACATAAAAGCATAAAAGCATAATATACATAAAAGCATAAAAGAAACGAAAAGCATGTAACCTTAGTTTGAAAAACAAAATGCTTTTATGTATAGGACTGATATATATATATTCACTTAATATCCAATTAACAATTTCGTAGAACATATAGCTCTTACTCATATCATCACACATGTTATTAACCCTTAAAACTTCTAACCATTTCATCAGATGTTTACATCTTCCATGAATACTCTAAAACAATTATATTATACACTCATACAGAAAATTGATAAAGCTGGTCCTTAATCTTAGGCTTTTGGAGGAGAGGAGAGCAGAAGCCATGCCTAGCTGATATACCTAAAAAATATCCACAAAACACATGAGTCATAACCTTTACTGATGCAATAAATTATAATCCATTACAATAAAGTAACAAAACAAGTGCGAGAATACACAAAGTAACTAGATGGTTAATTCTTGGTGCAAATTAGAGTTTTAGAAATATGACTAACAAGTTTAATCCCAAGGGTATTTAAAGTACGTAAGAATCATATGTTTGGTAGATATAAACCCATGATGATAGTTTTCATAATAGATAGGCATCGTGTGGCACTTGCAAGCATACCCACGTCAAAAGCCACAATAGATTAAGTGCTAATATCATAATATATATATATATATATATTAATCTTTAGTGCTAATTGTACACCCTTAATTTTAGCCTTAAGCCAGTTTGGTCCCAATTAAAAGGGTCAGGTAAAATTCAAAAATTTAACCCTAGTCTGGACTGGTTTTAAGCTTAAAATAAGTCTGGATTAATTTTGAAAGCCCAAAATCGTTCCGACCCAATCTTAAAATCCCAAACCAAGCATGTTAGAGCCCAAAGCATGAAATCTTGATAAATTGGCTTAGCCAATTCGTCACAGGACCAACCCATGGTGAATTGGCAATTCACCATGGATTGACATCCATGGAAAATTAGCTTGGCCAATTGTGTTGTTCCATGGCGATTTGGCTGGCTCAATTCGTCATGGGTCTTAAATATGGACTTTAATTTGTTTCCAAGCTTGATTAGGTATCCAAATTAGCTTTAAGTTTTTCAAAAGGAGAAGGTTTCTGAATGGGATTAGAATTAATGATCAAAGTAAACCCTAATACTGGCTTATAAATACAGAGGTTAAAGGAGCAAAAGTAGAGCCAGAATGGTTAAACCAACAACAATTAAAAGAGAGAGAACGACAATTAGAAAAGAAACAGTAAATAAAAGAAACCGAAGGTGATTGAGCAAATCAAAAGCAATAGCTAAACAACAAAAACAATCCATAGTTTGTTTCATCCAACCAAGAATTTAGTCGATCCAGGCTGTTTATGGCAGTAAACAAAACAAAGACCTTCATTTAACACATTAATTTTGGTGGAGCCAACACGCAAGCTCGATTTTTCACACTTAATTTAATTAAATTATCATTGACCATTTTGATTCTTCAACTATATTAAATAATTGTTGTTTGAAGTTAATTATTTAATTGTTAAACATTAATCTTGAATTCAATCTGGTTCAAACCTAAACAACACGATTTAATACAAATTGTTTAAATTAAAAAAAAAAACCCTAAACTTGCATACTTTGACCTTAAACCCTAATTTATGCCTTAAAACTCTAATTTTGTTTCCAAAATCATTAAAACCCTAATTTTATTTCCAAAATCACTAAAACCCTAATTTCTAAATTCAAATCCTAGTTTCCACAACCAAAACCTAATTCCATAATAAAACTTATTTTGTAAATCGTTTACCTGTGCGTTGTGCACTATAGCTCTTTAAGGAGTTAACATTAAGATTTGCCCATGAATTGTGCTTTTTTGGGATTTCATTTTATTTAAGCCCTAATTCATTATTGTTTAATGACTATGATCATTATTTATGTGTTATGTAGATTGCAATTTCTTATTATCCGAAATTTGAGAACAATGTAAAAGGCATATTTTCACTTTGTGGGTTCCTTGTTCATTCAATTATGTAATTTAATTTATCTTAAAGACTTTTGGACAATTGTAAATGACATGTTTCCATCAATCGATGGGTGTCATATTTTATTTGTTTGTATTTTGGATCTTGGACATTGTAAGGGTATATTTCCATCCTTAGATGGATGCCTATTTTGTTTATTTTATTTCAATAATATGATGGATGTTTATTTATGATAAATGCATGTAATGTAGATAATATGATAATAATAAAAAATTTAATAATATTTAGACTTAAAAAGGAGATCGGTTCTAATAAATCGGGCTTTATGGGGGTGCTGAGTCATTTTTATATTCTCTATCCGTACCCAACTTTTTAAACCCAATAGGGGGTTGGAGATTCCTTAGGAATCAAGTTATCCACCCCTTTATTTTCTTTCCTGACCCATCTGGGTGGCGACTCTATTTTTTTTGAATTTAGGCCTGTGTTCTCTAAGGCCTGAGACTAATAGTGCCATAGTCGCAAGAACTATTCCACTGGGAGTGGGGCGCGAAAATCTCCGCTCATACTAATGTTCTTATCGTATCATCGAGGCAATAACTTCTCCCTTTTATATATAACAAATAGATGGATTTGACCCCCACCGTGATTACATATATAAATACATGCATACATACATACATACATATATATATATATATATATATATATGAGGCCAAATATATATGGATCCCTTTGAACTTATAACTTTTAATCACTTTCCCCTTTGAGCTTTTATTTTAATCACTTTGCCTTATATATTTATCTATTTTGTACTAACAGATACATATATTAATGAATATTAGTTAATTTGCCCCTTGTATTTTTATATTTTATACCAAATAGATACTTTGGTGATTCATCGTGACTCGATGTGACTTAGCTAGTTTGTGATTATAAGTTAAGAAAAATACGAGTTCAGGGGATAATATGGTTAAATTGAAAGTTCAAGAGGCAAAAATAACTAAAAGCTATAAGTTTAGGGGGGGCTACATATATATTTAGCCATATATCATGTGTGCATACATGTATACATATATATATATATACATACACATACACATTCATATAATTGTGATTATGAATTGAGGAAGGGCAAGTCTCTCATGTGGTCAAATAGTCTTTATCATTGGTTTCATCATTATAGTGGTCAAATGGTTCTCACAAAAGGTCAAGCACATTGGGTATCAATCAAGAAGGCCAAGCAAGTATTAAAGCCAAAGTCTTTACCAAATTCTCACATACTTGATTCATTAGCATGGGATAGTGCAAATAAGGAATGAATTAAATGAGATACAAGATAAACGAAATATAAAAGTAATGATAAGAATAATGCCAAGATCAATGAGCTAAATGTGAGGTTTAAAATGATTATATGGAGGAAAGGTACATTAAAGGAGGGAAATTCAATGCATATGATCATCAACAATAAACTAAGCAAGCATAACAACCAAGTATATAACCCGCTTTAAACCTTTCATATTACAACTCAAGGTGTGGCTTTGACCTTTATACGCTCTTCAACATCTCCCTTCCTTATATCAAATCCTTAATCCTCTAATCTATTAGATGCCTTTTGTTTTCCTTGCTTGCTTTCTCTATCCAACGTCTCGTTTAGCTTGAATTAACGATAAAATCGTGAATAACTCTTTAGGATTAGAGATTCTTGCATAAAGGTTTCTTGCATCAAACTAGGAAGAAAAGAAGAAGAAGGAGAAGATGGAATTGAACTTAATAGCTTAATAATGAAAGGTGAAGATAGATAATTTTCTTCTTGAGGTTTTGCTTAATCACCATCAACGTGTCATGCTTTCCTATTTTCCTATTTTTTTTTTCATTTCAATTGCAAAATTTAGGGGTGTGCAAATTTTTTGAATCCAACCGAACCCAATTGAATCGAATACATTTTGGTCGGGTTCGGTTGGTTTATATTATATATACGGATGAGAATCGAATTTATATTTTTAAAAAATTCTGGATTTGGTCCGGTGGTCAAGTTGAGATTTATTTTTTTGATTGAACCTGAACCTGACCGACATATATATATATTATACATATATATTTATAAATTATAATATATATTACATAACTCGACCCGAACCAACCCCACCTATAAATTTTTATATATAATATTATATATAATAGATATATTTATAATATATATTATATATATTGTAATATGATTTAACATGACCGAACCTGATCAAAATAAAAAATATGCTGGTCGATTGAAAATATATATAATTTTGGTTGAATTCAGTTTGATTTTTTAGTATATAAATGGGTTCAGTTGGGTTGGAATATACCCTCAACCCAACCAATGCCCACCCCTAGCAAAATTACACTTCAATACTTAAGGTTTCATTTAATTCTCTTTTCACTCATTGATCTTGTTTGGTTTTCCATTCAAAATTAATTTTCTTTTTAAATTATTTTAAATAAATTTACTATTTTGCCCCTCTTTTACTATTCTTCTTTTGTTTTTTTTTGTCTTATGTTTGACTTCATTTGTAATGTATATTTCCTTTATATTTCATACATATATTATATGTTCCTCACTTCCAACACTTTATTTATCCCTTCGACTTATTAATTTAATTTAATTTATCTTTAGTAAATTATCAGATGTTACAACTTTTTCCCTCTTAAAATAATTTCATCCTCGAAATGATCTCATATTAGCTCTTAAATAGTTAAAGATACTAGCTCCTCATCGTCTGCTTACTTTCCCATGTCGCCTCCTTAGTGGAATGGTTCCTTCAAATAACTTTAACCAATGGCACTTTCTTGCTTCTCAACTCCTTCACCTCCCATACCAAGATTGCTATTGGTTTCCATAAGTTAGATCCAGACTCACCTTAGTAGACTTCATTGACAAAATATGAGATGGATCCAATATGTACCTCCAAAGTATAGAGACATGAAAAACATTATGTATCTAATCTAACTCAGGTAGCAAAGCTAGTCTATTGATAAGAGTATTTTTGTACTTGTTTTTAGTATGATTTTTATGTGTTTTTAATTAATGTTTCATTTGATTTTTGTTTAAAATTTGTTTTAAGTGTTTGTTTTAGGTTAAAGTGCAAAAACTCCCTTGGATGGTCAAAACAATGAAGGAAGAGCATGAATCAAGCAAGACATGGCCAAGACAAAGCAAGCTTGGCCGTATCCCTCAAAAGAATTACAAGACAGTAGCTGACACGCCCAAGAGACACGGCCAAGCCACTGGCCGTGTCTCACCTGAAGAGCAAAACCAAGAAACCAAAGAAATGAAGGCAGAAGCTAACACCATCACATGACACGTCCAGGAGCTTGGCCATGTCACCCTTGGAAACACAGAATAGAATTGAACAAATGGCAAGCAGAAGGTGACACACCCAAGTGACATGGCCAAGCCACTGGCCGTGTCACATGATACGGCCAGGAGCTTGGCCATGTCACCCCATGAAACCAAAGAGAAAAGAAAGAAAGGAAGAGAGGCAGTGATGGACACGGCCAGCTAGCTTGGCCGTGTTCTAAAGAAAGATGAGATACACGGCCAAGCTACTCATGACTTGGCCATACCACCTATGGAATTTTGGCTTCTCTTGCACGAGTTGGGAGACAAAGTGGGGAACAAGACATTGTGCTTGCCAAAAGAAATATTAAACAAAGAGAATGTGGGGAACAAGGGAGAGTGGTGTGAGTTGGAAGGCATGGCTTAAGCTTTGGAGGGAAATAAAAAGAGAAGAAGAGGGAGTTCTTGAGGGAGTTCTGGAAGAGGTTTTTGCAGGAAATAGAGAACAGAGACAGAGAAGAGAGACTTGGAGAGGAGGAGACTTGGGCATACACGTTTTGGGCAAGGAGAGAGTGACACTTTCCTTGACTCTTCATCTTCATCCTCCATTTCCATCCTCTCCACCATCTCCATCTTCCAGTGGCAAGCTCCTGAAAATTGAAGAAGTTACATTGAAAGGGGTTTTTCTATTTTCTCCTTTAATTCATTTAAATGTTATTGTTGTTGTTGTATTAAGAGTATTGAATATGAACTAATTCATTCTCTATCTAGATATTGATGAACCCTAGCTTATTTGTATGATTGAATAATTTTAATTGATTGAGTTGTTTTATTCTTATGATGCTTAATTATTTACTTCCAATTGATAGTAGCATGCTTATTGATTGGTTGCCATTTTCATATTATTGACTTGAGAAAGCTTGATATGAATTGAATACTCATAAGGGTTGAGGATTGATTGGAGTGCTAGAGATAGACTTACAAGATCTTTTGGTTTATAGTTCCTTGTTCTTAATGCAAGATCTATTTAATTGTGTTTGAGAAGAGATTCCGGCACTCTACTTAGTGATTAGGGATTAATTCACTCGAGAGAGGTTTTAGTCTAATTTAGAGGAATGCCAATTCAACTCTATTATGTGATTTAATTGAATAGATTATGGCTAGGAGGATTCAATATCTGGATAGTATTTTTATCATCAAACCTTTTTACACAACAATAAATTTATCTTTGCTTTCATTTATTTAAGTTAATTGTTTTTAATTACAAAACTCATCACAACTATTGATTTGCTAAACAACAGTTAAGATTTGCACTAGTACTTGACCTTGTCCTCAGTGGAATGATAACTCACTCACTACTTTATTACTTGGGCGACCCGTGCACTTGCGGTATTGCTATAGCGTAGCTCGCGCGCACCATCTATAAGCCACAAGTCCCATTCTCTCTAGAACCTCATATGGTCCGATGAAGCGAGGACTCAACTTTCCTTTCCAGTCAAATCTCTAAACCTTTTTCCATGGAAACACCTTGAGGAACACCTTATCACCTACATTGGACTTTATATCTTTCCTTTTCAAGTCTGAATATCACTTTTGTCAGTCTAAAGCTACTTTCAAATGATCCCGAATTACTTTAACCTTTTCTTCTGTTTCCTTAATCAAATTGGGACCTACAAGCTTGCCTTCTTCAACCTCATCCCAATACAATGGTTTTCTGCACTTCATGCCATACAAGGCCTCATAGGCCGGAATCCATCCCAATGCTGGACTGAAAGTTGTTATTGTATGTAAACTCAACTAGAGGTAAATGGCTATCCTAACTCCCAGTAAACTTGATAACACAGCTCCTTAACATGTCCTCCAGGACTTGAATCACTCTCTCTAACTGTCCATCCATTTGAGGATGAAAAGGAGTACTGAAATGTAACTGAGAACCCAAGGCATCCAGCAGCCTCTTCCAAAATCTAGATGTGAATCTTGGATCTCGATCTGACACTAGAGAAACTTAGACTCCATGCAGTCTTACCACCTCATTAATGTACATTTTAGTCAGCCTATTAAGTGAGTATTTCATCCTAACTAGAAGAAAATGAGCTGACTTCGTCAATCAATGCACTATTACCCAGATTACATCATACTTCCTCTGGGTTAAAAGCAGTCTAGTCATAAAATCCATGGTCACTTGCTCCCACTTCCACTTAGGAATTGATAATGGCTGTAGGCTGTAGCAACTTTAAAGGAACCTGGTGTTCAACCTTTACCATCTAACAAGTGAGATATCTGGGCATAAACTCTGCTATATTCTTCTTCATACCTGACCATCAACATTACTTCTTCAAATCATGATACATTTTGGTACTTCTGGGATGCATATCAAAAGGGGATTGGTGTGCTTCCTCTAGAATCCTCTTCCTCTATTCCACATCATTAGAAACATCATTAGGAATACATAATCTATCTTTGTACGACACACTACCATCATCTTTCACATAAAAATCTCTTCTCTCCCTCTTATTGCAGTCCTCCACAATCTTTTGAACTTTAAAATCCAACCTTTGTGCCTCTTTAATCTGATCAAACAATAATGACAACACTTGTAATTGAGCCATAAGAGTACAATCATCACAAATCTCAAATCTTGCATGCGATGCTCTTAACTCAATAAGAAATGAGAGCAAATAGGCAGTCAACCTTGCCATAGACTTCTGACTCAAGGCGTCTGCAACTACATGTTCCTTGCCGGGATGATAGTAAAATAAGCTGTCATAATCCTTTATTAACTCTAACCACTGCCTTTGCCGAAGATTGAACTCTTTCTAGGCACCCAAATATTTTAAACTTTTGTGATCTGTATGGATAAAACATTTCTCTCCATACAAATAATATTGCCAAATCTTTAGTGCAAACACAATGGCTGCCAACTCCAAATCATGAGTTGGGTAATTTATGTCATGAGGCTTTAACTGTCTGGAGGCATATGCAATAACTCTACCCTCTTGCATCAACACATAACCCAAATTGCTTTGTGAAGCATTACTTTATATCACATATGGTTTGCCTTCTATAGTTAGAGTAAGGATTGGAGCTTGAGTCAACATGTTTCTCAACTGCTCAAAGCTCACTTGACATCGATCAATCCATATAAATTTTACATCCTTCCAAAGTAATCTGATGAGTGGCATAGCTATTATAGAAAAACCCTTCACAAATCGATGATAATACCCTGCCAATCCCAGAAAACTCCTTACTTTTGTCACATTCTTTGGTGGACTCCAATTCAAGATTGCCTTCACCTTGCTTGGATCAACTCTAATACCCTCTGCTGAAATAACATGTCTGAGAAAGGTCATCTGATCCAACCAAAACTTACATTTAGACAACTTGGTATATAACTATTTCTCTCTCAATGTTTGCAGTAAAATCTAGAGATGCCTATCATGCTCTTCCTTACTGCAATAGTACATCAAAATATCATCAATGAACACCACCACAAACTGATCCAAGAATGGTATGAATACCCGATTCATCAAATCCATGAATGCTGCCGGTGTATTAGTTAGCCCAAAAGGCATCACCAAAAACTCATAATGACCATACCTTATGTGAAAAGCCATCTTAGGTACATTTGCATCTCTAACCCTCAACTGATGATACCATGATCTCAAGTCAATCTTAGAGAATACAACTGCCCCTTTTAACTGATCAAATAGATCATCAATGCGAGCTAATGGGTACTTGTTCTTGATGGTCACCTTATTCAACTGCCGGTAATTAATACACAATCTCAAGATGTCATCCTTCTTTTTAACAAAAAGTATAGGTGCTCCCCATGGTGAGACACTAGGGCGGACGAACCCTTTACCAAGTAACTCCTGTAACTACATCTTCAACTCTTTTAATTCTGCTGGTGCCATCCGATAAAGAGTAATAGAAATAGAAGTGGTACCCAACATCAAATCGATACTAAACTCTACCTCTCTTTTAGGTGGTAGCCTTGTAATATCCTCATTTATGCCCTAGAAGTTTTGAGTATGTTGTTGTTATTGTGGTTGTTGATATATATATTGGAAAGTGAATGTTTGTGCATATATGTGTTAAATTGTAAGAGAAAAGAAATGGGAAGAGAATGTATATGTATATGTGTTTTGGAGAAGAAATTTAGGGTTTAGAGACAAATGTATATGTTGTTTATATGATGATATAATTAACATATACATTGGTCAAATGAAGAGTCAAGGTGATGGTTAAGTGGAAGAAGATATTTTTGGTTGTTAATGAAATTACTATAAAGGGCTTATATGAGACAAAGAGTTAGTTATATGGTTAAGGGTGTTTTGGTAATTTTCCTTGTAAGATGCATGGTGGAGATTAAAAGAAGAAAAGGTGTTTGACTTGTGCATTTTCTTCTTTCTTTCTTGAAGTGGCCGGATTCTCCATAGACAAAGAGAGAAAGAGAGGTGATCTTGAGGTTTGAAGCATTTTGAAGAAAGAAACAAGGGTTTTGGTTAAAGATTTGTGGATTTCTTCATTTGAGGTAAGATCTTTTCTTTAATTTCTTCAATTCTTTTGAAGTGGTGTGAGAAAGGAATTAGGGTTTGTTGGTTTGATGATGAGAAGTTGAGTTGGTGAAGGTGTTGGAAGTGATTGTGTTGAGTAAGAGTTGTGTTTAGTGAAATTGTTTCTGTTTTACAATTAGTAAAGGCTGTGATTTGTATGATTTTTAATTAATTATAGAAAAATGTTCTTGAAGTAAATTTTTGATATGTTGTGCCTCTATGAGTCTAGAATGACTGAAAAATATGTTGATTCGATTTTGGAATGGTTATGAGTTTAGAAAAATTATTTTCATTAGACCTGTTCCAGCAGGTACCTTAACTGGGACAGCTATATTTCGTGATTTTTAATAAAATGTAGAAAAATCATATTCAATTGAATTTTGGATATGTTGTTGCTTAGTGAGTCTAGTATTTGAGAAAAATAATTTGGAATCACATTGATTGAATTTGATTTATGGAATTCACAAAGTTCAGAACTGCTGCCAGGATGCAGGGCAATTGGGGCAGTCTGGTTAGGTGAACTATTTGACCAAGATTTTGTGTTCAGTTTGATCTGAAATTTTAAAGGGATGATTTTAAGATACAAAACTAAATTCTTTAAAAATTTTAGAATTTTTAGTCAAGTAGATTATTTTATACAATTTTTCAAAATAAGGATAAAATGGAGTTTAAAACCAGAATGTACTATTTATGGTTAGGGTTTTAATTCTTTGTTCTTCTTGCATTGCTTTGGTTCTCCAAAGGTAGGTTGGTCCTTAAACCTAACCCTAAACACTTTAAACACACTTGAATCAATGAATGTTATAATCAATTGTTCTTTGCCCTAATTGCATTGTTGAGATTGAACAATGTTATGTTGTGCATTGTGAATGGTAATGTGTTTCATGAGTAATGTGGAATGAAATGTTAATATTTATGAATGATGCTATGTGAGATATAATGTGATCATGGATGAGATATATATATATATATATACTTGAATAATGAGATGTTATATTGTGAAATGAAATGTGAAGCCATTGTTATTGGCTAAGATGATGTAATTGAAAGAAAGAAGGCATGTTGGCCTAAATGTGATGAGAATTGAGAATGGAAATGAATTGTTTGTTTAATATGCTATTCAGTTTCAGAGTTCTGGATTTGGGTGGCATGCCTAAGAAATGATAAAAGGTAACAGTCTTGCCGGGTTGAGGATCTCCTCATATGTGTTGAGTTGATGATCCAAGAGACTGGGTCTGTTACACTATGAGATATATGATTTGTAACAGTCTTGCCGGGTTGAGGATCTCCTCATATGTGTTGAGTTGATGATCCAAGAGACTGGGTCTGTTACACTATCCATGGATAGAGATACATGTATATACATTGCCTACGGGCGTGATTATTGTGACTATGAACCAAAGCAGTAACTCTGAACTCTGAATATCATATTAAATACTTGTTGGGCCCATAGGTGTCAGGGTTATATGAATGTCCTAAATAATGTTATGAGTTAATGAAATGAGATGTTGGTTATTGAGTATGATTGATTAATGTTGAATGTGGCATTGCATTACATTAAAGCATACCATTAGCATGTTTTATCTTACTAAGCCGTTGGCTTAGCGCGAATGTGATTCTTCGCGCAGGTGACAAGGAAGAACCAAAGAGTTCCTCTAGGCCGAGTCGAGCCTAGATTTTGAAGATTGAATAGTGGGCTTTAAGATCGAAGACTGACTGCCAAACATGTATAAATTTTATGTGTTGTAAAACTTGAGTTTTGATGTATATGAATTTGTAAATATTGTTACTTTCCGTTGCATAGTGAACAAAGATTTTATCTGCTGTATTTCATAATAAACCTTTACTTTATTTTGTACTAGAAGTGTAAATCCTTTTTGCAGGTTGTAGTTGAGGTTATAAGGGGGATTTATTGGAAGTGTACTGAGAATGATTTTGTTTGCATTGGTTTGTGTAAAAATGTTTTCAAAAATTAGAAAAAAAAAACCAGTTTTGTCGACACTTGGGATTGAATTTTTAGGCAAAACTATGGCAAAATTTCTATAAAAATCGGAACAAAAATTTGACTAAGTAAAAGTGGTAGCAACATTAGGATAGGGTGGCGCCTCTACTCAGCTTACACACGTAGGTCGGGAAGGGGTGTTACAATTTTTGGTATCAGAGCCTAGGTTTGAGATTCTCAACCTAGATCAATTGTAAGAAAAAGAATATTTTGATTTTTAAAGTGGGTTTTTGAGTAAAATACATGTTTTGGTATGGCAGTCTTTGATCTTTAATGAGGAATATTCTGCTGTGTTTGCAGATATAGGTAGAGATGGCATCTCATTCGCGACAATCTGTTGAGGGTAGTGCCGAGAGTATTGCTCCTGCTGAGGGAGCTAGGGTTGATAGTGTTGAGGAGGCACCTGCTTCGGTGTCGGGTAGACCAGCTGGGGAGGAGGTTCCGCCAGCCTGGTTTAGGCCTATGTTGGAAGCTATGAGACAAGCACCTGTGCAACCACAGCCACCGCCACCACCCCCTCAGCCTTCAGTACCAGTAAGGCACTATGATAAGCTAAGGAAATATGGAGCAGAGGATTTCTTTGGTACAGTTGATCCGGCTGTAGCAGAACAGTGGCTTGATAGAGTTTAGAGGGTATTTGTGCAGTTGCAAGCCACTTCAGAGGAGAAGTTTGACTATGCAAGATCTTTGCTACAGAAGGATGCCTACGACTGGTGGAAGACAGTGCCCCATTCTATGGATGATCCACCAACCTTGTCTTATGCGGATTTTCTGAGAGAATTTGAGTTGAAGTATACTCCTAGGGAGTATAAAGATGGGAAGAAAAGAGAGTTTCTAGATTTGAAGCAAGATCATCGGACCGTAACTGAGTATGAAGTTGAGTTTATTCGACTGAGTCAGTATGCTGGGGGTATCATTACTGATGAGATTGATAGATGTCGGCGATTTGAGGAGGGATTGAGGCCCTCGATCATGTGCTTAGTGGCTGGATCCAGATATCAGGATTTCTCACAGCTTGTGGCAGCAGCTCGAAGTGTAGAGCGAGCTCAAGTTATTGCAGCTGCTTCAGAGGAAGAGGTTAGGGTTAGAAGGCCCCAGTTCGAGGCAGGGTCTTCTTCTGCGAAGAGGGGTAGAGGAAGTTTTGTTCCTCGGAGTAGTAGGAGCCAGAGACCAGTGGGTAGGTCAGTGCAGTTCCAGAGGCAGAGATTTAGACCTGCAGCTTCAGTAGCGAGTGCTCCTACTCCTGGAGTTCAGAGATCCACCTTACCTGTGTGTAACCAGTGTGGTGGAAGACATGGGGGCGTTTGTTGGAGGCATAGTAGATCAGGGGTATGCTTCAGGTGTGGATCACCTGACCACTTTGTGAGAGACTGTCCTGAGAGGCAGGATCAGATGCCAGTTGATTCTGCTGCTTCTCGAGCTAGTGTGAGGGGAGGCAGAGGAGGCAGAGGTGCCAGCTGGGGAGGTAGACCAGGATTCAGTTCTAGAAGAGGTGCTACATCCAGGGAGGGTAGACCAGAGGAGGTTGGATCTTCCCAGAGGATGTATGTTATGCAGAGACAGCCAGATACATCGGCAGTCATAGCTGGTACTTTTTCTTTATTTAATACTCCAGTACTTGCTTTGATTGATCCGGGTTCCACACATTCATATATTAGTGCATCTGTTTTGCCTGTATCTGATTTGCATGCTGAGTCCCTAGGATTTGATGTGTTGGTAACAAATCCGTTAGGGCATAGTGTGGTTGTGAGTAAGGTGCATAGAGATAGTGCAGTAGTGGTGCAGGGTGAGGAGTTCCTTGGGGATTTGATTGAGATGCCATTTAAGGAATATGACGTGATCTTAGGTATGGATTGGCTATCTCGACATGAAGCTGTGGTGGATTGTAAAAAGAAAATTGTTTCTTTGAGAACGGGTGATGGTAGAGAGGTGATAGTATCTAATGAGCAGGAACAGCTAGCCTCCTTATTTGTTTCAGCTGTTGCAGCCAGGAGGTTGATTAGAAAGGGGTGTGAAGCCTATCTTGCTCATGTGGTGGATACTAGAGTGAAGGGTTCCCCTATTGATAGCATTGCCACAGTTGCTGAGTTCCCGGATGTGTTTCCAGAGGAGTTGCCAGGGTTGCCTCCTGAGAGAGAGGTGGAGTTCGGTATTGAATTGTTGCCTGGTACCACTCCTATCTCTATTACTCCTTATAGAATGGCACCAGCAGAATTGAGGGAGTTGAAAGTGCAATTACAGGAGTTGTTGGACAAAGGATTCATTCGCCCCAGTGTTTCTCCTTGGGGAGCTCCTGTGCTATTTGTGAAGAAGAAAGATGGTACTATGAGGTTGTGTATCGATTATAGGCAATTGAACAAGGTGACTATTAAAAATAAATATCCTTTGCCTAGAATCGATGATCTCTTTGATCAGTTGAAGGGAGCGTCAGTGTTCTCCAAAATTGATTTGAGATCTGGGTACCATCAGCTGAGGGTAAGAAGTGAAGATGTTCCTAAGACTGCTTTTCGGACCAGGTATGGGCATTATGAGTTTTTAGTTATGCCTTTTGGTCTAACGAATGCACCTGCAGCTTTTATGGATTTGATGAATAGGGTGTTTAGGCCCTATTTGGATCAGTTTGTAGTGGTCTTCATTGATGATATACTGGTGTATTCGCGGAATGAAGAGGAGCATGATATGCATCTGCGGATTGTGTTGCAGATTTTGAGAGAGAATCAGTTATTTGCCAAATTGTCGAAGTGTGAGTTCTGGTTGGATCAAGTTGCTTTTCTCAGACATATTGTTTCTGCAGAAGGCATCAGAGTTGATCCGAGAAAAGTTGAAGCCATTTTAAATTGGAGTCCACCCAAGTCTGTGACAGAGATTAGAAGTTTTCTGGGTTTGGCAGGCTATTACCGACGGTTTGTGAAAGGGTTTTCTTTGATAGCTACTCCACTCACCAGATTACTTCGAAAGGGAGTGAGATTTGTGTGGACAGATCAGTGTCAGGCTAGTTTTGAGCAGTTGAGAGAGTTGTTGACTCAAGCGCCTGTTCTTACTTTACCTGTTGAAGGCAAACCATATGTGATCTACAGTGATGCTTCACATAGAGGTTTGGGGTGTGTATTGATGCAGGAAGGGAAAGTTATAGCTTATGCATCTCGACAGTTGAAACCGCATGAGCTTAACTATCCGACCCATGATTTAGAATTGGCTGCCATTGTGTTTGCATTAAAGATTTGGCGCCACTATCTGTTTGGGGAGAAATGTTTCATCTACACTGATCACAAGAGTTTGAAGTATTTGGGTGTCCAGAAAGAACTCAATCTTCGTCAGAGGAGATGGTTAGAATTGATTAAAGACTACGACTGCTTGATTGACTATCATCCAGGTAAAGCAAATGTTGTTGCTGATGCCTTGAGTCGGAAGTCTTTAGCTGGTTTAACTGTTTACTCGCTCTCGTTGCTTGTTGAGTTGAGAGCATTGCATGCCAGTTTTGTACCTTGTGTTGATGGTGCATTATTGGCACAGTTGCAATTAAAGCCGATTTTGTTAGATCAGATCAAAGAAGCTCAGTTGGCCGATAAGAAGATTCAGAAGATTTTTCAGATTGCAAGAATGGGAAGACTAGAGATTTTGTTGTGAAAGATGATGGGAGTCTCTGGTTTAAGAACCGATTGTGTGTACCCGATGATGCTGATTTGAAAAGAGTCATTTTAGAAGAAGCTCATCAGTCAATGTTTGCTATGCATCCGGGTAATACGAAGATGTATCATGATTTGAGACAGCATTATTGGTGGATTGGTTTGAAGAGAGACATTGCTGAGTTTGTATCGAAATGTCTCACTTGTCAGAAGGTTAAAGCAGAGCATCAAGTTCCAACCGGGTTGCTTCAACCATTGTCAGTGCCAGAATGGAAGTGGGAAAGAGTGACAATGGATTTTGTGTCTGGTTTGCCATTGACACAAAAGAAGCATGATGCTATATGGGTGATTGTGGATAGATTGACTAAAACAGCTCATTTCCTTCCGGTTCGAATGGATTACTCTTTGGAGAGATTGGCTGAGCTGTATATCCATGAGATTGTGAAACTGCATGGTGTTCCAACTTCTTTAGTGTCTGATCGAGATCCCAGGTTTACTTCCAGATTTTGGAAGAGTTTGCATAGTGCTTTAGGTTCTCGACTGCACTTCAGCACTGCTTTTCATCCACAGACGGATGGACAGTCAGAGAGGGTGATACAGATTATTGAGGACATGTTGAGAAGCTGTGTCATCGATTTCTCTGGAAGTTGGGATAGGTTTTTACCTCTTGTGGAGTTTGCTTACAACAACAGTCACCAATCCAGCATTGGTATGGCACCGTTTGAAGCATTGTATGGCAGACGGTGTAGGACACCTCTTTGTTGGAATGAGCTTGGAGATAATAAGTTGGTTGGTCCTGATTTGATTCAAGAAACTGAAGATAAAGTAAAGTTGATTCGAGGCAGGTTAAAAGCAGCTTCAGACCGACAGAAGTCTTATGCAGATCTAAAAAGGAGAGATATAGAGTTTGATGTTGGAGATAAGGTATTTCTGAAAGTGTCTCCTTGGAAGAAAATTTTGAGGTTCGGTCGGAAAGGAAAATTGAGTCCTCGTTTCATTGGGCCGTATGAAGTGTTAGAAAGAGTTGGGCCAGTGGCGTATCGACTTGCTTTGCCACCTGAGTTGGATCGTATTCATAATGTATTCCATGTTTCTATGTTGAGGAGATATAGGTCGGATCCATCTCATGTGTTGCCATTTGAGTCTATTGAAGTGAGCCCAGATTTGACATTTGAAGAGGAACCAGTTGCTATCTTGGCACGAGAAGTGAAAGAGTTAAGGAACAAGAGAGTGCCATTGGTGAAGATTCTTTGGAAGAATCATGCAAAAGAAGAAGCGACTTGGGAAAGTGAGCATACCATGCGAGAGCAGTATCCGCAATTGTTTCAGCTTTGATATCAGGTAATTTCGAGGACGAAATTTTCTTTTTAGAGGGGGAGAATTGTAATATCCTCATTTATGCCCTAGAAGTTTTGAGTATGTTGTTGTTATTGTGGTTGTTGATATATATATTGGAAAGTGAATGTTTGTGCATATATGTGTTAAATTGTAAGAGAAAAGAAATGGGAAGAGAATGTATATGTATATGTGTTTTGGAGAAGAAATTTAGGGTTTAGAGACAAATGTATATGTTGTTTATATGATGATATAATTAACATATACATTGGTCAAATGAAGAGTCAAGGTGATGGTTAAGTGGAAGAAGATATTTTTGGTTGTTAATGAAATTACTATAAAGGGCTTATATGAGACAAAGAGTTAGTTATATGGTTAAGGGTGTTTTGGTAATTTTCCTTGTAAGATGCATGGTGGAGATTAAAAGAAGAAAAGGTGTTTGACTTGTGCATTTTCTTCTTTCTTTCTTGAAGTGGCCGGATTCTCCATAGACAAAGAGAGAAAGAGAGGTGATCTTGAGGTTTGAAGCATTTTGAAGAAAGAAACAAGGGTTTTGGTTAAAGATTTGTGGATTTCTTCATTTGAGGTAAGATCTTTTCTTTAATTTCTTCAATTCTTTTGAAGTGGTGTGAGAAAGGAATTAGGGTTTGTTGGTTTGATGATGAGAAGTTGAGTTGGTGAAGGTGTTGGAAGTGATTGTGTTGAGTAAGAGTTGTGTTTAGTGAAATTGTTTCTGTTTTACAATTAGTAAAGGCTGTGATTTGTATGATTTTTAATTAATTATAGAAAAATGTTCTTGAAGTAAATTTTTGATATGTTGTGCCTCTATGAGTCTAGAATGACTGAAAAATATGTTGATTCGATTTTGGAATGGTTATGAGTTTAGAAAAATTATTTTCATTAGACCTGTTCCAGCAGGTACCTTAACTGGGACAGCTATATTTCGTGATTTTTAATAAAATGTAGAAAAATCATATTCAATTGAATTTTGGATATGTTGTTGCTTAGTGAGTCTAGTATTTGAGAAAAATAATTTGGAATCACATTGATTGAATTTGATTTATGGAATTCACAAAGTTCAGAACTGCTGCCAGGATGCAGGGCAATTGGGGCAGTCTGGTTAGGTGAACTATTTGACCAAGATTTTGTGTTCAGTGTTATCTGAAATTTTAAAGGGATGATTTTAAGATACAAAACTAAATTCTTTAAAAATTTTAGAATTTTTAGTCAAGTAGATTATTTTATACAATTTTTCAAAATAAGGATAAAATGGAGTTTAAAACCAGAATGTACTATTTATGGTTAGGGTTTTAATTCTTTGTTCTTCTTGCATTGCTTTGGTTCTCCAAAGGTAGGTTGGTCCTTAAACCTAACCCTAAACACTTTAAACACACTTGAATCAATGAATGTTATAATCAATTGTTCTTTGCCCTAATTGCATTGTTGAGATTGAACAATGTTATGTTGTGCATTGTGAATGGTAATGTGTTTCATGAGTAATGTGGAATGAAATGTTAATATTTATGAATGATGCTATGTGAGATATAATGTGATCATGGATGAGATATATATATATATATACTTGAATAATGAGATGTTATATTGTGAAATGAAATGTGAAGCCATTGTTATTGGCTAAGATGATGTAATTGAAAGAAAGAAGGCATGTTGGCCTAAATGTGATGAGAATTGAGAATGGAAATGAATTGTTTGTTTAATATGCTATTCAGTTTCAGAGTTCTGGATTTGGGTGGCATGCCTAAGAAATGATAAAAGGTAACAGTCTTGCCGGGTTGAGGATCTCCTCATATGTGTTGAGTTGATGATCCAAGAGACTGGGTCTGTTACACTATGAGATATATGATTTGTAACAGTCTTGCCGGGTTGAGGATCTCCTCATATGTGTTGAGTTGATGATCCAAGAGACTGGGTCTGTTACACTATCCATGGATAGAGATACATGTATATACATTGCCTACGGGCGTGATTATTGTGACTATGAACCAAAGCAGTAACTCTGAACTCTGAATATCATATTAAATACTTGTTGGGCCCATAGGTGTCAGGGTTATATGAATGTCCTAAATAATGTTATGAGTTAATGAAATGAGATGTTGGTTATTGAGTATGATTGATTAATGTTGAATGTGGCATTGCATTACATTAAAGCATACCATTAGCATGTTTTATCTTACTAAGCCGTTGGCTTAGCGCGAATGTGATTCTTCGCGCAGGTGACAAGGAAGAACCAAAGAGTTCCTCTAGGCCGAGTCGAGCCTAGATTTTGAAGATTGAATAGTGGGCTTTAAGATCGAAGACTGACTGCCAAACATGTATAAATTTTATGTGTTGTAAAACTTGAGTTTTGATGTATATGAATTTGTAAATATTGTTACTTTCCGTTGCATAGTGAACAAAGATTTTATCTGCTGTATTTCATAATAAACCTTTACTTTATTTTGTACTAGAAGTGTAAATCCTTTTTGCAGGTTGTAGTTGAGGTTATAAGGGGGATTTATTGGAAGTGTACTGAGAATGATTTTGTTTGCATTGGTTTGTGTAAAAATGTTTTCAAAAATTAGAAAAAAAAAACCAGTTTTGTCGACACTTGGGATTGAATTTTTAGGCAAAACTATGGCAAAATTTCTATAAAAATCGGAACAAAAATTTGACTAAGTAAAAGTGGTAGCAACATTAGGATAGGGTGGCGCCTCTACTCAGCTTACACACGTAGGTCGGGAAGGGGTGTTACAAGCCTAGCAACTCATCGGGAACACATCCAAAACTCAGCCACTGTAGGTATACTCTCAAGCTTTGACCCTACCCCTCTGGTATCCATAACACGAGCCAGACAAGCGTCACCCCTTTTCAAATCATCCTCCTAGCCGAAATGGCTGAAATGAACATGGATGAGAGGTTCCTCTGCTCATTGGATACCACTACTACATCTTTCTCACCACATGTTTTCAAAGTAACATATTTCTGTTGACAGTCTACCATAACCCTATGTCAAGATAACCAGTCCATACCTATAATGAGATCATAATCCCTAAAGGGCATCTCAATCAAGTCACTGAGAAACTAGTCATCATGCACCACAAATGGACTATCTCTGTAAACCCTACTAACTATCATACTATATCCTAAAGGGTTGGTAACCAGCACATCAAACCCTAAGGACTCTGAATGTACACCACTCACATGCAAAATGGATGCACTGATGTATAAATGTATCGACCCAGGGTCTATCAATGCATGAACTGAGGTACCAAATAAAGAAAAAATACCAGCAATCACTGCTAAATCATTTGGCTACCTTTGCATCACATGTACCCGCTGTGATGTCCCTACATCCCTTAATCTACCATCAGTTATGGATTATCCTCTCTGACCAGACCCCGATCTACCTCCTCTGCCACTACCTCTGCTGCCTCCACCCCCTCTGCCACTGAGTCTGGATGCTGCTGTATCTGTCTCTCAGTCATCTAGTGGATATGGACAATCCTTGATAAAATGATATGTAGAGCCACATCTAAAGCAAGCTGGTATATGATTTCCCCAACAGACACCTCTATGCACCCATCCACACTGAGCACAAGTGGGTGGAGGAGATCTCTATGAAACCGAGGTCAGAGTACTAGCTACTGAGCTGCAGGTCTCGATCCCTGCCTCTATCTCTGTTGCTATGACCCCCTACCAGGTTGCCCTTGGCTTCTACCAGACCTCTGTGAGAAACTCCCTTGACCTCTCTTAGAAGATGAAGACCCTGCCTCCAATTGTGGTCTTCTGTCTCTACTCTCTGCTTTGGCAGCAGCCACAGTCCCCTAAGCCTTGTCAACATTTCTGGCACTAGATGCTAACATGGAAAAATTCTCATACTATACACTAGCCACCTGGCACATGATGGATGGCCTCAACCCCTCCTCAAACCTCCAACAACTATCAATCTCATATATGACAATTCCTCTTGCATACTTGCTCAGCCGGATAAAATCCTGTTCATAATATGTCATTGTCTTTGTTTCTTGCTTCAAACTCAGAAACTCATTTTTCTTAGCATCTTTGTACTCTTGAGGGTTGTATTTCTTTTTAAACTCTCTCAGAAAATCCATGTATATCAGCACCGGAGGATCAACCATTCCATGAGGAACTATCTTCCACCAACCATAGGCATTTTCCTATAGAAGAGACTTGGCATAATCAAACTTCTCTTCTTCAGTAGCCTATAACTGGATAAATATCCTCTGGACTCTATCCAACCACTACTATGCTACGGCTAGATTAATAGTGCCAAAAAAAATAGTAGCCCAGTATTTTCGCATCTTGTCATACTTTCTAGTTTGTTGTTGTTGCTACGGCTGCGGCTGCAGCTGCGGTACCATGTTGTAATAGCTCCATCATCCACCGTACCCAGGCTAGTAAAACCTCCTCTACTGCATGTCTAGCTAGCACTGATACCTCCCCAGCAATCTCTGCACTGAATCCAACAACACCAAGGAACAACACACTCGGTGCTCCCCTCACCAGAATCATGCATCCAAGATGCCATGTTTGCCTATGTTTGTAAATACAAAAAGAATCGCCACATTAGGGACCAGTTCAAGTACTAGTGCAAATGCATGTATAACATTTTAAAATCACATTTAAATCCCATTTTCTTTCTCTAAAATCCTACCTAGGTTGAGAATCTCAAACTTAGGCTTTGATACCAAAAATAATGTAACACCCTGATACTCCACATACATATAATACATACACTCAGTATATGCAAAATATGCAAACACAGTACAAGAATATTAAAATTCCTGTCTTATAAAAAACATCCATAATTCCAAGAAAAATATTTTAAAACCTAATTTGTGTTTTAATAAATAAATAAACCATTTATTAAATAATTTTAAGTGCTAAAAACACACATTTTTTAAAAAAAAGTTTCTAAAAAAATTCGCTAGAGTTTTGTCTGTATTTAGGATATTCCAAAAAATCAATAACTCAACCTGCATAAAAATTTAACACTCCCAAAAGTTTGCATTCATCAAATTCTCTCAAAACTCCAACACTTCTCATAATACTTCAACTTAGATATATATACACATCAGCATTTCACATAATAGCCAGTTTATAAAGTTTGATCCAAAACCTTTATAATTTACATTGTTTACACATTTATAAATATAATGTACATAATTTAAAATAAGTTCACAAAATGAGATAGTTACATGCTGGAAACTGGTCCTGGTCCCTAGCAGCCCATCAAAACTTCAAGTATAAACAGGAATCACTAAACCTGCTCTGGTCCAATAGGACTCTCAGTATGAACTCTATCACCTGTGCAATGAATTTTAATCGCGCTAAGCAAAAAACCTAGCGGTACATACTTTGGTATAAAATAAATTATATTTTATATGCAATGCTATAAATGTACTAAATGACACTTATCAAGCAATGATCAGACATTTTAATTAGCATATCAATCATGCACATACATTGGGCTCAAAATATCTTATATAAGAGTCTAATTCCAAAAATAATGTCTTGGGCTATCTCATTCATCTATGACACCAGCGTGTCTCACCCATAGGCGCAATAAATCTGTAACACCAGTGTGTCTCACCCGAAGGCTTAATAAATTTGTGACACCAGCATAATATTTCAGAACCATACTCTATATAAGGTAACATACAACCATATTTTCTCAAATTTGACATTTCAAATTCATGTTTCCACATTTTACACTCTTTTTCATATTTTTCTACTCATAATCCATAACATCGGCTCATACAATACCAATGTGGCACACTTCCACATTTTTTGTATTAATTATGTCATGATAAGTCATTGGAGAAAGGGTATTTTGAATAAGTGGTGGGAAAGGTGTGCATTTAGCCTGGATTGCCCTTGATAAGAGGTTAGTACATACTTTAGTATTATGCACATTCATTCACACAATTTAAGTAACATAACACATTCAACAAATGTATAGTATTATGCTTAGAATCATTGAAATCAAATAAATTCAACACCAAAGTATGTACTAACGTCTTATCAAGGGCAATACAAGCTAAATGCACACCTTTCCCACCACTTATTCAAAATACCCTTTACCACTAGGTTGATGAAATAACTATCTACTCAACTCCTATTAAAAATGTGGATATATATACCATACTTAAAATCACATTTTAAGGTGTTTTAAGAATTTTTAAGCATAAAACATAAATTAAGGGACATTTCTTCAATTTTCCCTTTTTAAGCCCTAATACACTTTAACCTTCGAAATCCAATTCAACCAATTATAAATTGAGTTTTAAGCTTAAATATATCCAAAACATTATATTTTAACACATTTTAAACATTAAAACTTAGTTTAGAAGAATTCCCTTCAAAATCCTAAAATGTTTCATAAGCTTCTTCAATTTTAGTTCTTCATTCTAATCAATTCAAAATTGTTATTTGTCCTCATTTTTATCATTAAAATCATTAAACAACACAATTTAAATCATAAAGTCAAATGCACCATCAATCTTTACCAAAGCCCTTTCCAAAACCCTAATTACTGTGCTTCCTCTTTCAAACCCTGACCAAAACTAATATTTTCTTCAATCTAACCTTAAAATCATTGTTTATTCATAAAAAATAACTTCATTCATACTCATTCCAACAATTATAATATGCTGTCTTAAAAACCCAATTCATACATAATCAAAATTTTCAAAGAAACTTCAAACTTAGGTAAGAAAGCTCACCAATGAGTGAAGAAACCACCAAATCTCAATTCAAACCTTAAAAATCCTTTAAAATTTGGTGTTTAGAAGAGCAAAATCTTCCCTTGGTCTTCAATGGTGAATTCGGCCGAGAGAGAGAGGAAGAAGATGATGAACTTTATTTTTGAATTTTCTTTCTTTAATTTTTCCTAACCATTTATGTATATATATTATAATATTATAATTAATTATTTTAAAATTCCAATTTTTATCTTCCATTCAAAATTAAATTTTTTTTAATTTTTTAAAAAAATAAATTTACTATTTTGCCCCTCTTTCACCATTCATCTTTTGTTTTTTTCTATCTTATATTTGACTTAATGTAATGTATAGTTTCTTTATTTTTCACATATATATTACATGTTTCCTCACTTCCAACACTTCATTTTCCCTCCAACTTATTAATTTAATTTAGTTTAACTTTAATAAATTATCAAATGTTACAGAGAAGGCCTAAAAAGTTATAGTTGCAGCAGTGTTGGAGGAGAGTAAGAGCAAGAGACCCTAGTTTGAGGTGGATTCATCATCCTAAAAGAGAGGTCAAGGGAATCTATCACTGAGATTTGGTAGGAGCCAGAGGCAGTTTGGTAGGCCTTTTCAATAGAAGCAGAGGCTTACAACATTAGTTGTTAGTGCCCCTATCCCATCTTTTCAGAGATATGTTCCACCCACATGTACTCAGTATGGTAGGACATGCAGGGGTGTCTGCTGGAGAGCTAGTCTATGAAGTTGTTTTAGGTGCAAATCTAGAGACCATTTTGTTAGAGATTGTCCTGAGCCACCACAAGTCAGACAGACTGAGATTGTTGTGTCTAGGCCTAATGTCACAGGAGGTAGAGGTGAGAGAGGTGGTAGATTAGGATCTAGTTAGAGAGGAAAGTCTGTATTAGTAGGCAAACTGAAGGAGGCCAGAACTTCACAAAGGTTGTATGTGATACAGAGGAAGTAGGATGCCTCATATATGGTTGTTTGTAAATTTTCTCTACTTGGTATTATTATATATGCATTGATTGAACTTGGCTCGACACATTCATACATCAATACATCTATTGTGCTTGTTAGTAACATGCATTCAAAGTCTTTTAAATATGATGTACTGGTCACCAATCCTTTAGGGCATAGTGTGGTTGTTAGTTGGGTGTACCAAAAATTATCCAATAGTGGTGCTTGATGAGGATTTCTTAGGTGACTTGATTGAGATGCCATTTAGAGATTATGATCTCATTTTAGCGATTGATTAGTTATCTAGACATCAGGCTATGGTAGATTGTTGGCGGAAGGGTGTTACTTTGAAAACACGAGGTGAAGAGCATGTGGTCATATTAAGTGAGCAGAAACACCACTTATCTACTTTTATTTCAGCTATTTCAACTAGAAGGATGGTTTGGAAGGGGTGTGAAGCTTACTTGGCACATGTAGTGGATACTAAGACCATAGGACCTAGTCTTGATAGTATTTCTACAGTTTTTGAGTTTCTTGATGTGTTTCCAAATGAGTTGCCAAGGCTACCTCCCGTGAGAGAAGTGGAGTTTGGTATTAATGTGATGCAGGGTGCTACCCCCATTTCTATTACTCCTTATTGGATGGCACCTACAAAATTGAAAGAGTTAAAGGTACAGTTACAGGAGTTGCTTGATAAATGGTTTATCAACCCTAGTGTGTCACCATGGGGAGCACCTATTTTGTTTGTCAAGAAGAAGGATAATACTTTGTGGTGATGTATAGATTACCGCCAGTTGAAAAAAGTGATCATCAAGAATAAATACTCACTGCCTCATATTGATGACCTCTTGATTAGTTGAAGGGCGCATGTATTCTCTAAAAGTGATTTGAGATTAGGGTACTATTAGTTAGGGGTTAAAGAGATACCCAAGATTGCTTTTTGCATGAGGTACTACTATTATGAGTTTTTGGTGATGTCATTTGGGTTAATGAATGCATCAACAACTTTCATGGAGGTCTTTAGGCCATACTTTTATCAATTTGTGGTGGTGTTTATTGATGATATTCTTGTTTACTCACGTAACAGGGATGATCATGATAGGCACTTGCGGATCATTTTGCAAACTTTAAGGAAGAAACAATTGTATGCTAAATTATCCAAGTGTTAATTTTGGTTGGATAAAGTTGCTTTCCTTGGACATATAGTTCAGCAGATGGCATTAGAGTTGATCTAAGTAAGGTAAAGGCGATCTTGAATTGAAAACCAGCAAAGAATGTGATAGAAGTTAGAAGTTTCTTGGGTTTGACAGGTTATTATCATCGATTTATGAAGGGACTCTCTATAATAGCCATGCCACCTACCATATTACTTCATAAAAAATGTGAAATTTATGTGGATGAATTGGTGTCAAGTCAGTTTTGATAAGTTGAAAGAGATGTTGACTCAAGCTTATGTCTTATTTTACATGTAGAAAGTAAACCATATATGATATACAGTGATGCTTCACATAATAGTTTAGGATGTGTGCTGATGCAGGAAGGTAGAGTTATTGCTTATGCTTCCAGACAGCTAAAACCTCATGAATTAAACTATCTGACTTATGATTTGGAGTTGACAGCTATAGTATTTGCATTAAAGATTTGGCAACACTACTTATATGGACAAAAATATTTTATCTACACAGATCATAAGAGTTTGAAGTAGCTGGGTGTTCAGAAGGATTTGTATCTTAGAAAAAGATGGTGGTTAGAGTTGATTATTATGAATGTTTGATTGATTACCTCCCGGGCAAGGCAAATGTTATTGCAAATTCCTTGAGTCGAAAGTCTGTGTCAGGGTTGATTGTTTACTCTCTATTGTTGTTGGTAGAGTTGAGAACTTTGTGTGCTAGTTTGGAGATCTATGATAATAGTTCTCTTATGGCTTAATTATGGCTTAGTCTAATGTTTCTTGACTAGAAAAAGAAACTCAGAAGGGAGATTTAAAATTTTAGAAGATTATGGAGGAGAGTCATAAGGGGGAGAGTAGAGATTTCTAGGTTAGAGGTGATGGCAGCTTGAGGTATCAAGATCGGATGTGTGTTCTCGATGAAGTTGAGTTAAAAAAGAAGATTTTAGAGGATGCACATCAGTCTCTTTATGTTATGCATCCTGAGAGAACCAAGATGTATCAGGATTTGAAAATACATTATTGGTGGTTGGAAATGAAGAGAGAGATAGAAAAATTTATATCTAGATGCCTTACTTGTCAGCGGGTTAAGGCTGAACACCAGGTTTCTTTAGGTTTGTTACAGCTATTAGATGATGATAGATTTTGTATATGCATTATCTCTTACCCAAAGAACACATGGTACAATTTGGGTGATAATAGATAACATTACAAAATGAACACATTTTCTTCCAGTTAGGACAAACTATTCTCTTGACAGGCTAGTTGAGTTGTATATAAATGAGATTGTGAGATTGCATGGTATTCCATTTTCTCTGCATGGTATTCCAGTTTCTCTGGTATCAAACCGAGATCCACAGTTTACATTAAGGTTTTGAAAGAGTTTGCAAGATGCCTTGGGTGCTCGGTTATATTTTAGCACTGCTTTTCATCCACAGATAGATGGACAGTTAGAGAGGGTGATATAGGTCCTGTAGGATATGTTGAGCAGTTATGTCATTGATTTTACTAGGAGCTGGGATTAGCATTTAGCTTTAGATGAATTTGCTTACTACAATAGCTATCGGTCTAGTATTGGGATGGCACCTTATGAAGCATTATATGGCAATAAAATGTAGAACTCTCTTGTGTTGGGATGAAGTTGGAGAAGAAAAGTTAGTAGAGCCTGATTTGAATAAAGAGACATAAATAAAGTTAAGATAATTCAGGATCAGTTGAAAATAGCTTCAGATCGGCAGAAACCTTATTCAGATTTGAGACAAAATAGCATAAAGTTTAATGTGGGTGATAAAGTGTTCTTAAAGATGTCACTTGGTGCGCGCCGGCTAGAGCTATAGCAATTACCGCAAGTGCACGGGTCGCCCAAGTAATAAAGTAGTGAGTGAGTTATCATTCCACTGAAGACAAGGCCAAGCACTAGTGCAAATCTTAACTGTTGTTTAGCAAATCAATATTTTTGTGGTGTTTTGTAATTAAAGACAATTAACTTAAATAAATGAACATAAAGATAAATTGTGTGTTGTGTAAAAAGGATTGATGATAATGATACTATCTAGATATTGAATTCCCCTAGCCTCAATTACATTACATGATAGAGTTGAGTTGGCATTCCTCTAACTTAGACTAAAACCTCTCTCGAGGGAATTAATCCCTAATCACTAAGTAGAGTGCCGGAATCTCTTCTCAAAACACAATTAAATAGATCATGCATTAAGAACAAGGAACTATAAACCAAAGGATCTTGTAGGTCTATCTCTAGCACCCCAATCAATCCTCAACCCTTATGAGTAATCAATTCATATCAAGCTTTCTCAAGTCAATAATATGAAAATGGCAACCAATCAATAAGCATGCTATCATCAATTGCCAATAATCATTAAGCATCATAAGAATAAAACAACTCAATCAATTAAAAGTATCCAATCATACAAATAAGCTAGGGTTCATTAACATCTAGATAAAGAATGATTTAGTTCATGTTCAATACACTTAATACAACAACAACAACAATAACATTAAAATACATAAAAGGAGAAAATAGAAAAACCCCTTTCAATGTAGCTTCTTCAATCTCTAGGAGCTGTCAATGGAAGATGGAGATGTTGGAGAGGATGGAAATGGAGGATGAAGATGAAGAGTCAAGGAAAGTGTCACTCTCTCCTTGCTCAAAACGTGTATGCACAGCCTCCTCCTCTCAAACCTCTCTTCTCTGCCTCTGTTCTCTATTTTCTGCACAAACTTGCAGCCCTCTGCAGAAACTTCAGCCTCCTTCTCTTTTTATTTCCCTCCAAAGCTCAAGTCAATCATCCAACTCACTTCCAACTCACTTTGTCTCCCACATTCCCTTTGTTCAATCTTTCTTTTCCTCAAATTAGGCAAGCTTTTCATTTGTCTAATATTACTTTTGACTAAAACTAGTCTTTGTTCCCCACTTGTTCCTCAAACTCGTGTAGAAGAATCCATCTTTTTTATGGGTGACACGGCCAAGCCATGAGTGGCTTGGCCATGTCTCATGTTTTGCTTTGGGACACAGCCAAGCTAGGTGGCCGTGTCCACCACTGCATTCTTTCTTTTCTTTCTTTTCTCTTTGGTTTCATGGGGTGACACGGTCAAGCTCCTGGCCGTGTCATGTGACACGGCCAGTGGCTTGGCCATGTCACTTGGGTGTGTCACCTTCTGCTTGCCATTTTGTCAATTTCTTTCTTTGGTTCCAAGGGTGACACGGCCAAGCTTGTGGCCGTGTCACTTGCCAGTGTCAGCTTCTGTTCTTCATTTTTCCTTCTTTGCTTGGTTCTTTGGTTTTTACTCTTTGGGAGAGACACGGACAGTGACTTGGGCGTGTCACCTGGCCGTGTCAGCTACTGCTTGATGATAATTTTGAGGGACACGGCCAAGCTTGCTTTGGCTTGGCCATGTCTTGCTTGATTCAAGCTCTTTCTTCATTGTTTTGATCCTCCAAGGGAATTTTTCCACTTTAACCTAAAACAAACACTTAAAACAAACTTTAAACAAAAATCAAATAAAATATTAACTAAAAACACATAGAAATCATACTAAAAACAAGTATAAAAAATACTCTTATCATCACCATAGAAGAAGATATTAAGATTTGGTCGGAAGGGCAAATTGAGTCTTCGATTCATTGGACCATATGAGTTCCTAGAGAGAGCTGGACCTGTTGCTTGCATACTAGATTTGTCACATGAGTTGGAGAAGATTCATAATGTTTTCCATGTTTTTATGTTTCAGAGTTACAAATTGAATCCATCACATGTGTTTTCGATTGAATCAATTGAAGTGAATCTAGATCTGGCTTATGAAGAGGACCAGTGACTATTTTTGCACGGGAAGTGAAAGACTTGAGGAATAAGAAGGTTCCTTCAGTTAAAGTTCTATGAAGGAATCATTCTACTAAAGAAGCAACATGGGAAAGCAAAGAGATTTGGCGAAGCAAGTATCCCAAACTTTTTCAGAGTTAAATATTTATAAGGAAGGTTAATTAGAGTGATGGAAGAGAGATATGTATAGTATATACCTAATATATATACAAGATATATATAAAATATACATTGGATACTGTGAGCGGGAAATTTTCCCCCCACTCTTGGTGGAATGGTTTTTTCGACTTTGACACTATTAGGCTTAGGGTCTTAGAGAACACGGGCCTAAACTCAGAGAAAATGGAGTCGCCACCCGGATGGGCCAGAAAAAAGAAAGGGGTGGATGACTCGATTCCTAAGGAATCCCCAACCCCCTAATGGGTTCGGAAAGTTGGGTACGTGTGGGAAAGGTGAGAAATGGCCCAACACCCCCACAATGCCTAGTTCAGTGGAACATACCTCCTTTGCAGGTCTTAATATTATAAAATTCTTAAATATAACAATATTATCCATACTACATGCAACAATTAAAATAAAACATCATTATATTAAAATCAAAGCAATGTCTAAACAAAGCAAATAAATGGATACCCATCCGAGGATGGAAACATGTCCTTACATCGTCCATGTCTAAAACTAAATAGGACACCCACTGAAAGGTGAAAACTTGTCCTTTACATTGGTCCAAAATATAAAAGCAATTTAAATTACATAAAATTTAACTAATGAGGTAACCACAAAGTGGAAACATACCTCAGACAATTTTAATACCAAAACAAATAAATAATAATCATAATAATAAAGAAAATATCCATCCATTATAAATTAAATAAATCAAGTATTGAAATTAAATAAATCAAAACATATATTAAACTACGTAATCAAATCTAAAATTAAATAAAGCAAATAAAGATACAAATTTAAGTTTATATCTCAATTTAGGGTCCTTTAATTAACATTTAGGGTTTTGGAATTATTATTATTATTATTTAGGCTACTGTGGGGTTTTTAGAAAAATGGAATTGATTAGAGTTTTATAATTTTAAGAAAGTAATAAGGTTTTTGGTTAATCAAATTAGGGTTTAGGGCTAACATAATGAAATTAGGGTTTTAGAACCTTAAGATATTAGGGTTTAGGACTCACGGTTAAGATATTAGGGTTTTATGGTTTGAAACCTTGAATTTACAGATTATGATTTTGAATTTAGGAATTGATGTTTTACCATAATCAAAGTTAAGTATGATTTTAATATTGACTATACCAACTACTTATGTATTTTTAGGTGAAACAAATATAGAAAGCCAAATTTATTGTTGAAAGATTAAAATAACTTACTGAATAAAATTATAACAAAATAGCTACTGTGAAGGTTTAATAACAAAATTAATTAAGAAATAGGGTTTGAATTAATTAGGGTTTAAGAAATTAGATTTGAGTTTTGAATGATTATATTATTCACTTTAATTAAAACCTTAACTACTGTATGAATTGAATTAAAAAAGAAATTGAGTAATCATTATGTTGTGATGAGAGTTTGAAAGTGGAAGTGATTTTTGATTTAATAAACTGAATTTAGAGAACTTATCTACATTAGAAGGCTCCACCAAATTAAAGAGATTGATCCAAGCTTCTGCCTGGCTCAATGCTTAATTTCTGGCAGAACAATATCAAGACTTTGCTGCCTTGTGAATTGGACAGTGTTTGATTTTTTGATTGCTCAATTGTTTTTAGTGGTTTAAAGGTTTTAGCTTCCTGATTGTAAGCTTTAAAATTTTTACTCCATTGCTAAGGTTTTTCTCTTCGTTCCCCTTCTGTCTCTAGGGTTTTCTTTTTTTCTTCCCCATCCTTAGGGTTTTCTTCATTCCCTTCTATCTCTAGGGTTTTCTATCTCCCTTTTTCTCTAGGGTTTTCTGTCTCCCTTTTTCCCTAGGGTTTTCTGTCTTCATTTCCTTTTCTTTTGTTTTAATGTGGTATTTATAAAAAAAATAAAGACCTAATCCTATTTTAATAAGAAAATACTAGCTATTTAGGAAAAACTACAAAACTGGGTAAAACAAAGTTTGGTAAAAAAATTGGCAGCGTGCAGCCCGCGGGCTACGCTGTCAAAAATTGCTGCGAGGATCGGTGGTGGGCTAGCTGGGCAAGCCCAGCTGCGGCGAATTGGGTAGTGCCCTGCCTTGCGTCGCTCGCCTATCCGTCTGATTTTTTTTATTTTTTATTAGTTTTTATTTTTATTAAAACTAACTATTAAAAATTAAAATATTATTAAAATAAATAAAATACCACAAAAATTATTTTGGACTATCGGATTTGACTGGGTAAAAAATTAAGGGTCTACAATTTGCCCCCTACTTGAACGATATGAGACTTGGTAGAAGAGAGTGAAAAGCAACATGACTTTGAATAGATTTTAGATGAGGATGGGTACTTGGATTCGATTTGAGTACTTAGACCCGTGATTGGATACTTGGATCCGAGATTGGATATTTGAACCCGAGATTGAATTGGATTTGGGTACTGAGACCCGAGATTGGGTACTTGGACCCAAGACTGAATTTGATTTGGGTACTTGGATCAAGACTAAATTGGATTTGGGTACTTGGACCCGAGATTGGGTACTTGAACCCGAGATTGAATTTGATTTGGGTACTTATACCCATGATTGAATTTGATTTGGATACTTGGACCCTAGATTGAATTGAGTTTGAGTAATTGGACTCAAGATTGGGTACTTGGACTCGAGATTGGGTACTTGGACCTGAGATTGAATTTGATTTAGGTACTTATACTCGTGATTGAATTGGATTTGGGTCCCAAGATTGGGTACTTGGACCCGAGACTGAATTTGATTTGGGTACTTGGACCTGAGACTGGATTGGATTTGGGTCAAAAATTAAGGGTCTACAGATACCTAATGTATATATGGTATATACCTAAGACAAAGTTAGGTAAAAAGTAACAAGTTAAAAATTAAATAGAATAATAATATTAAAAAAAGAAATTAAAATTATTTATGGATGGGAGGATTAAAAATATTTTATTAATTAATTATTATTATTATATATATGTGCGCATGATAAAAAAAAGTTAGAAATTAAAAAAAAGTATATTTTCTCTTATTCTTCTCCACCATGGCCGAACTCCATTAGAGAGCAAGGGAAGATTTTATGTCATCAAATAAACCAAATTTCGCAAGGATTTCAAAGGATTCAAGGTAGTTTCGGAGAGTAATCAAGATTTATGTAAGTAACCTTTGCTTTAAGCTTAGTTTTTATGGTTTTGAAGAATATGTGAGATTTGGGTTATTGATAGAGGTGTATATAATTGTTGTAATGGGTTGTTTTGACACTAGTTTGGTGTGCATATTATGATTTTATGGTTGGATAATGGAAATGAGTTTGGTTTGGTGAATATTGAGAAAGGTAGTAAGGGGAAATTAGGGTTTTGTGGGAAGTTGATTAGAAATTGTATAATTAGTAATCATTTTGAGTAGAGTGAGTAGAAATATGATTCTAATGAAATAATTTTACTTATTATTTGGTTAAGGAGTTTGTAGATCAAATTTTCTCAACTGAAGAGGTTTAAAGTTTGGTGGAAGTAAGGGTTGGAGAGTGGATTTGCATTAATTTTGGAGCTTTTTAAGGTTAGTACATACTGTGTTAATGTTTTGATCATTTATGTATGTATTTTTTAGAGTAATTTTATTGGCTTTTAGTTAATTTTTCCTTTAATTCGTGTTTAATATTGCTTGAAGTGTCTAATTTAAGTTGAAGTACAAAAATGGAGATTAAATTCACTTATTGGATCCAAAGTTGATGGAAAGACATTGAGACACGGCCAAGACACTTACTGGCTTGGCAGTGTCCCTCATCAAAGGGAAGAAACTCATGAAGAAAAGAAGGAAAAGAAGCAGCCAATGACACACCCAAGAGACACGACCAAGCCACTAACCGTGTCACATGACATAGCCAGGACAAAACTAACTTGGCCTTATCCTTGAGAAGATCTAGCAGAAGAGAACACATTCATAAAACAAGGTTGTAAGCGGGGATTTTCGCCCCCACTCCCGGTGGAATGGTTCTTGCGACTTCGACACTGTTTAGGCTCGAGGCCTTAGAGAACACGAACCTATGTCTGGAGAAAATGGAGTCGCCACCCGGATGGGCAGGGGAAAAGAAAGGGGTGGATGACTCGATTTCTAAGGAATTCCTAACCCCCTAATGGGTTCGGAAAGTTGGGTATGTGTGGGGAAGGTGAGAAATGACCCAGCACCCCCACAACGCCTGGTTCATTGGAACCGGCCTCCTTTATAGGTCTTAATATTATAAAATTCTTAAATATAAAAATATTATCCATATTACACACAATAATTAAAATAAAGCATCGATATATTGAAAATCAAAACAATGTCCAAGCAAAACAAATAAATGGACACTCATCCGAAGATGGAAACATGCCTTTACATAATCCATGCCTAAATAGGACACCCACCGAAAGGTAGAAACATGTCCTTTACATTGGTTCTAAAATAGAAAAGCAATTTAAATTACATGATATTTAACTAATGAGGTACCCACCAAGTGGAAACATACCTCTTACAACATTTGGAAATCTAAATAAATCGATAAAAGTAAATAACCATTCATCATAAATAAATCATTCATCAAAGATATTAAACATCAATAGAATGTAAACATCCATCCATGATAAATTAAATAAATCAATAATTGAACATAAATAACTCAAAGCATATAAAATAAATTAAAGCATATAATGAACTACACAATCAAATCTAAAAGTAAATAAAGCAAGTAATGGTACAAATTAGGGTTACTGTTTCTATTTAAATTTCTTTAATTAACATTTAGGGTTTTGGAATCTTAAGATATTATTATTGTTATTTGTTTAGGCTACTGTAAGTTTTAAGAGAATTGAAAAGGATTAGGGTTTTACAATTTAAGAAATTAGTAAGGTTCTTTGATTGATCAAATTAGGGTTTGAAGGGGTAAAATTATGAAATTAGGAAAACTTAAGTTTTAGATTAATTGGTTTTGGGTTTACTGTTTGTATTTTGAATAATCATAATAATGGAAGTAAAATATAAAGATTTATAATGCATAAATAAATAATGACCCAAATCATACGGCGGTCCCACTAGCCGGTTAACGGGCGGGGGTCAAGAGGGCAGCGCCCCTTGTGGGGTCTGGGTCCGCACCCCAAAGATTTTAAAAATTAGCTTATAGGATTATAGGTTTCGGTGTTGAAAATTAAGATTTTAGGGTTTAATATTTAAAAAATAGGGTTTTGAAATTGGAAGAAACTATTATTATTTTTAAAAGAATAATGCTTACTGTGTGATTTTGGAAAGAAGGATTAATTAGGGTTAAAGTTTTTGATGCTTAAAAAAATAAGGCTACTGAATTTTGGAATAGAGTTTAGGGTTTTGGGAATTAATAAAATGATTTAGGGCTTTTGGTATCTTGGAGAATGTATTTGATTTTAGAATTTGGAAAAACAATTTATAGTTTTATGAAGCTTTATGAAAATAAACAAAACGATTTAAGGTTTATAGAAACATAAAAGATATTTTTTAGGGTTTTTGGAAAGAAAAGGATTCAATTTAGGGTTTTGGAAAATTGGAAAGCTAATTAGGGTTTTGATATATTAATGAAACAATTTAAGGTTTTGAAAAGCTAGAAAGTAGATTAGGGTTTTAAGATTTTGAAGAAACAGAAACAACAATTTTTAATCTTGAGTGATGATGCTACTGTAAAGAAAAATAAATAAAGAAATTCATACCTTCGTTTGTTGGTTCCACCAAAAATTGCTTCTTGGATGAATAAGAACAAAGGCAAAGTGGTTGCCTTTGATGGATTGATTGTTTGGTTGCTTATTTCTCTCAAAAGTCCGATCGATTTCACCTAATTTTTTTTTATTCCTCGGTCCAAAGTTTTTCCTTCACTCCCCCCAATTTCCCCTAAATTTCGTCCACCCTGTGTTGTTTTTTAGTCCTTATTTATAGAAGATTTTGATGATTAATTTCACTTGCTCACGGAATCTAATATTAATTAAGAAAAGGAAACCGAAATTGAATTGAATTTGGTTTCGAAAAAATTTGCATCGGAAAAATTTTACTAGCGAAAAAAAACTGCTGCAGAAAAATTGTGCTGGCGAAAAAGCTGCGGCAGGGGGTAGCGGGCTGTGGTGGGAAAAATTGCTTGCGGGCCATTTCGCCCACTGGAAATAATCGCGGGCAAAGCCATTTCGCCCCTAGGAATTTCCTGCGGGCAAAATGGCCCAAGGCCATTTTGCCGCCCCCCTCTTCGGCGATAAAATTTTTTGTCAACGATTTTTCGTCCCCTATTTTTATTTTTATTTATTTATTTGTTTATTATTATTATTTTTTATTAATAAAAATTAAATACTAAAAAAATATTATTTAATTAAGATAAAAAAATTATTTTGGACTAATTAAAATATATTGGACCGAACTAGGTCAAAAATTAAGGGTCTACAGTTTGCCTCCTGCTTGAACGATCTGAGACTTTAGTAAAAGAGAGTGAAAAGCAATAAGACTTAATTTTGATGAGACGGTTACTTGAATTTGTTTTGGGTACTTAGACCCAAGACTGAACTTGATTTGGGTACTTAGACCCGAGACTAGATTGAATTTGGGTACTTGGACCCGAGATTGATTTGATTTGGGTACTTGGACCCGAGATTGGGTACTTAGACCCGAGACTAAATTTGATTTGGGTACTTGGACCCGAGATTGAATTTGATTTGGGTACTTGGACCCGAGACTAGATTGAATTTGGGTACTTGGACCTAAGATTAATTTGATTTGGGTACTTGGACCCGAGATTGGGTACTTGACCCGAGATTGATTTGATTTGGATACTTGGACTCGAGATTGATTTGATTTGGGTACTTGGACCCGAGATTGGGTACTTAGACCCGAGATTGATTTGATTTGGGTACTTGGTCCCGAGATTGATTTAAGTGAGACACGGCCAGTGGCTTGGCTGTGTCTTCTTCCAGTGTCTGCTTCTGCCACTTTGTTCTGAAGGACACGGTCAATGGCTTGTCAACTCAGGCCGTGTCATGTGCGTTGCCTTGGATGAGGGACACGGCCAGTGGCTTGGCCATGTCTCTTGGTTGTGTCACATGTTTTTCCACCTTTTTGATCCTTCAATTCATTCTTTTGTGCTTCCATCTAAATCAAACACTTCAAACAAACTTTAAACACAATTTAAAAGATAAATTAACATTGAAGCCCATAAAATTAACCTAAATATATATACATATATGATCAAAACAACTACCCCACACTTAATCCTTTGCTTGTCCCCATGCAAAGTTAAAATCAAAATAAGTAAACATAAAAATTTAGCCAAGTTCAAGAGTTATAAGAGTACATCAAGACTTCCAATTTCTTAAATCAGCAATCAATATCAAACCAAATAAAACCAATACTCATGCAATTTAGTGGTTTTCCACACATAACCAATATTGGCACTCCCTTTCCAACTCTTGAAGTGTTTAAATAGGTAGTGTTTACACTCATAACATTCAATGATAGATTATCACCATAAGCTTGCTTATCAATCACACTTCCACCACTAAATTTCAATCAATCATTAATCATAAGGTCTTTCATTTGGTTGCAAAAGGGCTAAGGTAAAGGCATGACATTTAGGAAATGTGAACTGATTCATTAAGTTGAAGAGCACTTCAAGAATGAAGTAACCGATTATATGTATAACCCAACAATCCCAAAACACCTTCCACTCACCTACCGCTTGACACTAAAGAGCTTTTCAAGGAAACTCACTTATTTTGCAACGATTATTCCCAAACTTATTCCAACCCTATGAAAAGAACAACAGCTTCTATTATTTTGATTTTTCTCTCTTGTTTTAAGGGTTTGCAACTAAAGAAGATAATAATTTGTAATTTTGAACCCACTAAATTCAACCCCACACTTAATTTAACACAACACTCAATTATAAACGCTCTTAAAATACTCTTGACCTAATGCAATAGTAATAGTTAAAATAATAAGGTCAAGCTAATGGTGTTGTGAAAAAGAAATAAAAGAAAAAATGAAATAGCTCAAAATTGGCTAGCTAAGGTCGAATATAATGTTGGTCTCTTTAAGCCAAAATGGGTTCACCTAATTTCCTTAATCATATTGATGCCTAATTGAAATTTTTATGTTGTCTCAAAATGCATGTCAAAGCAAGTTCTAGCAATTCATCAATCAAAGATATTTACACACAATAAAGAATAATAAGTTGATGGCTCAATTACTCACTAGTTTAAAGGTGATGCAATGAATAACCACCAAATCAACAATAAACACAAGTTTTATTCAATTCTCCAATTCATGCTTCAAAAATTAAAAGGTCATCTATCAACCATCTTATAACAATTGAACTTAAACAATATGTAAGGTAAGGCAAATCATTTAACAAAAATGATTAGAATAAAGACTTAACAGCAACAACAAGATTACGAAAAATAACTACTTGCATTTATGAATAAAAAACTCAGCACCCCACACTTTAAGATTGTCATTGCCCTCAATGGAAACTAGGATAAATCGAAGGAGGTAAGGGATAAAGTACAACCTGATTTCCATCATTTTTGTTGTGAGGCAAGCGCTACCTTTCATCCACAAACATTAATTGTTCAATATTAAAAAGCAATAAATATAAAATAACCAAAATAAAACATAAAGTTTTAGTAACTAAAAGCGGTACGAAAAACAACAACTAAAATATTCAAAAATTGAAAATAGGAAACATAAGAAGTATCTTCAAAAGGCAGAAGCTGATATGCTCTACATCGGTGGAGGATATGACGACGAGGCTACTGAAGGGTAGAGGCTAAGAATCTTTGTGAGGTTACTATTGATTTGTTTTAACTAGTCGAGGACTTCAACATGATTACGATCCACCTTACTTTCCAATGCTTCAATCTTACTAATAATCTCCTGATTATCCAGCGCCGGAGCATCTTTATTCAAACCTAGTGAATCTGAGTCAGACTCCTCATTGACTCATGGCCTCTTTTATCGGTCCTCAGGTGCAACCTGCTCATATAAATGCATAACATAAGCCCCTCTCCTTTTTACATCCATGTGCATCTTTTCTAGGGTTGCAAGATCCAATGAAAAATTCCCGGAAATTTTAGTCATTTGGCAAGAGCTTGGATCAAATCCATTAATAAGTGCTACAGCCAAGGTGGTCACCAATCCACCTATGCAAAATGCACCCTTTTTCCTATTTGCTATGCTATCAAACACATCGGCCAACCAATATCTAACACTTACGGGTATAACATTGCTAGCACAATCTAGGAAAAGCAGCTCATTTAGTTCCACCACAACCGTGCTTTCTTTCCTTGCAAAGAACCCACAAGACATAAATCAATGTAGATACCTCAAGGTGGGATTTATCAATTTGGTTCCTTTGGCCGATTTGGTCACATACATACCCCCCGAGCCAATTCCCCCCATGCGAATTGTTGTTTAAAACCTTTAGGAATACATTTTTCCCCATCTTGGTGAAAACCAAAAATAGCATTTAATTGCTCAATATCAAGAACACATTGTTTTGCAAGCAATTTAAAGCTAAACCTAGTGCAAATCTTTGTTTCATTTCTTTCAACCTTAAAGGAGGTTAAAAATTCTATGGTGAGTTCTTGGAATTGCAAAGGTTTAAGGGAAACTAATTTTTTCCATCCAAGGTTTTGAACATATGTAGCAAAATTGTCTCTAATTTGGAGAGTATCAAGGGATTAATTGCTCGCATACCTAGTTGGAAAGAAACCCTATGCTAGAAGAGTGGACCTCTTTGAAGATGATGAAGAGGATGATGGAGTGGATGATGGAGGTTGCCTCCTCTTGTGGTGGGACACCATTTTTGTTCTAGGCATCTTGATATTTTTGGTGAAAATTGAATCTTGATGGATTTTTTGGAGTTTTGAGTTGAAAATTGGGAGACTGATTGGGTTTAATTGAGTTTTGAGTAAGAATATTGGAAGATTTGGTGAGATTTTTAAGTTTTGAGAGATGGGGATGGAGGTTTAGAGAGAGAGACGAGAGAAAGAAGAAAGGAAAACCAAGGTTAGGGATGAACAAAAGGGCATGATCGGGCTTTTAAAGACGGTGACATGGCCAAGCTTGAATGGCTTGGCCTTGTTTGGGCTTTTAGGAGGACAAGGCCAGTGGCTTGGCCGAGTCCTATGGGCGTGCCCGAGTTTGTGTGTTTGGGTGTAGGGTAAGGGGTTGAGGACATAGGCTAGCACTTGGGCGTGTCTAGATGACACAGCCAAGGACACGGCCAAGCCTTTTGGCCATGTCCACACCTGGGAAATCTAGGTTTGCTTGACACAACCAATGGCTTGGTCGTGTCCTCTACTGCCAAAACTTTTTTTTATTTTTTTATTTTTTATTTAAACAAATGTGTCACCCAAATCTAAGATGTGCACTTATCTTCCCAGCTTTACCCTGAAACTTCATAAAAAATTAAAACCGATCAACGCACCCATTCTATTCTCTTAAAGAAAAATGAAATTTAAATGAAAAAAATACGAAAATTAAACTATGAAAAGAAATACAAACCGATGGGTTGCCTCCCACTGAGCGCTTCTTTAATGTTAGTATAGCTGGACATTGTTGCATCATTTGTCTATAAACATCAAACTTTCAACAGTTTTTGCAACTTCAAGTTCCTCAAGATAGGGTTTCACCCTTTGTCCATTTACTTTAAATGTCTCGTTAGTTTTCAACTTGAGTAACTCAACAACCCCATATGGGAATGTTTGAATTACTTGAAATGGTATGCCCCAACGGGACTTCAATTTTTCAGAAAACAATCGCATTCTAGAATTGTATAGGAGGACTTTCATTCCCGGTTCGAAAGTTCTTCGAAGGATCATCTTGTCATGCATAGCTTTTGACCTTTCCTTATAGATTCTTGATCTCTCATAGGCCTCATTTCTAAGCTCATCAAGCTCAGAAATTTGCAACATTCTTTGCTTCCTTGCTCCTTTAAAGTCCATATTTGTGGTCTTTATTGCCCAATAGGCTTTATGCTCCAATTTCATTGGTAGGAAACAAGCCTTGCCAAAGACCAACCTATATGGACTCATTCCCAATGGTGTTTTGAAAGCAGTTCTATAAGCCCATAAAGCCTCTAGGAGTCGAATTGACCAACCCTTTCTTATTATGCTCACCGTCTTTTCCAAGATCCCTTTAATTTGCTTGTTGGAGATCTCGACTTGTCCGGACGTTTGAGGGTGGTATGGAGTTGCCACTTTGTGTCAGATGGCTATCTTGGTCATTAACTTCTCAAACTATTTGTTGCAAAAGTGGCTTCCTCCATCACTTACTATTGCCATTGGGGTTCCAAACCTACTCAAAATATTTTCCTTCAAAAATTTCAAAACAACATCAGCATCATTAGTCCTAGTGGGGATAGCCTCCACCCATTTAGACACATAATCCACTACAAGAAGAATATATTCAAAGCCAAATGACTTGGGAAATGGCCCCATGAAGTCTATCCCCCATACATCAAAAATTTCAACCACAATAAACATATTGAGGGGCATTTCATTCCTTTTGCTAATGTTTCCTACTCTTTGGCATTTATCACATCTTGTATAGAAATTATGAGCATCCTTAAAAAGAGTAGGCCAATACAAACTGCTTTGAAAATTTTTTTCAGCGATCTTCTTTCCTCCAAAATGCCCTCCACAATATATGTTGTGGCAAAATTGCAACACTTATTTTTGTTCTTCCTCCGATACACATCTTATTATAATTTCATCCTTGTAAATTCTAAACAAATATGGCTCATCCCAAAAATAGTACTTACATGAATGTAGAAATCTCTTCTTTGCCTGAAAATTCAAATCCTTTCTCACAACACCACAAGAGAGATAGATAGCAATATCTGCATAACAAGGTGCTTCAGTTAAAGCAAACAAGTGTTCATCCGGGAGTTTTGTCAAAAGCATTTTCACAAGCAATTTCTGCATCATTATCATGAGAGTTCAATCTAGAGAGATGGTCGGCTACTCCATTCTCACTTCCCTTCCAATCTTTGATTTCAACATTAAATTCTTGTAGCATCAATATCCACCTAATGAGCCTGGGTTTAGCTTGTGGTTTGGTCAATAGGTATTTCAAGGCCGTATTGTTCGAAAATACTATGACTTTAGAACCTATCAAGTAAGATCTGAATTTGTCTAGTGTAAAAACCACAGCTAACATTTCCCTTTCAGTGGCTGTGTAATTCACTTGTGCATCATTTAAAGATAAACTTGCATAATAAATTAAACACATCAATTTATTCACTCTTTGGCCCAAAATAGCTCAAATAGCATAATTTGATGCATCACACATGAATTCAAATGCAAATCCCAATTTGGGGCAACAATTATAGGAGCAAAAGTTAATTTTTCTTTCAAAATTTCAAAAGCTTCTAAGCACTTATCATCAAAACAAATGGAACATCTTTTCCTAGCAAATGACACAAAGGATGTGAAATTTTTGAAAAATATTTTATAAACCTCCTATAAAATCCAGCATGTCCCAAAAAGCTTCTAATCCCTTTAACAGTTGTGGGTGGAGGTAAACTCATGATTAATTCAACCTTAGCCTTGTCTACCTCAATCCCTTTGTGAGAAATGACATGACCCAAAACAATCCCATGATCAATCATGAAATGACTCTTTTCCCAACTCAAGGTAAGATTACATTCAATACATCTTTCAAGCACGAGAGTCAATTTTTGCAAATAATCATCAAAAGAATTACCAAAAATAGAGAAGTCATCCATAAACACCTCAATGCATTTGTCCAACATATCAGAAAAAATCAAAAGCATACATCTTTGAAATGTACCTGGTGCATTGCATAGTCTGAATGACATCCTCCAAAAGGTAAATGTCCTAAAGGGACAAGTAAAGGTTGTCTTTGGTTGATCTTCTAGTGCTATCAAGACTTGGTAGTAACCTGAAAGACCATCAAGAAAATAGTAAAAAGTGTGTCCAGATAACCTATCAAGCATTTGATCAATAAATGGTAAAGGAAAGTGATCTTTCTTGGTGACATTATTTAATTTCCTATAATCTATGCACATTCGCCACCCAGTTTGTGTTCGAGTAGGTACCAACTCTCCTTTCTCATTTTGGACCACAGTCAAACCTGCTTTCTTTGGCACAACATGAACGGGTCTAACCCATTCATTATCCGCAATGGGGTAGATTACCCCTTCATCAAGCAATTTAAGAACCTCCTTCTTCACTACTTCCCTCATATTAGGGTTAAGTCTCCTTTGAGCCTCTCTCACCGGTTTAGCCCCTTCCTCTAGAACTATCTTCTGCATGCACATAGAGGGACTAATACCCTTGATATCACTCAACCCCCAACCAATAGCTCTCTTAAATTTTTTAAACATCCTCACAAGTTTATCTTCTTTCTTAGTACCAAGTGTAGCAGAAATGATCACTGGTTGTGAGTTGTTTTCCCCAAGAAAACATGCTTTAAGTGCTTTGGAAGTTCTTTAAATTCAACCCCCTTTGGTTGAATCTCCTCATTTGAACCTTCAACTTCTTCCTCCAAATTTGAAGCCTTTTCCAATTTGTCTTCACCACTCTCCTGCAAGAAAACTTCTTCAACAACATTATCAGTAAAATCAATGAAAGAGCAGTCATCATATAAAGTAGTAGTGGGAATAGGGCAAGTGTTGAAAATTGAAAATCCTACAGTTTGACCTAAAATAGTCATGGTTAATTTTCCATTTTTAACATCAATTAATGTGTTAGTTGTGGCCATAAAAGGTCTCCCTAACAAAATTGTATGTTCAGAATCTCTAGGAATTTCTTCCCCCATATCTAAGACAATGAAATCAATGGGTACAATTAAACCACCTACCTTAACCAGAACATCTTCTATGATTCTCTTAGGGTATCGAAGAGTTCTATCCACGAGTTGCAAAACCATTTTAGTTGGTTTAAGTTCCCCTAGCTCTAATTTCAAGTAAACAGAGTATGGCATCAAATTTATACTTGCTCCTAAGTCACACATACCAATAGTTTCTTTCCCATTCCCCATTGAGATACTAACTATAAAGCTTTCAGGATCCTTTAGTTTTGGAGGTAACCTATGTTGTAAAATAACACTTGTTACTTTCGAGACTATCACCTTCTCATTCAACTCATATTTTTCTTTTTTGTGTTAAGTTCCTTAAAAAATTTGGCATATGATGGCGTATTTTTAATCACCTCAAGTAAGGGGAGGTTAATACTTACCTTTGAGAGCATATTATAAATTTCAGTAAATTGCTTATCATGCTTCTCATTTTTTAACCTGCTTGAAAAAGGAATTGGCGGTCTGTATGGATTTGGAGATTTATGCCTCCTCACTAACTTTCTTAGTCTCAATTGATTGAGCTTTTCCTCCTTGTATTTCCTCGCCATCTTCTTCCATTGTTCCTTTATCCAAAGAATCATTAATGTTATTATCACCGATTTTGTTATCAAGTACCTTTCCACTTCTTAGGACTATGATTTCTTTGGCTTGCTTTGGTTGGCTTGGAAATTTTCCTTTTTGATTAGTTTGTACTTGATTAGCCAATTGACCCACTTGCATCTCAACCTTCTTAAGTGAGGCTTCCAAAGAGTCGAATCGTTTACTGTTCGCCTCTTGATTTTGAGTGCTTATTTGAATGAAAGCATTCAAATTATCTTCAAGTGAAGGTTTCTTAACTTACTCATGATTTGAACCTTGCCCTTGAAATTGGGGTCCCCTTTGATAAGGTTGGAATGAATGTTGAGGTGGAATTTGTTGTTGGTTATTCCATACAAAATTAGGGTGATTTCTCGAACCAGAATTATAAGAATTTGAATACGGGTCATTCCTTCCCCTTTGTTGGAACCTTTCAAAAGCAAAAGCTTTTTCTTTCTCTCCTTGGAATTGGTCAAAATTTGAAGGACATACATTTACATTGTGGCCTATCACACCACATGATGCACATGATTCTTGGCTTGCCCTCGGCAAGTTTCCTCTAGAATTCAACAATTTAACTTGCCTAGTCTATTCAACAATTTGACGTGCCATTTCTGAGTTTGCATTCAACTCATATGCCCCTCTTCTCCTTTCTCCAATGCTCTTTTGTTAAGAATTGGCTCCTAACATTTCAAATAATGCAACTATTTTAGCTGCTATTTTCTCTCCCATTGCCCCTTTTGAAGCATTATCCACTGTGTTCTAACATTGCTGAGTTAGCCCATCATAAAAAAAAATGATTGAGCAATTGTTATGGATAATAATGATGAGGGAATTGAAATAATAGAGATTTGAAGCGATCCCACACCTCATGAAATGGCTCCCCATTAAATTGGGTGAAAGTTGCAATATTCCCCCTAAGCTCCTTCATCTTTTGGTGTGAATAATTTTTCCATAAATTTGTTGTACACTTCGGTCCAAGTGGTCAAAGAATTTTCCGGTATGGTCATTAACCACACTTTTGCCCTATCTTTCAAACTATATGGGAAACATCTCATTTTAAGTTCATCCTCTGTTAGTGCTTGCAAAGGAAAAGTATGCAGTGTTGTGTAAAAATCTCGAATGAAGTTGAGGGGATCTACATTCGGTAATCCATGGAAGGATGGAAGCATACTATAATGAGTGTTTTTAAGTTCATAGTTCCTTACTGCGTTGCTCAACCGGATACACGATGTGGTTACTCCAATGATCGATCGGGCAAACTCCTTCATAGGTGGTTCCTCTACGTCACCCATTTCTATTCCAGTGTCCTCCTCAAATTGCTCGTCAATTTCTTCTCCTTCATGTCTCAAGGGATCTGCTCCTTTGGCTCTTGGTAATCTATGAATACCGTCTATATAAGGAACATGTTCGTTTCCTTGAGACCTTCGTCCTTGCATAAATCACCTAGGCAATTCAAAAAGGAACACTTTAAATAATAAAAGAATTAAAATAAAAGAATTAAACTACAATTAACAATTGCCTTCCCCGGCAGCGGTGCCAAAAACTTGTTGCTCTTGATTAATTACTACTACAAGCTACACTCGCAAGTATACGAGGTAGTTGCAGCAACGGTGATCGCCCCAAGGTCGCCTCACAAGTTAGGAATTGTTTGCAATAGTTTGATTGACAAGTAAATTAAAAAACAAGAGTGTGATATGTTGGAATGGTGAAAAGCGATTTTAATTTAAAAGTTAAACAAGTGGTAGTTGTGTAAGATCAAAACAATTCTAGGAATGGTGCCTAGGGTTGTAGATCAATTTAATCAAAGCTTAATTCTCAAATTATCCATTAGTATAACCTTGTATTTTAATTTGTTCCTTGAGTTTAATTAGTGATTACCAATTCATTAGTTTTTACATTCATGAATTAACAACAAATTGTTTTGAATTTGCAAATTAATAAACCCTAGAACTTTTATTTCTAATTCATTCTTAGGGTAGTTGATTACATAGTTCCAATATTGAATTTCACCTCTCAGTCCATCGTTCAATATTAAGTGATTAATAGGCGGCCAATCTATCAACCTAACATTCAATCCAATGCAATCAACCAATAATAAGGTATACAAATGGAATTATCAAATCAAGTCATCTAATTAAATCTACTATAACCCAAGGCATGAGTGAATTGGCTCATCATGGAATTAAAACACATATCAATATACATATTCATCAAATCAAAATTATACATTGCAATACTAATGTTCATAATAAAACAACAACAATATAGAAATGAATCAAAAGAGAGACTATGAAAAACCCCTTGTAGATGCCAAAAGTTGGACTACTTGTCTTCCTCCTAGCTTCCACCTTGATGTGTGATGAATAATTTTCAAGCTCCCTAAATTAATGGCTCTCCTCTTGAAGGATGGAATGTAACTTTCTCGAGCTTCAACCCCAATCAAGCTTTCTTCAAACCCTAATTGTCTAAGAATCTTGCTCACTCAATTTAATCCCTAATATTGATTGACTCTTATCTATGAAAGAAATGGCAATGGAGATGAAGAGAGAATGGTGTCTCTCCTCTTGTGAAAATCAAGAACAAAACTCAGCACCCTTCTTCAAAAACAGCCAACGTATATATACTACTCCACTCTCATCTTCTTTTAATTTTTTTAAGAAACATCCATCTCTTGCCAACTCACACACCACACTTTGTCTCCCACCATTTTCTTTGTTTATAATTTTTTCCATAAATTAGGCAAACTTTTTGATCTTTTATTATTTCTTTTTAAAAGATATCACCTATTGTCCCCCATCTTGTCCCCCCAATTTGTACAAAATGATTGAAAGAATTTTCACAAGAAACGGCCAAGTCATTTCAAGCTTGGTTGTGTCACTCATTTCCTTATGGACACGACCAAGTCATGTGGCCGTGTCCATGGCTGCCTCAAAATCTCCTTTCTTTTTCATGTGGAACATGGCCAAGGCTTGGCCATGTCTCTTGAGTGTGTTCTCCACTGTGCTTCCATCCTTGCTTTATTCTTTGGATGAGATACGGCCAAGGCCTTGGTCACGTCTCTTGGGTGTGTTCATGTCTGCCTTTGCTTCTTTGGTTTCACTCTTGGCTTCATCAAGTGAGACACAGCCAGTGGCTTGGCTGTGTATTCTCCTAGTGTCTGCTTCTGCCAATTTGTTCTGAAGGACATGACCAATGGCTTGTCAACTCAGGTCGTGTCATGTGTGTTGCCTAGATGAGAGACACGGCCAATGGCTTGGCCATGTATCTTGGTTATGTCACATGCTTTTCAACCTTTTTGATCCTTCAATTCATTCTTTTGAGCTTCCATCTAAATCAAACACTTCAAACAAACTTTAAACACAATTTAAATGATAAATTAACTTAAAGCCCATAAAATTAACCTAAATATATATACATATATGATCAAAATAGGATCTAGACCTGAAATGAGTTCTGAACTCAAAAAAGATTTGAGTTTTGGAGCCAGATTGGTTGGGTTTTGAACCCGAAATGAGTTCTGGACTAAAAAAAGATTTGGGTTCTGGACCCAGAATGAGTTTTGAACTCGAAAAAGATTTGAGTTCTGGACCCGGGTTGGTTTGGGCTTTGGACTCGACATTGTTTTGGATACTTAGATCTGAGTTTGGGTACTTAGACCCGAGATTGAATTTAATTTGGATACTTAGACCTGAGACTAGATTTGATTTGGGTACTTGGACCCGAGACTGGTTACTTAGACTCGAGATTGGATATATGGACTCGAGATTGAATTAGATTTGGGCAATTGGTCCTAAGAATGGGTTCTTGGACCTGAGATTAAATTGGATTTGGGTACTTAGACTAGAGATTGGGTACTTGGACCCAAGACTAGATTTGATTGACCTTCTGTCAGTTTGAGAATTTTTGCTTTCTTCTAGCTGGTTATTCCATTCTTCAATGGATTGTGGTTCATCACCCTCAAAATGGATCTTCATCCTTTGTCATTGGGTCTTCACCCTTCAAAATGGATCTTCATCCTTGGAGATCGGGTCTTCACCCTCTAAAATGGATCTTCATTCTTTGTCATTGGGTCTTCACCCTTTAAAATGGATCTTCATCCTTGGAGATTGGGTCTTCACCTTCAAAATGGATCTTCTTCCTTTGGACATTGGGTCTTCACCCTTCAAAATGGATCTTCATCCTTTGGAGATTTGTCCTATATTGGCTTCAGCTCTTCTAGCTGGACTAATCTTTTATTCTTCAATCTTCATTTTCTTTGAAAGTTCTAATTTTCTTCTTATTCCATTCTTAAATGAACTTTTGCAAAAAATTCAGTTATTTTTTAGCTAGTCCTCATATCCTCTCTTTGCCCCCTACGTTGCAAAATATTGAAAGTAAGTCTGAAAATATTTTGTACATGCATATACTTAAAAATTAAAAAGAGGAACTTTGCCCCTGTGTCGGCTCAAATTAATGATTTTTCCATGCAGGCTCTGGTTGATGTTTGTGTATTTTTTGGTTCCTTGCATAAGCATGCATCTATTTTTAAAGTCACTGGATCTTCCTTAAGTAATGGGCCTTCCATGCCGCCTGATTCCATATATGCTTCTCATTTGTTTCATAGAGTATCTATTGTTTACCTTGACAAAGGATAGGCAATACAAGACAACAAAATACATTATGATATGCTCATGTATGCATGATATGCATGGGTGATACTTACAGTGGTTCTATTGACTCACAGACCGAGGTGATAAGCTGAAGTGCTCTCATGGATTCCTTCCAGATGCTCGTTTAGATCTTTCATTGGAATGGCAGAAAAATTCACATTTATGGCTTTTATTTCCAAGATGTTGAAAACATGAGTGGTGAGGCCCAAGCAGCATAGTCAGAGATACATATATTTCAAACTATGATTCAGTACATCAATTTGTAGCTTCTTCATAACCTTACCAATAATCATTTACTTTTCCCAATGTATCCTTTGAGGTTCGACGGTTTAACATAATTTTCTTAACTTGAAGGCTTTGTATGACAAAAATACATTTTTTTTAAATCTTAAAATCATATTTTGGCTTTGTCAAATCAGTATCATTATACCTCATGACTCGATTTTACAAATTAACAAATCTATAATATGACAATCCTAGTTACCATACTAAACTCAGAAATTATTTTTATTTGAGCAAGAATTGTTGCACTTCAGATAGGCACGTACACATTACTTGACCAAAGGTCTCATTGAGTTTGAATATTGTCTATCTCATATGCATGCTTATTCAAACTATTTTCACTAATAGACTCTACCTACCAAGAGAGATCAACATGTCTTTAATGGGCTTGAAACAGGTCTATAAGAGACATGGTTTAAGTGAAGGCCATTTTGATATTAGAGCTGATGTGACATTGCTGACAAACCTTCACATCAAAATCTTCTATTGGAGCTATAGGCAGCTGGGAGCAATCTTGCTAAACTCCAATTTCCTTCTATCTCCTTGGAAGAATATAGAACTGATTAAAATGATCTTCATCTTTTCCTTTTGCTTTTGCACAAACTCAGGACCCTTTTTCTTTGTTTTTTTGTTTTTTTTTCTTTCTTTCTCTTTTTGTTTTTGCTTTTTTTTGTATTTTTTCATTTTTTTGTTCTCTTTTTTTTTTGCTCTTTCTCTTTTTTTTTGCTCTTTTTTTTTTGTTATCGAGTCTTAGATCCAAAAGAATTGCCTTGACTATGGATAAGTGGAGTAGAGTGAGTCTACTTCAGTGAGGATAAATACTTTGTTGTCCTGACTTTATCTTAATGATGAACGAGACCGAAGATATTAAATCTGGTTCAGGTAATCTTTAACTATCTTTGTGGTCTTGACTATGCATCTTTTCCTTGATATTCTTTCCCTTTTATTCCTTAGTGATCATAAGACTTATCAAAAGTATAACAACAGCTCAGGGTAGGTCATTGGGTTTACTAGCCAAAGAAGAGTAAGCTAAAATTTTATGAAGGCTCAAAGGGATAGCTAGGGATTGATATTTAATAGGGTGGATACTAGTTGTTGGCTTATCAAATAATACCTAGATCATCTCTCTCCTAAATAAGCAGAATTCAATTTCACCTCGAAGATTCATCAAAGCATATTCTAAGATTGATTAGGACCTAGACAAAGGTCATTAAGGAGGAGCCCTCTCTAAGTAAGCATACACAACTCAATGCTATAGAACAATTCTCTCACCTAGTAAAGTCATTCAAATCATGATGTATAGATACGTTAATTTATAAATATCAAGCTAGATTCGTCATTGGTTGAGCACCAAAATGAACAAAGACCATGAAAGATTTAATGAAAAATAATTTATTCGAACAAACATAATTTGAAAAAATATAATTGTTCCAATTAAATATAAAGAAAGCAAAATAGAAGTGTAACACCCCTTGACAATCTTATATATAAAAAAAACTAACAAAGGATGTCACATAATGTATATTCACTTATTCACTTATTATTATTTTTTATAATATTAAAAACAACAACAATAAAAATTTTGGCAGAGTTTTTCCTAAAAATTCGACACTGCCAAATCTTCATCAAACAAAAACACAACCTACAGAAGAAAAACACTCCCAATAATTTTGTTTAATCTCAACTCCAATTTCAAACTCTCAAACAATCATCTATAATCTATTTTAAACATCAATACTTTTACCAATATATTTTAATATTAAACATATATCATCTTTATCAATATATATATATATAAAGTTATACTTCAAGCAACTTATAAATTATAACTCATACAACAAAGTATTTAAAAATCTCTAACTACCCATAATTATACAACTGTCATTTAAAATTTAAATACTGCTATGTGAACTGAACAAAATATATTATACATATTTCTACATATAACACCTTCTCTGATGCAGGTAATTTAAGGCTCTAAAATCTTACTCTCCTAGATCCAATCCACCTGTTTGATCTGCGCCTCAGAAATAAATCTAACACGCTAAGCTACTATTTAGTAGTACTTACATATTCATAATTTATCAATAATTATAACATAAGAAAATCAATATTAATATTTCATATAAATAAAATAAAATTATTACTTTAAAATACCAATTAGGAAGTATTATATTAAAATATCAAATATGAATTATCACTTTAAAACACTAAGAAAATATATGAATAAATCTTTAAAATGTATATTAACTCAATATTATATAAATAAGTTCAATGTTTACTTAGTGGTTAATCACTTTAAACCATTAACTTATCTTGGTAAGTTTTACTTGATTTGCCCTCATATATTGATTTAAAAATCTAGGTTCGGATAACGGGATAACTGATGGCCAGTAAATATCCACTATAATGAATATGGCCAATGGCCCATTAGTGACACGAATACCCACTATCACTGATGATACAATGTTCCCTCTGATGGCACGAATGTCCATTGTCACCAGTAACACAAAATGTCCACTATTACTATAGAAGCCTACCCTCTGGCTAACCATTCAATCTAGAAGCTAGGTTTAATATCAATATAATCGGGCAATCCAATTATTTTCTTATTTTTAGTCAATTTGACAATCGATAATAATAATAATAATATTTTTAATAATTATTTAAAGCAACAACCACTTTCTCATTAAACAATTGACATCAAACCTTTAACAATTAAATTTAATAAACTTTACTTCCTCTATTTGCTATAAAAATTTTAATTTATTTCTTAACTCTTAAAAAATCTGTCAGATTCTTACTTTGTATGGCAGTATCTTTTTCCTAATTCTTTCTCAGTACTAAATATCCATTAAAAATTATATATATTTACTAATAAGTGTCAAGAACATACATAAACTTATATTTAAAATTTCATATTTTTTTGAGTTCCTTTACTATGTTTAATAATTATGTTTTCCAACCCTATATATTCTATTTTTGCAATAACTTTACTGCTAGTGCCCATTTCCAAATTTTATTTAGGTACAAATATTCATAAAAATTAATGAAATGTTAACCATAAAACAATAATATATATATTAACTTGTATATAAAATGTTAGAGTTTTCTGGGTTGTTTTACTATAGTTTCTAATTGAGTTTCTCAAATCCTAAAATTTTGGCTCTACTGGTAAAGTCAGGGCAACTTGTGTTCTTTGATTTTTCTTTAATAATAAATCATCTTTAAAAATTATGAAATTTTATAAACTATCTATTAACACATAGATAAACGTCCATGTAATATTTCATAATTTTTAAACCTTTATAGGTTAGTCTAAAAATTCTGACAAAATACTTCACAATTAATTCAATTATGGTTCAACTAGCTTCCATAAACGTAAAAAAGAAAATCACAAGAAAATTAAATAATAGCAAACAATTAATACACAAGCATAAATCTCTTTTCAAAGTAGATATTCCTTTCTCTTCCCTGATTTTTCTTGAATTTATGGTGATGATTTTAGGGTTTTTCACTTATTCTAATGAATTCTACTAAGAATTTTAGGTTATAAGTGAATTTTCCTTAAATTTTCACTTATTTTGATGGAAGGAAGAGGAGGAAATGGAGTTTTTGGCTATGAAAGAGGTAAGGTCAGTTTTGGGATGGGGAAGAAAAAGAAAATAGATTTTTTCTATTTATATACATTAATTGGGGTTTTTGATCATATAAGGTGTGCCCGCCATAACTTTGGTGCACCTACTTTTTTAAATTATTTCTAATTTGACTTTTAGTTCTGTAAAATCATAAAAATTAAATTTTTTTAATTATTTTGAAGTTCTATTATTCATATTTCACATTTTAATTTAAATAAAAATCCAATTTTGGGGTCAAAAATGTATTTCTGTAGGGTTTTACCACTTAAAGATTCTTTTGCAGAAATATGATATGTCCATATCGGAATTAAATTTTTAATTTTTAAAGACTTAACTAACCCTATTTTTCATTCATCATAAATACCCGAGTCACTCTCTAGATTATACATAGCTCTATATTGGTATAATTCAAAAAGTCAACTTTTAAAAATTTTAGACATTACAAGAAGAGCAACATTCAAGCTAAGAGAAGTTCAATGAGTTGAGCTTCTTCTCTCTTCACATCTTCAATACTCTCATCTTGAAAAGAGGATAAGACAAAATCTTCCTCCAATCCTCTTCCTACCATGAAGGTTACTGGTGGTGATATTCTATTGAACCTAGACAAAGGATTATCCTTTATGCTGGGCGTATCAGGTTCAGGTAGCTTGCCACTATTGATTAGATCTTAGATCTCATGCTTCAATCAAGTACATCTATCGGTCCCATGTCCTTGTGTATGATGAAATTAACAAAAATCTTTAGTATCAATGTTTGGAGGTAAAGGATTCTGCAAGGATTGAGGAGCCAATGATTGTAACAACCCCTTTTTTTGTAACTTGTTGAAAACCCAAGATAGAGGTTTCCCCAACTCTGAAAACTGTCTTCTACTTCCTTGACCAGTTGCATTAACATCAACTTTCCTATGTGTACTTTGATTGCCAAACTAATAATTCTACTTTACAGAAAATAGTTCTTCTCTCTTTTCCACTCTTCTATTTGCAAGCCAACTTGAAGAAGATCTTTGAAATCCCTTATAAAGGTGTGAGACAACCTTTCACGGACCCATCAAGCCTCCTTTTGAGAAGTGTAGCCTTAGTTCTCCTTCTCTTCATGTAATTAACAAAATTCTCATTTAGTCTTTGCCTGATAGTCTCCACCTCCATCAAAGTTACTTCCAATTCAATATTGTACCCATACTACTGGATGAAGGCCTTATACAACGTATCCTAATCATTTTAGGTACTTTCTTTCAAGATATTGAACCAATTATGCACAACAGGATCCAATGAGAGCATAAAATACCTTAGAGTTTGAGCCTTAGTAGCTCTGGCAGACTGCATGGCAGTGATGTATTGCTTAACATGCAAGTGAGGATTTCCTGTACCATTGTACCTAGCTAAAAAAGGCATCTTGAACTTATAAGGAACCTCCTCATCTTATTCAAACAACTTGTCTATTTCTGACATCTCATAATCTTTCATCTTCTTTTCAAATTTCTTTTCTAAAACAACAATTAGTTTCTTAATATCTAAAGTTTCAGTCTTTTCCACAATTGCTCTCTCCATAACCTTTGGCTCTTTCTTCTTATCTTGTTGATCTTGGAAGTATTGAGCCCAGTTATCATCATCATCAATAACCACTTTGTCATCATCAAAGGCTACTTCGCCAACCTTAGCCTTTCCCTTATGTTTTTGCTTATAAGTGTTGGCAGATGCCTCAGCAGTATTCCCCAAAAGCACAACCAATTAGCTCTTCATAGTCTCAGCCAGGGCCTCCTTCAATTCTTCCATGGATTGAGGGCATCATCCACCATCCTTTGAATCTATTCAGGATCCTTTGCTCTTGGTGAAAAGCTAATTGAGTTGCTACTGGATTCTACATCATCGACGTAGGTAGGATTATCGTACACTCTTGAAATATTATACTCCAGGTCTGTGAGCCAGAAAGGATAAATGACATGTTATGTAATGCATATATGCATGTATGCATGAACAATAAGCAAATAAAGATAATTAGGACGTTCCTTCCAACCTTATAACTTTCACACACGAATGGCAAGTCTCTTTTTCTAGGTATATAGTCAACAAAATATCAACATGGGATATTCTGTTTTCAAAAAATTTGTAACACCGCCTACATAGTCTATACACTTAACTACAAAGGTGATGTCACCTAATTACTTACACTTGACTATTTATGTATTATAGAAATAAAACTAAAATACTTCTATGCATTAATGCAGTTATTAAACTTTCAAAAGAATTACTATAATCATGCCTATATTACAAACATATATTTGTTAATTTATAAAGAACTCCTATTGTTAACTTATATTATTATAAATCTCAAACTACTCTCAAACTTATACAACTATCATACAAAATTATAAAGTATTTTCATGTGAACTATACATAATACAATATTTACAATATTATTCTTTAAACCTTTGTGATGCACTCGACTTGGTACGTATATCTCTTACTCTGCAGTCTCAACTCTTCATGTTTGATCTATGCGTCAGAAAACATTTCTAACACACTAAGCAAAGCTTAGTGGTGCTTATGTATTTATAAAATGCAAGAAGATTTAAAGGAAAGAGATCTAAACATTAAATAATTTAGAAACAATGGAAAGTATTACTTTTAGAACGTTAAATAAAGAAATTAATAAATTCATTTAAACTTGAAATACTAAACATTCTCAAATTCAAAATCAGTTAATTTAACAATAACCATATAACACATTATTTTTTATGTAGATAGCTTCTTTGATTATGCCCATACATATTGAACTCAGATCCTAGATTTGGATAACGGATCAATGTTGGCAATTTAATGTCCACTGTCTAAAATTTGGCCAATGGGCCACTATGGCACGAGTGTCCACTGAATATGGTGACACAGAGTGTGTATTGATGGTACAGAGTGCAAACTATCACTTTAGATATCCTCCCTTTGGCTAGTCATTCAATCCCAAGCTATATCTAAAATCAATATGATTTGGGCAATTAAGTAGTTTTTAATTAACATTAAATTATGTATAGAACTTCAATGGAATAGTTCTTTGATCAACACTTGGTATCACACATATTTATCATATATTCAAAATTAATCTGTTATGCTACTTGTTAGGGTTGATTTCAAAAATTCTTTATACTTTGAGGACTTATAATCTTTTCAGTTGGAATTATAGATGAAAAATAAAGAAAAAGTTATTTTGGGTAATTTCTTCAAGTGACATGCCCAATGACATGGGCATGTCAATGACCGTGTCATTTGCCTATTCTTACAAAAGCTTTGACATGCCCAATGTCATGGGCATGTCACTGGCCGTGTTATTTAACTTGTATTATAGTAGCTATGACACACCTAATAACATGGGCATATCACTGGCTGTGTGATTTATCTTTCATCACAGTAACTATGATACGCCCAATGACAGGGGTGTGTTACTGGTCATGTCATCAATATTGAAAAAAAGCATTGTTAACATGCCTAGTGACATGGTCGTGTCACTGGCTGTGTCAAGTAAAATTATGTATTTCACACACTCAATAACTTAAACACAATATATCCAAATTTATGATAAAAATGATTCAAAAACTAGTTTCTTTGTCATAGAAAGAGTCTATATTAAATACTTTTTAGTAATAACTCATTAAAGATAACTTAATCAACCTATTCAAACAATAAAATTCATAGAAATTTAAATAGTTGCAAATTAAAATACATAAGCACATTCCTCTTTCAAAATCCCTTTTCTTCTTTAATCACTTGTTGATAATCTCAACTTTTCCAGCTTGTTCTTCTAAAAACTTATAACTAGATGTTATTTTCTCTTAAATTTTGGCTAAATTTTTGAAAAAAAAGGAAGGAAGGAGAAGTTTTGGTGATGAAGGTCATATGCGTGGAAAGAAGAAGAGAGAAGAAGAAAGAAACTTCTACATATTCACAAACTCGTCAACTATATATATATAGTTTAATCTAGTGTGGCCACTCTCATCTTAGCTATGGTGCACCCTCACTCTTAACCTTTAATTCCAATTCAATTTTTAGTCTCATAAAACCGTAAAAGTAAATAATTTCTTTAGTAAATTTTATGTTTTACTATTTACATCACTTATCCATGCCACTTTTATCACTATTCACTATCAATTATCAATATTAAATTAAAAGTTTAGTATTTAAAATTTTAAACATTATAATTCTCCCACACTAAAGAAATTTCCTCCTTGAAATTTACCTATTATGGAAGTTTGAAATAATTGAGGGTATTGTTGTCTCATAGTCTCTTCATTTTCCCAAGTGGCTTCCTGTATTGAATGATTTCTCCACAACACTTTCACTAAAGGAATGCGCTTATTACACAACTCCTTTATTTTACAAGCTATGATAACCATTGTTTCTTCTTCATAATTTAAATCTGGCTAAATTTCAATGGACTTTGTTTGAATCACATGTGAAAGATTTGATCTATATTGTCTGAGCATCGACACATGGAATACATTATGAATCTTAGCCAATTCTGGAGGCAAAACTAGTCGATAAGCTACTGGACCTACACGTTCAAGTATTTCATATGGTCTAATAAACCTAGGACTTAGTTTACCTTTCTTTCCAAAGTGAAGAGCATTCTTCCATGGTGATACTTTCAAAAATACCTTATCTCCCACACTATATTTAATATCACACCGTTTCAAATCTGCATAAAATTTTTGTCTATCCATTGCAATTTGTAATCAATCCTTTATAAGCTTCACTTTGTCTTAAGTTTGCCTTATGAGATCAGGTCCCATAAGTTTGCTCTCATTCAATTCCACCCAACACAATGGAGTTCTACACTTCCTTCCATAGAGTGCTTCGTATGGTGCTATCCCAATACTCATTTGATAACTGTTTTTATAGGCAAATTCTACTAAAGGCAAATATCTATCCCAACTACCTTCAAAATCAATTACACAACTTCTAAGCATATCTTCAAGTACTTGTATCACCCTTTCCGATTGACCATCATTCTATGGATGAAAAGCAGTACTAAAATGAAGTCGTATACCCAATGCTTTCTAAAAACTTTCCCAAAATTTTAAAGTAAAGCGAGGGTCACGATCTGAAATAATAGACATTGGTACTCCATGAAGACTGACTATCTCATTAATATACACTTTCAGCAAGTCTATCCATTAAATAATCAACTTGAATGGGAAGGAAATGAGCTGATTTGGTTAATCGATCAACAATTACCCAAATTGTATCATGCTTCTTTTGGGTGTTTAGAAGACCAGTCACAAAATCTATGGTGATTCTATCCCACTTTCATTCTGGTATTGATATAGGTTACCTGATGAAACTTGATGTTCTGCTTTTACTTGTTGGCACACTAAACATCGAGTCACATATTCAATAATATCTCTCTTCATACTAGGCCACCAATAATGAGACTACAAATTCTGATACATCTTCACCAAGTATACACTCCTTTAGTTCCTTCACATCTGATACACACAATCGATCTCTATAATACAATCCACCATCTTCTAACATAACATAATCTGGCTTTTCACCTTTATACACTTGTTTCAAAATTTCTAAAAACTTTTGATTTTGTTTCTAAGCTTCTATCACTTTTTGCTTTATGGTTGGTTCAACCCTCAATTCTGATAACATAACACTTTATATTATTTAGTTTATTTAATTTATATATACATATCATACTATAATATTATATATATAGCATACCTGCTAAAGTCTTTCAACTTAAAGCATCGGCTACCACGTTAGCTTTTCCAGGATGGTAGTCAATAATATAGTCATAATCTTTGATCAATTCCATCCATCTCCTCTAAATAAATCTCACTAATATATTTCTTTTTAAATTCTTCTTGGAAAAATACCCAAGTGAGTCTACCTGTGGGCACACCTTTTTGGTTTGTATCCCACCAGGCATAAGCTTGTTCCTGCAACAAGAAAACTGCACACTCCAATCTTTCCTCATTAGTACAATCCAGAATATCAAAACTCTCACAATCCTCTCCATCCAATACTCCACTACTGAAGACTCATCAGTATCATGAGCTTTAAAATCTTATGCTCCTAATTTCCTAATTCTCTCCAATGGAGATCTTTTGGTCACTGGCAGTGGAGGTTGTGCAGGAGGAGCAGCTCTTATAATTTGCCTAAGAACTTCCCCTATATTTCTTACAAATTAGGGATTTAAAGGAATTTGTTTCGCATAAGGTTTCAATTGTTGCTAATTCCCCATACTAGCTTGACTGTGCAAGGATGTAGCTTATTCCTTTGCACCTTGATGGGATTCAGAGGCCATCTTATACATTTATACATAAAAAATAACTGTATCAAACATTTATTCAATTATATAGTTCACATAGCAATAACAGTTGTAACTCTCTTTTCTTTTAACCCACAAACTTAGGACCGCCTAAACCTGCTCTGATACCACTAAATTTACCACCCCCTACATAGTCCATACACTTATCTACATAGGTGATGTCACCTAATTACTTACACTTGACTATATATGTATTATAGAAATAAAATTAAAATACTTCTATGCATTAATGCAATTAATAAACTTTCAAAAAACTACTATAATCATGCCTATATTACAAACATATATTTGTTAATTTATAAAGAACTCCTATTATTAACTTACATTATTATAAATCTCAAACTACTCTCAAATTTATACAACTGTCATATAAAATTATAAAGTATTGCCATGTGAACTATACAGAATACAATATTTACAATATTGTTCTTTGAACCTTTGTGATGCAGTCAACTTGGTACGTATATCTCTCACTCAGTAGTCTCAATTCTTCTTGTTTGATCTATGCACCAAAAAATATTTCTAACACGCTAAGCAAAGCTTAGTGGTGCTTATGTATTTACAATGTGCAAGAAGATTTAAAGGAAAGAGATTTAAACATTAAATAATTTAGAAACAATGGAAAGTATTACTTTCAGAACGTTAAATAAAGAAATTAATAAATTCATTTAAACTTGAAATACTAAACATTCTCAAATTTAGAATAGATTAATTTAACAATAACCATATAACACATTGTTTTCAATGTAGTTAACTTCTTTGATTATGCCCATACACACTGAACTCAGATCCTATATTTGGATAATGGGTCATTATTGGCAATTTAATATCCACTATCAAAAATTTGGCCAATGGCCCACTATGGCATGAATGCCCACTAAATATGGTGACACAGAGTGTCTGTTGTTGGTACAGAGTGCCCACTATCACTTTAGATATCCTCCCTTTGACTAGCTATTCAATCCCTAGCTAGATCTAAAATTAGTATGATTTAGGCAATTCAGTAGTTTTTAATTAACATTAAATTATGTATAACTCTTCAATGGAATAGTTCTTTGATCAACACTTGGTATCACACATATTTATCATATATTCAAAATTAATCTATTACACTACTTGTTAGGATTGATTTTAAAAATCCTTTACACTTTGAGGACTTATAATCTTTTCGGGTAGAATTACAAATGAAAAATAAAGAAAAAGTTGTTTTGGGCAATTTCTTCAAGTGACACGTCCAATGACATGGGCGTGTCAATGACCGTGTCGTTTGCCCATTCTTACAGAAGCTTTGACATGCCCAATGACACGGGCGTATCACTGGCTGTGTCATTTAACTTGCATTACAGTAGCTACGACACGCCCAATGACATGGGTGTGTCACTGGCCATGTCACTTATCTTTCATCACAATAGCTATGACACGCCCAATGACATGAGCATGTTACTGGTCGTGTAACAATATTGAAGCACAACATCATTGACACGCCCAGTGACATGGCTGTGCCACTAGCTTTGTCAAGCAAAATTTTATATTTTGCACATTCAATAACTTAAACACACCATATCCAAATTTATGATAAAAATTATTCAAAAACTAGTTTCTTTATCATAGAAAGAGTCTATATCAAATACTTTTCACTAATAACTCATTAAAGATAACACAATCAACCTATTCAAACAATAAAATTCATAGAAATTCAAATACTTTCAAATTAAAATACATAAGCACATACCTCTTTCAAAATCCCTTTTCTTCTTTGATCACATGTTTATAGTCTCAACTTTTCCAGCTTATTCTTTTAAAAACTTATAACTAGATGTGATTTTCTCTTAAATTTTGGCTAAATTTTTGAAAAGAAGGAAGAAAGGAGAAGTTTTGGTGATGAAGGTGATGATATGCGCGGAAAGAAGAAGAGAGAAGAAGAACGAAACTTCTACATACTCACACACCTGTCAAATATATATATATATATAGTTTAATCTAGTGTGGCCACTCTCATCATAGCTATGGTGCACCCTCACTATTAACCTTTGATTCCAATTCGATTTTTAGTCTCATAAAATCATAAAAATAAATAATTTGTTCAGTAAATTTTGTGATTCACTATTTACATCACTTATCCATGCCACTTTTATTACTATTCACTATCAATTGTCAATATTAAATTAAAAGTTTAGTATTTAAAATTTTAAACATTACAAAATTCCCTCGGATGATTTTAACCAATAGTTATATTTTCAAAAATAAAATTTAGTTCATGATAATTCTCATTAATTAGGCTTTAATCCATCCAATTAAATAAAATAACTTTTATGCTATATGTGATTAAAACTAAATTAAGAGGTTTATTATAAATAGATTTCTCATTTGAAAAAGTAACTAATGATTCATGTCAAAAACAAGCCCATGATTAATAGTTCTTAGTATAAGCTAGGCTCATAATTGATTTTTGGTATTCCATAATTGACCTAAATATTTGTAAGCTCAAAAAATAATTTTGTTTCAAAGCCCTTGGGCTTTTAAGCTTGGGTCATAGGGTTGAAAAAGATTTTTGACCTATCTTGAAAAGACTATCTTGAAGATTTTGAAAATTTTGAATTTGGTCTCTAGGATTTAAAGGAAAAAAAATTATTTTGAGTGTACAATATAACTAGGTCATATTAGAAAAAGTGCAAACCAAATAAGCCATGGTTCAAACTAAGATATATCAATCATAGTCAAACAATAAACATTTTGGGTAAAAACCTAAGGAAAATAGCTAGGTTAATTATATGAGCTTAAGTCTTTGGGTTGAAAGCTTTGGTTCCCATAGCAAGTATATACCAAAAGATACAAGGTATGAGTGGTTATGTCATGCTAGATCTCCATACCTTGAGTGAAAGTATGATATCCCTTACATAACACAACACAGATTACACAGACATCCTAACTCACACACGCAATGCAATCTAAATGATGCAATGGATAATATTATAATAAGAATAAATAAAATAATATAAAGACCAACAGAATCAACTTCTCTTATCCCCAGTGGAGTTTTCACTATGAGCGGAGATTTTCATCCCCACTCCCATATGGAATGGTTCTTGCGACTTCGGCACTATTAGGCTCAGGGCCTTAGAGAACACGTGCATAAACCTAGAGAAAATGGAGTCACCACCCAGATGGGCCAGGAGAAAGAAAGGGGTGGATGACTCAATTCCTAAGGAATCTCCAACCCCTTAATGGGTTCGGAAGGTTGGGTATGAGTGGGAAAGGTGAGAATGACCCAACACCCCCACAACGCCTGGTTCATTGGAACCGGTCTCCTTTTCAGATCTAAATATTATTAAATTAATAACTTATCATAGCATTATCCATACTATACACATATTAAAGTAAATAAATATTCATTGTATTAAAATCAAAGAATGTCCAAACAAAACAATAAATGGGCACCCATACAATATGGAAAAATGCCCTTACAATATCCAAAATAAATTAGGATACACCTTTTGATGGAAAACATGCCTTTTACATTAATCTCAAAATCCAAAACTAATTAAATTGCATTGAACCTAACTAAGGAGGTACCCACAATGTGGAAACATACTCTTACATAATGAAAACTAAAATAAACCAATAAAAGACATTCAACCATTCATCATGAAAGTAAACCATTCAATATAAGTCAAATAAAATAATTAAGATCAAGATATGATGATTTAAACTAAGATTAAAGTATGTAAAGTTGGATTGAAATTGCAACTAAAGACTAAATATACAAACTAGGGTTTTATGAATTAGGGTTTAGGAAAATATAATTAGGGTTTAGAGTTTTTAAAAACAGGATTAGGGTTCTAAGGTTTTCTGCAAAGTTTCAAGTTAAATCTTAATTCATTATGAATCTTAAACAAATAAAAGATGACTAAATGAGCTACTAGACGAAGCAAGAATTAAATATGAACCTACTGTGAGTTTAAAAGTCAATCAATAACAGCTACTGGATATGTTTTAATAAAAACATATAAATCAAAATCAATGAATATAAACTTACTGGAAGTATTTTCACAAAAGGATAAATATAATCAGTTTTGAAATCATCATCAAAACATCATGTGTTTAATTTAAGTGGATTAAACTTAGAGAACGTACCTTGGTTGTTGGCTCCACAAAAATTATTGTTTGATTCAAACTACTGCTTGCACCAAATTTAACTTCTGGCCAAGCTACCACCAAGATAGAAGACACTGCCTTGCTACCTTGTTTTTATAAATGGGATAGCCTCTTGTTACTTATTGCTTAGGTCGGGCATGTCGATTCGAGAAAACTTAGGCTGGGTAGACTTTTTTTTAGGATCCGGACCATTTTTGGCTCTTAAAATTATTATACACTAGTTTAAATAAATAGGCTTGATCTGACTTCCTTTTTAATTATGGTCAGACTGGATTAAGTCCAAATTTAAGGGTCAACAATCATCCATCTTCATCACCATCTCCAATTCCTATCATCTTCCATTTCTTCTATAGACAAGTTTCTTTAATATTTTTGGATAGTGCTTGGGTTGTTCTTGAATAGGATCTTAAGAGGACTTGGGAGTTCTTCATCACATTCAAGTTGAGCTAGGAGGAAGAACAAGAAGTTCAACTCTTAGCATCTTCAAGGGGTTTTTCTATTGTCTTAATTAATTTATTTTTTGAATTTTTGTGTTGTACACATTAATACTTCAATCAATATTTGTGAGTTGAATTATATTGAGATGAATATTTACTTTGAATTGATGATGAGCTAAATTACTCATGCCTAGGGTTTATAGTAGATTTGATTAAATGACTTGATTCAACATTTCCATTAATATAACTTGTTATTAGTTGTTTGCATTGGATTATATGTTAGGTTGATAGAGTAGTCTCCTATTGATCTCTTAATATTGAATGAAGGACCAAGAGGTGAAATTTGATATTGGAACTATGTAATCAACTACCCTAAGAATGAATTAGAAATATAAGTTCCAGGGTGTACTTTATTTGCTAGTTAAGGCAATTGGTTTTTGTTAATTCATTAATGTGAGAATTAATGAATTGATAATTGCTAATTCACATTGAGGAGGAAATTAAGTTATAGAGTTGTGTTAATGAAAAATTGAGAATTAAGCTTTGATTAAATTGGCCTATAAATCCTATGTACCATTCCAAGAATTGAATTAATCTTGCACAACCATCACTAGCTTACTTTTAAATTTTAATTTCTTTTCACCATTTCAATAACATACACTCAAACTTTAATATTTTGTTTAAATCAAACTATTGCAAAATAATTCCTTCCTTGTGAGACAACCTTGGGGCGATTACTATTGCTATAATAACCTCATATACTTGCGAGTGTCGCTTTATAGTAGTATTAAGTAGAGCACAACAGTTAACACTTAAATTCATTATTCATGTATGACATTATTCACATTGGCTTACTTTAAAGGGTGTTGCTATTTTTTTTAAAGTGGCAATATTTATAACTTATTGTTTATTATCAAAAATGTGAATAGTGCATTGATTTGGAAATTAAAAACTATTACTTTATGATAAATGGCAATGTGGTATGAATTGTATGAAAAATATAGAAATGAGTTACATTATAGATGTGACTAAGACTTATGCCAAATGTGATTGTAAAATGTGGAAAATGACTATAGAATGTGAAAATTATAGAAAGAAAATAATTGCAATGAGAATGGATAAAATATGATAAAATGTGTGATGTATATTTTTCCTTATATAATGTCTTGTTAAAATTGTATTTAGTACTACCGAGTTGGTATGCCAATGATATGTCATGACATTTTTATATGCCTTTGGGTGAGATATACTGTAGACCCCTAATTTTAGCCCTAAGCTAATTTGATCTCAATTAAAGAAGGCCAAGCTAAATTTTATTAGATTTTAAAAGCTTAAACCTAGTTTATAGCTTTTAAATAGGTCAGTCCAGTTTTAAAAGGCCTAAATTAAATTGGTTTAATGTTTAAAACCCTAACCTAGTATGATTTAATTTTTAAAGGACCAAATCAACTCCAACTCAATTTTAAAAGCTTGAATTAAATTTGGCCCAATTTTAAAAGTCCGACCAGGCTCGATTTAACCTTAAAAACTAAAATATGGTGAATTGGCATGCCAATTCAGAATGGCGAATTAGGCATTCCTAATTCGCCATGGTCTTTAAAATTTGGTTTTTAACTTTTATTACCTTGTAGTTTTAATTTCCTAATTAAGATTGGACTTTGTTTGACCGTCAAATTAGCATAATAGGGTTTTGTTTTAAACTTGCTTTGCCTATAAATAACAACAATTAATACAGAAAAAAGGAGGGGAGGGAATTAATATAGAAACACCAACAATAATAAACACAAAGTACACATAAAAGCCAAAATGAATAGCAACCAAAAGGACAATAGCTTGATCCTTGGATCAATAAAGCACCAGCCAAGAACTTAATTTTTCCAAGTTATCTAAAAGGCAAACAGACAAGCTTGATTCAGTAAACTCTACTTGGTGGAGGCTTCAACGTAGGTTCAATTTTCTTTAACCAATTTTTTTCATTACTTAGTTATGCTTATTAATTCATTGCATGTTTAAAACAGTAAACAATATTGTAATAGTAGGTCCTGGGTTTGAATAAAAATAAATAAAAACTTGGTCGCCTTATTTTTATAAATTCTAAAAACCTTAAAACCCTAACTTTGCATATAAAATCCTAAATTGCATAATTAAACCTTAGTTTTTAGAATAAGTTCATACCTAAAATCCTAATCTTATAATTTTGCATATTTTGTTACCAAGAATCCTAGTTTAGGGAAAACCTAATTTTTATAAATATAAAACCCTAGTTAAATGAAACCCTAATTCCACAACAAAACTTATTCTAAAAATCGTTTATCTTTCAAGGGCACTGCCCCCGATCCCCCGCCTGTTAACTAGTTAGCGGGATAGCCGTAGACGCGACTCATGTCGTCACGCACTATATTTCCTTAATGGGATAATATTAAGATGTGTTCATTATTTTATTTTTAATTATTCAATTATTTTCATGTGTTATATTATTTTTTCCTTGCTTTATTCTTTTCCTTAGATTTATATGTATTTTTAAAGGGAATTATAAAAGGCATATTTTCATATAGTGTGGGTGCCTTGTTTATTTAGTTTATATAATTTACTTTATTTTAAGATTTTTTGGGACTATTGTAAGGGACACATTTTCACTTATGGTGGTGTCCTATTTTATTTATTTTATTATCTTTATGGACATTAGACATTATTATAAGGGCATGTTTTCATTTTATACGGGTGCCCATTTTATTGGTTTGGACTTTCTTGATTTTAATGAATATTTTCTTATTTCCAGTGCATGTAATATGAATAATATTATAATGCTTAAGAATGTAATAATATTTAGACCTGAAAAGGATGCCAGTTCCAATGAACCGAGCATAATGGGGGTACTGGGCCATTCTCACCTTCCCTATGCATACCCAACTTTCCAAATCCAATAGGGGGTTGGAGATTTCTTAGGAATTGAGTGATCCACCCCTTTCTATTTTCCCGGCCCATTCCTAGTGGCGACTTCATTTTCTTTGGATTTAAGCTTATGTTCTCTAAGGCCCTGAGCCTAACAGTACCAAAGTGGCAAGAACCATTCCACATGGGAGTGGGGGCAAAAATCTCCACTCATAAATACTCATATCATATTTGTTATTATGCCTTTGGGCGAAATACACTGGTGTTGATAGAGGACAACCTCCAGGTGCTATTTATGTAACACTTTGATCCCCAGTGTCAGAACTAAAAGTCACGATAGATCAAATCAATTGTTCTAAAACTTGAATATTGTGTAGAGATTAGTTAGGCCTGATGTTTGGGAATGTGGTATGCTAATAAAATGTAATAGTTATGAAATAATAAATGAGCATTACAATGTGTGATAGCATAAATCTTATATATATTGATTGGTTAAAATATGTCGTATTATGAAAGTATGTACCACTAAGCTTCTAGCTTAGCATGGTTTAATTGTATCATGCAAGGGATAGGGTTTCTGAGAGAGAGAGCCCTGGTAGACCTGATTAGGTCTAGCTTGTAACACCCCATACTCTATATAAGTACTATACATATACCTTGTATACATGCAGTACGTATATAAAGTATATGAATGTTACTTTTCATTTCAGAATAAAAACCATCACTCTAGTTCCAAACCATAATACATTTTATTTAAAGAACATTTACAAACTCATTATACTTTTGATGATATTACATATATATAATGATCTTGTTTTTACCAAAATTCATTTATACATATGGATACATTTTTATCAAAATACAACATAATTAAATTGTATATGTATGCACCACCTTCTAGTTGGTCTCGAAATACTCTTACCCTTCACGTGGCATAATGATTTGACTTCAGATCAACCACCTACTTACCTGCGCGATTTACACAACCGCGCTAAGCTCGAAAGCTTAGTAGTACAAATAAATATTATAAACATACATTACAGAAAATCATACTCATATATTAACTTCATGTATCATTATTTTCTTATCATGTTTTCCCATTTCAATTACACTTTTTATATGTTTCTACTAATATCGTAATTATATACATATATACATATATCATTAACATAAACCACAATTTCATAACTTATTAGAACATTCATAAAATAATACTCACAATGTCCACATCCATATACATATCACATGTCATATTATACTTTCAGAATCTCATCTTTCAACATAGCTTCTCAGGCCATATTTCTTTTCAATAATTTACTTATGTATTGTAATCATAACATACTTCATAACATTACATTCCATTACTTTATTCAATTGTTTCACCATTCATAAATCACATTGAAACAAAGACAAGCATGGGCCCAAAAGACACTAATATGCCATTCAACTTTCAGAGTTAATGTTTTGGTTCAATTATCACATTTATCATTATCATTATCCCAACTAGGCTTTAAGGATTAGGCTCAACCAAGCTTCAAGGGGAAACAAATCATGCTAAGTATCAACCCATCTTGGCTTCAAGAACCAAACCCAACCTAGCTTCAAGGGTTGTAACATCTCAACTAGGCTTCAAGGACTAGATCCAACCAAGCTTCAAGGGGAGTTAAGCATGCTAAACTTCAACCCAACTTGGCTTCAAGGATCAAGCCCAACCTAGCTTCAAGAGGTTGTTACCATTAGGCATGCCACCAACAACAAAACTTTGAAAATGGAATAACATATTAGACACACAATTCATTCATTATTTCAGTATCAATTTCATTCTCATTTTCTTATCATCATTTAGGCATCCATGCCTCAATCATCTCATTTGCATCATTTTAGCCAACAACAATGGCTTCACATCTCATCAATAGAGTATACACAACCAATTGCATTGGACATATATTTTGAATTCATCATCATCTAGGCAAACATGCCCCATTTATTTCATTTGAATCATTATAGCCAACAACAATGGCATCACATCTCATCATTTCTCAATTCACATTAAAGCAATTCATCATTAAAGTATTTATCATAACCAATTGCATTGCACATACTTTTTTAATGATCATCATATCTTTCACATTATACAAATCATAACATTAATCAAATAGTAATAACAATATAGTAGATTACTTAACACATTTATAACCAAATGTGTTAAGTCTCAAAATCATGTAAAAGAATGCATACATGTAAGTTTGTACTTACCTCAAGAGCAACTCACATCAATCTATACACTTCCTCTTCCAAGAATTCTTCAGACCTAGGTTAAGGCAACTCAACCTCTTCACAACCTAATCCAAAAGGAAGAATACACACTTACTTACAAATACACATGAATTTCAATAAAATTATTCACCTATTAGTCTCATACTAGACTCATAGATCACAAATTACAAACCAAAACCCTTATCTAAGTCCCCACGGTCATGGTCTCACAACCCCATGGCCGTGGGTTAGCAAACGAATCTGCCCATTTTTCTCTAAACCCCCACGGTCGTGTCCCTCACTTGCCATGACCGTGGCACTCATTTGCCACGACCGTGGCATCCATTTTGCCTCTGTTTCGGACCAAACTCATGTATTCTGTGTTTTTAACTTCAATAAACAGAAATATATAGAAAATCCAAGATAATAATTCATCAAACTCATAACATACATCAATTACCAATTAACTTAACACTTATATAACTTCAACATATCATAATAATAATCATTATATAAATCATCCATACATCAATTATTCAATTCCCCAACTCATTTATATTAAACCCTTACTAAACAATTTCTACAATCCATCATCATCCTCACAAATAACCATATTATCATCATCTAAATACCAATTCAACATATCTATATACTTCAATCTTTCATTATCATCATCTTCACACAGTAACCATATCAAATATAAGCTCAATCAATAGAAATCAATACAAGGAAATGAATACTTACTTGAATATTTTGCCAAATCTTCAATATTCACTTTCAATTCTCTCAAAACCCTTAAGAATTTGATGTGTATGTAAATAAAACCACATCTCTCTCTCTCTCTCTCTCTCTCTCTCTCTCTCTCTCTCTCTTTCCACGGTCAAGAACAAGAAGAAGAAGAAAGAAAGAAAGAAAATCTTCTTTCTTTAATCAAACTTATCTTATATATATATAATAATAAAATATCACAAAAATCCTCCACCACGATTTATTCTTCCCTTTGACTTTCTTTTCTTCTTTTTCTCTTGTCATTAATATCATTATCATTATCATTATTATTATTATTATTATTATTATTATTATTATTATTAATTAATTAATTAATTATATACACTTACTTTTCCTACACCAATATATACATCATGTATATGTGATGTATATGTTGATATATGTATATGTCTTATATATTGCTTTTATATTTCCCATATTTCAAATACCATATATACTTATCATTCTTCATATACCTCTATCTCTTATAATATTTTCTTTTAATTAACTTATCTTCTTTTGACTTCCATTTCTTTGACTTGTATATGTTATATCTATATATATATATATATATACAACATATACACTCTCTCTTTACTTCTTTTCTCTTTCTATAAAACATATACATTAAATCCAAATAAAAACAATAATTCTAAAACTTTTAGGATATACTTTGGGATATTACAATTCTCTCCTCCTTAAATAATTTCGTCCTCGAAATCATCCAGTACAGTAACAATCCATTCTTAACAAAATACCATCTTAACTTTCATATTAAGTTAATCATATTATTAAGTTATTATTTCATCAGATCACATAACTTCTACTCTCCCCCTTAGAGTCAATCATCTTCTCTAAATTTCATAACTCATCATTATATATATATATATATATATCTTATTACTTTCTTAACCAAACATTCAAAATAACTCATTACTTTCCCAATTAATTTATCTTTATACAAGAATCATATCATCTTATAATATACTTATACTTCGTCCAATTATTAAATTTAGGATATTTTATCACTTCATCTCTTTATAAATACTTTCTTAACTTTAACCTTAAAAATCATTGATTTATATTTTAATATTGATTATCCCGTCATTACAATCACTTTCAGAATAGACATTTATCAAACCTTAATTGATAACCATATCCTTATTCTTCATACACTTAATTCCTTCTTTAGCATGCTTCTCACTTAACATAAATATTAGTACAATGCCTTTAAACTTACTTTACAGGTAATCAACCTTTTCCCTTTTATCATCATTTATAACTGCTATAACTCAATTCATTCATGTATCAGAATATTACATCATATACATTATCACTTATATTTTATACTCTTAATACAACTATACATATTAAATCTCAACAATAATTCACAATCTTAGTGAAATCTAGATCAATTGATCTATCTGTCACAATATACCCACGTTTCAATCTTGTTCGATTCAAACCAACAATTAACTTATTTAAACTTATCATTAGATTTCACAATATATATAACCTAATTCCATTGAGTCAAACTTATATTCAAATTCTAATCTCTTCGGATCCATTTTTCAGCTTTTTGAAATTATGATTATTAATAACAAATCACTTCAAATTATCTTTCAATATACACATAGTTTATTTTCTATTATCTTAGTACAATTTCCATAAAATTCTCATGATTATCTCATACCATATTTATTACCCATAGTTCACTCACTTAAACCTTAAGTCCATCCACTTATTCACTTTATACCATAAACATATTCAGTATAACTTTCAATCATATTTAGTAATTTCTCCCATTTAACATCTCCTCACATATCATACCATTATTATTTTTACAATAATTACCTTTCTATCATATTATCCATAACTCAAAACATTTCCACAGTTCTCTTTTCTTCCATACTTTCTATAATTATAAACAAATTTCTAACATAAAATGATAAAGTACAACTTTACCCATCATAACTCTTGGCCATGTTTCTAGAAACATAATTATCAATCTCACCAAAACTGTACTACAGTCATGTTATCTCAGGCTTAAATCTGTGGATAACAAAACTAACCGGCCAGATATACTAAACAAATCATATGGCCATAAGAGATTAATGGCTACGCCTATGGCTTATAAATCAATACTGTCCCTCTATTATTCTGCTTCCAACCTTTCAAATTACAATGCTAAGTTTGTATCGCAAAGATTACATATTCATTCTCTAAACTTTTGCTACACCAAGAGTTAACACATTTTAACTCCGTTTCAACCAAATTTGCACTCGATTATATGATCATCATTAGCCTAATTCATGTTTCAACAATATTACTATTAACATTTTTTTACATATACATATTCGATCATATGCAAATCTTACAAAATTTCCATTTGTTACTTCAATTCTAATCTCTCTTCTAAAAATTTTTATACATTATACTTTCCCTTTTTCCTTACAATCTCTTATTATACATATATACATAGAACATTTCCACATGTAAATACTTTGGGACTCAAAATATTAAATGATCATCAAGTTCAGTGATTACCATAACAATTTCACTGTCCAGTATTACTCGAGTCCATTCCCACTCTCAATTTCATCACATAGTCTAGCTCTGCGCAGGTCAAGACCTAATCTCTCTTAGGTTTATTAACACATGCACTATCATTCTCAAGACCACTAGACTAGTAGTTATACCACATACACATTCATAGGTCACATTCATAATGTGACTTACTTTCCACATTTCTTACATAATACAATTACATTCATATCAAAAAACTCATCTCACATATCCTATACATGTATACACATAATCATGCAATTTTATTTAATTTCTCTTTTGCATACAATCTATAGAAATTTAATGTTTATTACTTTTCTTTGAACATTATCATTCTCATTCTTTTAACATAACTTAAATTATTCGTCAACACAACAAATATATACATTCTAACCATAATAGCACTTCACATACATCCTAATCACATTTCTAATGTGACATCTCTCTCACATTTGTTTTTAAAAGCATTTAGTATACCCTTCATATCCATTTTCATCATTTCCAGTCAAATTACTTAGATAACTCATTTTCACTTGCTTATTCGTTTCCCTTTATTTCCAAAACATATTTTCATATTATCAATCACATTACCCAATTCATAATACTTTCTTATGCAATAATATTCATTCCAATTAGCTCATATGCTTAATATACATTAAACTGTTGATATATAAATAATCCTCATTAGAATTCCATTAAAACTCTAAACTCTCAAATTGATTACTTTACTTAAACTTCAAATTACTAATCTCATTTTCTTGATATCAACTTTAAAACAATATATATATCATCATATAATATCAAAACATCTCATTTTCACAATTATTAAAGCTCATTTCAAAAATCCAAATGTCACATATTACCATTATTAATATGAGCTTTATTAACACTTAAACATTTTACATTTCTAATATTAAAATCACAATGTTTGTATCAAAACAACAATGCAAACAACACCATTATGTCTCCTTACTTTAACCAACACCACCCCTTTTTCTTTTAAAAACCTTAACTTTACATATCCAAAACCTTAAATTGTCACACTTTGTCTATACCAATCAACTCACTCAATATTCCACCATACTCTCTTCATTTTAATAACATATCTATCCATATTAACAATCCAACAATATTTCCTCTCTCTAGCGATCCAAACATATGGTTTATTAAAAGAGATTTAAATTGTAAAGGAAAGAGTACATACTTTAATCTAAATTTTGTTTTTAACTCATTTCCAACTTTATTCTCCTAGTCATTTCTTTATGACCTTTTTCACGAGCATATTTCTATAATCAAAAATTTCAAAATTTACTTTACTTAAGTAAACTTCAATTCTTTAATTTATCAATTATACTTGTACAAAATTTCCTATATCATTTCTTTCTCTAGCTTTACTTTCATGAAAAACCTCATCCACACACTATCATTCATCTCATCTAATTCAAATACATTACAATTCACATAATGTCACATCCGAGACCAACCTAGGTGTTAATGCATATGCATGTATCACAAATTCCACTTTTCAAAAATTTTCCTCTTTTCTTTTTAAATCTACTTAGGCCGAGAATCTCAGACCTAAGCTCTGATACCAAAATAATTGTAACACCCCATACTCTATATAAGTACTATACATATACCTTGTATACATGCAGTACGTATATAAAGTATAAGAATGTCACTTTTCATTTCAGAATAAAAACCTTCACTCTAGTTCCAAACCATAATACATTTTATTTAAAGAACATTTACAAACTCATTATACTTTTGATGATATTACATAAATATAATGATCTTGTTTTTACCAAAATTCATTTATACATATGAATACATTTTTATCAAAATACAACATAATTAAATTGTACATGTATGCACCACCTTCTAGTTGGTCTCGAAATACTCTTACCCTTCACGTGGCATAACGAAAGCTTAGTAGTACAAATAAATATTATAAACATACATTACAGAAAATCATACTCATATATTAACTTCATGTATCATTATTTTCTTATCATGTTTTCCCATTTCAATTACACTTTTTATATGTTTCTACTAATCTCATAATTATATACATATATACATATATCATTAACATAAACCACAATTCCATAACTTATTAGAACATTCATAAAATAATACTCACAATGTCCACATCCATATACATATCACATGTCATATTATACTTTCAGAATCTCATCTTTCAACATAGCTTCTCTGGCCATATCTCTTTTCAATAATTTACTTATGTATTATAATCATAACATACTTCATAACATTACATTCCATTACTTTATTCAATTGTTTCACCATTCATAAATCACATTGAAACAAAGACAAGCATCGGCCTAAAAGACACTAATATGCCATTCAACTTTCAGAGTTAATGTTTTGGTTCAATTATCACATTTATCATTATCATTATCCCAACTAGGCTTCAAGGATTAGGCTCAACCAAGCTTCAAGGGGAAACAAAGCATGCTAAGTATCAACCCAACTTGGCTTAAAGAACCAAACCCAACCTAGCTTCAAGGGTTGTAACATCTCAACTAGGCTTCAAGGACTAGACCCAACCAAGCTTCAAAGGGAGTTAAGCATGCTAAACTTCAACCCAACTTGGCTTCAAGGATCAAGCCCAACCTAGCTTCAAGAGATTGTTACCATTAGGCATGCCACCAACAACAAAACTCTGAAAATGGAATAACATATTAGACACACAATTCATTCATTATTTCATTATCAATTTCATTCTCATTTTCTTATCATCATTTAGGCATCCATGCCTCAATCATCTCATTTGCATCATTTTAGCCAACAACAATGGCTTCACATCTCATCAATAGAGTATACACAACCAATTGCATTGGACATATATTTTGAATTCATCATCATCTAGGCAAACATGCCCCATTTATTTCATTTGAATCATTATAGCCAACAACAATGGCATCACATCTCATCATTTCTCAATTCACATTAAAGCAATTCATCATTAAAGTATTTATCATAACCAATTGCATTGCACATACTTTTTTAATGATCATCATATCTTTCACATTATACAAATCGTAACATTAATCAAATAGTAATAACAATATAGTAGATTACTTAACACATTTATAACCAAATGTGTTAAGTCTCAAAATCATGTAAAAGAATGCATACATGTAAGTTTGTACTTACCTCAAGAGCAACTCACATCAATCTATATACTTCCTCTTCCAAGAACTCTTCACACCTAGGTTAAGGCAACTCAACCTCTTCACAACCTAATCCAAAAGGAAGAATACACACTTACTTACAAATACACATGAATTTCAATACAATTATTCACCTATTAGTCTCAGACTAGACTCATAGATCACAAATTACAAACCAAAACCCTTATCTAAGTCCCCACGGTCATGGCCTCACAACCCCACGACCGTGGGTTAGCAAACGAATCTGCCCATTTTTCTCTAAACCCCCACGGTCGTGTCCCTCACTTGCCACGACCGTGGCATCCATTTTGCCTCTGTTTCGACCAAACTCATGTATTCTGTGTTTTTAACTTCAATAAACAGAAATATATAGAAAATCCAAGATAATAATTGATCAAACTCATAACTTACATCAATTACCAATTAACTTAACACTTATATAACTTCAACATATCATAATACTAATCATTATATACATCATCCATACATCAATTATTCAATTCCCCAACTCATTTATATTAAACCCTTACTAAAAAATTTCTACAATCCATCATCATCCTCACAAATAACCATATTATCATCACCTAAATACCAATTCAACATATCTATATAATTCAATCTTTCATTATCATCATCTTCACACACTAACCATATCAAATATAAGCTCAATCAATAGAAATCAATACAAGGAATTGAATACTTACTTGAATATTTTGCCAAATATTCAATATTCACTTTCAATTCTCTCAAAACCCTTAAGAATTTGATGTGTATGTAAATAAAATCACATCTCTCTCTCTCTCTCTTTCCACGGTCAAGAACAAGAAGAAGAAGAAAGAAAGAAAGAAAATCAAAGAAAGAAAATCTTCTTTCTTTAATCAAACTTATCTTATATATATATATAATAATAATAATAATAAAATATCACAAAAATCCTCCACCACGATTTGTTCTTCCCTTTGACTTTCTTTTCTTCTTTTTCTCTTGTCATTCATATTATTATTATTATTATTATTATTATTATTATTATTATTATTATTATTATTATTATCATTATTATTATTATTATTATTATTAATTAATTAATTATATACACTTACTTTTACTACACCAATATATACATCATGTATATGTGATGTATATGTTGATATATGTATATGTCTTATATATTGCTTTTATATTTCCCATATTTCAAATACCATATATACTTATCATTCTTCATACACCTCTATCTCTTATAATATTTTCTTTTAATTAACTTATCTTCTTTTGACTTCCATTTCTTTGACTTGTATATGTTATATATATATATATATACAACATATACACTCTCTCTTTACTTCTTTTCTCTTTCTATAAAACATATACATTAAATCCAAATACAACAATAATTCTAAAACTTTTAGGGTATACTTTGGGATATTACAATGTGAGTTGCTCTTGAAGTTGAAGATTTTTGCCACAAGACCAGTTTGTTTGGTGCTAGACCGCATATCATGTAAATATACATCTTTGTTCAAATTTACTATATTTATGTACATTACATCATTTTGTAAAAATATTTATATAATTAGGGAATTGTAAAGTATAGTAAATATAGATCAAATACATTATACATGTATATGTGAAATATTTGGTGAGTTTGGAGGCAATGTTGGATTTGGAGAAACACAAATATTGTGATTGTCTTTTTCTTTATAGGTTGTTTTTATTGGTTTGGGATTTGTCCAAATTACATATAAAACTCTGACAAATTTTTTTTCAAATATTTTCTTATAAATATTTATTGATTTACCAAAGATAAATGTATTTATTTCATTATCTTTTAAAAGTTGAATTTATATTTGGTTGAGAGAATACAATTTTTCTTCTAATAATTATTATAGCATTCTTGTATTCTATATTTATATTTTACATATATGGGATGCATGTATTATACGTATATAGGGTATAAGAGTATTACAATTTTAAAGGCCTTAGATGAGTGTTGTGTCTTAACTATTGCAACCCCCATGAAGTGGTATGTTCTATAGTAAACAAATACAATGGCATTATTACTTTTTCTGACAAAGAACTACCCATGGAGGGGAGAGATTCTAATAAGCATTGTAAATCTAAGTTGGAGTTAAAGGAAAAAGGACTACATGCACCATGGTGGATGATGGGTGGCCGTCAATGTTCTAACTTCCAAGTTGCTAGCAACTTTAGAGATCCAAAAAGAGGAGTTGCAACCTTCAAACTTAGTAATCCAAGCTTATAATGATACCAAAAGAGAATTTGTAGGAACCTTCACCCCCACATCAAATCGTCCCAAAATGAGCTCTGGAGTGTTGGTGTGTGATGAAGCAGGATCAGTGACCTGGAGAGGTTATCTATCTGGTCATGCCGTCACCGATCCAGCAATTGGTGACCACTGAATTTTCTTATCACTAGTAGTTAACTGGTGACCACAGGTTTGAGTGGTCATCGATTTGACGATTGGTGACCAATACAGTCACTGGTGACCAATTTGGTGAACAATAGTCATTTTGATCATAAAAAATCGCGCCGATGATCGAAAACTACACAAAGACCCTCTCGTGACCTTCTGTCTCATTTTATGTACCAATAAATAGTTCATCATTTTCATTCTTTTAATCATCATTCACCACCATACACTACCACAAGTACCAAAAACATCTCCAAGGGCAATTTATGAAATGTTTTTCTCCATTTTTAAGATTTTTCTCCCTTCAAGTAAGATCCTCCATCAAATTCATTCTAAAGGTGGAACTTCGATTCAACAAAAAGGCTTTAGAAGCTCCCCCACCGCGGAGGCCATTCTCCAAGAAGGTAAAATCCTAAACTTATCCCTCCTTAGATTTCTTGTCCGAATATTATTTTTGAATAATAGTCAATTAATTCAAAATTCAAATATTTTTTCAAACCTAAAACAATAACTAGTTTGTAATAATCAATCATTTTTTAAACCTAAAATTGACATGTTTTGCAACAAAATCATTTTTCAAATCTAAAACTAACATGGTTTGCAGCAAAATCATTTTTTAAACCTAAAACTGACCTTGTTTACAACCAAATTTCAAGTGAAAAGGTCACAACATTTTCAATCATCATTTTGATCATATGTAAAATTAATATCAACATAAAATATACATACAAAAATATTCAATTAAATTATTCAAACCAAGTTTCATAACTATATATTGAATAATTTAAGATTTTAATAATGATATGCATTATATTCATTAGACAAAATAATTAATGATAGAATTAATGTCATGCATTATATTAATTAATAATATAAAAATGCATATTCTATTAATTAAGATAAAAATAAATAATTCACAAACTATATACTTATAATAATTATGGCAAAAAGTATCCACCAATTATTTTTGTAATACCCGTGATTTTAAACATGATGGAATAATTAATACGAAAGATAATTAAAATGTTAGGAGAGGTATATGTATAGTATTAGTATATAGCTAATATATACATTACTCACTAAATGACAAAATGTGGTGAAAAGTAAAAAGTAGAAAGTTAAAAAGTTAAATATAATAAAAAATTAAATTAAAATTTAAAAGAATTATGGATATGAATAAAACTAAAATATCTTAATATTATAATAATTAATTATTTGTAAATAAATAAATACATGAGGGGCAAAATTAGAAATCAAATTATATAAAAGAAAGTCTTTTTCTTCTTCTTCTTCTTCACCATAAGTGGTTGAATTTCTTAAGCTTGAAGGGAAGGGATTTTTCTTCTTTAATTTACCAAATTTCACAAGATTTCAAAGGGATTTGAGGTGCTTTTGAGAATTTATTAAGTATTAGGTAAGTTTTCTTGATTTAAGTTAGCTTTGTTTGATTTTTAAGAGTATGTTTAATTGTGTTAGTGAGAGAAAATTAATTTAAATTGTTAAAATTGTTAGTAATGAAGCTAATATAATGGATATATGGTGACTTAATGAGTAATTAATTGAGATGAGTATAATTGATGAAACTGGGTTTTAGGAATGAATATGTGAAGTTAAGATTTTTAATATAGGTGTTTATAATTATTGTTGTAATATCCCAATCTGTGCCCTAGAAGTTTGGATATAATTGTTGTTTGATTTGAATTTAATGTACATATGTTTTTGCAAAGGAAATGATTGTGTTAATGGAATGTATATGTTGTATATATGTTAATATATATAACATATATGTTGGTCAAATGGAGAGTCAAGGGAAGAAGATATTTTATTTTGGGATGTGTGAAATTACTTCAATGGGCATATATGTGACAAAGGTTAAGTTAAATGGATGAGGGCATTTAGGTAATTGCTTGGCTAGAATTGCTTGGTGGAGATTTAAAGAAGAAAAGAAGTTGACTTATGTTTATTTTTCTTTTCTTCTCATTTGTGTGCCGGCTATCCAAGAAAAGAGAGAGCAAGGGAGGTGTTCTAAATGCTAGAATCAAATTGAAGGAAGAATCAAAGGATTAAGTTGGAGAATTGTGAAATTTCTTCATTTAAAGTAAGTACTCTCTTGTTTTCCTTTGTTATTTTGAAGTGGTGTTTGAGGTGATTTATAAATTGTTGATTGTATGAATAGGTGTGTCTGAGATGTGTTTATAAGTGTTAAAATTGATTGTAAGTTAAAAGGTTGAATTGGTATTGGTTTTGGGTTGAAGATGGTAAGTTAAGGGTGATGTTTGGTTTTAGGGTTTTGAAGTGGTAAGTGATTGATTGTATGGTTAATATAGTGTTAATGTGAATATTGTGATGAATATGTAAAATATGTGTTAATAACATTGATTATATCCATTTGAATGAGGTTAAGTTGTGTATAATGTGTTCTTGATTCAATTAGAAGAGTTTTGGCTATGTTTAGGGTTTATTCATGAGAGACACGGCCAAACCTAAGAAGAGACACGGCCAAAACTAAATATTTTTGGGAGACACGGCCAAGTCTATGGAAATTTGGCCGTGTTGGATGATTTTTGGAGAAGACACGGCCATGTCCCTTGCCCATGTTTGCTGCTGTTGCTTTTGGTTGAGAGACATGGCCACAAGCTTGGCCGTGTCCCTTGAGTGTGTTGGCCACTGTGATTTTTCCTTGCTCTTCTTACATGGTTGATTTTTCCTTGAGTGTGTTGCTCTGATACCAAAACAATTGTAACACTCCTATATCCCGTATACGTACCAAGCATGCTTAAACGATCGTAATATACGTATACTGAATATAGTAAATGCCACAGTTTAAAAAGAAAACACAACAAATATCTTTGTAAATAAAGGAAACCGAACTCAACATTTAAAAGAAATCCAAAAGACACCATATATAAAAATGTTTATCAATTCACAGCGGAAGTTATTACAAATATGTTATAAATCAAAGTTTACAAAACATAGAATATATATATACATGATTGGCAGCTCTTCTCTGATCTTTAAGTCCCAAAAGAAATTCCTCAATGTCTAGTCTCACTTGGTCTCGAGGAGCTCTCAGGTTCAACTCTGTCACCTGCGCGATCAAAAACTATCGCGCTAAGCCATTGGCTTAGTAGTACAAAATATACCAACATTATACTTTAAGGCAATATAATGTTACACATCTAAATCATAAAGTTAACATCATAAGTGAAAAGCTAACATCATACCTTTATATTTCATAAACCATACACATAGAAGCACATCACATTACCACATCACACTACATTCAATGTCATAACAATATTCATATTACATCTTCATAGTTCCATTGATTTTACCATTCAAGAATCACATTATATACAAAGACAAGCATGGGCCCAAAACACTCTAATATGCCATTCAATTTTCAGAGTTAATGCTTTGGTTTTATTATCACATTTATCATTATCATAAACCCAACTAGGCTTCAAGGATTAGGTTCAACCAAGCTTCAAGGGGAACAAAGCATGCTAAGTATCAACCCAACTTGGCTTCAAGAACCAACCCAACCTAGCTTCAAGGGTTGTAACATCTCAATTAGGCTTCAAGGATCAAATCCAACCTAACTTCAAGAGAATGTTACCAATAGGCATGCCACCAATAACAAAACTCTGAAAATGAATAACACATTAGACACACAATTCACTTATTATTTCATTCATAATTCTCATCATCAATTAGGCAAACATGCCTTATGTTCTTTCAATGGAATCATCATAGCCAATCACAATGGCTTCATATCATTTCATATCTCCATTCATATTATACATATAGCATAATTGGTATAACATTTCAAAGTACATTGTTCATATAACACATTACCATTCACAATGCATAATACACAACCTTGTTCATATAGTATCATATGCATTATCAAATGTAAGTTCAATCTCAACCATGTAAGAAGAGCAAGGAAAAATCACAGTGGCCAACACACTCAAGGGACACGGCCAAGCTTGTGGTCGTGTCTCTCAACCAAAAGCAACAGAAGCAAACATGGGCAAGGGACACGGCCGTGTCTTCTCCAAAAATCATCCAACACGGCCAAATTTCCATAGACTTGGCCGTGTCTCCCAAAAATATTTAGTTTTGGCCGTGTCTCTTCTTAGGTTTGGCCGTGTCTCTCATGAATAAACCCTAAACATAGCCAAAACTCTTCTAATTGAATCAAGAAGACATTATACACAACTTAACCTCATTCAAATGGATATAATCAATGTTATTAACACATATTTTACATATTCATCACAATATTCACATTAACACTATATTAACCATACAATCAATCACTTACCACTTCAAAACCCTAAAACCAAACATCACCCTTAACTTACCATCTTCAACCCAAAACCAACACCAATTCAACCTTTTAACTTACAATCAATTTTAACACTTATAAACACATCTCAAACACACCTATTCATACAATCAACAATTTATAAATCACCTCAAACACCACTTCAAAATAACAAAGGAAAACAAGAGAGTACTTACTTTAAATGAAGAAATTTCACAATTCTCCAACTTAATCCTTTGATTCTTCCTTCAATTTGATTCTAGCATTTAGAACACCTCTCTTGCTCTCTCTTTTCTTGGATAGCCGGCACACAAATGAAAAGAAAAGAAAAATAAACACAAGTCAACTTCTTTTCTTCTTTAAATCTCCACCAAGCAATTCTAGCCAAGCAATTACCTAAATGCCCTCATCCATTTAACTTAACCTTTGTCACATATATGCCCATTGAAGTAATTTCACACATCCCAAAATAAAATATCTTCTTCCCTTGACTCTCCATTTGACCAACATATATGTTATATATATTAACATATATACAACATATACATTCCATTAACACAATCATTTCCTTTGCAAAAACATATGTACATTAAATTCAAATCAAACAACAATTATATCCAAACTTCTAGGGCACACATTGGGATATTACAATTGTAATGGGTTGTTTTAAATTGATTTTGATGTATATGTTATGATATTAAGGTTAGTTATTTGATATGAGTGAGTTTTGATAAAGTTAGGGTTTCTAGGGAGGTTATGTGAAATTAGGATTTTGTATGGAGGTTGATATAATTGGAAAAATAGGTTGTTTTGAGGATGTTTGATTGAGTAAGTAATGATTTTATGGTTGGATGATGGAGAAGAGTTGGTTAGGGTAAAGTTTGAAAAAGGTAATAAGTGGTGAAATTAGGGTATTGTTAGGATTTTGGTAGAAATTATGTAAATAATGATATTTTGATATAAATTAAATATGAAAATGATTTTATTTGATTAATGCTTTCTTGTTGTGCTTGTTTATGTGTGATTAGGCCAAAATACGTCAAGTGAATTAGCTTAGGGTTTCATTAAAGTAAGGGTTGGGAAGTGAAATAAGGTTAGTGCATATTTTGATCACATATATATGTTGAAAATTCCTTATAGGCACAATATACTTTGAGCATAGTTAGGTCCTGAGGTTGAGCTTGAAGATAGACCTGAGTAGGGCTAGATCTTGAGATTGGACATAGTAATTGTATAGGATTTATTGGACCTAATCTGTGTGTGGATGTGTTGTGTTTTTATGGAATATGAGATAATAAAGTTTTGTATAAATAATGCATATTAAATTATGAGAAAGAACATTTAGATGTAGATTTATATTATTATCAAAATTGGTACCACTAAGCTATATGCTTTGCATGGTTGAATTGTATTGCGTAGGTGGTAGAAGTTCAGTGCATAGAGGTTTTGAAAGCCCCGAGCAGGGCTAGGTTTTGACATTGATTTTAAGGTAAAAGTTATGGTTCCACGAGACCAACTCAGGTTGAGCTACACTTATGTATATCTATCATTTTCTGCAAAATTTTGGCATATTCAAATATAATGTATAACTTATGTATATAAATCATATTATGGGAATGTTATGTGTATATATGTAGTTAAGATAAATTATGTTTTTAACTATGAAAATCCCGATGTAAATTAATAAATTGGTGATATGGAGGATTTTTTATAAATATAATTTTGGGAGTGTTGTTTTTATGCAGGTTGGGTATTTGATGATTTGGGACTTTATGAAATTACAGAAAAACTCTGATGAATTTTTTCAAGAGATTTTCTATTAAATTCACTATTCTGAGTATATAATATGTAAAAATTTATTAGTTAAATTTATCTTTTAAGAATATAATTATTTTGACATTAATTATGATAGTTTCTACAGTTATGTATTGTAACACTTTTATATTCTATATGCGTACTCTATGTATATCTAGTGTATGTAGTGTATGTATATATGGTATAAAGGTGTTACATTTATTTTTATATCAAAGCGTAGGCTTGAGATTCCCAACCTAAGTGGGTTTGTAAAAAGAAAGGAAAATTTTAAATGGTGATTTGAGTTGTGATACATGCATATACATAAGCACTTGTGTTTGTTTCCGATGTGGCAATATTTGTTTGTTGTGACAAATATAGGTTGTGATGGTGTCAGAAATGCATAGTTCAGAGAAAGAAAGTGTACAAAGTATTACTCTAGGAGATGGTAGAGGAGCTAGAGTAGGAGATGCTGGAGTGGCTTCAGGGGCAGCTAGACCAGGGGTAACAGATGACAGAGTTATTTCGTCAAGCTCCAGCACCTCAATAGAGCAGGAGGTATGAAAAACTCAGGAAATATGAGGCAACTAATTTTGTGGGTACCACAGATCCAACTGAGGTAGAGTAGTGGCTGGATAGAGTAAAAAGGGCATTCATTCAGGTAGAGGCTACTGTAAAATAGAAGTTTGATTATGTTGTGTCTCTTTTATAGGGGAATGCTTATGATTAGTGGAAGATAGTTTCACATGTATTAGATAGACCACTAGCACTAAGTTATGATGATTTTATGGTGGATTTTAAGGAAAAATACATGCCTAGGGATTACAAAGATGGGATGAAGAGGGAGATTCTAAATTTAAAACAGGGGATCAAATTAGTGACAAGTATGAGAAGGAGTTTGAGGTTAAGTAAGTGTGCTATTGGAATTATTTTTTATGAGGTAGATGGATGCAGGAGATTTGAGAGGGACTGAGGCACGCTATCAGGTGTCAGGTAGTAGTTGTTCAGTATGAAGTTTTCTCTAGGCTAGTATTAGTAGCTTGGAGTATGGAAAAAGCTCAGGAGGATGCAGTTGTAGAAGAGAGTAGGAGTAAGAGATGCTAGTTGGAGGTAGAGTCATCATCTCACAAGAGAAGGCAGGAAGATTTATCACAGGGTGTTGGTGAGAGTCAGGAGCAGTCTAATAGATCTGTTCAGCAGAGGCAAAGGCCTTCAACATCAATGGCTTGTGCCCCTATCTCTATATCTCAGAGACGTGCTCCACCCATATTGTGTCCAGTGTGGTAAGGCACATATGAGTATTTGTTGAGGAGTTAATTCAAGAGGTTATTAGAGGTGTGAGTCTTAGAACCACTATGTTAGGGATTGCCCTGAGCCACCAGAGGACGGGAAAATGGAGACTGTTGCATTTTGGCCTAGTGCTATAAAGGGCAGAAGTGGTAAAGGTGGTAGGGCAGGATACAGACAAAGAGAGGATTTTGTAACTATCGATATACTAAAAGGAGCCGAAACATCACAAAGAGTATATGCGATGTAGAGGGAGCAGAATGTCCCGGAGGTAGATGAAGGTAAATTTTTTATATTTGGTATTAATGTTTATGCATGTATTGAATGTTTATTTTTTGGTAATTTTGCTAGAAGTTAAGAATTCTTTGAGCTAATTAGAGATTTATGAAGATAATTAAGGATATTCATGAGGGGGAGAGTCAAGATTACATAGTTAGAGATTATGTGATTGGTTTATTAGTAGTTGAGAGTAGTGTTTAATTTTGGACTATAGTAGGTAATTTTGAGGATTAAATTATTTAAGAGGAAAAAAATTATAACACCTGTAATTTTAAATACAATAGAATAATTAATATAAAAGATAATTAGAGTGTTGGTATATATATATATATATAGTATATACCTAATATATACATTTCTCACTAAAAGAAAAAATGTGATCAAAAGTCAAAAATTAAAATTAAAAAGTTAAATGTATAATTAAAAAAATAAATTAAAATGAAAAATAATTATGGATAGGAATAAGGCAAAAATATCTTAATATTATAATAGTTAAATATTTATAAATAAATACATGAGGGGCAAAATTGAAAATCAAATTATATAAAAGAAAGTCTTATTCTTCTTCTTCACCATAAGTGGCTGAATTCCTTAAGCTTGAAGAGGAGGGATTTTTCTTCTTTAATTCACCAAATTTCACAAGATTTTCAAGGAATTTGAGGTGCTTTTGAGGATTTATAAAGTATTAGGTAAGTTTTCTTTGGTTTAAGTTAGCTTTCTTTGATTTTTAAGAGTATGTGTAATTGGGTTAGTGAGAGAAAGTTAATTTAAATTGTAAAAATTATTAGTAATAAAACTAATATAATGGATATATGATGATTTAATGAGTAATTGGTTGAGATGAGAATGATTGATGAAACTAGGTTATAAGAATGGATATGTGAAATTAGGGTTTTTAATGTGGGTGTTTATAATTATTGTAATGGGTTGTTTTAAAGTAGTTTTGATGTATATGTTATGATTTTAAGGTTATTCGTTGGATGTGAGTGAGTTTTGATGAAGTTAGGGTTTCTATAAAGGTTATGTGAAATTATAATTTTTTATGGAGGTTGATATAATTGAAAAAATAGGTTGTTTTGAGGATATTTGGTTGAGTAAGTAATGATTTTATGGTTGGATGATGGAGAAGAGTTTATTAGGGTGAAGATTGAAACGAGTAGTAAGTGGTGAAATTAGAGTATTGTTGGAATTTTGGTAGAAATTGTGTGAATAATGATAGTTTGATATAAATTAAACATGGAAATGATTTTAATTGATTAATGCTTGCTTGTTGTTAGGTTTATATGTGATTAGGCCAAAATAGATCAAGTGAAGGAGCTTAGGGTTTCATTAAGGCATAGGAAGTGGAATAAGGTTAGTATGTATTTTGATTAAATATATATGTTGAAAATTCATGATAGGCATACTTCATTTTGACATACTTTTAAGAATATTGATATTCTTTAAAGTGTCAATATCCATTTTCTTTATGAATTATTAGTAAACAAATGATTTATATATATTGTTTTAGAACTTAAAGAATATTGTTTTATGGAAGTAAGAGAAATGTGATAAAAATGTGGACATGAGTCACATTGTAAATGTGGCTCATGGTTGTGCATTGTGATTATCAAGTGATAGATGAAATATGTTGATTCCTTGGAATATATGGAAAATTGTAGAAAAGTGTCAATATATAATAAGGATATAAAAAAGTAAAGAGATATTGTGTTTGTTAACCCTATACAATACGTGTCCAGAAAGCTGATATTGGTAATGCATATGTCGACAGACTTGAGCAGAGCTAGGTCTTGACTCGAGTAGAGATAGGTCCTGAGATTAGGCTTGAAGAGAGACCTGAGCAGGGCCAAGTCTTGAGACCAAGCATGGTAATTATATAGGAGTTGTTGGGCCCAATATGTGTGTGGATGTATTGTACTTTTATAGAATATGAGATAATAAAGATTTGTATAAATAATGAACATTACATTATAAGAAAGAGCATTTAGATATAAATGTATATTGTTATCAAAATTGGTATCACTAAGCTATATGCTTAGCGCGGTTAAATTACATCACATAGGTGGTAGAAGTTCAGTGCATAGAGGTTCTGAGAGACCTAAGCAGGGCTAGGTTCTGAGACTGATTTTAAGGTACAAGTTGTGGTGCCACGAGACCAACTTAGGTTGAGCTGCATTCATATATATCTGTAATTTTCTGTAAAATTTTGGCATATTAAAATATAATGTATAACTTATGTATATAAATCATATTATGGGAATGTTTTGTGTATATATGTAGTTAAGATAAATTATGTTTTTAACTATGAAAATTTGGATATAAATTAATAAAGTGGTCATTTGGAAGATTGTTTATAAATATAATTTTGGGAGTGTTGTTTTGTGCATGTTGGGTGTTTGATGATTTAGGATTTCATGAAATTACAAACAAAACTCTAACATATTTTTTTCAGAAATTTTCTATTAAATTCACTATTTTGAGCATATAAGATGTAAAAATTTATCAATTAAATTTATCTTTTAATAATAATTATTTTGTAATTAGTTATTATAGTTTCTATAGTTATTTATTGTGACGCTTTTATATTCTATATTCATACTCTATATATATATGGGGTGTATATATAGAGCCAAAAATAATCTAAGGATAAATCCATAATATTAATTTGTATATTTCATATATTCACATTGTATTCACATCTTATAAGAAACGACTTTACAACTTTTGCTAGTAAATCTTATGACATCTTATTATATCTCTAATAATGAACTTATTCACTATTAATACTCTCTCACTGTATAGTATCATACTTAGATCTCTTGTAAGTCTAAGTCTAATTAATCCTCTAACACATGTTATTTTTGAGAAATCATTTAATGACCATATAATATGATTGAGGCCAATACCCCATTGAGCAATAAACAACTTTATAAAACTCAAGATGTAAAATTGAACTTTTCAAAATTAAATATGTAGATCATTCAATTTTTGAACCCACCCAATTAAATAATTGATTGACATTAAGTATGGATATACAAGATCTGTCATACATCAAAAAATGTCAAAAAATACAGTCCCTTAGATGTATCTCGATTTTTTTCGTAGCTAGTCCTTAAAGACGTTTATTTTCACCTTTAAACCTTACTTTACGCTCATTTGTTTATGCTAACAAAGAGAGTTTAGATTCTCTTAACTATTTTCTATAACTCATTAAGAGAAAAATATATATATAACAAATATATGTAATAATATTATACACATATTATATAATAATATGTATTAAAAAAATGTATTTTTAGTCCCAAGTATGCAATTTAAAAATTATACGGCATAAAAAAATTAAATTATGATAAAAAATACTCAAAATAAATTTTTAAAAAATAAATATAATTTTTTAATTTTTTTCTAAATTTTTAGGGCCAATAAAATATTTTTTATTTATTAAAATTGAAGTTTCATATTAAAAAATGGTATTTTTTTAATAATTTTTTTTAGTAGCCTAAAAAATTATTTAAAAATAACAATTAAATTTAAAAAATCATTTTGAGTAATCTATGTGAAAATGGTGAAAAATGAAGTTCAAAAATGATTTCTACAAAAAAAAAAAAATTAAGCCAATACTGAGTCATTACATGGCAACCTCTAAAAGGTCCACATAGTCTCAACAAAATGACATGTCGTTTTGGCATGAGCGACACATTATTTTGCCAAAACGACATGTCATTTTGGTTTGCACTAGTAGCACACGTCATGTGCCATGCACATGATTACTTGTTGGTGAAGCGCACTCTCGGGCACGACGAGTGCACATCACTCTCCTCCTTCAAGAGGTGATTTCATTGATTGAATTTTTCTAATATGTGGTTTTAAGGGTATCTAAATCTCGCTAGATAATTATTTTAAATTAATTGACATCTTATTATAGGGAGTAGTATACACAATAGCCATTAGGAAGAGTAAAAAATTCATATTCAAATAGCAAAATTTAAAAGACCATAATTCTCATTTTAATTCTAATTTGAGCATATAATATATCAATTTGAAGCTCTACATATGTAATTTAACATGGTATAATAAAATCGCATATCAAGTAACAAAATTTAAAGATATAATAGCTGAAGCATGCCAACCCAATCATGCAAAAAATACATAGAATTAAATATGCAAAGAATTTCTTTTTTATCAATTAAATAAAGTTAGTTGACCCAAAAACTAGAATACAAACAAAATTGCTCTAATACATTGGGTTGGAAAAAATCAACATAATAAAATAAAGATCTGATGTTGCCTCTTACTATACCCGTGGAAGACTTAAACTATTGCTTGTATCACCAGTCATAAATGGCAATCACTATAGAAGAAAAACTCTTACTTTTCACATTCTAAAAGCCCTCACAAACATACATGATGAACTCACAAAACTCATAGAGAGTAATTCTTTTTGGAAGAGAAGAAGCCGTGGAAAAACCTACGTACGTTTTCCTTTGTTGAGATTACTTATAAAAAATCTATACAGATAATAATCTATTATTATCTTTATCTTATTATGAGTTTTATTAACTCTTTTAAACTAATAAGATATTTAATAATTATTATAACACCCTTATATGCTAAATATATATAATACGTATACCCAATATACGTAAAATATATATCTATAACATAAGGATATTGCAGTGATTATATTTAGAAACTCTCACTTGGATATTAAAAATAATTTATAAATTATAAAAGAAAATTTTCTGAAAACATGTACTAACCTTTAATATGCTGATTCCACCACTAATTGCACCATCCAAGCCTTATTTCTTCAATGTCCTTCCTTTCTTTGATATTACAATCTCACATTACTCGATTCTAAATCAAATTATAAATATAAATATCTCATTAGCATTCTATTCTAAGCTATTTTAATCAATTAAATAACAATTACAACCATTCTTCCTAAAAAATCCACCAAAATCCTAATTCACCCTTATTTCCTCTTTCAAACTACCACTTAACATATCTATTTCCATCATTCAATCATAAATTCTTTACATGTACATCAATATAATATTAAAACAAGTCATTTTCACAATTATAGAAATATCCTTCAACAACCCTTATTTTCACATAATCATCCCATGAACCTTAACTTTATCCAAACTTACCCATATTTAATTTCTAACCATAAAATCATCACATATCAAAACAACACTAAATTCATCTATTATAAGAATTATGAACATCTCTATTAAAATCCTAATTTATACATATTCACCCATAACCCTAAATTCATCAATTATACTCAATTCAACTAATTAATCAATAAATTACCATTTAATCATCATTTTAACTTCATAACAAGTCATTATAGCAATTACTAAATTGCTCTTCAAAAATAGATATTTTACATATTCATCAATTTAAAGAAAATTCCTTAAATTGAAAAGAAACCTTACCTAGTATTGATAAAACCTCAAAATTACTTTGATTCCCCTGAAAATTGGTGAAATTTAGTGTAGATGAAGAAGGAAAATTCCTTTCTTCACTTTTATGGTGGACATCCAAAGAAGAAGAAGAAGAAGAAGAAGTGGACTTTTATTTTTTTATCTTTGTTTCTCATCCACATATAATTAATTAATTAATTAATTACTAAATATCTAAATTTTCATCATCTTCCACTATCTAAAATTATTTTTAATTTTGATTTATTTTATTCACTATTATTTATTATTTTATCTTTTTTACTATTCACCATTTGACTTTTACTATTTAACTTTTATCTTTTATGAAAAGATATATAACATATATATATATATATATTACGTGTATATTTTATATAATATGTAAATTTTATGTATACATTAGATATATAACTTGTATATCCTACATACACCATGTTAAATTAATTATAATAAGACTACGAGTGTTAAAATTATTTTACTAATTAATTAAATACTCAATAGACCATGGGTCTATTCACTTGTCACGGGTGGATCCAACTCGATAAATCCAACAATTATTAATTAATTTAAAATTTACTCTTTAAATTAATGATGTTGTAACATATATATTATAAACATTAATTTAATATCTTATGAACTTTAAAATTATATATAAAGCGATAATATTTTAAAAGTGAATATAAGTAATCAAACCTCAAATTTTAAAATGGGATAAAGGTCTAATTTAGACCTTATACTATGTCAAATGGGTTAGATTAGCCCTCAAAATTTTTTTTGACGAAACCGTTAACTGAATTAAAGGCATGGTCTAATTTGGACCTTAATTAAATATTAGGGTCCAAAATAAACTTTTTATAATTTATTAATATTAATATCATATTTTTAAAAATTATTTATTAATAAATAATTTTTAATAGATAAATATTTAATATTAATAATTCATAATATAAAAAAATAATTTTTACAATATCATAATTTATAATAATTTTAACAAAATATTAATAATTTAATAATTTATAATATTAACAAAATTTTGTAGTTTATTTTTTTTGGAATTTAATGGTTTTAAAAATAATTTAAATAGAAAATATGTTAAAGAAATATTAATAATTTAATAATTTTTCTAATTTAACAAATTTTGTTAAAAAAATTAAAATATTGATTGTCAAAAAATTTAAAATTTAAATTAATTTTTAAAATTGAAAAAATTATATCATTAATTAAATTAAATTAGGTAAAAAATAATATAAAAAATCCACATGTACAGTTATTTTTAATCAGATTGCGGGGGGACTGTCCAGTTATTTTTCTCCGTTGTTTACTACTTTCTTTTTTCCAGCTTTGAATATTTATAACTTTAGTTTGTTCTTCAAAATTGTGAAATTAATAGTTATGATTTCAAGCCCATAAAGATTGTTAATGAGGTGAAAAAATTAATGATTTTTATTCATTTTGTTAATTTTATCTAATGTGATTATCTTTGTATAAATAAATCATAAATCTTTAAATCAATTTTTTTTTTATTTTTAATCCAGTGGTTTTTTTTAAATAGATTTTAAAATTTTTAAAAATATAAAATATAAAATTTGAAGAAAATTAAAAAAATAAATTACAAATTTTTTTAATATTATAAATTATTAATTTAATATTTTTTTTGTTAAAATTATTATAAATTATGATATTATAAAAATTATTTATTTAATATTATGAATTATTAATATTAAAGATTTATTTATTAATAAATAATTATTAAAAATATTATATTAATATTAATAAATTATAAAAAATTCAATTTGGATTCTGACCATACCATTAATTCAGTTAATTATTTTATTAAAAAGATTTTAATCTGGTATAAATTAAAAAAAATCATTTTAGTTTAAAAAAAATTTTAAGGATTAATTTGGTCCACATACAGTATTATAGAGTATAAATTGAAACTTTATTTTTTTTAAAAGTGAATGCACGCTATCAAATCTCAATTATATTTGATTGTTTTTTTCAATGCTAAAAAAAATTAAGCCATCGTTGGATGGCAAATAATCTGATTTATTATTTTTTTTTTGGCTAAGAGTATCCCAAAATTATATATATGTATATATGATATTTTATTTATTTATTTATTTATTTTATGTGAGCCTTTATGTTCTCTAGTTTTATTTCTTCTCATCTGTAACAAAAAAAAAAAAAAAAAATAAGTGTCAGTTGTAGTTTAAATTATCATCACCATAAAACGCATTTAATAATGAGTGGAAACTCATTATTCAAAAAAAAGTATTATTTTTAGTATAAAATTTAAAAGTAATGAATAATTTTAGAATATAAACATATTTTAATCTATTAAAAAAATAAAAATACTGTAACTATTCATTATTAAATTTTCTACAACTTAAAAAATGTATAGCAAAAAAGAATGAATATATATATATGGTGTGCACCTTTAGAAGGTGTTTGACCTAACTTATAAAATTTATCTTATAAATGCTCTAGTATTTTTAATTAATATAAACTTATAAGCATTTAAGATATTAAACAATTGTTTATTTATTTTTAGTGTTTATAAATAGCTTATAAGTATTTAATATGTTTCGTAAAAAAATAACTTATAAGCATATTTATTATTAAAATTACAAAAAAAAGATATGAAATTATTTTACTAAAAGCATTTTCTAAAGTACATAGAGGTAATAAAGTAAATTATTTGGTCAGCTAAGTACTTATAAATATTAAAATGATAAGCTAATACTCTATTAAACTTATTATTTTAACTTGTAATCTGGATTTATAAGTTTATAAAATTATCTAAACAAATATGTTGATTTAAATTTAGAGTTTATAGGTTGATTTGATCATCTTATAAGATATGCCAAGTACCCTTTTAATTATTTGTAAGTACATAAAAGGGAAAATATTTTTCTCAATGCTCCGTGTCTATTCCCTCAAGGAGTCCTTTCTTATGCTTTTGGTTTTAACTCAAGCTTAATTTAGGAGAATGTCCAAAAGGTTTCATAATTGATTTTTTATTTTTGAGTTCCAACTCCATTAACGAGTACTCCACAAAACGAATCTTATTTCAACCGTGCAAACCAGTAATACTCCTGTTAAGTAAGAAGGGTAAACCTCCAGGGATGTGCTTTAAACACTTTCATCCTACCTTATGGCTCGGAGAATGACATCCATTCATTTTAGGTTGGCTAAGGGAGGCAGCAATTGAGATTTTTAGATGTACGAAAACTTACAATTTGTGTGGTGCAAGTCCTTTTTTTCATTTGAAACTTACAATTTCTTTCATAAATATTAACTAATTTTGTGCCTAATATTTTCCCACGTGTATATTAATAATCTATAAATATATGAATATGCACCAATGAAAGTGTCACCCAACATAGAGAGAAAGCAAGGAAATATATTTTAATTGTGTTATAGCTTTTCCAATTATTTTAATATCTCAAATTTTAACTATACTCTTCTGATTACTTCAATAAAACGAAGAGAGAGAAACAGGTAAACTACTTTATGTTCCCTTTTTATCAATTGAACTTGGTTAGATTTGAACTAAGAATTTTTTTTAGAAATATTTCCTAATACGACGGAAAGAGGGAGAAACAAGTAAATTATTTTATGTTCTCTTTTTTAACTATTGAACATGGTTAGATTTGAGTTGAGATTTTTTTTGGTACTTTTCTAGAAATATTTCCTAATATTATTAAATCAAAGTTGATTATGTAGAGTCTTAGATGCACATAATAATTATGCAATGCATTTCTTTCATGTGACCAAGAGCATGTGTTGCTCTCCCATATCTTGAATCTGAGTCCTAAATGTTCCCTTCTCACTATGTAACTAATAAAAAAATTACTATTTTTATTAAGAGAGAAAGAATACGAGTATAAATATTCTCCCCCAGTAAGTTGAATTTTGCTCAAAATTAGGGTGTAGATAATTTTATTTCTTGAAAGATGTACACACACACACACACACATATATATATATATATATATTATTTTTATTGCTATATATTTCTCTTCCCTTCATCTAAATAAAATAGAAATATTTTTATGCTTCAATTTCTTTATTGTTAGTTTTGAATTTTTCTACGGATATATAATAAGGTAAATAATTTATAGTTTTCCTCCTCCAATCTTATCTTTTGTCATTTTCATCTTGCAGATAATTTAATGTTGATATATAAATGAAATAATATGAAAAAAAATCAAAATGATTGATAAATAAAAAAGAGTTGAATTGAATAGTTATAAATATAGAACACTTACAACATATTATAGTTCGTGCTAAGCATATATATTATCTTATATTTTCATTATTTCTTAGTGGAATTTTATCCTAAATATACTAATCCAACAATTTCTTCTTGCTATATTATAATTCTCAGCAACACCATAACAGTGAGAATGGAGAACTTTACAACTACAATGACATATTATTTTATAGAAGTCGAAAACTTTTCATCCCTAGCTCTTCTCATGACGATAATCGTAGCCTTATTTTACTTGATGAAATCCAAAAAATTAGGATATAATAAAAGAACCAACCAACTCCCACTATCTCCTGGTCCAAAACTCTGGCCGATTATTGGATGTCTATTCGCCATGCTCATTAACAAGCCTACCAGTCGATGGATACATAATCTCATGAAAGAAATGAACACTGAAATTGCTTGTATTCGTCAAGGAAATATTCATGTCATACCTGTTGCTTGTCCTAAAATTATTTCTGAATTTTTAAAAGCTCAATATGCTGTTTTTGCAAGTAGACCTATCAGCATGTCTAGCCATTTGACTTCCAAAGGTTATTTGCAACAGTTCTCACGCCGTTGGGTGAACAATGGAAGAAAATGAGAAATATTCTAGCAAAGAAATGCTTTCTGCAGCAAAACATCGACGGTTTTATGATAAAAGACTTGAAGAAGCAAAACATCTTGTTACTTATGTGTATAACCAATGTAATAAGGAATTTGATGAAGGTGGTTTAGTGAATGTGAGAATCGCTTCAAGACACTATTGTGGAAATGTAATTAGGAAAATGGTTTAGTGAATGGGGATGGAATGGAAAATAGTGTACCTGGTCTTGAAGAAGAAGAGCATGTTAATGCACTTTTCACAATTCTTGATTATTTCCCATGTTTAATTGGATTTGACTTGGATGGTCATGAGAAGATGGTCAAAAAAGCTAATGAGATTATAAGAAAATACAATGATCCTATAATCGAAGAGAGAGTTCGGCAATGGAGGGATGGGACTAACATGGAAGTGGAAGACTTGCTTGATGTTTTTATTACTTTGAAAGATGTTAGTGGCAACCCTTTGCTGTCAAATGATGAGATTAAAGCTCAAATTACTGTAATTCTCTCACTCTTATCTTTCAATGACTTCTTTTGTTATTAAATTTTTTCCATGAGCTTTTTATTAACTATTTATTACGGACTGTCTCAGATATCAGTAGAACCTACTTGTGGCCCCACCGTCTGTCTCTACACTTTTAAAGTTGGGTTAAATATACAGTGACCATATAAATGGGTTTGGAACCTCATCTCAACACAAAACCAATTCGCTTGTGTTAAGGCTCAATCTACACCACCTTATATATCATTGTATTTTATTATACTTTTCAGATGTGAGATTCATTTATATTCTCCAACACTCTCCCTCAAGTGCAACTGGGCCTAGCCCAATTGTCACTTGCCAAATATGGATGGCAATCTATTTTTTTTTTAGGTCCATCACAAATTACCTAGGCCTATTTTCACTGAGGCCCTAGGTTAACAACGGAGTACAGGATCATCTAGCAGTTAGTCTATTACCTAGTTAGCTCTGATACCATGTAGAAATTATACAGGCTCTGCGAGTGTTGGGCCAAATATATAGTGACCATATAAATGGGTTTAAAATCTCATCTCAATACAAAACCAATTGGCTTGTGTTAAGGCCCAATCTACACCATCTTATATGTCATTGTATTTTATTATACTTTTCATATGTGTGATTCATTTATATTCTCCAACAAATGCATTTGAATGGGATGGCAGAAATGATGAACCAACCGAAAATCCTTGAAAAGGCTGTAGCAGAATTGGACAGAGTAGATGGAAAAGAAAGACTTGTCCAAGAATATGATTTTTCACAGCTCAATTATGTTAAGGCTTGTGCAAGAGAAGCCTTTCGCCTTCACCTTGTGGCGCCATTCAATCTTCCTCATGTCTCCATTGCTGATACAACAGTTGCAAACTACTTTATTCCTAGTGGCAATCATGCTTTGCTAGGTCGGGTCGGTTTTGGTCGAAACCCGAAGGTTTGGGATGAACCATTCAAGTTCAAACCAGAATGTCATGTAAAGAACGATGGATCTCAAGTGATGCTTACAGAGAATGATTTGAGGTTCATTTCATTTAGCACAGGAAAGCGAGGGTGTGTAGGTATTCCTCTGGGGACTTAATCACTGCGATGCTATTTGATAGGATTCTTCATGGGTTTAGTTGGAATTTGCCTCTTAATCAGAGTATTAATCTTACTGAGTCTGAAAGAAATTTCACACTTGCTAAACCATTAGTTGCACTCGCCAAGCCTCTCTTACCTACGAATGTGTATCATCCAACTATGCATGCTTAATAATATATATGTTTTTTAACTTGGAAATTAATTATTGGCTTAATATATCCGTAGTCCCTTGTGTTTAGCAGGATTTATCACTTCATCTACTTTCAATTTAATCGAATAGACACTTTAACTTAACTTATTACTTATTTATTTGGTCCTTAATTTAATATAATCAGTTAACTATTAGCGAGTTATGTGTAATTGCTTTGACAATACCAACGTTTGGCACTCAAATAAGAAAAGCAATTGTATAATCACGTGATGAGAAGTTTAAATTCCTTTTTTTAGATAAAGAGCATAACTTCAATAAGATAAATCAGCAAGTAACAAGTTCAAACAAGAAGATCAAGGAGGTAAACTCCAATCATAACTCCCATCTAATGAAATAGCTAAACCAGCAAAGGGACCATTGCATGTTATCATGAAGCAGCAAAATACAATGTTGAACAATACTTCCAAACTCTGAAAGATCATCTTTAGGAGTTGTAACTGCCATTCAAAGAATTTGGGTCTGTCTCAACAAAACTAGGACCATCAACGAAAGAGGAAAGCCATTGAAGCACATGGCGAAGGGCAATGCCTTCTGCAATTCGAGCATCATCACAACAGGGCAGACTCACACTTAAAGCTCTCTCAAAATCACCCCGATCATTGCGAACAATAGCAACACCACATTTTTGTCGAGAAGAGCAAATTGCAGCGTCTACATTACACTTCCAATGATTTGCAGCTGCTCTAACGTCACGATTAAGATGGGCTCCTACGTGAGGAAAAGAGGCGTGAACAGTTTGGCGCAAGGATAAGTGATGCAGCGAATTATTCTAGTCTCTCTAATAATTTCGAGCTGAAGCATGAATATCTTGGGGGAAATAATATCCATTTGATTCCACAACATCTTATTTCCGGATTCGCAAATTTTCCATGCCATCAAACAAAATTCCTCAACCTTCCTTCCTACAAAATTAACCACAATCATGAAAAAGAATTGAGCAAATCCTCAGTAACAGAGCTGAAATCCCATCCCTATAAAGCCCAGCAAGCTTTAGCTTTACTACAATTGAAAATCACATTAGTTTATGATTCATCTGCCCAACAAAATAGACAACCCCCGTTATTTTGTACTCCCTTCACTACTAATCTTACCTTTGCGGGAAGCATCATGTCAAGCTCTGCAACAAAGTTCTTCACCGTTGGGGGAAGGTTAAAGTGCCAAAACTTGGACCAATTTCTAGTCGGAAAAACACCATACACCAGCATGACCAAGACATACAAACATGATATCTTGACTTAACTGGATAATTTCCATCTTTATTATAATGCCATATCAGTCTATCTTTCGCCCTTTTGACAATTATGGCAGCATCACAGTCATTAAACATTGAAGATATTTTATTCACATTCCAATTCCCTGTCGTCTCGTCAATAAGCTCCTTCACTTTAACCAAATCATGATAAGGTGGCATAGGTGTGGACACTTGAAAGTGCTTCATAACCAACAACCAAGAATCATTCCATATGTTAACATCAGCCTCATCACTAATGCACCAATGGACACTGCTCATAAGCAAATTTCGGGACAAATCCTGTAGTTTGACCTCGAGATGATATTGCAATAAATTAATAAATTCATACTACAAATTGCTACTATTAACAAAATTGTGGAGTTTAAGAACTAATATACTTGTTTGGGATTTAAGAACAAGCAAAATTCAACTAATATAATTAAATTAAAAATATGAACTAGAGAAAATTTGCAAGTAATTTAATATAATATTATAAAATTAATTTACATATAAATAATTTTTAATAAATAATATAAAAATATTGGCAAGATAAATTAAATTAATTTTACAAATAATTTAATACAATATTATAAAATAAATTTAAATATGATTAATTAATTTTCAATAAATAATATAAAATATGGTCTAGAGAAAAATAAATAAAATTATATTTTCAAGTAATTTAATATAATATTATAAAATGAATTTAAATATAATAAATTTTTAATAAATAATATAAAAATATGGGCTAGTGAAAATTAAATTAAATTCATTTTACAAACAATTTAATATGGTATTATAAAATAAATTATATAAAATTAATTAGTTTTAATAAATAATATAAAAATATGTGCTAGAGAAAATTAAATTAAGTTTACGAGTAATTTAATATAATATTATATAATAAATTTAACTATAATTAAATTTTTAATAAATAATATGAAAATATTGGCTGGAAAAAAAATTAAATTAATTTACAAATAATTTTATATAATATTATAAAATAAATTTAAATATAATAAAATTTTCATAAATAATATAAAAATATGAGTTAGAGAAAAGTAAATTAAATTGATTTTACAAGTAATTTAATATAATACTATAAAATAAATTTAAATAAAATAAATTTTAAATAAAATTTATATAATAATGATTTTAGAATTTAAGATAATAATAAAATAAATTGGAAAAGAAATTTTAAAAGTGATATTTTTAAATTAAAAATGAGATAATTCAAAATTTAATATTTTTATTATCAAACTATTTATATATGTCCAACGTGAAGACAAATGAGTACTAAATTAAGGTTACCTAAGATATATAGCTTAATTGGTTAAGTATGGCTGAGTAAGTGGGTGAGACTACGAGTTCGAATCCTACTAAATATCTTCTTAGGGAGGAACAGAGAGCTTTAATTCGCGGCTTACGCTCCGAACATGATTAGTACTATACATAGACCGTTAAATAGATAAAAAAACTTAATAATAAACTCAATAATAAAATTTAACCAAAAACAAAAAGTTAAAAAAAAACTACAAAAAATTTGAAATTTACCTCACTATTAGTTGACAAATATTGAAAATGGAATACCGGAAGCGAAAAATTAAAGGAAATAACTTGAGTAAATGAGAGTACTTAAATTTTTCTATTCGAGTTAAAGAAAAGGGAGAAGAGAATAAAGAAAATCAAGAGGTTGGGGAAAGATGGAGATTGACCACACAATAGTAAAGACAATGAGAAAAAGTATATATATAAGAATGGTTTTAGGGTTAGTAAGTCCAGTTTTTTTTATAAAAAAATAATAAAAAAAATAAAGATAAATAAATATTGTGAAAACCAGGAGTGAATTTTAAGCCTCAAACGATTAATGTCACAAAGCTTGAGAAGATGTACTACTTTATTATTATCAGACTCCACCACTTTTAGGTTCAAATCCCACTAAATATTTTCTTGGAGAGGGACAAAGAGTTTTAATCCTTGACTTATGCTCCGAACATGATTAATACTACACCTAGACCGTTAAACAGATAAAAAAACTTAATAATCAACTCAATAATAAAATTTAACAAAAAAAAAAGTAAAAAAAAAACTACAAAAAATTTGAAATTTACATCCTCACTATTAGTTGACAAATATTGAAATTGGAATACTTGAAGTGAAAAATTAAAGAAAATAACTTGAGTAAATGAGAGTGCATAAATTTTTCTGTTCGAGTTAAAGAAAAGGGAGAAGAGAATAAAGAAAATCAAGAGGTTGGGGAAAGATGGAGATTGACGGCACAATAGTAAAGAGAATGAGAAAAAGTATATATATAAGAATGGTTTTAGGGTTAGTAAGTCTAGTTTTTTTATCAAAAAATAATAAAAAAATAAAGATAAATAAATATCGTGAAAACGGGGAGCGAATTTTAAGCCTTAACGATTAATGTCACAAAGCTCGAGAAGATGTACAGCTTTATTATTATCAGACTCCACCACTTTTAGGTTCGAATTCCATTAAATATTTTCTTGGGAAGGGACAAAGAATTTTAATCCGCGACTTATGCTCTGAACATGATTAATACTACACCTAGACCGTTAAACAGATAAAAAACTTAATAATAAACTCAATAATAAAATTTAGCCAAAAACAAAAAAGTAAAAAAAAAACTACAAAAAATTTGAAATTTACCTCCTCACAATTAGCTGATAAATATTGAAACTGGAATACTTAAAGCGAAAAATTAAAGGAAATAACTTGAGTAAACGAGAGTACATAAATTTTTCTGTTTGAGTTAAAGAAAGGGGAGAAGAGAATAAAGAAAACCAAGAGGTTGGGGAAAGATGGAGATTGACCACACAATAGTAAAAAGAATGAAAAAAAGAGGGTGTTTCTCAAAACTGGAGCTTTTCAGCTTATTGTGAATAAGTGATTTTTAGATTATAATCAGATTAAAAATAAGCAGTTAAGCGTTTCTGTAAACTAGTTAATAATCAGCTGATAATCAGTTTATAATCAGTTAAGTGTTTCTATAAAATCAGCTTATAATCAGTTTTTAATTGCAGAAAACTGTCAAAATGACCAAACTGTCCCTGAGTTTATTTATTGTATAAAAATAATTTTTTAAATGTCAATTCAAAATTTATTTTGCAATAATAATAATAATAATAATAATAAAATTTATTTAAGAAGAAACGTAAAAGAATTTTGATGGGAACTAAAGTGTATAGGGTGGGTAAATTTGAAATATTAAAGATTAGATAGGGATAATATGATCTTTTACTTGGTCAAAACTGCTTCAAAAATAAGTGCTTAAAAAAAAGTAGCAAAACTCAACTTTTAAAAAACTGATTAAAATCAGATTATAATCTACTATTTAAGTTTTTAGAAATATTTAAATAAACAACTTATAATCTAAAAATTGTTTATAATCAATTTTGATCAGCTTTTAAATTTTAAGAAACACCCTCAAAGTATACTTATAAGAATGATTTTAGGGTTAATAAGTCCAATTTTTTTTTTATAAAAAAATAATATAAAATAAAAATAAATAAATATTGTGAAAATTGAAGGCGAATTCTAAGCCTTAACATTAATGTTACAAAGCTCGAGAAGATGTACTGCTTTATTATTATCAGACACCACCACTTTCAGCTCTAATTATTAGGTTACCCTTGACCATTTGTTTATTATAATTAAAGCAAAGTTGCACATGACATTGCCCGTACTCCATCATTAAATGCTCTTATTAATGTAGTTGTTCATATATATATATATATATATATATTGTACTCTTCTCATTACAAAATATTGTCACTATTATTATTATTATTATTATTATTATTATTATAATAAAACAGTACACAATATATAAGGTTAAATTGATACACTATATTACCTTTTATTATTATTATTGTTTACATATTATTTATTTTAGTAGTTATTTATTATTTTATATGTATGGTGATTGTTAATGTTATTATCATTATTTATTATTTTATTATTATTTAATTATTGATTTATTTTGACATATTTCATTTTATAATTACTCATGTCTTTAAAAAATAGGAGATATGATTAAAAAATACTAATAATAACACTGACAACAACATTAAATAATAAGCATTAAACTACGAGTTTTTTGATTTCATCAATAGGATTCGAAATTAAGTTTCGAATTCAAGTCCATCTTAATAAAAAAAATAATTTTTTTCAAAAAAAATATATACCAATAAACAAACATTAATTAATGAATAGTAATATAAAAGACATAAAATATTTAATAAAAATATAAAATTAGAATAATTATATCTAGGGAGTGGGCATAATTTAAAAAATAATAACCATAAAGTTAATAAATGTTAAGCTATAAAATCTTATATATTCAGGTAGTGAATATTTGTATTAAATCACAAACTAATAAATAAAATATATGCGCACGAGATTAATAAAATTATTAAAAAAAATAAAAATAAAATAAAATAAATATTTTGTGTCCAAATAGTAGATATAAAAAATTAAAATATAAGAATAATTAAATAAAAAAATACAATTTGAATTTATATTCATGCAGAGAATATAATTCCTCCTAGCAATAAAATAAATAAATAATAAAATATCACAATAATTATAGTACCAATTTTGGCCGTTGTAGTGTGTTTTTTCTTCCCTATACGTAATCAATTCTCAAAACCTTGTCTCTAAAAATGCAGACCATTACTATGTATCAAATTAAATCTTATAATTGATTGGTGGCAACTCATAACATATATAAAAATAATAATAAAACTAAACATAAGCCGACCAAAATGAAAATAAATCTACTTATCAGCCAGCTCCTCTGTTGTCTTATGTGCGACAGCTGGCGACTCCGCTAGAGAATAAAATAAATTGAGGGGTTAAGCTATACTTATTATTGTGATGTTCATATTTTATTTAATGATTATGTTTTTGAAATTTATTAATTATTATTCTTTGCATGCTAAGCAACTGATAATCTCCTATTACACATGCACTTAAAGATCAGGAAGTGACCTATTACCCTAATAGGATTAGTATGAGAAGAAAGTAGAGATGCCTCCGTGGAAAACCCGACAGGGCTTTCAAAAAATCCTCGCTCAGACTGTCTTTTAGCTATGCATTGGCTGAAAGAACACACTAATCCAGGTTATGGGCGATAGTGGGATGGTCCACTATCTGAGAACCTCAAAACCATGGTGAAATAAGGTGAATTCATATCTTTAGAAATAGAACTCAACCCGGTCATTTACATGCTTAGATAAATTATCCTAAACCATTCTAAACCCATTTAGGATCATTAAACCAAAATAATCTTTTATTTATATTCTTCTATATGTCTTTTATTTTATTCAGCTCCTAGTATGAAAGTTTCAATACTAACCTCTTTATGCATATACATGACATATCATGCAAAATTACACATTATGGTATGAAGGGTGTTGACGAAAACCTTCCTCCAATCGAGTGGGTAGCCGAACTCCTACCCTAAGATTTGGTCATGAAAATGGCCAATAGAACACTCCGCTAGAGAGACGCTAAGATGATATGTAGGTTCAAAGCACTGTTATTGAGAAAATAAGGGTTGCATGACATGCCCATCAAGTTCCTTAACTGGCATCTGGAGTTCCCCTTTCTAAATTATTTTTCTATGATTGCGGAGGATGTTCGAACTTTCCCTGAAGAAGCACTTTGTCTCTTATGGTACCTAGCAAAGGTCTATAAGATTGGAATCATACTAGACAAAGAGTGTGTAATATCCCAAAATTTTAAAAATATTAATTTTTAAAAATTAATTAAATGATTTAAAAGTATATATATATAATCAAGTGAAAAAGGAAATGTGTATATGATATATATATGTAGATATACATAATACATATATAAGTCAACATTTTAACTTGGTCAAACGATATTTTAATTATTAAAATAGTAATTAAATGGTTAGTGGAAGATGACATATTATATATTAATTAAGAATTATATTTTGCTTGGTGGAGAATGAAAGAGGAATAATTGTGTGGTTTAAAGGGGATTAGTTGGTAGTGGAGTTAGTGATCATCATCATCATCTTCTTCTTTCTCCATTGAAGCCGGCCACCTTCATCAAAGGAAGAGAGGAATTTTGCTTCTTGCTAACTCAAGTAATTGAAGGATTTCAAGTGTTCAAGTTGGAGTTTTAAGAATTTTCTTCATATTTGGTAAGTTTCCAACTTGTTTCTTTGATTTTCTTTGGAAGTTGTATTTGTGTGAATTGGATGTTTGGTGTGGTATGTGTTCAAGGATATTGGTATGTTTGAAGTTCTTTTGGCTAGTTAACTATGAATTTGAGGTTGATTGAAGAAAATGTTAAGTTTGGTGAAGAGAATAAGAGTTTTGGGTTGTGTAACTTTTGAGTTATGAAGTATAGTTGTAATTGTGTATTTTTGCTTTTAATTGAGTTGTTTTGATGTTTATACAAGTATTATGTGGTATAATGATGGATTTTGTTGAGTTTGTATGGAGTTGAAAAGGTTAATAAAAGATAATAGTTGGATGTGGCAATTATGTGTGGATATCAAGATTTTGGCCTGACACGCCTGGTGACACGACCATACCTTTGGGCGTGTCGATGGTTCTATTTTTAGTGTTGGTGACACAAGAAGTGACACGCGCATGTCACCGAGCATGTCACAGATTCTGTGATGTTCTAGTATTGACACGTGCAGTGACACGCTTATGTCACTGAGCATGTCATAGCTACTGTATTATTGTAGTATTGACACGTGCAGTGACACTCCCATGTCACTGAGCATGTCATAGCTACTGTGTTTTTGTAGTATTGAAACGTGTAGTGACACGCCCATATCACTGAACATGTCATAGCTATTGTGTTGTAGGAGTTTTGGCACGGTCATTGACATGCCCATGTCATTTAGCGTGTCAAAGCTTCTGTTTTGTGGGTTTAGGGCACGGTCATGGATACGCCGTGTTGTTGAGCGTGTCATGTATAGAGTTTTCCCTAGATAGTTATTTTTATTATTTTCCTTTGTGTCTCTTATCCTTGTGTTGAGAGGTTTTGTTTATACCTATAAGTGTATTACTAAGTGATTATTTATAACCACATTTGGTTGAGGCTTTGAAGAGACTTGAGTTACCCTAATCCAAGTGTTGAAGGATATCTTGGAAGAGGAGCTTGAAAGTGATGTTTGCTGCTTTTAGAGGTAAGTATAAACTTTATATAATTGCTTATATTTACATGACATTGGGACTTAACATATTTGATTGAAAAATGTGTTAAGTTTCCTACTATATTATTAGTGCATGAGAAATATGCTATGATTTATAATGTTACAAATGCATTATATGTGATGTGAACTTTGTGCAAAATATGATAATGGCCCAAAATGTATGGGTATTGCATTTTGTAATGTATAAATTAAAGATGGTATTTAAAGTCATTGGTGATGGCTATATTGATATAAATAAGATATTTGAGGCATTGTGCTTAGTTTGATCATGAGAAAATGAGAAAGGATTTGATAATGAAATTATGAAAGAATTGTATGCTTAGTATGATTTGCCTATGGGCTAAATGTTGGGCGTCATTGTGAAAATGTTTCTGAGGTGAAATGACCGGGTCGTAAGCCTAAAAAATAAATCCTTGAAGCTAGGCTGGGTGAAAGGACCGGATCTTAAGCTCAGACCTAGTTGGATTATTACATTGATATATTGCCTACGGGGCTAGACACATGGTGTCATTATAGACTAAAACAGTAACTCTAGAATTTGAATAGCATATTAGTTATCTTTGGGCCAATCTTTGTTTTTGTTTTATGAGAATTGCAGATTGTGAAATAATTAAAAAGTATGAGAAAATGGAATGATGTGATATCCATATGCATTGTGCATTGGCATTGCATTTGATTTTTTTTTATTGTTATCAAAGTTTGTATTACTAAGCTTTTAGCTTAGCGCGATTGTGATTCATCGCGTAGGTGACAGGGTAGAGCCGGTTGAGCTGGAGAGTTTGTCTAGACCGAGTCCAATCTAGGCTTGAGACTTTGAGTGTAGAGTTGATTATTGGACATCAAGATCAGAGACAAACTGCCAGCATGTATATATTTTATATTTTTATACATATTGATTTCATGTATTTATGTATATTCCGCAAACTATTGAAAATGTTTTGGATAAACCTTTGGTAATGAAGTATACATATGTGTTTTAGCAAGTAATGTTTCATCTATTATTTATATGATATCAGTTGAATGTTTTAAGTTTATACGAATTTTATAAGTGAAGATTTGTTTTGTTAAATTGGGTTGTGACATTCTTGTATCCTATATTCATATATTACATATGCTGGGAGTATATAGTGTACGTATATTGGGTATAAGGGTGTTACATTTGTAAAAACATTGAGATTTTTAAATATAGTTTTTAAATATAATACATGCATTGACATTGGTAGTTTCTGATCTCTGATGTGGTAAATTCTGCTATGTTTGCAGATATAGGTAGTTTTGGTGTCTCAGACACGTCAGTCTGCTGAGGGTAGTGCAGAGAGTGTAGCTCCTATTGAGGGTAGAGATGGAGCTAGAGTTGAGATAGCTGGAGGGGCACCTACTCTTGTGATAGAGAGATCAGCAGTTGATGAGATTCCACCAGGCTAGGTATGACATATGGTAGAGTTGTTGAGGCAGGCTCCAGTTCAGCAGCCGCCACCACCACAGCCGCAGCCGCAATTATCGACGAGAAAATATGATAAGTTGAGAAAGTTTGGAGCTGAGGACTTTATTGGTACTACAGACCCTGCTGTAGCAGAGCAGTGGCTAAATAGAGTCCAAAGAGTGTTCATCTAGCTGCAGGCTACTCCAGAAGAAAAGTTTGATTATGCTAGATCTCTTTTGCAAATGGATGCATATGACTGGTGGAATACGGTTCCACATGCCCTGGATGATCATCCAATCTTGATCTATGATAATTTTTTGCAAGAGTTTGAACAGAAGTATACTCCAAGGGAGTATAAAGATGCAAAGAAGATAGAGTTCTTGAGTTTGAAGTAGGATACCAGGACTGTGTCAGAGTATGAGATAGAGTTCACCCGATTGAGTCAGTATGCTGGCAGGATTATTTCTGCTGAGATTGACAGGTGCAGAAGATTTGAGGAGGGACTGAGGCCTTCTATCATGTGTATCATAGCAGGCTCCCGGTATCAGGATTTTTCCCAGTTGGTTACATCTGTTAGGAGTGTTGAGAGAGCGAAGGGTCTTGTAACAGCTGTTAGGGATGAGGAGTCCAAAGCTAGAAGACCCCAGAGTGAGGCAGGGTCTTCATCCATGAATAAAGGTCGAGGAGGATATTTTTTGAGGTTCAGTAGGAGCCAGAGGCAGTCTGGTACGTCAGTATAGCAGCAGAGGCAGAGATCGAGACCTACAATTTCTATGGCTAGTGCACTGAACCCTGTGGCTCAGAGGCCTGCTCCACCTACTTGTATTCATTGTGGTAAAGCACACGAAGTTGTCTGCTGGTGGAGAGGTGCTTCAGGAGTATATTTTAGATGTGGATCATCAGACCATTTTATCAGAGATTGTCCAGAGCCATTAGAGGATAGACATGCAATTACTGCAGCTTCTTGACCCAGTGTTAGAGGGGGTCGTGGTGGCAGAGGTGCTAATAGAGGAGGTCAGACATAGTCTAGTCAAAGAGGAGGTTCTATCGCAGGTAGTAGACCAGACGAGGTAGGACCATCTCAGCGGGTATATGTGAAGCAGAGGCAACTAGATGCCTCAGCTGTTATTACTGGTACTTTTTCTTTATTTGGTACTTCAGTTCTTGCTTTGATAGACCCTTGGTCGACTCATTCTTACATTAGTGCATACATCTTGCTTGTGACTGATTTGGATTCAGAGTTCCTAGAATTTGATGTTTTGGTGACAAATCCTTTAGGATATAGTGTTGTAGTTAACAAGGTGCACCGAAATAGTCCGGTTGTGGTTTAGGATGAGGAGTTCCTTGGTGACTTGATTGAGATGCCTTTCAAGGAGTATTATTTAATTTTAGTCATGGATTAGTTATCTAAGCATGGGGCTATGGTAGATTGTCAGCAAAAGTATGTTACCCTGAGAACCTGTGATGGTAGAAGTGTGATGGTATCTAGTGAGCAGAGACATCTTTCATCCATGTTTATTTTAGCTGTTCCAGTTAGGAGGATGATTCAAAAAGGATGTGAAGCTTATCTTACTCATGTTGTAGATACCAGAGTAGTGGGTTCCCAGCTTGACAATATACCCACAGTTGCCGAGTTTTAAGATATTTTTCCTAATGAGTTGCCAGGGGTACCTCCTAAGAGAGAAGTGGAGTTTGGTATTAATTTGTTACCTAGTACCACTCCCATCTCTATTACTTCTTATCATATGGCACCTACTGAGTTGAGAGAGCTGAAGGTACAGTTGAAGGAATTGTTGGATAAAGGGTTCGTTCGCCCTAGTGTGTCTCCGTAGGGAGTGCCCGTTTTATTTGTGAAGAAGAAAGATGGTACCTTAAGATTGTGCATTGATTACCAACAGTTGAATAAAGTGACCATCAAGAGCAAGTATCCATTGCCTAAGATAGATGATCTCTTTGATCAGTTGAAAGGAGTAGGAGTATTCTATAAGATTGATTTGAGATCAGGGTACCATCAGTTGAGAGTTAGAGATGAAGATGTACCTAAGACAACTTTTCGTATGAGGTATGGGCATTATGAGTTCTTGGTGATGCCCTTTGGATTGACGAATGCACCAGCAACATTTATGGATTTGATGAATAGGGTATTCAGACCCTATCTAGATAAATTTGTGGTGTTTTTTATTGATGATATTTTAGTGTATTCACGTAATGAGGAGGATCATGACAAACATTTTCGGATTATATTGCAGACTCTGAGAGAAGCAGTTTATGCTAAGCTGTCTAAATGTGAGCTTTGGCTTGATCAAGTGACTTTTCTTAGTCATGTGGTTTCAACACAGGGTATTAGAGTTGATACGAGTAAAGTTGAGGCTATTTTGAATTGGAGTCCACTGAAGACTGTGACAGAGGTTAGAAGTTTTCTAGGTTTGGCAGGCTATTATCGATTGTTTATGAAAGGTTTTTCTATGATAGCTATTCCACTCACCAGATTACTTTGGAAGGGAGTTAGATTCATGTGGACAGATCAATGTCAGACGAGCTTTGAGCAGCTGGAGGAGATGTTGACTCAGGCTCCTGTCCTTACTCTGCCTGTGGAAGGTAAACCTTATGTGATTTTCAGTGATGCTTCACATAGTGGTTTAGGTTGTGTTCTGATGCAGGAGGGTAGAGTCATTGCTTATGCCTCTCAACAGTTGAAGCCGCATGAGCTGAATTACCCGATGCATGATTTGGAGTTAGCAGCTATAGTTTTTGCTTTGAAGATTTGGCGACATTACTTGTATGGGGAGAAGTGTTTCATTTATAAGGATCACAAGAGTTTGAAATACCTGGGTGTTCAGAGATAGTTGAATCTTCGGCAGAGATGATGGTTATAATTGATTAAAGACTATGATTGGTTAATTGATTATCATCCTGGTAAGACAAATATTATTGCTGATGCCTTGAGTCGGAAGTCTTTGGCAGGTTTGACTACTTATTTGCTCTTGTTGCTTGTTGAGTTGAGAGCGTTGCATGCCAGATTTGAGTCTTATGATGATGGTGCACTGATGGCTCAGTTGCAATTGAGGCCGGCGTCATTGGATCAGATTAGGGAGACCCAGTTAGCAGAAGAGAAAATCTAGAAAGCTGTATTGGATTGCCAAAAGGGGGAGAGTCGAGACTTTCACGTGAGAAGTGATCGCAGTTTGTGGTACAGAGATAGGTTGTGTGTTCCTGATGATGCAAAAATAAAAAGGTAATTTTGGAGAAAGCACATCAGTCAGCTTATGCTATGCACCCTGGGAGTACCAAGATGTATCAGGATTTAAAATAATATTATTGGTGGTCAGATATGAAAAGGGACATAGTAGAGTTTGTATCCAGATGTCTCACTTGTCCGAGAGTGAAGGCTGAACACCAAGTTCCTTTGGGATTACTTCAACCATTATCAGTGCCAGAGTAAAAATGGGAGCGAGTGACGATGGATTTTGTGACCGGGTTGCCTTTGACTTAGAAGAAACATGATGCAATCTGGGTGATTGTTGATTGGATGATGAAGACAACTCATTTTCTTCCAGTTCGGATGGATTATTCTCTTGAGAGATTGGATGAGCTGTATATCAGTGAGATAGTGAGGTTACATGGAGTTCTAATTTCTTTAGTATCTGATCAAGATCCCCGATTTACATCGAGATTGTGGAGAAGTTTGCAGGATGCATTAGGCACTCTATTACATTTTAGCACTGCTTTCCATCCTCAGACAGATGGGCAGTCAGAGAGAGTGATACAGATTTTAGAGGACATGTTGAGGAGCTGCATCATCAATTTCTCTGGGAGCTGGGACAGATTCTTACCACTAATTGAGTTTTCTTATAACAACAGTCATCAGTCCAGTATTAAAATGGCACCTTATGAGGCATTGTATGGTAGGAGATGCAGGACACATCTATGTTGGGATGAGGTTGGAGAAGGTAAGTTGATTTGTCCTAATTTGATTAGAAAAATAGAAGAGAAAGTAAAGGTGATTAGGAATTGTCTGAAAACAACCTCAGACTGACATAAATGATATTCTGATTTAAAAAAAAGAGACATAGAGTTCAGTGTTGGAGATAAAGTATTTTTAAAAGTGTCTCATTAGAAGAAAATTTTGAGAGTTGGCCACAAAGGGAAGTTGAGTCCTCATTTCATAGGACCTTATGAGGTACTAGAGAGAGTTGGACCGGTGGCCTATAAACTAGCTTTACCACCTGAATTGGATCGAATTCACAATGTCTTCTATGTTTTTATGCTTCAGAGGTACAGGTCAGACCCATCTCATATTTTGTAGTGGAGCCTGTTGAGGTGAGTCCAGATTTGACTTATGAGAAAGAACCAGTGGCTATTTTGGCACGTGAAGTGAAGGAGTTGAGAAATAAGAAGGTGCCACTTGTGAAACTTCTCTAGAAGAAACACACATAGAGGCAACATGGGAGAGTGAGCTAATGATGCGGAATCAGTATCCCCAGTTGTTCCAAACTTGAGAGCAGGTAATTTTGAGGAAAAAATTTATTTGTAGAGGAGGAGAATTGTAATATCCCAAAATTTTGAAAATATTAATTTTTGAAAATTAATTAAATGATTTAAAATTATATATATATAATTAAGTGAAAAAGAAAATGTGTATAATATATATTTAGATATACATAATATATATATAAGTCAACATTTTAACTTGGTCAAATGATATTTTAATTATTAAAATAGAATTAAATGGTTAGTGGAAGATGACATATTATATATTAATTAAGTATTATATTTTGCTTGGTGGAGAATGAAAGAGGAATAATTGTGTGGTTTAAAGGGGATTAGTTGGTAGTGGAGTTGGTGATCATTATCATCTTCTTCTTCTTTCTCCATTGAAGTTGGCCACCTTCACAAAGGAAGAGAGGAATTTTACTTCTTGCTAACTCAAGTAATTGAAGGATTTCAAGTATTTAAGTTGGAGTTTTAAGGACTTTTTTCATTTTTGGTAAGTTTCCAACTTGTTTCTTTGATTTTCTTTGGAAGTTGTATTTGTGTGAATTGGATGTTTAGTGTAGTATGTGCTCAAGGTTGATATTGGTATGTTTGAAGTTCTTTTGGCTAGTTAACTATGAATTTGGGGTTGGATTGAAGAAAAGGTTAAGTTTGTTGAAGAGTAAGAATTTTGTGTTGTGTAACTTTTGAGTTGTGAAGTATGGCTGTAATTGTGTATTTTTTTCTTTTAATAGAGTTGTTTTGACATTTACACAAGTATTATGTGGTATAATGATGGATTTGGTTGAGTTTGTATGGAGTTGAAAAGGTTAATGAAAGATAATAGTTGGATGTGACAATTATGTGTGGATATCAGGATTTTGGCTTGACATGCCAGGTGACACGGCCATGCCTTTGGGCGTGTTGATGGTTTTATTTTTAGTGTTGGTGACACGAGAAGTGACACTCCCATGTCACTGAGTATGTCACATCTTCTTTGTTGTTGTAGTATTGACATGTGCAGTGACACGCCCATGTCACTGAGCATGTCATAGCTACTGTGTTGTTGTAGTATTGACACGTACAGTGACATGCCCATGTCACTAAGCATGTCATAGGTACTGTTATTGTAGTATTGACACATTCAGTGACATGCCCATGTCACTGAGCATGTCATAGTTACCGTGTTGTATGAGTTTTGGCACGGTCATTGGTGCGCGCGTCGCATTATGGCTATACCGCAAGTGTACGGGTCGCCCAAGTAATAAAGTAGTGAGTGAGTTATCGTTCCACTAAGGACAAGGCCAAGCACTAGTGCAAATCTTAACTTTGTTTAGCAAATCAATATTTTTGTGGTGTTTTGTAATTAAAGACAATTAACTTAAATAAATGAACATAAAGATAAATTGTGTGTTGTGTAAAAAGGATTGATGATAATGATACTATCTAGATATTGAATTCCCCTAGCCTTAATTACATTACATGATATAGTTGAATTGGCATTCCTCTAACTTAGACTAAAACCTCTCTCGAGCGAATTAATCCCTAATCACTAAGTAGAGTGTCGGAATCTCTTCTTAAAACACAATTAAATAGATCATGCATTAAGAACAAGGAACTATAAACCAAAGGATCTTGTAGGTCTATCTCTAGCACCCTAATCAATCCTCAACCCTTAAGAATAAAACAACTCAATCAATTAAAAGTATCCAATCATACAAATAAGCTAGGGTTCATTAACATCTAGATAGAGAATGATTTAGTTCATGTTCAATACACTTAATACAACAACAACAACAATAACATTAAAATACATAAAAGGAGAAAATAGAAAAACCCCTTTCAATGTAGCTTCTTCAATCTCCAGGAGCTGCCAATGGAAGATGCAGATGTTGGAGAGGATGGAAATGGAGGATGAAGATGAAGAGTCAAGGAAAGTGTCACTCTCTCCTTGCCTAAAACGTGTATGCCCAGCCTCCTCCTCTCAAACCTCTCTTCTCTGCCTTTGTTCTCTGTTTCCTGCACAAAACTCCAGCCCTCTGCAAAAACTTCTCAGAATTCTCTCTTCTTCTCTTTTTATTTCATTCCAAGCTCAAAACCCATGCCTTCCAACTCACACACTCTTCCTTATCCCCCACATTCTCTTTGTTTAACCTTTCTTTTCCTCAAATTAGGCAAGCTTTTCTTTTGTTTATGAACACTTTTGGCAAAAGCTAGTCTTTGTTCCCCACTTGTTCCTTGATTCGTGCAAAGATTTCAATATTTCCATAGGTGACACGGCCAAGCAATGAGTGGCTTGGCCGTGTCTCTCATTTTTCTTTGGGACACGGCCAAGCCACTTGGCCGTGTCCATCATTGCCTTCCTTCCTTCCTTTCTTTTCTCTTTGGCTTCATAGGGTGACACGGCCAAGCTCCTGGTCGTGTCATGTGACATGGCCAATAGCTTGGCCGTGTCACTTGGGTGTGTCACCCTCTGCTTGCCATTTTGTCAATGTAACACCCCTATACCCCGTATACGTACACAGCATGCTAATACGATCGTAATATATGTACACTGAATATAGAAATGCTACGATATACATAACAAATGACTCATCCCTTTACAAAAAAATGAACAAATTTAAATCATTTAAAAGAAATTATAAAAGACAAAAGATAAAATGTTTATTTAAAAGCAGCAGAAAATACATCAAATATTTACAAATATATATACATCAAAATTCAAGTTTTACAAAACATAAAATAAATACATGTTTGGCAGTATTTCCTTGATCTTTAAGCTCCACTACAAACACCTCAAATCTAAACTCTACTCGGCCTAGAGGAACTCTCCAGTTCTTCCCTGTCACCTGCGTGATAAACCACAATCGCGCTAAGCCAATAGCTTAGTGGTACAAACTACAATGATATCATGCTATAATGAAATGCCAATGTCATACTTTCCAATAAACAAGTGATTATCAAGAATCTCATATTTCATGACATTACCTTTCATTGTATCAAACATTTGTGTCATCAATTATAGGATATATTGAACCCAAAACAAGCATAGATCTCAACATTTATTTATTTCATCATTTATACATCACATGGAAAACAAAGACAAGCAAAGGGCCCAAAAAGAAACTAATATGTTATTCAAAGTTCAGAGTTACTGCTTTGGTCCATATCATAATCATCAAGCCCGTAGGCAACATATATATATATATATATATATTTCTATCCATGGATAGTGTAACAGACCCAGTCTCTTGGACCTCAACTCGCTAAACTCGAGGAGATCCTCAACCCTGCAAGATTGTTACCTGTAACAGACCCAGTCTCTTGGACCTCAACCCGGATAAACCAAGAAGATCCTCAACCCGGCAAGACTGTTACTATAATTCACATTTTACATTTATCAACTGGAATCGGCTTACGACCCGGTCTTTTCACCTAACCAGTACTTTATAGGCATGCCGCCAAAACCAGAACTCTGAAGGTTGAATAACACATTAGACACACAATCTTTTCATTTATTTATATCTTTGTACATTTCTTTCTTAATTCATTTCATTCTCATAATCAAATAGGCAATCATGCCTCCATTATCTCATTTGCATTATCATAGCCAACAATCATGGCTTCTTTTCACATCAAGATAGTGTACATATATATATCATCATTTGCATTGAACACCATCTAGGCAAACATGCCTCAATCATATCATTTACATCATTTCAACCCATCACATTGGTTTCACATTTTAATATATCTCAATTCATCATTTAAGTACTCACAATCAATTACATTGAACATCCATTAAGAATGATCATCATCGATATATATTTACATAGCAATGTACCTTATTCATAGATTTAGAATCTTCAACATACATTCCACATCATCCACATTGTGCACAACATATCATTATTCATATGCATCATCAATGTTCACATTATATCCAACATAACATTAGGTTTCTTAACACATTACAATCAAATGTATGTTAAGTCTCAACATCATATGAATGTATGCAATAATGTAGTTTGTACTTACCTTAAGCACCACTTATACAAATCTATACACTTCCTTTTTCCAAGAATTCTTCACTTCTTAAATTAGGGCAAATCACCTTCTTCCACAACCTAGTCCAAAAATGATACAATACATGAATTTCAATACAATTTATCACTTATTAACCTCATCTTAGACCTTTAGATCACAAATTATAACTCAACACCACACATTAGAGCCCATGGCCGTGGACATCCTAACCCCCACGGGCGTGGGTTAAAGATTGGTTCTGCCTCCCTTGCTCCAAACCTCCACGGCCATGGCTACAAATGGCCACGGCCATGGCAACCAAGGGCCACGGGCGCAGCATCTAAAATGCTACTGTTTATTACCAAATTCACATATTCTATGCTTACAACTCCAACAAACACAAACAACATGAAGATCTATGAAAATAATTGATCAAACTCAAGTTAAACATCACTTACCACTTCAAAACCCTAAAACCAACAACACTCTTACTCTTTCAATACCAACATCAACTTAACTTATTATCTTTAAACCAAAACCAAAACCACAATCAATTAAATCAAACATACTCCAACATACTACAATCATCACAACCCTCTTTTCAAACATCAACAATCAAACTTTTACACAACTTCAAATAAACAAGAGAAATCAAGAGAGAACTTACCAAAATTGATGAATCTTCAAAATTTTCCAACTCAATCACTTGAATCTTCCTTCAATTTGAAACTTGGAACTCAAAACAACCTCTTGCTCTCTTGTCTTGGTGATGCCCGGCCACCCAAAAGGAAAGAAGAAAATGAAAGAGACAAAAGAAGCAAAGTCAAATTTCTCTTCTCTTTAAACCTCCACCAAGCATTCCAAAAAGAAAATTACTTAAATACCCTCTTCTTATTTGTTTTAACTTCCTTTCACTTACATGCCCTTTTTAGTAATTTCTTAACTAACACAATAAATATCCTCTTCCTTTGACCATCCATTATTCCTTGTGTATATGTTATATATATTTCCATATATACAACATATACACTCTCTTTTAAATTCTTTTCTCTTTCCAATTACACATATACATTTTATTTCAAATAAAACAACAATTATATCAAAACTTCTAGGGCATACATTGGGATATCACAGTCAATTTCTTTCTTTGGTTTCAATGGGTGACACGGCCAAGCTTGTGGCCGTGTCATGTGACACGGCCACTGGCTTGGGCGTGTCACTTGATGGTGTCAGCTTCTGCTCCTTATCTTTCGTTCTTTGCTTGGTCCCTTTGGTTTTGCTCCTTAGGTGAGACACGGCCAGTGACTTGGGCGTGTCACCTGGCCGTGTCAGCTACTGTCTTGAAGCTTCTTTGAGGGACACGGCCAAGCTAGTTTTGGCTTGGCCATGTCTTGCTTAATTCAAGCTCTTTTTCATTGTTTTGATCCTTCAAGGGAGTTTTTCTACTTTAACCTAAAACAAACACTTAAAACAAACTTTAAACCAAAATCAAATGAAACATTAACTAAAAACACATAGAAATCATACTAAAAACAAGTATAAAAATGCTCTTATCAAATACCCCACACTTAAATCCTTGCTTGTCCCCAAGCAAGGCTAAAATCAAAACAAACTAAACACAAAAATTTTGTCAAGTTCAAGAGTTATAAAAATGCATCAAGACTTCCCTATCCTTAAATCCGCAATCAATATCAAATCGAACAAAATCGATACCAAAAAAATTAAGTGGCTTTCCATGCATAACCTACATTGTCACTGCCTCACCAACTCTCAGAAAGTGTTTGATCAAGGTGGTGTTTACACTCATAACAATCAATGAAAGATTATTGCCATAGGCTTGCTTATCTATCAAATCTCCACCACTTAATTACAATCAAGCATCAATCAAAAGGTCTTTTATTGGGTTGTAATGGGGTTAAGGTAGAGGTATGGCATTTAGGAAATGTGAGCTTAATCATTAAGTTCAAGAGCACTTCAAGAATGAAGTAACCGATCATATGTATCACCCAACGGTTCCAAAACACCTTCCTCTTATCTATTCCTTGACATTTATAGAACTTTTCAAGGGAACTCACTTATTACATCTTGTAACATATTCCAACCCTTTTAACAATTATTCTTATTTTTCTTCTTTTTATTTGATTTTGATTTTTTTTATGCTTTGCAATCTTAAACCTACTAAATTTAACCCCACACTTAATTCAACACAACACTTGGTCATAAACGCTCTTAAAATGCTCTTGACCTAATGAAAGGGTAAGAGTTAAAACAACAAGGTTCAAGGTTGGTAGTGTTGCAAAAAATAAAGAAAAGGAGAAACGAAATAGGCTCAAAATTGGCTAACTAAGGTTAAAATTAGGGTTGGTCTTTTTAAGCCAAAGTGGATTCACCTAATTGCCTTAATCATCTTGATGCCAAATTGAAATTTTTATGTAATCTTAAAATGCATGTCAAAGGAAGTTCTAGCAAGTTATCAATCAAAGATGTCCACTCACAACAAGAATAATCAGTTGATGGTTCAATTCCTCACTAGGTTGATGGTAATGCAAAGAAAAACCAATAAAATTGACAATAAGCACCAATTCTACTCAATTCTCAAATTCATGCTTCAAAAATTCAAAGGTCATCAATCAACAATGTTTATAATAATTGAACTTTCCAAAATTCATTTATTGAAGGAAAACATTAACTAGACCTAAAAAAAAATAACTTAAAAGTAAAAATACAAAATACAAAATGCACCCCACACTTAAAATTTCACATTGTCATCAATGTGAGCATGCATAAACTAAAAGAGAGTTTAGAGGAAACCTGATTTCCACCGCTCCCATATGCGATATGTAGGGCTCCTTCCACCCATAATGCAATTGGAGTTCATGATTGAGAGGATGGATAGCATGCAACTTCGAATTGTGCCCAATGTATTGCAAAGCTTAGGTAGTATCCTTGGGTGAGCAAATGGCCAATAAGAACTCATGAAAGTTGTTTTGTGGTGATTGTCCAGTGCTATAGGAACTTGGTAAAAATATTCTTCAGTATGCAACATGGTTATATTCATTTTTTGTTCTTTCTCGCTCCCGAGAGTGGAAGTTGTGATCATTGGTTGCATATTGTTCTCCCCAACTAAAACAAATTTCAAAATTTTTGGGGTCTTTTGAAGTTCAACCAAGTGTGGTTGAATCTCGTTCTTATCCTCTTTAGCACTTGGAAGTTCCCTCTCAACAATCTTATCATTTAATATTAATTTACTCTCCTCGATTTCTAGATTGGAAATATTAGGCTCTACTTCTAAGGTCGTGGCTACCTTAAGCTTATCTACATTATCTTCACTATGGGGCATGTCATAGAGTTCAGGAATATGTATACCTTGTTTTTCTTCCTCCAGCATACATGGGAATGAAATTGGTGGCACAAAAGGATTTGGAGGTTCATGCAATTCTATCCAAGTTGATGCTTCTAAATTCTCCTCTTCCTTTGTTTGATTCAACTCCTCTATGTCGGATTGGATCTCCTCGCCATTTTCTTCTTGATTGGTCCCTGCATCAAAGAAATCACAAAAATTATTATATTTTATCTGTTCATTCCTCAAATTTGTGATTACCTCAATTTGCTCCAATTGGCTAGGAAACTCCTCCTTTTGGTGTGCTTGGGGTTGATGTGCCAGCTGCTCCTCTAAAGCATCCAATATCCCCTGTGTTTCTTGCAAAGATTCAGACCTCAACTCATCCTCTAAAGTGGGTTCCTCAAGGTGATCTTAATTCATTGTGAGTTTTTGAATATATGCATTTAACTTATCCTCCAATGTGGATTCCTCAAGGTGGTCTTGGTCTGAGAATTGTTCTTGAAAGTAAGAACTTCTTTGGCAAGGCTGAAAATTTTGTTGGGGTGGAATGTATTGCTGATTTTCCCAATAAAATTTGGGTGGCTTTCCCAGCTTAGATTGTAAGAATTGGAATATGGGTCATTACCACCCATCTGCTGGAAATTTCGGTATTGCTGGAAATTTTGGTAGTCATATTCTTCCTCGTGCCATTCTTGGTATCGTTGGAAACCAAATGAACATGTATTGGCACTGTGCCCTGCATTTCTACATGCTGTACAATTTGGTGGGCTTCCTCGGCTTGCAATTAGCCTATCAACTTTATTCGTTAAATTTGCGAGTTACCATGCAAGCTCAGAATAGTAGTCCCCATCATAAACTTCCCCGTGCCTTGAAAACTGCATCTTTACAAAAGGCACTTAGCAATTTAAACAAAAACAAACAAACAAACACAACAAACAAACAAATTTACAGAAAACAAACAAACAACTCAAAGAAAAACAATCAAACAATTTACAGAAAATAAACAAACATTCTTGATAAAAATAAAACTAAATCAACAGTCTTAATTATATTAACAGTATTGAAACCATTGTCCCCGGCAGCGGCGCCAAAAACTTGGTGCGCGCGTCGCGCTATGGCTATACTGCAAGTGCACGGGTCGCCCAAGTAATAAAGTAGTGAGTGAGTTATCGTTCCACTGAGGACAAGGCCAAGCACTAGTGCAAATCTTAACTGTTGTTTAACAAATCAATATTTTTGTGGTGTTTTGTAATTAAAGACAATTAACTTAAATAAATGAAGAAAAAGATAAATTGTGTGTTGCGTAAAAAGGATTGATGATAATGATACTATCTAGATATTGAATTCCCCTAGCCTCAATTACATTACATGATAGAGTTGAATTGACATTCCTCTAACTTAGACTAAAACCTCTCTCGAGCGAATTAATCCCTAATCACTAAATAGAGTGTCGGATTCTCTTCTCAAAACACAATTAAATAGATCATGCATTAAGAACAAGGAATTATAAAAAAAATGATCTTGTAGGTCTATCTCTAGCACCCCAATCAATCCTCAACCCTTATGAGTAATCAATTCATATCAAGCTTTCTCAAGTCAATAATATGAAAATGGCAACCAATCAATAAGCATGCTATCATCAATTGGCAATAATCATTAAGCATCATAAGAATAAAACAACTCAATCAATTAAAAGTATCCAATCATACAAATAAGCTAGGGTTCATTAACATCTAGATAGAGAATGATTTAGTTCATGTTCAATACACTTAATACAACAACAACAATAACATTAAAAAACAGAAAAGGAGAAAATAGAAAAACCCCTTTCATTGTAGCTTCTTCAATCTCCAGGAGCTGCCAATGGAAGATGCCGATGTTGGAGAGGATGGAAATGGAGGATGAAGATGAAGAGTCAAGGGAAGTGTCACTCCCTCCTTGCCTAAAATGTGTATGCCCAGCCTCCTCCTCTCAAACCTCTCTTCTCTACCTCTATTCTCTGTTTCCTGCACAAAACTCCAGCCCTCTGCAAAAATTTCTCAGAATTCCCTCTTCTTCTCTTTTTATTTCATTCCAAACTCAAAACCCATGCCTTCCAACTCACACACTCTTCCTTGTCCCCCACATTCTCTTTGTTTAACCTTTCTTTTCCTCAAATTAGGCAAGCTTTTCTTTTGTTTATGAACACTTTTGGCAAAAGCTAGTCTTTATTCCCCACTTGTTCCTTAATTCGTGCAAAGATTTCAATATTTACATAGGTGACACGGCCAAGCCATGAGTGGCTTGGCCGTGTCTCTCATTTTTCTTTGTGACACAGCCAAGCCACTTGGCCGTGTCCATCATTGCCTTCCTTCCTTTCTTTCTTTTCTCTTTGGCTTCATGGGGTGACACGGCTAAGCTCCTGGCCGTGTCATGTGACATGGCGAGTGGCTTGGCCGTGTCACTTGGGTGTGTCAGCTTCTGCTTGCCATTTTGTCAATTTCTTTCTTTGGTTTCAATCGGGGACATGGCCAAGCTTGTGGCCATGTCATGTGACACGGCCACTGGATTAGGCGTGTCACTTGATGGTGTCAGCTTCTGCTCCTTGTCTTTCATTCTTTGCTTGGTCCCTTTGGTTTTGCTCCTTAGGTGAGACACGGCCAGTGACTTGGGCGTGTCACCTGGCCGTGTCAGCTACTTTCTTTAAGCTTCTTTGAGGGACACGACCAAGCTAGTTTTGGCTTGGCCATGTCTTGCTTAATTCAAGCTCTTTCTTCATTGTTTTGATCCTCTAAGGGAGTTTTTCCACTTTAACCTAAAACAAACACTTAAAACAAACTTTAAACCAAAATCAAATGAAACATTAACTAAAAACACATAGAAATCATACTAAAAACAAGTATAAAAATGATCTTATCAGTCATTGACACGCCCATGTCACTGAGCGTGTTAAAGCTTCTGTGTTGTGGTTTTATGGCATGGCCATGGACACGCCCGTATTGTTGAGCGTGTCATGTGTAGAGTTTACCCTAGGTAGTTCTTTTCCTTATTTTCCTTTGTGTCTCTTATCCTTGTGTTGAGAGGTTTTTTTTATACCTATAAGTGTATTACTAAGTGATTATTTATAATCACATTTGGTTTGGGCTTTGAAGAGACTTGAGTTACCCCAATCCAAGTGTTGAGGGATATACTGGAAAAGGAGGTTTAAAGTGGTGTTTGTTGCTTTTAGAGGTAAGTATAAACTTTGTATAATTGCTTATATTTACATGACATTGGGACTTAACATATTTGGTTGAAAAATGTGTTAAGTTCTCTACTATATTATTGGTGCATGAGAAATATGCTATTATTTGTAATGTTACAAATGCAGTATATGTGATGTGAACTTTGTGCAAAATATGATAATGGCCCAAAACTTATGGGTATTGCAATTTGTTATGTATAAATTAAAGATGGTATGTAAAGTCATTGGTGATGGCTATGTTGATATAAATAAGATATTTGAAGCATTATGCTTAGTTTGATCATGAGAAAATGAGAAAGGATTTGATAATGGAATTATGAAAGCATTGTATGCCTAGTCAGTTATTTAATTTTTAGAGTTCTGTGTTTAGCGGCATGCCTATGATTTGCTTATGGGCTAGACACTGGGTGTCACTGTGAAAATATTTTTGAGGTGAAATGACCGGGTTGTAAGCCTCAAAAATAAATCCTTGAAGCTAGGATGGGTGAAATGACCGGGTCGTAAGCTTAGACCTAGTTGGATTATTACATTGATATATTGCCTACGGGGCTAGACACATAGTGTCATTATAGACCAAAACAGTAACTCTAGAATTTGAATAGCATATTAGTTATCTTTGGGCCCATTATGAGAATTGTGGATTGTGAAATAATTGAAAAGTATGAGAAAATTGAATGATGTGATATCCATATGCATTGTGCATTGGCATTGCATTTGATTTTTTTTATTGTTATCAAAGTTTGTATCACTAAGCTTTTAGCTTAGTGTGATTGTGATTTATCGCGCAGGTGACAGGGTAGAGCCGGTTGAGCCGGAGAGTTCATTTAGACTGAGTCAAGTCTAAGCTTGAGACCTTGAGTGCAGAGTTGATTGTTGGACATCAAGATCAGAGATAAATTTCCAGCATGTGTATATTTTATATTTTTGTACATATTGATTTCATGTATTTATGTATATTTCGCAAACTATCGAAAATATTTTGGATAAACCTTTGGTAATGAAGTATACATATGTGTTTTAATAAGTAATGTTTCATCTATTATTTATATGATATCAGTTGAATGTTTTAAGTTTATACAAATTTTATAAGTGAAGATTTGTTTTGTTAAAATGGGTTGTGATATTCTTGTATCCTATATTCGTATATTACATATGTTGGGAGTATGTAGTGTACGTATATTGGGTATAAGGGTGTTACAGCGTGGTTATGAGAATATTTTGAAAACTGGGAATTCGTATTTGAACAACTATATTGCTTCTTTAGGTGGTTAACCTTATTCATGGATCTCGATCAATGGCTCCTAATCCTACAAGAAGATATTATGAAAAATTACTGTTAAGTTATATTCCAAATTCAAGGGAGATACAATTGGAGTAATCAAGCTAGGTTGATTAACAGATATACATATGAGATAGAGGTAGTAGAAGACTATGAAGAGAATCTTATGATAGACCCATATAAGAATGGATTTTATTGGAGAAGGATTAAAGAGATTCTTTGTTAAGCCAGCAATGTGAACTCTTATTATGTGTCTCTAGTGTCATCGTCTTTTACAAGACAGTCGCTACCGATTACTACATCGCGCTAGTACAATTGATTATCTTAGATGATGAAGATGCAATGGAAGAAGTAGGACCACCGGAGGTTGAGTTGGATGGTGAAATGTTAAAAGAAGAACCACTTCAAATAGACGAGAAAATGGGGGAGCTACCCTATCATGAAGATGAGATTATGGGTGAAGGACAAGCCATAGAAAATGAAGAAGTACCTCAAGATTATGGAAAGCAGATTATGAGCCTATGGATGCAGAGCCACTTATGAGAGGTGAAGTGGCAAGAGAGGGAGAGTAAAGAGGATTCAAAGCAATAGTAGAGATAGGATTATATTTGTAATTTTAAGGGGCCTGAGATAATATCCCCCTATTTTGGATTTGTGAGAAAATGATGTTTTTGAAGAATGTATATTTGTGTCTTATAAGATTTAAGCTATAAGACAAAAAAATACATTCCCTTATGATGAAAATGTTTCCATTAATCAATGACAAGGCACCTTTCAAATAAATGTTGTGTAATTTTGTATGACATTGTAATTTTGTATCATATAGCATTGCATAGCATTTGGGCATTTGTCGTGAATACATTTGTGCTAATTTATTGGGTGACTAATGATTTTATTTTGTTATCTCTTTTACATCAGGAACCACTTCACGCTTTTGTGACTATTAGAAATGAACCACCGTAATAGGGTTGTTTTAGATATGTTTGAAGTAGAGGTCATGAAAGATTCAGAGTCAGAACAAAAAATGAAAGGGGATTGTGTTCCTATAGAAGTCATGATCCAGCTTCCAGCATTCGAGAAAGTAGACTTCTAACAAAATTACTTGAAGGCCTCAAAGGAAATTTGGGACAGTATGAGACCCCAACAAAGGATTCAATTTAATGAGCAGTTTGGGTGGATTGCTTATCTAATATACATCCCAGTATTTTTGCCCATGCTAAAGGCCTTGCTAAATTTCTGGGACCCATGCTACCGTTGCTTTACATTTGGCCAATTGGATTTAATGCCTACAATAGAAGAATATCGCATCATAACTAACATATTAGAAAAGAAGGATATTAACCCATATACACACGATAAGAGGGCATTAGGCGGAAGACAATTAGCCAAGATGATGCGTGTGTATGCAAGTGTGATAGAAGGATGGGAAAATTCACAATCCAAGGCTATTTTGTTAGACCCCCTGCTCGAATTCTTAAGAAGTAATTGTATGCGGGCACTTTTACCCCCACTCCCAGTGGAATGGTTCTTGCTACTTCAGCACTGTTTAGCCTCGGGGCCTTAAAGAACATGGACCTAAGCTCGGAGAAAATAGAGTCGTCACCCGGACGGGCCAGGAAAAGAAAGGGGTGGATGACTCAATTCCTAAGGAATCTCTAACCCCATAATGGGTTCGAAAAGTTGGGTACGTGTAGGGAAGGTGAGAAATGGCCCAGCACCCCCACAGCGCCCGGTTCATTGGAACTAGCCTCCTTTGCAGGTCTTAATATTATAAAATTCTTAAATATGACAATATTATCCATACTACATGCAACAATTAAAATAAAGCATCATTATATTAAAATCAAATAATGTCCAAACAAAGTAAATAAATGGACATCCATCCGAGAATGGAAACATGTCCTTACATTGTCCATGTCTAAAACTAAGTAGGACACCCACCGAAAGGTGGAAACGTATCCTTTACATTAATCCCAAAATATAAAAAATATTTTAAATTACATGAAAATTAATTAATGAGGTACCCAATAATGGAAACATACCTCTTACAATTTTAATACCAAAATAAACAAATAATAATCATAATAATAAAGAAAATATCCATCCATGATAAATTAAATAAATCAAACATTGAAATTAATTAAATTAACCATCAAAACATATAATAAACTACATAATCAAATCTAAAATTAAATAAAGCAATAAATATATAAATTTAGGGTTCGCATCTTAAAATAGGGTTTTAGAATTTTAATTACTAAATTACGACTTTGGAAAAAGGAAAGTTAAATACACAGACTCATAATGCACAAGTGAATATTGACCCCTTCGACGAGCCCATATGGCGGTTCAGCTAGCCGGTTAGCGGGCGGTGGTCAAGGGGCAGCGCCCCAAAAAATTTTTGAAACTAGCTTTTAGGGTTGTAGGTTTTGGTGTTGAAAATTAAGATTTAAGGGTTTAGGATTTAAAAAATAGGGTTTTGGAATTTTGAGGAACTAATATTATTTTTAAAAGAATAATACTATTGGATATTTTAAAGATTTAGGGTTTTGGATGTTTTATGAAAATAATGCTACTGTGATTTAAAAAATTGGTTTGGTTAGGGTTTAAGGAATTTAGGGTTTAAGAGAGAAAAATTTATGGTTTTAAAATTTTAGAAACCAAAGAACGATTTAGGGTTTTGATAATTTAATCAATGACTTAGGCTACTGGATGGTTTTAAGTTTTTAGTTTTTATAAAACATGCAAGTGGTGTTTTGAAAACCAACTGATTAATGTATTAACTAATGTAAACAATTAAAGTTATTAAAACAAAGATCAATTTATTGCATGTTCAAAGATCAAGTTACTGCAAGTTCAAAGATCAAGTTACTGCATATTCAAAGATCAAGTTACTGCATGTTCTTATTAATCAAAGAAAACGAAGCTACTGTGAGCATGAATAATTTATGATTAAAGATCAAACCTCCGTCATTGGTTCCATTAAAAAAATTGATTTCTGGATGAACAATGTGAAGACAGTATGGACTCTGCCTTCTTCTTTGGTTGTCTTGATATTTCTGTTTGTTGTTTCTTTTGTTCTAAAAAAACTGCTACTATTCTTCTCTGTTTGTTGTTCCTAATCCTCTTAATGTTAATTCTTACTCTCTGCTTTGCTGTTTATTTTTCTCTTAATGTTAATTACTGCCCTCTTAATGTTAATTGACGACCCTCTTAATGTTTTTTTCCTCCTTTTTTCTAAATTCTGAAATGTTCTTATTTATAGGCCAAAACCTTACTTCAAATCCCTAACCCTAATATTAATTCGTCCTTAAAATAAATTTTAGTTCAATTAGGAAACTAATTTAAAAAAACCAATTGAAACCATGTCGATTTGGTGTGCTAGATCGACATGGACCAGGGCCATGTCGACCTAGGCAACTAGGTCGACATGGCCTTTGGCTCATGTTGACCTGGGCATCCAGGTCAACATGAGCCAAGGCTCGTATCACCTGGGCCCTCCCAACTTGAGCTAGTTTTGCATTTTTAATTTTTTTTGGACTAGACCATCTAATAAACTTGGTTTAGGGTTTTGTTGTTAAGTTTGTGACTTTTAAAATCATATCGACTTATTGAAGTTGTAAATCGAATCGAATTTATTTTGGCATTCTTTTATTAAGACTGTACCAACTTAGGGCCAAAATTAAGGGTCTACGGTTTGCCCCCTACTTGAATGATCTGAGACTTCAGAGAATGAAAAGCAATAAGACTTAATTTTGACAAAATAGACTTAATTTTCCTGAGATGGTTTAGGTTTTGGGTTCTGGACCCGGTTCGAGTTTTGGACTCAGAAAAGACTTGGGTTCTGGACCAGAGATGGCTTGAGTTCTGGACCCGGTTTGAGTTCTGAACCCAAAAAGACTTGGGTTCTAGACCAGGGATGGTTTGGGTTCTAGACCTGGTTCGAGTTCTAGACTCGGAAAAGACTTGGGTTCTAGACTCGGGATGGTTTAGGTTCTGGACCCAGTTCGAGTTCTGGACTAGAAAAAGACTTGGGTTTTGGACCCAAGATGGTTTTGGTTCTGGACCCAGTTCGAGCTCTGGACTTGAAAAAGACTTGGGTTCTGGACCCGAGCTAAGTTCTGGACTTAAGGGTAATTTGGGTTCTTGACATGAAACTAGATCTGGATACTCGATCCTAAACTGGACTTGGATACTCGATCCTAAACTGGATTTGGATACTCGATCCTAAACAGGATTTAGATACTCGATCCTAAACTAGATTTGGATACTCGATCTTAACTGGATTTGGATACTCAATCCTAAATTGGATTTGGATACTCGATCCTAACTGGATTTGGATACTCAATCCAAAACTAGATTTGGATACTCGATCCTAAACTGGATTTGGATACTCGATCCTAAACTGGATTTGGATACTCAATCCTAAACTGGACTTGGATACTCGATCCTAAGCTGAACTTGGATACTCGATCCTAATTGGAATTGGATACTCGATCCAAAACTGGATTTGGATACTCAATCTTAAACTAGATTTGGATTTTGGACCAAAATATTTGAAAGTGTGTTTGAAAATATTTTGTATACACATAAACTCAAAAAATTAAAATGGAGAAACTTTGCCCCCTGTGTAGGCTCAAACCAATAATTTTTCTTATGTAGGCTTTGATTGATGTTTGTATTTTGTCTTGTTCTTTGCATAAGCATGCTTCTCTTCTTTCTATTGCAAAATGATTAGAGCTTCTTCAAGCAATGGGTCTTCCATGTCCCCTGATTCAATATCTTCTTTTGATTCTTTACTTCACAGGGTGTTTGCTGTTCACTTTGACAAAAAATAGACTATACAATACAAGAAAATGCAATGCAATATGCTCATGTATGCAGGAATAACACTTACAAGGGTTCTATCGACTCACAAACTAAGGTGATCAGCTGAAGTCTTCTCATTGATTCCTTCCAGATGCTTGTTCAGTTCTTATTTTGGAATGACAGGATGCTTCACATTTATGACTTTTATCTTCGAGATATTAAAAATATGAGTGGTGGAGACCCCAAGCAGCAGAGATACATCCATTTCAAATTATGATTTAGTATTTCAATTGGTAGCTTCTTCATAACCATTCCATTAATCATTTCCTTTGCCCAATGTGTCCTTCGATGTTCGATAGTTCAACATACTCCCCTTAACTTGAAGGCTTTGTAATTTTTTTTCTCTTTTTTTTTAATTTTGAAATCAAATGTTAGCTTTGCCAAATCAATGTCAATTTACCTCAGTACTTGATTTTTCAAATTAATATATCTATAACATGACAACCCTAGTTACCATACTAAACTCAGGAATCATTTCTATTTAAGCAAGAACTATTGCACTTCAGATAGACACATACACATTACTTAGTCAATGATCTCATTGAGTTTGAGTATTATCTATCTCATATGCATGCTTATTCAAACTATCTCCACTAATAGACTCTACCTACCAAGAGAGATCAAAAGGTCTTTGATAGGCTTGAAATGGGGTCTATAAGGGACACGGGTTAAATGAAGGACATTTGTAAGTTGGAGCCGTTGTGACACTATGGACAAACCCTCATACTATAAATTTCTTGTTCAAACTTTAGGCAGCTGGGAGCAATTTTACTAGGCTCCAAATTCCTTTGGCATTAATCTGGATCTTGACTAGAACAATCTTTGCCCTTGCAAAAAGTTTGGTACCTAAATTCATTTGTTTTCTTCTTTTCCCTTTTCTTTCTTTTTATTTTTCTCACTCTTCCCTTTCTTTGAGCATTTTATTATTTTGTCCTTCTTCTCTATAGGATTGTTAAGTACAAAACTTTCAACAACTAGATGGTCTTTCTCTTTTTCTTTGATTTTGTTCGAATCTTTGGTTGGGTTGGACCAATTCAAGTGAAACTGTCCTTATAAACCAAATGGAAGCCTTTTGCGGCATTAGGTAAAAGAGAACTCAGTTGGCTTTCTGAACGACCTTTTTAGGTTTTATCTTTCTTCTTTTTTCTTTTCTTTTTTCCTTTTTTTTTCTTTTGTCCTTTTTTTCCTTTTCTTTTATTCTTTCTTTTTTTTTTCTTCTTCTTTTCTTTTCTTTTTCTCTTTATTTTTGTTTATAGCTCTAAAAGAGTTGTCTTGTTTGTACCAACTTGGGTTTCTAATAATGGATGAGTGGAGTGACATAAATCTCCTTTAACAGGGATAAATTATTTATTACTCTGATATTATCTTGATAGATTGGAGATATTAGGTGAACTTCAACTACCCTTATGGTCTTAAGAAGATCAACTATCCTTATGATCTTGACTATTCATTCCTTTCTTTGATCTTCTTGCCTCTTCACCTTAATGATCATAAGACTTGTCAAAAGTATCACAATAGATCAGGGTAGGTTGTTGGGGTTATATGCCAATGAAAAGAAAGCTAAAATTTTATGAAGGCTCAAAAGGACAACTAGGAATTGATATTTAATAGGGTGGATACTAGTTGTTGGCTTGTCAAATAATGCCTAGATCATCTCTCCCTTAAACAAGCAGAGTTCAATTTCACCTTAAAAGTCCATCAAAGTATATTCTAAGACTGACTAGGATCTAGACAAAGGTAATTATGCAGGAGCCCTCTCTAAGTAAGCATACACAACTCAATGCTATAGAGCAATTCCCTCACCTAGTAAAGTCATTCGAATCATGATGCATAAATATATTAATTTATGAATATCAAGCTAGATTCGTCATTGGTTGAGCACCAAAATGAACAAAGACCAACAACAATTTTGATGAAAGTAATTTATTCAAGCAACTTTAAATTTGAAAAACATGATTGTTCCAATTAAAGAAAGCAAAGTTGAAAAGCGATATTCAAGCTAAGGAAAGTTTGTTGAATAAAATTTTTCCTTATTCCTCATCTTCAATACTCCCATCTTGAAAAGAGGATAAGATAAAATCTTCCTCAAATCCTTTTCCTACCATGAAGGTTGCCGGTTCTAAGGAAAGTTTGTTGAATAAAATTTTTCCTTATTCCTCATCTTCAATACTCCCATCTTGAAAAGAGGATAGGATAATATCTTCCTCAAATCCTTTTCCTACCATGAAGGTTGTTGGTGGAGGTACTCTTCCAAATTTGGGCAAAGGATTGTTCTTGGTATTAGGCTTGTCCAGCTCAGGTAGCTTACCACTATCGATTAGATCTTGGATCTCATGCTCCAATCAGGTACATCTATCTGTCTCATGTCCATGAGTCTGATGAAACTCACAAAAGGCTTTAGTATTAAATTTTGGGGGTAAAGGATTCGACAAAGGTCGAGGGGCCAATGGCTGTAATAGTCCCTTCTTTTGTAGCTTGTTGAAGACCCAAGATAAAGGCTTCCCTAGATCTAAAAATTTCCTTCTATTTGCTTGACCAGTTGTATTGACATCAACTTTCTTTTGTGTACTTTGATTGCTAGGCTGATAATTTCATTTTGCAGAAAAATGGCTCTTCTCTCTTTCCCACTCTTCAATTTGTAGACCAGCTTGGAGAAGATCTTTGAAATCCTTTTAGGAAGGCTAGGCAACACCACTCTCACAATCATCCTTATTTGATCAGATTCATCGGGCCTCTTCTTGAGCAAAGCAGCCTTATTCCTCCATCTTTTCACATAGTCTACAAAATTCTCATTTTGTCTTTGCCTAATGGTTTCCACCTCCATCAAGGTTACTTCCAGCTCAACATTATACCCATATTGTTGAATGAAAGCCTTGTACAACATGTCCCAATCTTTTTGAGTACTTTCCTCTAAGGTGTTAAACCAATTTTGGACAACAGGGTCCAATGAGAGCATGAAATATCTCAGAGTTTGAGCTTTAGTAGCTTGGGCAGACTGCATAGCAGCGATGTACTGCTTCACATGGAGATGGGGGTTTCTAGTACCATTGTACCAAGCGAAGGAGGGCATCTTGAACTTATAAGGGACCTCCTCATCTTGTTCAAACATTTTGTCGATCTCGGACATCTCTTCGATTTTTAGCTTCTTTTTAAATTTCTTTTCTAGGTCAACAATCATCTTCTCAACATCAGAATTTTTAGTCTTTTCAAAAGTTGTCTTGTTAATGACCTTTGGCTCCTTCTTTTTATCTTGAGGATCTTGGAAGTATTGAGCCAATCATCATAATCATCAATGATCACCTTATCATCATCAAAAACCACTTCACCAACTTTAGCCTTTCCCTTATCCTTTGGCTTCTTAGTGCTAGCAGATGCTTCGGCATTATTTCCTAAAATTACAGCCAATTAGTTCTTCATGGTCTCAGCCAGGGCCTCCTTTATTTCTTCCATCTTGGCATTGAGGGCGTCGTCCACCATTCTTTGAATTTGTTCGGGCTCCATTGCTTTTGGTGAGCAAGTGATTGAGTTGTTGCTAGATTCTTCATCTCCAACGTAGGTCGGATTGTCTTAAGCTTTTGAACTATCGTAATCCAGGGCTGTGAGCCAGAAAGGATTAATGAGATGCAAATGTATGCATGTATGCATGTATGCACAAACAATAAACAAACAAAAATAAATAGAACGTTCCTTCCAACCTTATAACTTCCACACACGGATGGTGAGTCTCTTTTCCTAGGTATATGGTTAACAACATACCAACACGAGGTATCTTATTTTTGAAAAATTCTCTCGGATGTTTCAACCAATAGTTATATTTTCAAAAACGGAAATCAATTCATGATAATTTCCATTAATTAAGCTTTAATCCATCCAATCAACTAAAGCAACTTTTATTCTATATTAGAGGTTTATTATAAATAGATTTCTCACTTGAAAAAGTAACTAATGATTCATGCCAAAAACAAGCCTATGATTAATAACTCTTAGTATAAACTAGGCTCACAATTGATTTTTGGTATTTCATAATTGACCTAAATAATTTGTAAGCTCTTTGTAAGAAAAGGTTGGATGAAATGCAAAAACAGTTTTGTTTGAAAAACCCATTGTAAAAAGATTTTTAAAAAAATGAATTTTGGGCTTTGTATTTGAGTCATGAGAAAAGAATTTTTGATTTGTTTTTAGAAAAGTTTTATATCCAAAGACCACCTTGAAAAGTTTTAAAAATAGCTTTGATCATTTGGATTCAGAGAAAAATTTATTTTGAGCTTACAAATGTACTTGGGTCATATTAGAAAAAAGAACAAACCAAATAAGCCATGATTTAAACCAAGATAAACTAACCATAGTCAAACAACAAGCATTTGGGGTAAAACCTAAGGAAAGTAACTAGGCCAATGAGCTTTAGTTTTTGGGTTAAAAGGCTTAGGTTCCCATAGCAAGTATATACCAAAAGGTACAAGGCTATGAGTGGTTATGCCATGCTCAATCTCCATACCTTGAGTGAAAGTATGGTATCCTTTACATAACATAATGCGGGTAACACGGGCGTCCTAACTCACGCACATGATGCAATCTAATGATGCAATGGATAATATCATGATAAGAAAGAATAGAATAATATAAAGACAAATGGAATCAGCTTCTCTTGTCCCCAGTGGAGTCGCCACTGTGAGCTGAGATTTTTGCCCCCAATACCTGTGGAATGGTTCTTACGACTTTGGCACTGTTTAGGCTCGGGGCCTTAGAGAACACGGGCCTAAGCCCAGAGAAAATGGAGTCGCCACCTGGACGGGCTGGGAAAAAGAAAGGGGTGGATGACTCAATTCCTAAGGAATCCCCAACCCCCTAATGGGTTTGAAAAGTTGGGTACGTGTGGGGAATGTGAGAAATGACTCAGCAACCCCACAATGCCCAGTTCATTGGAACCGGCCTCCTTTGTAGGTCTTAATATTATAAAATTCTTAAATATGACAATATTATCCATACTACATGCAACAATTAAATAAAGCATCATTATATTAAAATCAAAACAATGTCCAAACAAAGCAAATAAATGGACATCCATCCGAGGATGGAAACATGTCCTTACATTGTCTATGTCTAAAACTAAATAGGACACCCACCGAAATATGAAAACGTGTCCTTTACATTAATCCCAAAATATAAAAAAAATAATTTAAATTACATGAAAATTAATTAATGAGGTACCCAATAATGGAAACATATCTATTACAATTTTAATACCAAAATAAATAAATAATAATCATAATAATAAAGAAAATATCCATCCATGATAAATTAAATAAATCAAGCATTGAAATTAAATAAATCAACCATCAAAATATATAATAAACTATATAATCAAATCTAAAATTAAATAAAGCAGTAAATATATAAATTTAGGGTTCGTATCTTAAAATATGGTTTTAGAATTTTAATTACTAAATTATGGCTTTGAAAAAAGGAAAGTTAAATACAAGGACTCATAATATACAAATGAATATTGACCCCTTCGACGAGCCCATACGGCAATCCCGCTAGCCTGTTAGCGGGCGGGGGTCAAGGGAGCAGCGCCCCAAAAAATTTTAGAAACTGGCTTTTAGGGTTGTAGATTTTGGTGTTGAAAATTAAGATTTTAGGGTTTAGGATTTAGAAAATAGGGTTTTAGAATTTTGAGGAACTAATATTATTTTTAAAAGAATAATGCTACTGGATGTTTTAAAGATTTAGGATTTTGGATGTTTTATGAAAATAATGCTACTGTGATTTAAAAATAGGTTTGGTTAGGGTTTAAGGAATTTAGGGTTTAAGAGAGAAAGATTTATGGTTTTAAAATTTTAGAAACAAAAGAATGATTTAGGGTTTTGATAATTTAATCAATGACTTAGGCTACTGGATGGTTTTAAGTTTTAAGTTTTTATAAAACATGCAAGTGGAGTTTTGAAAACCAACTGATTAATGTATTAACTAAAGTAAACAATTAAAGTTATTAAAACAAAGATCAATTTATTGCATGTTCAAAGATCATGTTACTGCACGTTCAAAGATCAAGATACTGCAAGTTTAAAGATCAAGTTACTGCATGTTCTTATTAATCAAAGAAAACGAAGCTACTGTGAGCATGAATAATTTATGATTAAAGATCAAAACTCCGTCGTTGGTTCCACCAAAAAATTAATTTCTGGATGAACAATGTGAAGATAGTATGGACTCTGCCTTCTTCTTTGGTTGTCTTGATATTTCTGTTTGTTGTTTCTTTCGTTCTCAAAAAAACTACTGCTGTTCTTCTCTGTTTGTTGTTCCTAATCCTCTTAATGTTATTTCCCCTCTGCTTTGCTGTTTTTTTTCTCTCTTAATGTTAAATGTTGCTCTCTTAATTTTAATTGCCAACCCTCTTAATGTTTTTTTCCTCCTTTTTTCTAAATTCTGAAGCATTCTTATTTATAGGCCAAAACCTTACTCAAAATCCCTAATCTTAATATTAATCCTTAAAAAAAATTTTAGTTCAATTAGGAAACTAATTTAAAAAAACCAATTGAAACCATGTCAATCTGGTGTTCCGAATCGACATGGACCAAGGCCATGTTGACCTAGGCAGCCAAATAGACATAGCCTTTAGCTCATGTCGACCTGGGGCATCCAGGTCGACATAAGCCAAGGCTCATATCACCTGGGCCCTCCCAACTTGAACTAGTTTCGTATTTTTCATTTGGTTTTGGACTGGACCATCTAAAAAACTTGGTTTAGGGTTTTTTGTTGAGTTTGTGACTTTTAAAATCATACCGACTTATTAGAAGTTGTAAATTAGATCAAATTTATTTTGGCATTCTTTTATTAAGACCATACCAACTTAGGGCCAAAATTAAGGGTCTACAGTAATCTGGATCAAAATGAAGGGTTTCAAATTTTGGCTCTGCTCATTTACTAAATGGTCCTATTTCTAAGAGAATTGAACTCTGTAGATTTCAAAGTGATCACTCTCTTTACCAGTACAATATGAGGAACATATCCAATAATTAGTACACTGGCAGAAACAATAAGGTCTTTGAGCCATTGTAGGAAGCAAGGAAGTGGACGATTCACGTGTTGCACCACTTTGTTAAGTATGTGGTCTTTAACACATTTCAGGTGCCCTCCTCAATTCCAGTTTCCTACCATTGAATATGAACTTAGATACAATGCTATAAAAATCATCTAGCAAAATTTGGATAAGCGGAATGGCCTATGATAGCCACAAGCAAAAGGAAATGGTTAAGATTTCTTCAACAAATAAAAGAAGAAAATATATCTTGGCTAAGCTTTTTGAAGGACAAACAATCATTGATATACCATTGTGGCGACTTTCCATGGATGCCTTTGATTGGAATATGGGGGGTCACTACATATACAACTGCAATGGTAAAAAGACAATTGGGATCTTTACAATTCATTCCTCAAATAATAGGGTTCTCTATCATGTAGAATTTGATTACAGGGATGAGAATACATCTGGTAAACTTGTCAAAGCCTTAGATGCATGGCAGATTGTGAAAAAGATAAGATCCAGAACATATAGAGATTTAGTGACTGAGGGCTATTTAGAATGGCATTGAAAAAGAGGACAAGGGTTTGTCCCTTCGATAGTAAAGATACACAAAGGACCCTCTACATCAATCGAACATGTTCCTGTTACTAAATCTATCAATGAAAAAAGGTCTTCCACAGATAGTAAAGATATAGCCTATTGGATTCGGGAAGCTACAGAAGCTGAGAAAAGGGCTTTTGAGCTGCACAAAGAAAATGAAAAGCTTAAAGATGAAATAGCAAAAGTCCAAATGTAGTTGAAAGAATCTAACACAATGAAAAAGAAGGCAACAATCTTAGAAGTTGAAAGGAAAGCTTTCAGACTAGAGCAGGAAAATAATAAATTAAAAGGAGAAATGTGCAGACTTTAAGAGTTTTTGGAAGGGTATAAAGGAAGAGAAGAAAGCATGAAAGGTGAGATAGAAACTCTAGTCGAGCAGTCATGCCAACAACAAGCTAGTGTCCAAGTTTGGATATAGGAAATCCAAGCATATCATGATAAGATAGATCAGCTGACAGCTTCCATATAGCAAATCTTGGTAGAAAAATGACTTGATAGCCTGCATAAGAGCATACAATAAAGATTGTATCTTTTACCATGATAACTTTATAAGAGTTTGTACACAGTCCGACCACCTTACTAAAATGTTGAGGGCACTAGCTCAACAAGCAAACAACATGGCTCAAGAGGTGAACCATATGAGGATGACCTATATACCAGTAGGGGTGCATGGACATGAGCTCTATGATATGCTGGAAAAGATGTATAGAGAGATTTCCTATTATGGACGGTTCAAATAAGGGTCATAAGAGTTAACATAGATTTGATTCCTTTTGTAATTTAATAGACAAAATATTTGTGTCTCTTGTAATGTTATTGGATGTTTAAACATGCATGCTAATTTTCATTTAACATGAGTTACATTTTTTTTGCATCATGGTTTCATTTAAAGGAAAAATGGTGAACAAAGATATTTTCTAATATAAAAAATATATATACCATTAGTAACATCAACATAGCCCAAGATTCAAAAAACAGATCTAACTTAACTCACTGTTTTGGGACTCGATCAAAGACTAGACTTATGGAGGACTAAGCCCAAGAGATGAGACAAGATATTGACCAAATAAAAGATAGGTTAAAAGAAGTTTCAGAAATGAGGAATCAATTGGTGCAACTCATGGACTTACTCAAAGGAAAAAACACCATATAAATCATGCCTAATCCCTTAGGATCAAGAACTCCAATAGCTTATCCCTTCATGGGTGCCGTAGGGGATCCTGCATACCCACCAAGTTTTATCCCACTATATAGGCAAGAGGAAGGGGGACCAATTAATGATGTTCGTCCAACTGAGAACATATATGCTTTCCAACCTCATTAAGGAGCACCGCAAGGAGCACAAGCGATTGGAGCTCAAACCAATCTTAGACCTCATACTATTCCTGAAGAACCCATAGTAATACTGGACTTGGATGACCCAAAGGTGCAGAGTAGTTTCAAAAGGTTTAGTTCTAAATAAGTTTTAGAAAAAATAAAGTGGTTAGATGAACATTTAAAGGTGATTGAAGGAGTAAATATATATAGGACCACTGATGCATCCCGGCAATTCTTGGTACCCGATGTGACCATACCATTAAAATTCAAAACTTAAAAATTTGAAAAATATGATGGTCAATCTTGTCCCCAAAGCCATCTATCAATGTTTTGTAGTAGGATGGCAACGTACATTAGTAGTGAGAAATTACTAATTCATATTTTTCAAGAAAGTCTTATAGGACCAACAATAAGGTGGTACATGAATTTAGATTGAACACATATTCAAAGATGGAAAGATCTAGCAGATGCTTTCATAAAGCAATATAAACATAATATGGATATGGCACCTAGTAGAGATGATTTGAGAGGTATGGAAAAGAAAAAGGATGAAACTTTTAAGGAATATGCACAAAGGTAGGGGGACAAAGCAACATGAGTCAATCCCCTCTCACGGATACAAAAATCATATTCAATTTCTTGGACACACTAAGACAATCATTCTATAACATCATGCTAGCTACCACAACTACCAACTTCTCAGATTTTTTCCTAGCCGGGGAAAAGATTGACCAAGGTATGAAAAAAGAAAAAAAATTAAACAACAAAGTACTGAGCTGAATAGCTCAAAAAGATAATATTCAGGCAAAAAGAAAGAAGGAGAAGTCCACATGATAGGAGGACATCCACTGCCTAAAGAAAACTACTAACATAATCTTCCATCACATTATGTGGCAAATATAGGGCCTGGAATGTATCAGTTCCCTTATCACTCTCCTCAATTCATGAATTCTCAAAATGCTCTTTATTCCACTCCACTAGGTACTGCTGCATTTGCTCAAGGGGCAAACAATAGACCAAATCAAATCAATCAAGGAGGACAATGAACTAATTTCCCTCGAGAAAGGAGGATAGAGACATTTGACTATATCCCCATAACTTATGCATAATTAATGCCTCAACTAATCCAAGGATAGCAAGTATGCCTGACACTATTGGAACTGATGAAGCTGCCATATCCCAAGTGGTATGATCCTAATGTAAAATCTGAATATCAAGCGAGGGCACTCGAGTATTCTATTGAAAACTACAATGCATTTAAAAGAAAGTTCTAAAGTCTTTTGAATGCAAGAGGGTTGAAATTCAATCAAGAATAAAAAATCCTAATGTGAACAATAACCCTTTGCCAAATCATGATGGGGGAAAAATCAGCGCTGTAATTGAAGAAGAGGTTCATCATTGTAATAAAAGGGTAGAGGAAGTTCAAATGCCTATGGAGCAGCTTTTTCAAATTTTGGTCAAGACTGGAATAATTTTTAAAAGCCAATCAGGAGACATTTCTCCTCATTAACTGGATTATTTTTGTGACTACCATGATAAGATGTCAGATCATGCAATCAATGAATGCCTGCAGTTTAAGATGAAAGTCCAAAAATTGATGGATGCTAAAATTTTAATCTTCAGAATATAAAGAAGGAAAAAAGTAAATGTGAGTATGGTGTCCATTGATCTTTCCGTCCCAACATCCATTACAATATCATGTTCATCGTAAGTAAACAAAGTGCAAAAGTCTGAAAATATTCACATGTCCCAAGCCATGCAATAAAAAATTTAGCCCTTTCCAATATAAGGATTTAAAAGCAGTACCTTGGAAGTATGGGTGCAGAATAACAAGTCAAAGTCATGTTATATGCCAAGCAAGTAGTGAAATTGTATCGGTGGTCAATATTTCTAGAGTAGGTGGCATGATGAAAAGCAGTCATTGTTATACCCCAGAAGAAGAAGAGAATCAAAGAAAGGATGAATTTGAAAGGCATAGGAAGGGGAGAAATAAGGAAGTAGAATTGGTGGAAGAAAATGAAGTCAAACAATTTCAAGATGTAGGCAACAAAAATGACTCGCAATTAGAAGTAAAGAAGCTGGTCTTTGAGCATGAGGCATGTGAATTCTTGAAGTTGGTTAAGTAAGTGAGTATAAGGTGATTGAACAGTTGAACAAAACTCCAGCTAGGGTTTCACTATTTTCTTTGATCTTGAATTCAAAATCTCATCTAAATGCACTATTTAGGATTCTCAATCAGGCACATGTTTTCCATGATATGTTTGTGGATAGCTTGAACAATATAGTTAGGAGTGTGATGGCAGCTAACTACATATCATTCACAGATGATGAAATACCTGGAGAAGGGACTGGGCATACAAAGGCTTTACATATATCAGTCCAATGTAAAGGATATTCCATTGCCAAAGTTTTGGTGGACAATGGGTCATCCCTAAATATCCTGCCTAAAATAACCCTCTCAAAGCTACTGATTGATGAGACATATGTGAAACCTAGCTCTATGATAGTATGGAATTTTGATGGAACTAGAAGAGAGGTCTTAGGGGACATTGAAATACCCATCTAAGTGGGCCCTATCACATTTAACATCACATTTCAAGAGATGAAAATGGTACCAGCTTGTAGCATGTTATTAGAATGACCATGGATACATTCGGCAGGTGCAGTACCATCATCTCTACATTAGAAGGTCAAATTCATAATTGAAGGAAAAATGATTGAGATTTCAAGGGAGGAAGATCTTCTAATCACTAAGCCGATCTCGACCCCATATATCGAAGCAGCAGAAGAAGCCTTTAAAAGTTCTTTCCATACCTTTAAGATAGGAAATACTTCATATGTTGAAGAAGGATTGGTTATGCTAACTCCTTGATTATCAACCGCAGCTATAATGTTAGAAAAAAAATGATAAGGGCAAGTTATTCCCCATAGAAAAATATGAACAGGGAATCAATGTCTTTCTACTCCCTCCCAATAATGACAATAGAGCTGGATTAGGAAATAAGATCACTAGAGAAAATAGGAGGATTTAAAAAGAGAAAAAAGATCGTCGTCTAGCAAGATTGGCAAATAAAGAAGCTTCAATGGAGAAAATGACATTGCCACCTCTAAGGCAAACCTTCAGAAGTGATAGCTTTTTTTTTGTGAAGAAACAGAGATGGTAAGAGATCCATAAGATGTGGAAGCAATATCAAAAAATTCATTGATGACTATGGTGAATGAAAATGAGCCTCATGATGAAGCAACTTTATGGGTTACACCTTTGCCACTAGGACAAGATCTAAACAATTGGAAAGCTTATGAATTTCCATTTCATGACTCCAAGTTATTTAAATAATTATTTTCCTAAGATTTTGCCCAATATTTAGAAAAATGTTAATATGGGCTTCCTTTTTCTAATGTTTTAAAATAATTTTTAATGAAATAAAATGCATGTCTCATTCCTATTCTTAAACTCTCCCTAATATTTTTTTGTTGTCTTCTTTCTTCCTTCGTTATCTTCAGCTTAATTTATATATCTTAGTAATATTTTCCATTTATGCCCAATCTACCCAAGAATGTCAGCGATGAATTAAATTTTGACATAATTGAGTCCGAGTATGATTTTGATAACTCTATCTTTGAAATCACATCTGATAAAGAAGACGAAGAGGATTTTCCTCTTGAGATAACTAAGATGATGGAACAAGACAAAAAAATTATGCAACCTTTAGAAGAAGCAGTAGAGACAGTAAATTTAGGAACCAAAGAGAATAAGAAGGAAATGAGAATTAGTGCATCTATATTTTCAGAACTTAAAGAAAGGCTAGTTAAATTACTAGAGGAGTTCGAGGACGTCTTCTCATGGTCATACCAGGATATGCCCGGACTGAGTACGGACATAGTTGTGTATCATTTACCATTAAAGCTAGAATATAACCCGTAAAATAAAAGTTGAGAAAAAGGAAGTTGGATGTTTTGTTGAAAATAAAATAAGAAGTAAAAAAAGCAATTTGAAGCAGGTTTCTTGGAGGTGGCCTAAAATTTTGGAATGCTTATTATTTATATCATTTTTGTACTAGTTTTTAGAATGATTTTTATATGTTTTTAGTTAATGTTTTGATTGATTTTTTTTTAAGTTTGTTTAAAGTGTTTGTTTTAGGTTTAAGTGTAAAAACACCCTTGGAAGATCAAAACAGTGCAGGAAAAGCATGAACCAAGCAAGACATGGCCAAGCCAAATCAAGCTTGGTCGTGTCCCTCAAAGATTGGTGATGGCAGAGCTTGACATGGCCAAGCCACTGGCCGTGTCTCATCTAAAGAGCAAAACCAAAGAAACCAAGAAAAGAAGAAAAAGAAAGAAGCAGGAAGAGACACACTCAATGACACGGCCAAGCCATTGGCCGTGTCACATGACATGGCCAACAAGCTTGGCCGTGTCCCATTTGAGCCAAAGAATAAGAGAAAAAGAAGTAAAATAGAAGAAGACACACTCAATGACACGACCAAGCCACTGGCCGTGTCACATGACACGGCCAGCAAGCTTGGCCGTGTCCCATTTCATGCCAAAGTCACTTGGAGCAAGCAAAGAAGGAAATAAAAGAAACAGAAATGGACACACCCACATGACACGGCCATGCTAGTAGCTTGGCTGTGTCACCCCTTGAGACCCAATGAAAGAAAGAAAAGAAAGAAGAAAGAAAGGAAGCAGTGAAGGACATGGCCAGATGGCTTGGCCGTGTCCCAAAGGAAAATAAGAGACAAGGCCAAGCCACTCTTGGCTTGGCCATGTCACACCTAAAATATTTGAATTCTTCTACATGAAGTGGGGGACAAAGTGGGGAACAAAGCCTTGTGTTTGCCAAAAGAAAAATTAAACAAAGAAAAAGTGGGGAACAAGGTGAAGTGGTGTGAGTTGGAAGGCATGAGTGTGTATTTTGAATGAATTAAAAGGAGAAGAAGAGGGAAATTGGGAGAATGCTTGGCTTCTTGGAGCCAAAATTCTACTACACGTTTGGGAGAGGGAGAGAGTGACACTCTCCCTTACCCCTTCATCTTCATCTCCATTTCCATTCTCTCCACCTTCTCCATCTTCCATTGATAAGATCTTTGAGGTTCTTTGGGATAAATTGGGTTAACAAGCTCTTGAAGGTTGAAGAAGCTTCATTGAAGGGATTGGTGACTTGAGAAAGCTCCATTCCATCTTCCAAAGGCAAAATCAATTGAAGGGTTGGTGACTTGAGAAAGCTCCATCCAAAGGTTTGGTGACTTGAGAAAGCTCCATTCCATATTGCAAAGGGGAATCAACCATTGAAGAGGGCTTGAGTTCTTCATCATACATCAAGTGGAGCTAGGAGGAAGACTAGCAATCCTACTCTTGGCATCTTCACAAGGGGTTTTTCTATTCTCTCTTTTAATTCATTTCTATTGTTGTTGTTGTATTAAGAGATTGATATTGCAATGAACAATTTGTATTTGTTTTATATTGAGTTGAATGAATGTTATAAATTGATGATATTGAGCTAAATACCCATGCCTAGGGTTTGTAGTATATTTGGTTGAATGATTTGATTTGATATTTCCATTGATGTTCCTTGTTGCTTGGTTGATTGTATTGCATTAAATGCTAGGTTGATAGATTAGCTACCTATTGATCTTTGAATATTGGATGACGGGCCGAGAGGTGAAATCCGATATCGGAACTATATAATCGACCACCCTATGAATGAATTAGAAATATAAGTTCTAGGGTTTCATTAATTTGATAATGTGTAATAATTGGTTATTGCTAATTCATGAATGTGAGAGCTAATGGATTGGTAATTGACTAATTAACTTTAAGGAACAAATTAATTACAAGGTTATGTTAATGGATAATTGAGAATTGAGCTTTGATTGAATGGACCTATAACCCTAGGCACCTTCCCAAGAATCGATTTGATCTTGTACACCAATCACACATATTAATCCCTACGCACATTAATCTTAGGTTTAAATTATTCTCGCACCATCCCAACACAACAAACACCAGCATTTAAATACTTGTCAATCAAGCTATTACGAACCACACCTTCTTGGGGAAATGACCTTGGGGCGATCACCTTTGCAACAGCTATCTCGTATACTAGCGAGTGACGCTTGTAGTAGTACTTAATTCGAGCACAACACTTATTTGTGAGAATTGGATTAAATAATTTAAAATGTATATGTTATGTAAATGGAGATAAAAATAACATATATACAAGTCATGGGGTTTATATGTCAAAAGAGATATTTTGATTAATTAAATGGATTTATTTATGTTAGTGGAAGATGATGTTAGTGGGTGATTATTGTATTGTTTTAAATGAATGGTGGAGAGTGTTTTGAGGAGAGAGTAGTTGTTAAGTGGTTGACTTTCTTTCTTTCTTTCTTCTTCTTTGTTCATCTTCATCTTTTTCTTTTCATCTCTTTGGCTGGCCACCCTTAGCAACCAAGGGAAAAGAGATTTTGTTGCTTCCAAGCTCAAAAGATTGAAGGTTTTCAAGAGATCAAGTTAGAGTTTTAGGGATTTTCTTCACTTTTGGTAAGTTTCCAACTTGTTTCTTGGTTTACTTTTGAGTTTGTGTTCTTGGGTTTGTTGGATGGTTATTGTGGTATGTTTGAAGTGTTTTGTCTTGGTAACTTTGATTTTTGGGTTTGGATTGAAGAGAAAAAGGGATGAGTTTGATGAAAGAGGCAAGTGTGTGGATTGTGTGATTTTTGAGATGTGAATATGGTGGTGTTTGTATTTGATGTTTGTAATTGAGTTGTTTTAAGGTTTACTCCAGTATTATATGGGTTGTTGATGGTTTTGGTTGAGTTACGTGTTGTTGATTTGGCTATTGGAAGATGATTGTTGGTGTCGATTTCAGGGTTTTTGGCCTGGCACGCCTAGGAGCACGGCCATGTCTTTGGGCGTGTCGTTGGTTCTGTTTTCTGGGTTGGTGACATGAGCAGTGACATGCCTATGTCATTGAGCGTGTCACAGCTCCTGTGTAGTGGTAGCATTGACACGGCCAGTGACACGCCCATGTCACTGAGCGTGTCATAGCTGCTGTGTTGTTGGTAGATTGACACGTCCAGTGACACGCCCATGTCACTGAGCGTGTCATAGCTTCTGTGTTGGGGGAAGATTGACACGCCCATGTCACTAAGTGTGTCAAAGCTTCTGTGATGTGGGTTTAGGGCACGGTCAGGGACACGCCCGTGTTGTTGAGTATGTCAAATGTAGAGTTTGCCCTAGATAGTTCTCTTTCTTATTTTCTTCTTGTGTATCTCTAAGTGAGCGTGTATGATCACATTTGGATTAGGTTTTGAAGAGATTTGAGCTACCTTAATTCAAGTGTTGAGAGTTATCTTGGAAGAGGAAGTTGTTAGAGTGGTGTTGTTGCTCTTAGAGGTAAGTACAAACTTTGATTTATTGCATATATTTATATGACATTGGGACTTAACACATTTAGTAGAGTGGTGTACTTGATACACTGTTGATGAATGAGTTATATGTTGTGATATGCATAATGTGAATTATGTTGATGTATCAATGCAATTGGGTAATGTATTGCACATGAAAATAAATATGGAATAATGTGGTAAGACATGTGAAATCATAATGTAACAAATTAATATTGGTACAAAAGAGAAGAATGAGAAAAATGAGAAAAAGATGATATACTAGGGCAATGAGCCTGGTTTGATTATGAGAAATGAATTGTGAAAGAGATTGATAATAAGATAAGTGAATTAATTGTGTGCCTAGTATGTTATTGAATTTTCAGAGTTCTGGGTTTGGCGGCATGCCTATGAATCGCTGGGCAGGTGAAAAGACCAGGTTGTAATCCGAGCCCAGCTAAACAATGTGAAATATGATGTTTTTGAGGTGAAAAGACCGGGTCATAAGCCTCAAAAACTGTAACAGTCTAGCCGGGTTGAGGTCCAAGAGACTGGGTCTGTTACATTATCCATGGATATATATATCGTCTACGGGCTTGATGAATGTGATTATGGACCAAAGCAGTAACTCTGAACTTTGAATAGCATATTATATCCTTTTTGGGCCCATACTTGTCTTTGCTTTAATGTGAATTATGAAATGTGATGCAAATGATTAATATGTTGAGATATAATGCAATGAGTTGATATATTCATATATATATATTGTGCATGAGCATTGCATTAATTTATATTGAATCAAAGTTTGTACCACTAAGCTTTCTGCTTAGCACGATTGTGGTTCAATGCACAGGTGACAGGGTAGATCCGGTTGTACCGAAGAGCTCGTCTAGACCTAATCGAGTCTAGGCTTGAGTTTGTGATAGCAGTGTTGAGTTGTGGACATCAAGATCAGAGACGAACTGCTAGCATGTATAAATTCTATAATTTTGTAAATATTGATTTTGATATATATACATATGTATTTTCCGCTACTTGTTTAACAAATGTTTTGAATAGACTATTTTGGAATAATCCTTTAGGTACTAATGTTATATATATATATGTATTTTAACGAAGGAATTTTTTATCTATACCTATTTATAATATAGGTTAAATATTTTAAGTTATCTTACTTGGACTGATTTATGAGGCTTTCATTTTAAAGATTGGGTTGCTTAAAATGAACCGTGGCACCCCTTTATCCGGTATGCATATATCGCTTGTTGTGCTGGCGTATGCGGTGTGCGTATATTGGGTGTGGGGGTGTTACATCTGTTTTGGTATCAGAGCCTAGGTTTGAGGTTCTCAACCTTGGTAAATTGTAAGAAAAAGAAAATTTTGATTTTAAAATATGATTTTTTAATAAGATACATGCATTGGCACTGGCAGTTTCTGATCTTTGATGAGGTATTTTCTGCTGTGTTTACAGATATAGGTAGTGATGGCGTCTCAGTCACGTCAGTCTATAGAAGGTAGTGCTGAGAGTGTAGCTCCTGTTGAGGGTAGAGATGGAGCTAGGGTTGAGTTAACTGGTGAGGCATCTGCTCTTGTGCCAGATAGACTAGCTGCTGATGAGATGCCGCCAGTTTGGTTATGGCATGTAGTAGATTTGTTGAGGTAGGCTCCAGTGCAGCAGCCGCCAGTGCTACCACAGCCGCAAGTATCGTTGAGGCAGTATGATAAATTAAGGAAGTTCGGAGTTGAGGACTTCTTTGGTACTACAGATCCTACTGTAACTGAGCAGTGGTTGGATAGAGTTCAGAGGGTATTTATCCAGTTGCAAGCCACTCCTGAAGAGAAGTTCGATTATGCTAGATCTCTTTTGCAGAGAGATGCATATGATTGGTGGAAGACGGTTCCCCATGTCATGGATGATCCACCGACCTTGTCTTATGGTTATTTTCTGCGGGAGTTTGAGCAGAAGTATACTCCGAGGGAGTATAAGGATGCTAAGAAGATGGAGTTTTTGAATCTAAGGCAGGATAACCAGACTGTGATAGAGTATGAGATTGAGTTTATCCAGTTGAGTCATTATGCCGGTGGGATTATTTCAGATGAGATAGACTGGTGCAGGAGATTTGAGGAGGGATTAAGGCCCTCTATTATGTGTATTGATGCTGGTTTCCAGTATCAGGATCTTTCTCAGCTTGTTGTAGCGGCCTAGAGTGTTGAGAGAGCGCAGGCTATTGCAACAGCTGCTACTGAGGAAGAGACCAGAGTTAGGAGACTCTAGTTTGAGGCAGGGTCTTCATCTGCAAAGAGAGGCCAAGGAGGTCATTTTCAGAGGTTCAGTAGGGGTCAAAGGCAGCCTGTTAGGTCAGTACCACATCAGAGGCAGAGATCGAGACCTACAGTTTCTGTGGCTAGTGCACCATTCCCAGTGGTTCAGAGGTCTACTCCACCTACATGTGTCCATTGTGGTAGGATACATGGGGCTGTTTGTTGGAAGATTGGTGGACCAGCTGTATGTTTTAGATGAGGATTGCCTGATCATTTCATCAGAGATTGTCCTGAGCTACAGGAGGATAGGCAGACAGATTCTACAGTTTCTCGACCTAGTGTGAGAGGAGGTCGTGTAGCAGAGGTTTCAGTAGAGGTGGTAGACCTAGGTTCAGTCAGAGAGGAGGCTCAACATCCGGAGGTAGTAGGCCAGATGAGGCTGGGCCATCTCAGCGAGTGTATGTGATGCAGAGGTAGCCAGATGCTTCAGCAGTTATTGCGGGTATATTTTCTTTATTTGGCATTTCTGTTCTTGCTTTGATTGATCCAGGATCTACGCATTCATATATAAGTGCATCCATCTTGCCTGTGTCTGAATTGCATTCTGAGTCCCTATGATTTGGTGTCTTGGTGACAAATCCTTTAGGGCATAGTGTTGTGGTGAGTAAGGTGCACCGAGATAGTCCAGTGGTTGTTCAAGATGAGGAGTTTCTTGGTGATTTGATTGAAATGCCTTTTAAGGAGTATGATTTGATCTTAGGCATGGATTGGTTGTCTAAGAACGGGGCTATAGTAGATTGTCAGAAGAAGTGTGTTACCCTGAGAATCAGTGATGGTAGAAGTGTGATGGTATCTAGTGAGCAGAGACAACTTGTATCCTTGTTTGTTTCAGCTGTTGCAGCTAGGAGGTTGATTCGCAAAGGGTGTGATGCTTATCTTGCTCATGTTGTGGATACCAGAGTAGTGGGTTCCCAGCTTGATAGTATACCCACAGTTGTTGAATTCCCAGATGTGTTTCCTGAGGAGTTGCCAGGGTTACCCCCTAAGAGAGAGATTGAGTTTGGTATCGAATTGTTGCCTGGTACCACTCCTATCTCTATTACTCCATATCGAATGGCACTTGCTGAGTTGAGAGAGTTGAAGGTGCAGTTGCAGGAGTTGTTGGATAAAGGGTTTGTTCGCCCTAGTGTTTCTCTGTAGGGAACACTTGTTTTGTTTGTGAAGAAGAAGGATGGTACTTTAAGATTGTGCATTGATTATAGGTAGTTGAATAAGGTGACCATCAAGAATAAGTATCCTTTACCTCGAATAGATGATCTCTTTGATCAATTGAAGGGAGCAGCAGTGTTTTTCAAGATTGATTTGAGATCAAGGTACCATCAATTGAGAATCAGAGAGGAAGATGTTCCTAAGATAGCTTTCCGCACAAGGTATGGGCATTATGAATTTTTGGTGATGCCTTTTGGGTTGACGAATGCACCTGCAGCTTTTATGGATTTGATGAACAAGGTATTCAGACCATATTTAGGTCAGTTTGTGGTGGTCTTCATTGATGACATCTTGGAGCATTCGCGTAATGAGGAGGATTATGATAAGCATTTACGGATTATGTTGCAGACCTTGAGAGAGAAGCAATTGTATGCTAAGCTGTCAAAGTGTGAGTTTTGGCTTGATCAAGTGACTTTTCTGGGTCATGTGGTGTCAGCAGATGGTATAAGAGTTGATCCGAGTAAAGTTGAGGCCATTGTGAATTGGAGTCCACTGAAGTCAGTGACTGAAATTAGAAGTTTTCTGGGTTTGGCAGGCTATTATCTACGGTTTGTGAAGGGTTTTTCGTTGATAGCTACTTCACTCACCAGATTACTTCAAAAGGGAGTAAGATTTGTGTGGACAGATCAGTGTCAAGCTAGTTTTGAGCAGTTGAAGGAGATATTGACTCAAGCTCCTGTTCTTACCTTACCTGTGGAAGATAAACCATATGTGATTTACAGTGATGCTTCACATAATGGTTTAGGTTGTGTTTTGATGCAGGAGGGTAGAGTCATAGCTTATGCTTCTCGGTAGTTGAAGCCGCATGAGCTTAATTATCCGATGCATGATTTGGAGTTAGCAGCTATAGTGTTTGCTTTGAAGATTTAGCGACACTACTTATATGGGGAGAAGTTTTTCATTTACACGGATCACAAGAGTTTGAAATACTTGGGTGTTCAGAGAGAGCTGAATCTTCGGCAAAGACGGTGGTTAGAGTTGATTAAAGACTATGACTGTTTGATTGACTATCATCCTGGTAAGGCAAATGTTGTTGCCGATGCCTTGAGTCAGAAGTCTTTGGTAGGTTTGACTGCTTATTCCCTCTTGTTGCTTGTTGAGTTGAGAGCGTTGCATGCTAGTTTTGAGCCTTGTAGTGTTGGTGCTTTGTTAGCTCATTTGCAGTTGAGATTAGTGTTGTTGGATCATATTAAAGAGGCTCAGTTGGTGGATGAGAAAATTTAGAAAGTTGTGTTGGATTACCACAATGGGGAGAGCCGAGACTTTCAAGTGAGAAGTGATGGTAGTTTATGGTTCAAAGATAGATTGTGTGTTCCTGATGATGCAAGAATAAAAAAGACTATTTTAGAGAAAGCACATTAGTCTATTTTCGCTATGCACCCTGGAAGTACTAAGATGTATCTTGATTTGAAGCAACATTATTGGTGGTCAGGTATGAAGAGGGATATAGCAGAGTTTGTATCCAAGTGTCTCACTTGTCAGAGGGTGAAGGCCGAGCACCAAATTCCTTCGGGGTTTCTCCAGCCTTTATCAGTGCCTGAATGGAAATGAGAGCGAGTGACGATGGATTTTGTGACTGGTTTGCCATTGACTCGGAAGAAGCATGATGCTATCTGGGTGATTGTTGACCAGTTGATGAAGACAACTCATTTTTTTCCAGTTCGGATGGACTATTCTCTTGAGAAGTTAGCTGAGTTGTATATCAGTGAGATAGTGAGATTGCATGGAGTCCCAATTTCTTTAGTTTCTGATCGAGATCCCCGGTTTACTTCGAGATTTTGGCAGAGTTTGCATGCTGTTTTGGGTTCTCGATTACACTTTAGCACCGCTTTTCATCCACAGATGAATGGGTAGTCAGAAAGAGTGATAAAGATTTTGGAGGACATGTTGAGAAGCTGTTTCATTGATTTCTCTGGGAGTTGGGATAGATTTTTCCCATTGATGGAATTTGCTTATAACAACAGTCATCAGTCCAGTATTAGAATGGCACCTTATGAGGCATTGTACAGTAGAAGATGCAGAACACCTCTATGTTGGAATGAAGTTGGAGAAGGCAAATTGGTTGGTCCTGATTTGATTAAAGAAACAGAAAAGAAAGTGAAGATAATTCAGGATCGGTTGAAAGTAGCCTTAGATCGGCAGAAATCTTATTCAGATTTGAAGAGGATAGATATAGAGTTCAATGTTGGAGATAAAGTTTTTTTAAAAGTGTCTCCTTGGAAGAGAATTTTGAGATTTGGCCACAAAGGAAAGCAAAGTCCTCGTTTTATTGGACCTTATGAGATTTTAAAAAGAGTTGGACCACTTGCTTATCGCCTTGCTTTGCCGCCTGAACTAAATTGAATTCACAATGTCTACCATGTTTCTATGCTACGGAGGTATAGGTCAGACCCATCTCATGTTTTGTCAGTAGAATCTATTGAAGTGAGTCCAGATCTAACTTTTGAAAAGGAACCGGTGGTTATTTTAGCACACGGAGTGAAAGAGTTGAGACATAAGAAAGTGCAAATTGTGAAGGTTCTTTGGAAGAATCATGCTAGAGAAGAGGCAACTTGGGAGAGTGAGCAAGTGATGCGAGATCAGTATTGTCAATTATTCCAGACTTGAGAACAGGTAATTTCGAGGATGAAATTATTTTGTAGAGGGGGAGAATTGTAATATCCCAAATTATACCCTAAAATTTTGGAATGTTTATTTGTGAGAATTGGATTAAACAATTTAAAGTGTATATGTTATGTATATGGAGATAAAAATAACATATATACAAGTCATGGGGTTTATATGTCAAAAGAGATATTTTGATTAATTAAATGGATTTATTTATGTTAGTGGAAGATGATGTTAGTGGGTGATTATTGTATTGTTTTAAATGTATGGTGGAGAGTGTTTTGAGGAGAGAGTAGTTGTTAAGTGGTTGACTTTCTTTCTTTCTTTCTTTCTTCTTCTTCATTCATCTTCATCTTCTTCTTTTCTTCTCTTTGGCTGGCCACCCTTAGCAACTAAGGGAAAAGAGATTTTGTTGCTTCCAAGCTTAAAAGATTGAAGGTTTTCAAGAGATCAAGTTGGAGTTTTAGGGATTTTCTTCAGTTTTGGTAAGTTTCCAACTTGTTTCTTGGTTTTCTTTTGAGTTTGTGTTCTTGGGTTTGTTGGATGGTTACTGTGGTGTGTTTGAAGTGTTTTGTCTTGATAACTTTGATTTTTGGGTTTGGATTGAAGAGAAAAAGGGATGAGTTTGATCAAATAGGTAAGTGTGTGGATTGTGTGATTTTTGAGTTGGGAATATGGTGATGTTTGTATTTGATGTTTGTAATTGAGTTATTTTAAGGTTTACTCAAGTATTATATGGGTTGTTGATGGTTTTCGTTAAGTTGCGTGTTGTTGATTTGGCTATTGGAAGATGATTGTTGGTTGTGGCTTTGTTGGTGTCGATTTCAGGGTTTTTGGCCTGACACGCCCAGGAGCACGACCATGTCTTTGGGCGTGTTGTTGGTTCTATTTTATGGGTTGGTGACATGAGCAGTGACACGCCCATGTCACTGAGCGTGTCATAGCTTTTGTGTAGTAGTAGCATTGACACGGCCAGTGACACGCCCATGTCGCTGAGCGTGTCATAGCTATTGTGTTGTTGGTAGATTGACACGTCCAGTGACACGACCATGTCACCGAGCATGTCATAGCTTCTGTGTTGGGGGAAGATAGACATGGCTAGTGACACGCCCATGTCACTGAGTGTGTCAAAGCTTCTATGATGTGGGTTTAGGGCACGGTCAAGGACACGCCCGTGTTGTTGAGCGTGTCAAATGTAGAGTTTGTCCTAGATAGTTCTCTTTCTTATTTTCTTCTTGTGTATCTCTAAGTGAGCGTGTATGATCACATTTGGATTAGGTTTTGAAGAGATTTGAGCTACCTTAATTCAAGTGTTGAGAGTTATCTTGGAAGAGGAAGTTGTTAGAGTGGTGTTGTTGCTCTTAGAGAAATGTGTTAAGTTACTTGATACACTGTTGTTGAATGAGTTATATGTTGTGATATGCATAATGTGAATTATGTTGATGTATCAATGCAATTGAGTAATGTATTGCATATGAAAATAAATATGGAATAATGTGGTAAGACATGTGAAATCATAATGTAACAAATTAATATTGGTACAAAAGAGAAGAATGAGAAAAATGAGAAAAAAGATGATATACTAGGGCAATGAGCCTAGTTTGATTATGAGAAATGAATTGTAAAAGAGATTAATAATAAGATAAGTGGATTAATTATGTGCCTAGTATGTTATTCAATTTTCAAAATTCTAGGTTTGGCAGCATGCCTATGAATCGCTGGGCAGGTGAAAAGACTGGGTCGTAAGCCGAGCCCAGCTGAAAAATGTGAAATATGATGTTTTTGAGGTGAAAAGACTGGGGCGTAAGCCTCAAAAACTGTAACAGTCTAGCCAGGTTGAGGTCCAAGAGACTGGGTCTGTTACATTATCCATGGATATATATATAGCCTACGGGCTTGATGAATGTGATTATGGACCAAAGCAGTAACTCTGAACTTTGAATAGCATATTAGATCCTTTTTGGGCCCATGCTTGTCTTTGCTTTAATGTGAATTATGAAATGTGATGCAAATGATTAATATGTTGAGATATAATGCAATGAGTTGATATATTCATATATATATATATATTGTGCATGAGCATTGCATTGACTTATATTGAATCAAAGTTTGTACCACTAAGCTTTCTACTTAGCGCGATTGTGGTTCATCGCACAGGTGACAGGGTAGATCCGGTTGTACCGGAGAGCTCGTCTAGACCGAGTCGAGTCTAGGCTTAAGTTTCTGATAGCAGTGTTGAAATGTTGACATCAAGATCAGAGACGAACTGCCAGCATGTATAAATTCTATAATTTTGTAAACATTGATTTTGATATATATACATATGTATTTTCTGCTGCTTGTTTAACAAATGTTTTGAATAGACTGTTTTGGGATAAACCTTTTGGTACTAATGTTATTTATATATATGTATTTTAACGAAGGAATATTTAATCTTTACCTATTTATAATATAGGTTAAATATTTTAAGTTAGTTTACTTGGACTGATTTATGAGGCTTTCATTTTAAAGATTGGGTTGTTTAAAATGAACCGTGGGACCCCTTTATCCGGTATGCGTATATCGCTTGTTGTACGGGCATATGCGGTGTGCGTATATTGGGTGTGGGGGAGGTGGCCAAATATCCAGAATGGGTGGCTAACATTGTTTCTGTTCCTAAGAAAGATGGAAAGTTCAGGATGTGTGTTGATTATCTGGATCTTAATCGAGCAAGTCCAAAGGATGATTTTCCTTTTCCGTGCATTGATGTACTGGTTGATAATACAGCTCGATTCCATATGTTCTCTTTAATGGATAGGTCCTCAGGGTATAACCAAATTAAAATTAATCCTGAAGATAAGGAAAAATAACTTTTATCACTCTCTAGGGAATGTTTTGTTATAATGTGATGCCTTTTGGATTAAAGAATGTGAGAGCAACTTATTAGAGAGCAATGTTTACCCTGTTTCATGATATGATGCATAAGGAAATAGAGGTGTATGTCAATGATATGATAGCAAAATCTTAACATGGTGAAGAACACGTTGCAGTTTTGAGAAGGTTGTTTGAGCGGTTAAGGAAATATCAACTGCGATTAAATCCTACAAAGTGCATATTTGGAGTCTCATCGGGGAAGTTATTAGGGTTTGTAATTAGTAGGAGGGGTATTGAGATTGATCATGATAAGATTAGGGCTATAGTTGAAATGCCAGTTATGAAGCTAAGTATTCTCTATTGGAAAGGACTTGTTTTGCATTAGCATGGGCTGCTCACCAACTAAGGCACTATATGCTATACTACACCACCTTCTTGATATCTCGAATGGATCCCATCAGGTACATTTTTGAAAAGCCAGCTTTAATAGGGAGAATCACTCGATGGTAGTTTTTATTGACTGAGTATGAGATAATACATGTCACCCAAAAGGTGATAAAAGGAAGTATTATAACTGACTATTCGGTAGATCGAGCTATTGGAGACTATCGACTAATAAGTTATGAGTTCCCCAATGAGGGAATCATGTTGGTAGAAAAAAAGTAGGGATAAAAAAAAATTGGATTATGAAATTTGATGGGGTTTGAATGCAGTAGGAAGTGGGATAGGAGTTCTCCTAATCTCTCTAGAAGGAAAATATTTTCCAGTGACAACCAAATTGTGTTTTGAATGCACCAACAAAATGGCTGAATATGAAGCATGTGCTTTAGAAATACAAGCCGCTATTAATATGAAGATCAAAATGTTAGAAGTGTATGATGATTCAATGTTCATAATCAACTAATTGAAAGGAGAGTGGGAGACCAGAGATCCAAAATTGATCCCTTATCAAGAATATGTTCTTAATTCAGCTCAAAGCTTTGAATACATAAGTTTCAATCATGTTTCCTGAATTGAAAATCAAATTGGAAATACATTAGCTACATTAGCTGTAATGTTTTGATTGGACATTTGTGGAAAGATGCCTCCCATTAAGATTTAAACTAGAGGGATCAATGCTTATTGTAAAAACCTTGAAGAAGAATGTGATGGTTGTAGACCCTTAATTTTTGACCCAGTCCGGTCCAATATATTTTATTTAGTCCAAAATAATTTTTGTGTTGTCTAATATATTTTAATTAGTCCAAAATAATTTTTGTTATCTTAGTTAAATCATATTTGGTTTAGTGTCTAATTTTTATTAATAAAAAATAAAAATAAACAAATAAAAAATTAAAAGATAAAAGTAAAAAAAAAGTTGAATTGCGGCGAAATGGTCCGCAGGCCTGTCTCGCTTGCGGTAGGTTTTTTTTGCCAGCGCATTTTTTCCGCAGACAATTTTTTTTGCCACGGCAATTTTTCCGCAATAGTCTTTTTTCGCCAGCGAAATTTTCCGACGCAAAATTTTCAAAACCTAATAAAATTAGATTTCGGTTTCCTTTTCTTATTAAATATGGTATGCCTTGAGTAACTAGGAAAAACCATAAAAAAAGCCTCTATAAATGAGGCAGACAACACAAAAAGGGAGGAGAAAAATAAGGGACAGAAACTTGAACAAAATGGAAACCAAATTTCTAAAGGAAAACTGGGAACCAAGCTGATTTTTTGAGAGAGCCAAAAATCAATTCAAAGAATTCATCAAAGGTATCAATTGCCTTTGATTTGGTTGATCCAAGAAGCAATTTTGGTGCAACCCCATGAAAGAAGATTTGAATTCTAAATTCTTTTTATTTTTTTGTTTACAGTAGCTTAATTCATCAAAGAACAAAAAATCCCAGAACCTTTAATTTAGCTTTTCTAAAGTTAAAAACACTATTTCGTTGCTTTGTTTTCCAAAAAACTTACAATTGCTACTTTTGTTTCATCAAAATCTTAAAACCCTAATTTAACATGTTTCTTTTCAAAACCTTAAATTAAAATTCTGTTTCTTTCAAAAAGCCTTTAAAAACATCTTTTCTATTTATAAAAACTTTAATTCGTTTGGTTTACTTTCATAAAACCTCATAAAAGTATCAAATTGATTTTCAAATCCCAAAAGCTTCATGCATCACCGAAACACAAATTTTAAAACACTAAACCCAAATTCAACTTCCAAACCTAAAATAGTAAACTCTAACCCCTTTAAAACCTTAAACCCTAATTTTTTCTAAACCTTAATCCTTTAAAACTTTAAAAACCATAAAACCACAAATATTTTAAATTTACACAGTAAGCTTGAAATCATCATTTAAAACCACAAATCAAAAGTATTTTAAAGTGTCCAAAACCCTAGTTTCATGATTTCACCATTCAAACCTTAATTTGGTTAATTAAAGAGTCTTACCAACCTTTTAAAACATAAAACTTTAATCTATTTTATTTCCTTAAAAAAAGTCACAGTAGCCTAATTCTATGAATTACAAAACCCTAAACACATGAAACAAAGAACCCTAAATGGAAACAATAGCTATAATTTGAATTTTTATTTGCCTTATTTAATTCCATATTTGATTATGCTTTGATTTATTTTACATGCTTTAATTTATTTAAGTTCAATACTTGATTTAGTTAATTTATCATGGATGGATGTTTAATACTTTTAATGAATGATTTATTTATGATGAATGATTATTTACTTTTATCAATTTATTTAGGTTTCTAAATGTTGTAAGAGGCATGTTTCCACTTGGTGGGTACCTCATTGTGGACCCTTAATTTTTGACCCAATCCGGTCCAATATGCTTTATTTAGTTCAAAATGATTTTTGTTGTTTAATTGGTCCAAAATAATTTTAATTAAATAATTTTTACCTTAGTATCTAATTTTTATAAAAATAAACAAATAAAAATCAAAAAAATAAAAATAAAAATAAAAATCGGAGTCGAAAAAAATCGGCAGCGAAAAATAGTCGCACTGGCTCGAGGGAGTTTTGCCCCGCAGGAAAATCCTACGGGCAAAACCTTCGCCCACAGGAATTTCCTGCGGGCGAAGCGTTATTTCGCCTGCAGGCTCCTGCGGGAGAAATAACTCCCTGCAGGAATTTCCTGCGGGCGAAATAACTTTCCCGCAGGAATTTTCTGCGGGCTGGCACGCAGACTGGCCCCAACCATGGGCCCACGCGCAAAATTTTTTTTTCCAAATTTTTGAAACCTAATTCAATTAGGTTTTAATTTCTTTTTTTATTAATATTAATTGCCGTGGGGAATTAGGAATAAACAACCTAAAAACCACTATAAATAAGGACTAATTAAACCAAATCAAAGGGGGAAAAACTTTCACAGTAGCTTGGATTTTTTTGAAACCAAATCAAGGAAGGAAAAGGTAAACTCAATTCAATTGATCTTTAAAGCAGCAGTAGCACGGATTAAGCAATTCAAAAGGCAACCAAGACTTGCCTTTGGAGCTAGTTCATCCAAGAAGAGTTATTTTTTAGAGAATCAACAAAAGAAGGTATGAAATTCTAAATTCTAATTTTTTACACAGTAGCTAAACTAGGGTTTTTGTGTTTTTCAAAAGTTAAAATCTTAGAACTTTAATTTAATTTTTCCAAGATTAAAATACTAAAACGTGATTTTCTTTTCTAAAAAGACTTAAAATTGTTATTTTTTCTTCTTAAAGACCTTAAAACACTAATTGAACATATTTTTCAACAAAACCAAAATCAAATTCTGTTTCTTTCAAAATTTTAAATTAGGTTCTATTTCATCCAAAAAGCCTTCAAAAACACCTTTTCTACTTATAAAAACTTCAATCCATGTGTTTAAATTCATAAAACTTCATAAAATATCAAATTGCTTTCTAAAACCCTAAACATTCTTCATTACCCGAGAACCCTAATTTCAAAGCCTAAACCCAAAATTCAACTTTTAAACCTAAAATAATGAATCCTAATCCTTTTAAAACCTTAAACCCTAATTTTTATGAACCCTAATCCCTTTAAAACATAAAAAAACATAAAAACATAAAAACTCAAAAATTGCACAGTAGTTTAAAATTCAATAACCAAAAATCACAAATTAAAGTATTTTAAGGTGTTTAAAACCCTAGTTTCATGATTTCATCATTCAAACCTTAATTTGGTTAATCAAAGAGTCTTACCAATCCTTTAAAACATAAAACCCTAATTTATTCTAATTCCATAAAAAGTCACAGTAGCTATGAATTAAACTTTTATTTGCTTTATACCATACTTGATATGCCTTGATTTATCTCTTATGCTTTAATCTATTTAATTTCAATACTTAATTTATTTAATTTATCATGGATGGATGTTTATTTTATTTAAATACTTTTGATGAATGATTTATTTATGGATGATTGTTTCCTTTTTTCAATCAATTTAGACTTCCAAAAGTTGTAAGAGGTATGTTTCCACTTGGTGGGTACCTCATTAGTTAAACATCATGTAATTTAATTTTCTTTCCTATTTTAGAACCTTTGTAAAGGGCATGTTTCTACCTTTTGGTGGGTGTCCTATCTAGGCATGTGATGTAAGGACATGTTTCCATCCTTGGATGGGTGTCCATTTATTTGTTTTGTTTTGATTGGACATTGTTTTGATTTTAATATAATGATGCTTTCTTTTTATTGTGTGTAGTATGGATAATGTTATTATACTTAAGAATTTTATAATATTAAGACCTGTAAAGGTGGCCGGTTCCAATGAACCGGGCGTTGTGGGGGTGCTGGGCCATTTCTCACCTTCCCCACACGTACCCAACTTTCCGAACCCATTAGGGGGTTGGGGATTCCTTAGGAATCGAGTCATCCACCCCTTTCTTTTTCCCGGCCCGTCCGGGTGGTGACTCTATTTTCTCCAGACTTAGGTCTGTGTTCTCTAAGGCCTCGAGCCTAAACAGTGTCGAAGTCGCAAGAACCATTCCACCGGGAGTGGGGGCGAAAATCCCCGCTCACACTCATTAGTTAAATATCATGTAATTTAATTTGCTTTTCTATCTTAGAACTTATGTAAAGGGCATATTTCTACCTTTCGGTGGGTGTCCTATTTAGGCATGTGATGTAAGGACATGTTTCCATCTTCGGATGGATGTCCATTTATTTGTTTTGCTTGGACCTTGCTTTGATTTTAATATATTGATGCTTTCTTTTAATTATTGTGTGTAATATGGATAATGTTGTTATATTTAAGAATTTTATAATATTAAGACCTGTAAAGGAGGCTGGTTCCAATGAACCGGCATTGTGGAGGTGCTAGGCCATTTCTCACCTTCCCCACACATACCTAACTTTCTTAACCCATTAGGGGTTGGGGATTCCTTAGGAATCGAGTCATCCACCCCTTTCTTTTTCCCGGCTCATCTGGGTGGTGACTCCATTTTCTCCGCACTTAGGTCCGTGTTCTATAAAGCCCCGAGCATAAACAGTGCCGAAGTTGTAAGAACCATTCCACCGGGAGTGGGGGCAAAAATCCCCACTCACAGTGGCGACTCCACTGGGGATAAGAGAAGTTGATTCCGTTGGTCTTTATAGTATTCTATTCTTTCTTATAATGATATTATCCATTGCATCATCTTAGATTGCATCGTGTGCGTGAGTTAGGACACCCGAGTTACCTGTGTTGTGTTATGTAAGGGATACCATACTTTCACTCAAGGTATGGAGATCGAGCATGGCATAACCACTCATAGCCTCATACCATTTGGTATATACTTGCTATGGGAACCTAAGCCTTTTTACCCAAAGACTAAAGCTCATGTAATTGGCCTAGTTACTTTCCTTAGGTTTTATCCCAAATGCATGTTGTTTGACTATAGTTAATTTATCTTGGCTTAAATCATGGCTTATTTGGTTTGTTCTTTTTCTAATATGACCTAAGTACATTGTAAGCTCAAAATAACTTTTTCTTTAGAAAATCCAAAAGACCAAAGCTATTTTCAAAATTTTTCAAGATGGTCTTTGGACATAAGACTTTTCTAAAAACAAATCAAAAATTCTTTGGTCCATGGCCCAAATACTAAGCCCAAAATCCATTTTTTCTAAATGGGCTTAGAAACAAAACTATTTTCACCCAACCTTTTCTTACAAAGAGTTTGCAAAAATATTTAGGTCAATTATGAAATACCAAAAATCAATTGTGGGCCTAGTTTACAATAAGAATAAATTAACCATGGGCTTGTTTTTGGCATGAATCATTAGTTACCTTTTTCAAGTGAGAAATCTATTTATAATAAACTTCTTAATTTCGTTTTAATCCAATATAGCATAAAAGCTACTATAGTTGGTTGAATGGATTAAAACCTAATTAATGGGAATTATCATGGATGGATTTTCATTTTCGAAAATATAACTATTGGTTGAAACGTCCGAGGGAATAATTCGAAAGCAAGATGCCCCATGTTGGTATTTTGTTAACCACATACCTAGGAAAAGAGACTCGCCATTCGTGTGTGGATGTTATAAGGTTGGGAGGAACGTCCTAATTATCTTTCTTCGTTGATTGTTCGTGCATACATGCATAAATGCATACATTTGCATCTCATATCATTGATCCTCTCTGGCTCACAGCCCTGGATTACGACAGTTCAAAAGCTTACAACAATTCGACCTACGCCGGAGATAAAGTATCTAGCAACGACTCAATCACTTGCTCGCCAAAAATAATGGAGCCCGAACAAATTCAAAGAATGGTGGATAAAGCCCTCAACGCCAAGATGGAAGAAATAAAAGAGGCCCTAGCTGAGACCATGAAGAACCAATTGACTGTAATCTTAGAGAATCATGTCGAGGCATCTGCTAGCACTAATAAGGCAAGGGACAAAGGGAAGTCTAAAGTTGGTGAAGTAGTTTTTGATGATGAAAAAGTGATCATTGATGATGATGATGATTGGGCTCAATACTACCAAGATATTCAAGAGAAGAAGAAAGAACCGAAGGTTGTTGAGAAAGCCACTATTGAAAAGACCGAGACATTCGATGTTGAAAAGATGATTACTGATTTAGAAAAGAAATTTGAGAAGAAGTTGAAAACCGAAGAGATGTCTGAGATTGACAAACTATTTGAACAAGATGAAGAGGTCCCTTATAAGTTCAAGATGCCTTCCTTCGCTAAGTACAATGGCACCGGAAATCCTCATCTCCATGTAAAGCAGTATATTACTGCCATGCAGTCTGCTCGAGCTACTAAGGCTCAAACCCTAAGGTACTTTATGCTCTCATTGGAACTTGTTGTCCAAAACTGGTTCAATACCTTAGATGACAGAACACAAAAGAATTGGAATCTACTTTACAAAGCCTTCATCCAATAATATGGATATAATGTGGAGTTAGAAGTTACCTTAATGGAAGTGGAGTCCATTAGGCAAAGGCCGAATGAGAATTTTGTGGACTATGTGAAAAGGTGGAGAAACAAGGCAGCTTTACTCAAGAAGAGGCCCGATGAATCTGATCAAATAAGGAAGATTGTGAGAGGGGTGTTGCCTAATCTTCGTGAGAGGATGTCTCATACACTCATCTGTGATTTCAAAGACCTTCTCCAAGCTAGTTTGCAAATTGAAGATTGGGAAAGGGAGAAGAGTCGTTTTGCAACAAAAAAGGAGCGAGAAAGGGAGCTATCAATCTTGTAGCCAAAGCATGCAAAAGGCCGTCGGTGTTAATGCTACTAACTAAGGAATGAAGAGACAATTTTCAGAATTAAGAAAACCAATGTCTTGGGTTCTCAATAAGCTTCAAAGAAAGGGATTGTTACAACCCTTAAATCCTCGTCCTTTGCCTAACCCTCTCACACCTAATTTTGACACCAAAGCATTTTGTCAATTTCACCAAATGCAAGGGCATGACATGGATAGATGTGTAAGGTTGCGACATGAGATCCAAAATCTAATTGATAATGGGAAGCTACCTGAGCCCAACAAGCCAAACACCAAAGATAACCCAGTACCAAAGTTCAATAGCGTACCACCACCGGCAACCTTCATGATTGGAGGAGGTTTGCATGAGGATTTTGTCATGTCTTCTTTTCAAGATGTGGGTGGAGAAGCAACCAAAGAAGAAGAGGCATTTGTCAAAATTGAACAAGCTATGATGGGTGGAGAAATAGCAATTTGTGTTGTCAACGAGTTTTGGGATTCAAGTGATAGTGATGATGATATTGTACCCAAGAAGGAGGAGTGGACTTGGTCCGAGCCCGAAGAAGACGAGGTGATGAACACTAGATCTGGTAAGCCTTATGCAAGGCCACCACCTAAAGAGGTAGAAACTAATAAGGGAAAGAAAGTTGAAGTAGAAGAAAATGATATTGTGCTCAAGCAATTGAAAAGAACCCAAGCAAGTGTTAGCATTTGGGACTTATTAGCTACTTCTAAAAAGCACCGAGAAACTATGGCCAAAGCCTTAGCTAGCATGCCAATCTCTACCTCCACAACACCGCAGGAGTTGATCAACTTCATAACAATTGGAGAAGTAATGAAATATGAAGAGGTTCAAGAAAACAGTGAAGTTAATATGGGAGCAGTTTCTTTTTCAGATGCGGACTTGCCGGAGGAGGGGAGAGACCACATCCGCCCTCTCTTTATCAAAATAGAAGTCAAGGGGAAGAGGACTCTGCCATAAATGATTGTCCACTTAAGATACTGCCAAAGTTAGCCATGTCGAAAAGAGATCTAAACCCGACCGAGGTAACAATTCGTGCTTATGACAACACTAAGAGGCATGCCAAAGGGACTTTCAAAGCGGCTGTCAAGGTTGGTCCAATTGAATCTATTGTTGAATTTGTTGTTTTAGACATACCAGTCACCTTTGCCTTGCTCTTGGGATGACCATGGTTTCATCCTCTTGGTGGAGTTCCTTCCACCCTTCATCAAAAGATCAAGTTCCCCAACGGAGATGAGACAGTGGTCATTGAAGCTGAAGATAATGAGATTATTAATGCTATAATGATTGAGAGGCCTCTCAATGGTTTTCAAGTAGCTGCAATTTTTGATGATGAAGTGGTGGACTCCAAAGTCTTGAATATGATGAAGAACATGAACTACCTTCCTGGAGCTAGTCTTGGAAAGGGTAAGGCCGGTTTGAAAAAGTTGCTAGATTTTAGAACTCAAACATCCAAGAAGGGGTTAGGATATGATGAAGACAATGATGTCCAGCCAAAGAAGAGTGAGAAGATGAGCTTCCCTCCACTTGAAGAGATTTTTGTCAAAGCCCCAGATATGGGACCACTCCAAGGAAAGCCCGAGCCAATCATGTTCATGGGTAACTTAATCCCAGGTTTTAAAATTTTTGCAGATGTTGTCGAGCTAGTGGAGCAAATGAAGAAAGAGCTCACCTTATCAGCCAGCAAGGAATCCAATCCAAAAGAGAAGAATGAAGCTGTCCTGAAATCCAAAAAGACTTCGGAGGAGATTGCTGCCCTGGTTGAAGAAAAGTTTAAAGACATCCTGCTTTATGATTCTGAGATCAAAATCAACGATTTTGATTTTGATTTTAATTTGTCTACTTTGTACGAGGATGATGATGTTTTCTTTTCCAAAATGAATGTAATAAAGTCTGATTTTGCTTACATGTGTGATGTTTCTCCTGATGGTTGCATACATTCAAATAGCGTTTACATGAGCATCTTTAATATTAATTCTGTTAACACACAATCATTAAATTTGGGAACAACTGAAAATCCTAAAAACATTAGCATAGCATAAGACCTTACTCCTGATGAGAGAGAGAGATTTGAAAAAATATTCAAAAAATATGAATAAGTGTTTGCTTGGTCTTATGAGGATATGCCTGGAATAGATCGAGACATAGCCGAGCATCATATTCAAACTCACACTCACATGAAACCTGTCAAATAAAAGCTTAGGCGATTAAGACCTGAGTAGGCTAAATTGGTTAAAGAAGAGGTCACTAAGCAAATACAAGTGAAGTTCCTTGAAGTGATAGAATACCCAGATTGGCTAGCCAACAAAGTACCCGTGCCAAAGAAAGATGGAAGAATAAGGGTCTGTGTGGACTATAGAGATTTGAACAAAGCATCCCCAAAGGATGATTTTCCTTTACCTCATATAGATGTTTGCATTGATAGTGCAGCCTCTAGCGTGCTACACTCGTTTGTAGATGGATTTTCTGGATACAATCAAGTGTTAATGGCCCAAGAGGATAAAGCCAAAACCGCTTTCATTACTACATGGGGTATATTTTGTTATAGGGTGATGCCGTTCGACTTAAAGAATGCTGGAGCAATTATTCTTCGATAGAGCTTTGAAATATAAGCTAAGATTAAACCCGAAGAAGTGTGTATTCGGTGTTACTTCAGGCAAATTATTAGGACATGTAATTGGTCCAAATGGTATTGAAACTGATCCTGACAAAGTTAAAGCGATCAAGGATATGCCAGCCCCTAAGACGGAGAGAGAAGTTTGGGGATTTATTGGTAAATTACAATATATTAGCAGATTTATAGCAAAGCTAACAACAATCTGTGAGCCTATCTTCAAGTTGCTTAGAAAGAATCAGCCAGTCATATGGAATGAAGAGTGTCAAAAGGCCTTTGAGTGAATAAAAGAGTATTTGTTGAATCCACCTATTTTAAAACCACCTAAACTCGGTAAACCTCTATTACTATACTTTGCAATAGAAGAAGAGTCGATAGGAGCCATGCTAGCCCAAGCAGATGAGTCAAGGATTGAGCATGCAGTTTACTATTTGAGTCTAAAGCTCCTATCTTATGAAATTAAGTATAGTATCATTGAAAAGACATGTATAGCCGTGGTTTGGTCTTTTAAGAAGTTGCGGCATTACTTTCAACCGTATAGTGTGCAAGCAATTTCTAGGCTAGATCCAATGAAGTACTTAAGGGAGATGCCCTCTTTAATTGGAAAATATGGTCGATGGTTGATAATATTAGAGGAATTTGAGATTGAGTATGTAACTAGGAAGACAATCAAAGGTAGAGCGGTGGCAGAATTCCTGGCCCAACAACCATTACCGGATAGTAAAGAGGTAATCTTGGAATTTCCAGATGAACATTTAGAAGCAATTAAAGTACAAGGGTGGAAAATGTATTTTGATGGAGCAGTAAACAAGAAAGGAGCAGGTTTGGGAGTTATACTAGAATCGCCTGAAGGGGAACTTATCCCTTTAGCCAAAAAGTTGAAATTTAGGGCAACCAATAATATGGTGGAGTACGAAGCTTGTATTTTCGGTTTGGAAACCCTAACGATAATAAAGGTGGAAAAGGTAGAAGTTTTTGGCAATTCATTGCTAGTTGTATCCCAAGTAAATGGAGAATGGGAGTTGAAAGAAGAAAAATTGAAACCATACCACCATTGCCTGACCATGATGAAGAAGAACTTTAAGGAGTGTAGGTTTATACACCTATCAAGAGAAGAAAATCAGATGGCTGATGCCTTAGCCACATTGGCTTCAGTATGGGAAAACCCTGTTAGCTTATTCCTTAAGCCTCTGATCTTGACCAGTTCATCAAATCCTTGCTATGAATATGAAACAATCATGGAAATTGATACAGACCATGATGCATGGTATGATACTATAAGACGATTTTTGGAGGAAAGAGAATACCCGCCGGGGGCAACAAAGAAAGAGAGAAGAGCCATAAGGTGTTGGTCATTGCAATACATCACCTTCCATGGGGAGTTATATCGAAGATGGCCTGATGGGGTGCATTTAAGATGTTTAAGAAAGCCTGAAGTGGAGCGCATCATGTCAGAAATACATGTGGGAAGTTGCGGTCTGCACATGAATGGTTTGGATCTGGTTAAGAAGATTATTCGACAAGGTTACTACTGGTTGACCATGGAGAAAGATTGTATTGAGTTTGTCAAGAAGTGCCAACAATGTCAGATGTATGGTAACTTGAATCACATGCCTCCTGATGAATTGCATTCTATGTCTTCACCATGGCCATTTGCCACCTGGGGTATCGACATTATAGGAGATATACATCTGACAGCTTCGAACGGTCACCGATTCATTGTGGTAGCAATAGATTATTTTTCAAAATGGGTCGAAGCCGAATCCTTCAATAAATTGTGTGTAAGCCAGATGGCTAGGTTTATCGAAAAGAACCTCATCGTAGATACGGGGTCCCGCATAGTGTGATATCAGATAATGGGGTATAGTTTCAAGGAGCAGTTAAGGATTTATTCTCGAAGTACCAAATTCATCATCATAGATCCTCTCCTTATAGACCAAAGGCTAATGGTGCAGTACAAGCAACAAATAAGACAATTAAGCAAATTCTGTCCAAGATGACCAAGACTTATAGGGATTGGTTAGAGATGCTCCCCTTTGCTTTATGGAGATATGGACAAGTGTGCGAACGCCTACTGGACTGACACCATTTTCTTTGGTTTACGAAATGGAAGCAGCGTTTCCAATTGAAATTAAGATCAAGTCATTAAGAGTAGTCTTGGAAGCTGAACTGTCTGAAATGGAACAAGTAGATACACACAGTTAGCTTTACTAGAAGAGAGAAGGTTAAAGGCACTATATCATCACCAATTATATCAAAAGAAGATAGCTCGGGCCTACAATAGAAGGGTTAAGGTCAGAAAATTCAGAGTTGGGGATTTGGTGTTGAAGAAATGTAAGCCTAATGTGTCTGATCCAAGAGGGAAGTTCAGACCTAGCTGGGAAGGGCCATATGTCGTGAAACAAGTCATGAACAAAGGTGCGGTAAAGTTATCAGACATGGATGGAAACGAGTTTAGTGAGCCAATAAACATTGACAGGTTGAAGAAGTTTTATGTATGAAAAATAAAAAAGAAACAGCTCGCTAGGTCAAAAACCCAAAAAGGCAGCCTAGGTAAAAGTTAGAGCAATTCGCTAGTCTCGAAAACCCAAAAGGGCTGGCTAGCAACAATTAGGGCTAAAATGAGAGAAAAACGTCAATTAGAAAACCCGAAAGGGCTAGTTAGCAAAAGGAGTAATCTTGTGTATGCTGGCTTTATGTTTGGTTGTTCCCTAATTTAATAAAATAGAATTAATGTTAAAATTGTTCTATGTGCACTGTTATAAGTATTCGACCAAATATGGATGAAATAAATAAACACAATAGCAAAAGGTGATGACAAATTATAAATGGAAAAGAAGCATCTTTTATTACTTTAATTATTTTTTCATCCTAACAATACACTCTCTGAATTGACAAATGTAAAATCTATGACAGTCGATAAATGCAACATGCAGGCCAGCTTTGCCTCAGCTGATCCAAGTACGCTTCAGTCAAGCAAGGCATGTCTATGTCGGGAGCAAAGTCAGAATCACGAGGCTCAGCTCCATACTGACGCCCAAGTCGGCGAGGATCATAGCATGTACCTTGACAAAGAGCAGCAAGGGGAACGTACATCAAGTATGTTCGCATGGTGATATGAGAAATCTTCCACCAAGGTACCAACCAACAGATATTGACTTCGAAGCGTGAGTGGATCCAGTCAACCCAGTCAGCGTATGAAGAGGCAGGATGGAGTAGCTTCCTAGCAGAATGATGACATGGCAGGTATCTGGCAAAGTCCATGGATGAAGTATCAAGCAAACAAAGATGCTCATGAAGCCAAATCTGTGAAGAAAGAATTAAATTAAAATAAAATAAGAGTCCGCTAAGTTGAAAACCTACAAGGGCAGCTTAGGCAAAAATTAGGACAGCTCGCTAGTTTCAAAAACCCGCTTGGGTGGACTCGGCAAAAATTAGAGTAATAAATAAAAGAAAGAAAAAGAACCTAAATTGAAAACCCGAAAGGGCAGTTTAGGTAAATACCTGAAGCAGCAATAGACTCCTAGTCAGTCTCTTTGACAATCCTGATTTAAATCGGTCTAATCCAACTAAGGTCTAGGCTAAGTTCACAGGTACCGGTGACAAGCCTCCTTCCATTTGGTCCATAATATCTATTACTCGTGGATCAATATCACCGTCAGAAGAAACAAGCAAGAATTGGCTGAGCAAGCAAAGATAAAGCATGCATCCCCATGCCTTAGTAGGGGCCAAATGAGAGAAACAAAAGTCAATCAAAGGAGCAAGTAGAATTTTTTCTCCTCTCATCAACCGAAGAACTTCGAGTTTTGGAATTTAAAATAACATCTGCATCTTCTGTTGAGTCTTGGAAATCAATGTATGTAATGCCATTTGTTGATTATTCGAATATTCAAGGATGGCCTCAAATTCTTCAATCAAGGGACATATTTCAAAACCATTAATTTTAAACACCCTTGAATCCGTATTCCAAAAGGAAACCATGGCATGTAAGGAGTGGTCCAATTTAACATTTTGAAAACATTTTAAAACATCAAGTTTTGACCATGAAATTTGCTTCCAATGAATGGCATCCATATTCTTAAATAGAATTTTTATCTTCTTTAAATGATGTTCGGTCATGGTGGATGAATGAAGGAAAATCAAAATTGTTAAATGAGCCTTCACGTTGAAACGGAAAAGTTTTTTTTTTTGGTTTCTATATGAAACATGGCATGAAGGGTGATTTATATAGAAGAAACAAACCTTTTCCAAAAGTGAAAAGGAAAAGGTGATGGGAAAGAATAAGACCATATGCCATAAGGAAAGGAATTAGTGACAATTTCCTTTACCACGTTGGATTGGGTTTAGCAAAAGATGTGGATGCAAAGGATGTGATGTACTGTAATATAAAAAAAAAGGTGGTGTAGTAACGAAAAAAAAAGGGGGGGGGGGGGTTACGTTAAAAATGAAAATTGTATTTTTTTTCATTATTGTACAATATTTTACAATTGCTACAATATTTATATGTCACTAAGAGGGTGGTGGTAGGTCATCAAATAAAGCCTTGAAAAAATCATTGCATGTTGGAGGAGGGGGGAAATCACTCTTCCCGAGTCCGCTCGAAGCGAGAGCACCAAAACCCGGCAAATTACTCATCCCAGAATCACCCGAAGCAGGAGCACCAAAATCCCTATTACCTTGAGGTTTTGATCCATCATGGTCCTCATCAGAAGCAGACGAAAGGATCTCATGGTCATCAGTCTGGAGGCCTCTTGATGAAGAAGCACCGGGATCCCTCATCCTCTGAAATCGAAAGTCTCGAAAATGTTGTTCGGATTGATGATATAAACTTTCAAAATGAGAAGCCTGCTGACAACTTGCAGCCAACTCTTCTTGAAGTTTCTTATTTTGTTCTTCGAGCATCCGCTGTGAGCTAAGAAGGAAAAGGTAAGAGCATACATAATCATGCATACATATAGCATAAAATACTATGAAATAAGAAACATACCAGGTAGTTCATAGCAATGCCTAGCGGATGAGATGGCATATATAGCGGGATAGAATGAGCAAATGAAGGGGCAGTAAAAGAAGGTCCAGCCTCATAATCAAATGAGCCAACAGCCTACAGCAATCATTAAAGAGTCAAAAAAGAAAGAAGCAGTTGCAAGGGAAAAGTGGTAAAAGTTTTACCTGAGAAGTACTGACCCCAAGATGTGGAATAGACTCTCCTGCATCTCCGTGATGTTCTTCTTCATCTCTACCCTCATTTTCGTCGAAAATCTCCCACACACTAACAGGAGATACATCAAAGTTTAAGAGTCTTCTTTGAATAAAATGGGCATAAAATGGACCAGGTCAATGGAGAAATGACTCGGCACCATAACCATACCGGGCCGACCACCATGCATCCTCCAGCATTGACATAATATTTAAAGTATATTTTAGGATTTGTATCGAAAACCTCCGCTGCTCTGGACCGAGAAACTATTCATAAACTCTCTCCCTGAGAAACCAGCCACTAGACACTGGGCCAGCAATAATTCGGCGAGAATGTTGGAAAGACAGTGCAGCCCTCATCAAAGGAGACCAGTTTGCTCGCTCTTCTGGGCTCCACCAGGCCAAATTCACCTGCAAAATAAAATAAGGTAAGTAAAACTTTCACATAAAATTTAAAGCATACTAATGTTATTTTACCTGGTCCTAGGTTAAGCGGCTCAAAACATAGCGGTGAGTATGCACATGATGAGAGCTGGGAACGTCCACACGATCGGATAACCAGTAATTTAATCTTGGATACCCGAATCTCTCTCAGGAAATACAGGGTACCCTCACGAGGTTATGTTCATATGCCCATACCTACAACAATGATAGTAAAGATCAAATTCATGTGAGAAAAGAGTGGAAGTAACATTGGTGAAGGAAAAGAATACCTCGACAACCGCCATCAAGCCGACAAAAGACTTATTATTTCGGCAAAGCTTATCAAGACCATGGTAAAGACACGCGAGACCAGCTTCACCCCAGCCAGAAGATGGTACCATTCTGAGATAAGATAGGGCACTCAACATAGACAAGTAAATGGAGGATTCAATGCTGCCTAAGATGGTCGACCCGGGAAGATATAATATATAATATCCCAAAATATACCCTAGATGTTTTGGGTTTTATTATTATTATAATTGGATTTATTGTATATGTTTTATTGTTAGAAAAAGGGTTTTTTAAAGGAAGTGTATATGTGATGTATATTAGGATATATATAACATATACCTAAGTCATGGAAAGTCAAAATTTTGAGTTAGTGGAAGAAGATATTTGTTGTGTTTTTGAATTTGTTATTAATTAATTAATAAGGATTTGAATGTGTGGAAGAGGTTGAAAGAGATTAGTTTAATATTTTAAATTGCTTGGTTGAGAGGGTTTTAAGGAAAAGAGGGGTTTGACTTTGGATTTCTCTTTCTTCCTTCTTCTTTCTTTCTCATTGCCGTGGATCACTTTCTCCTTCTCCTTCCTTTGCTTTGTTTGGCCGGTTAACACAAGAAACAAGAGAGCAAAGAAGAGATTTGAACCTCTAACTCAAGATCTAAGGAAGCTTTCAAGAGTTCAAGTGGAAAGTTAAGAGATTTCTTCATCTTTGGTAAGTTCTTCACTTGACTCTTTGATTTCTTTAAGTTTTTGAGTTGAGTTGTGATTGGTATGTGATTATGTTGTTTAAGATGGGTTTAAGAGTGTTTGGGTAACTGATTTCTTGTTTTTGGGGATGGATTGGAGGAAAGAGTAAGTTGTTGGAAGTGATTGTTTTGAGGTTGTGTTTTAGGTTTGTGTTGATGATTTTTGATTTGAGATTTGAGAAATGCTTTAGTTGTTTTGGTGTTTTTGTGAGTTTGTTATGGTTTTTGGGTATGTTGAGATGACTTTGGTTGAAGTGGTTTTTGGTGAAAGAAAGAGTTTTGTTGGTTGTGCTGTTGTTTTGGCCGGAATCTGGGTTTTTGGCCTGACACGCCCTAGGGCACGTCCAGGATTTTGGACGTGTCGATAGCTCTGTATTTTGGGTTGAGTGGCACGACCAGTAACACGCCCGTGTTATTGAGCGTGTCATAGCCACTGTGTTTTTGGGGAATTGATACGGCCATGAGCACGTTCTTGATGTTGGACGTGTCAATATTGTTGTGAGGCAGAAGGTATTACACGCCCAGTAACACGCCCGTGTCATTGAGCATGTAAAAGCTTCTGTGTTGTGGAGTTAGGGCACGGTCAGGGACACGCCCGTGTGGGTGAGCGTGTCATGGTTAGAGTTTGCCCTAGTTGGTTCTTAGCCTTATGTTCTTATAAGGGTTTCATCTTCCTTTGGATTAGGTTGTGAAGAAGGTGAATTACTCTAATTCAAGAAGTGAAAGATTGTTGGAAAGAGAGGTGTTAATATTGTGTGGGTTGCATTTAAGGTAAGTATAAACTACATTATTGCATACATCCATATGATGTTGAAATTTAACATACATTTCATGATATTGATGATGCTTATGAATAATGTTATGTTGTGTATAATGTGGAATATGATGTGAACATTTATAATGATATGACAGATATGATAATGTGATGAATTGTATTTATGTGATGAGAAGCCATGATTGTTGGCTATGATGATGAAATAAATTACAATTGAGGCAAGGTTGCCTATTACGAAAATGAGAATGAAATGATTTTGTGTAAAGTGTGTTATTCAACCTTCAGAGTTCTGATTTTGGCAGGCATGCCTATTGTAGTAACAGTCTAGCCGGGTTGAGGATCTCCTCAAGTTGTTGAGTTGATGGTCCAAGAGACTGGGTCTGTTACTTTATAAATGTGAAATGATAAATGTAAATTGAAGTAACAGTCTAGCCGAGTTGAGGATCTCCTCGATTTAGTCGGGTTGATGGTCCAAGAGACTGGGTCTGTTACAGGTAACATTCTAGCCGGGTTGAGGATCTCCTCAAGTTGTTGAGTTGATGGTCCAAGAGACTGGGTCTGTTACCCTATCCATGGATAGAGAGATATGTATATTGCCTACGGGCTTGATTATTGTGATATTGGACCGAAACAGCAACTCTGAACTTTGAATAACAAATTAGTGTCTTGTGGGCCCATAGGTGTCTTTGTTGAATGAGTATAATGGATGATGATATGATTATTGAAATTATGAAATGTAACCTTCATATATATATGATTATTATTGATTGAATGTATGATATTGATATTGACATTTCATATTATCATGATGGTTTGTACTACTGAGTTTTGGCTCAGCGCGATTGTGGTTCATCGCGCAGGTGGTAGAGTTGATAGGGTTGAGACTGAGGATTCCTCTAGACCTAGTTGAGCTTTACTTGAAGAGTTGGATTAGAGCTTAAAGATCAGAGAGTCAAGCTGCCAATCATGTATCTATTCTATGTCGTATATATTTTTGACGTTTATGTATTTTAAACTTGTAAAAATTTGTAATAACTTCCGCTGTGAATTTATAAATGTTTTTATACATAGTGTCTTTTGAATTTCCTTTAAACATTCGAGTTATGAGTTATGTATTTTAAACAGTGGCATGTTCTATATTCAGTATACGTATTATACGATCGTATAAGCATGCTTGGTACGTATACGGGATATAGGGGTGTTACATAATAAAAATCCTCGATCGCACTGTTCGGTCGTGTCTCTGCCAACCTGTCCTTCGTAGTTCATCCAATAATTATGAATTGGCTCTATTTTTATCTTAAAAGGCCCTTTATATGATGGTTCCTTACCAATTAATTCCTGAATTTCTTCAAATGTTAAAATATCGTTGGTTAGAGGAACCGGAGCACCATCATATCGAAGGCCAGTTATGGCAATAAAATTGATTGGACCAATTGTCATTACCCCAATGGGCAAGTGAAAAGTGTGGGTTGTATCCAACCATCGCTCTGCAAGCGCCTGGACTACGCTCCGGTCTATCTAATAATCCTCGAATGGCAATTGTAAGATGAACTGCTCAAAGCCGCAATCTCGGATAATCCGCCTTACCCGAGAGGGCACTACATCGTACCATTGTCGGGCTTTGTAAATATACCCTCCAGCCCGAACAACAAAATGATCATGCTAACACAGACCCAGGTAAGTTAATACCAGGTAAGTACATATTATTCTATCTACTTAAATTAATTTATTTTTCACAATAACAAATAATAACAAAAAATAAAAAATATATATAATAAAAAAAAGCGCAGAACAAAAAAAATCAAGAAAAAAGAGAAAAAATAATTACCTCGCTCTTTTGGTTGGAATTGTGATGGAGCGGCATCACGGCTAGTATATCTAAATTTCCATCTTCATGATGCCGGATAAACTCCAATAATTTGGCATTAGAATGAGTCCCTGACCTCGAAGCATGCATTGTTTCTGAAAAAATATGTGCTAAAATTGAAAGAAATTTGAGAGAATCATAAAATTGAAATTGTGCTGTGAAATGAAATGAAGGAATGGTGAGTTTTTATAGAGAAACGGCAAGCAAAAAACAAAATTCAGTACTGTTTATGAATAGTAAATATACTATTTATGAATAGTAAATTTACTATTCATAAATAGTAACTTCTATTATTGATAAATAGTAAATTTTACTATTTATAAATATTATTACTATATATAAACAGTAAATTTTACTATTTATAAATAGTATTAGTATTGTTAAACAGTAAATTTTACTATTTATAAATAGTATTACTATTGATGAATAGCAAAAATACTATTTTGAATAGTAAATACTATTTAATACTATTTATGAATAGTAAATAGTATATGAACAGTGATTACACAGTAAAATAAACAGTAAATTCATTTATTCATTTTAATCATTCAAATAATTATAGGTATATAAATATTTTTACACCTAGGGGGCAATAAGAACACATATGCATAAAAATTAGCCAAACTTTTTGAAATAAAAAATTATTAGCTCGGGTCCAAAACCCAAATTTTCCTTAGGTCCAGAACCTAGAATTATCCTTGAGTCCAGAACTCGAACCGGGTCCAGAACCCAAATTTTCCTTAGGTTCAGAACCTAGAATTATTCTAAGTCCAGAACTTAGCTCGGGTCCAGAACCCAAATTTACCATTAGGTCCAGAATCTAGAATTATCCTTGAGTCTAGAACTCGAACCGGGTCCAGAACCCAAATTTTTCTTAGGTCCAGAACCTAGAATTATTCTAAACCCAAAACTTAGCCCGGGACCAGAATCCAAATTTACCATTAGGTCCAGAACCTAGAATTATTTCTAAGTCCAGAACTTAGCTCGGGTCTAGAAACCAAATTTTTCTTAGGTCCAGAGCCTAGAATAATTATCCTTCATTCCAGAACTCGAACCGGGTCCAGAACCCAAAACCTCCACCATCTCAAAAATTAAGTCTTGTTGCTTTTCACTCTCTTTCACTAAAGTTTCAGATCATTCAAGTAGGGGGCAAACTATAGACCCTTAATTTTTGACCCAGTCCGGTCCAATATATTTTATTTAGTCCAAAATAATTTTTATGTTGTCTAATATATTTTAATTAGTCCAAAATAATTTTTGTTATCTTAGTTAAATCATATTTGGTTTAGTGTCTAATTTTTATTAATAAAAAATAAAAATAAACAAATCAAAAATCAAAAAATAAAAGTAAAAAAAAAGTTGGATTGCGGCGAAATGGCCGAAGGCCATTTCACCCGCAGATGCAAGCAAAATGGCCCGCAGGCTTGTCTCACCCGCAACTGCGGCAGCTTTTTTTTGCCAACGCATTTTTTCCGCAGCCAATTTTTTTTCCAGCGCGATTTTTCCGCAACAGTTTTTTTTCTCCAACAAAATTTTTCGACGCAAATTTTTTGAAACCTAATAAAATTAGGTTTCGATTTCCTTTTCTTATTAAATATGGTATGCCATGAGTAACTGGAAAAAACCATAAAAAAAACCTCTATAAATAATGAGACAGACAACACAAAAAGGGAGGAGAAAAATAAGGGACAGAAACTTGAACAAAGTGGAAACCGAATTTGAGAAGGAAAATTGGGAACCAAGCTGATTTTTTGAGAGAGCCAAAAATCAATTCAAAGAATTCATCAAAGGTATCAATTGCCTTTGATTTGGTTGATCCAAGAAGCAATTTTGGTTCAACCCCACGAAAGAAGGTTTGAATTCTAAATTCTTTTTATTTTTTTTGTTTACAGTAGCTTAATTCATCAAAGAATAAAAAATCCTAGAACCTTTAATTTAGTTTTTCTAAAGTTAAAAATACTATTTCATTGCTTTGTTTTCCAAAAAACTTACAATTGCTACTTTTGTTTCATCAAAATCTTAAAACCCTAATTTAACATGTTTCTTTTCAAAACCTTAAATTAAAATTCTATTTCTTTCAAAAAGCCTTAAAAAAATCTTTTCTATTTATAAAAACTTTAATTCGTTTGGTTTACTTTCATAAAACCTCATAAAAGTATCAATATTGATTTTCAAATCCCAAAAGCTTTATGCATGACCGAAACCCTAATTTTAAAACACTAAACCTAAATTCAACTTCCAAACCTAAAATAGTAAACTCTAACCCCTTTAAAACCTTAAACCCTAACTTTTTCTAAACCTTAATCCTTTAAAACTTTAAAAATCATAAAACCACAAATATTTTAAATTTACACTGTAAGCTTGAAATCATCATTTATAACCACAAATCAAAAGTATTTTAAAGTGTCCAAAACCCTAATTTCATGATTTCACCATTCAAACCTTAATTTGGTTAATCAAAGAGTCTTACCAACCTTTTAAAACATAAAACTTTAATCTATTTTATTTCCCTAAAAAAAAGTCACAGTAGCCTAATTCTATGAATTACAAAACGCTAAACACATGAAACAAAGAACCCTAAATGGAAACAATAGCTATAATTTGAATTTTTATTTGCCTTATTCAATTCCATATTTTATTATGCTTTGATTTATTTTACATGCTTTAATTTATTTAAGTTCAATACTTGATTTATTTAATTTATCATGGATGGATGTTTAGTACTTTTAATGAATGATTTATTTATGATGAATGATTACTTACTTTTATCAATTTATTTAGGTTTCTAAATGTTGTAAGAGGTATGTTTCCACTTGGTGGGTACCTCATTAGTTAAATATCATGTAATTTAATTTGCTTTTCTATCTTAGAACTTATGTAAAGGGCAAGTTTCTACCTTTTGGTGGGTGTCCTATTTAGGCATGTGATGTAAGGACATGTTTCCATCTTCGGATGGATGTCCATTTATTTGTTTTGCTTGGACCTTGCTTTGATTTTAATATATTGATGCTTTCTTTTAATTATTGTGTATAATAATGTTGTTATATTTAAGAATTTTATAATATTAAGACCTATAAAGGAGGCCGGTTCCAATGAACTGGGCGTTGTGGGGGTGATGGACCATTTCTCACCTTCCATACATGTACCCAACTTTTTGAACCCATTAGGGGGTTGGGGATTCCTTAGGAATCAAGTCATCCACCCCTTTCTTTTTCCCGGCCCGTTCGGGTGGCGACTCCATTTTCTCTGGATTTAGGTCCATGTTCTCTAAGGCCCCGAGCCTAAACACTGCTGAAGTCACAAGAACCATTCCACCTGGAGTGGGGGAAAAAATCCCCGCTCACATTGGTAAGCCATGGTTTCATGATATCAAGCAGTATCTCAAAAATAGAATATACCCTCTAGAAGCCTCATACACTGATAAAAGAATAATTCGGTGACTGGCAATGAATTTCTTTTTGAGTGGTGATACCCTATGCAAAATAAATTATGATACAATGCTGTTTAGATGCATGGATGAAAGAGAAGCTCAAAGATTGTTAGAATAAGTTCATAAGGGATTTTGTGGTACATATTCTATTGGGCATGTATAAGCTCATAAAATTCTCAGATTTGGGTATTTCTGGCTGGCTGAGAATGCAATCAAATTGTATTAACTATCTCTAAAAATGTTATAAATATCAAATATATGTTGATGACATCAATGTTCCTCTAGCACTGTTGCATGTGATGGTTTCCCCATGGCCTTTTTCGATGTGGGGATTGGATGTGATTGGCCCAATAAAACCTAAAGCGTCTATTGGTCATCTATTTATTTTGGTAACAATGGATTATTTTACCAAATGGGTAGAGGCAACCTCTTATGCCATTGTAACAAAGAATGTAGTTCTCAAATTTATCAAATAGAATATCATATGTCAGTATGGTCTTTCTAAACGCATCATCACTGATAATGCGAAGAATTTAAAAAATAAGTACATGACAGAGATGCGTGCAAAATTTAAAATTAAACACCATAACTCTTTCCTGTACCACCCAAAGATGAATGGTGGAGTTGAAGTAGCAAATAAGAACGTCAAGAAGATAATTCAAAAAATGGCAATAACATATAAATATTGGCATGAAATGCTTTCTTATGCTCTTCACAGGCATAGGACCACAATCAAAACATCTACTGGGGCAACACCATTTTCTTTAGTAAATGGTATGGAGGTAGTATTACCTATTGAGGCTAAGATTCCTTCTCTCAGGATTATTATGGAAGCCAAGCTTGATGATGCTGAATGGGTGCAAAGTCATTATGATCAGTTAAACTTTATTGAAGAAAAAAGATTGATAGCCTTGTGTCACGGTCAATTATACCAGAAATGACTTATCAAGGCCCATGAAAAGAAGATGAAGACATGAGAATTTCAAGAAGGATATTTGGTACTAAAAAAGATTATTCTTAGGCATCAATATCCTTGGGAAAATGGACTCTTAAATATGAAGGTCCATATGTCATGAAGAAAGCATTCTCTGGAGGGGCTCTCAATTTAACTAATATGGATGGGAAAGACTTTGCCAAATCTAGTGAATTTAGATGTTGTGAAGAGGTATTATGGATAAAGTTGTAAGAAGGAAAAGAAAAGAAGGTGCGAGAAACATGGTTAGGGATTATTTAGAGTCAAATCATGCTTTTAATCATTAGATTTGTATGATTCATTGGCTTTCCTCAATAAAATTTTGCCCTTTATTGCACATATTTACACCATTTAATAATAAGTAACTATGAAAAGCATTCATAAAATGACCATCGATAGACTTGATAAACTAACACTCTTGCCTAACCCATACTTTAAGGAATATATTTTATTGAAAACTATTCTTGAAATATTTGAAAAATGAATACAATGTTAAGAGATGGTTAAAATTCAGCTAATATGTCTGCCATGCTCAGAAAATAAACTTGGAATAAAAAGAACACACATTAATGGATGAAAGAATTGCTAATAGGATGCTTATAGGGGCATTAACGGATGAGGTTGTTCTAAGATCCAGAGCTCTTACTTGAATGGAACCTAAGAAGACGCTTTAAACATCGTGTGACAAAGTTAATTGCTGGATTTGTTCCATATTCAGGGATTGTTGCAGTTCGGATGTTATATTTTTCTTAATCGCTAAAAAAGATTAATTTAAAAGAAAATTAACATGGCATTTAGGTAAAAGCAAACAAACATGCATACAAAATTTTAGCATTTTTTTTTCTTTCTCAAGGAAAAATAGATCCTCAAATTTCCAAATACGATTAAAAGAATCTGTATACAAAAATTAATTTTCAAGTAATTTTAAGGTCAAGATTTGAATTTCTCTTTATTTTTCAAAGGTTCCTAGTGTCAAACGTTAGGTACACCTAGCGTCAAGCTTTAGGTTTCTTTTTCTTTTTCTAAAAAAAAGGTTCCAACAGTCAAGCTTTAGTTACTCCTAGGGTCGAGCCTTAGGTTTCTTTTTTTTTCTTTTTCAAAAGTTTTTAGTATCAAGTATTAGAAATTCATGGGATCAAGCCTTAGGCTCCATTTTCTTTTTCTAAAAAATTTTCTAGAGTCAAGATTTAGGTACTCCTAGGGTCAAGCCATGATACACAATATATAATGTTAAGTTGATACACTTTATTACCTTTTTTTATTATTGCTTACATATTGTTTATTTTAGTAGTTATTTATTGTTTTTATATGTATGGTGATTGTTAATGTTATTATCATTATTATTATATTTATTTATTTATTTATTATTATTATTCAATTATTTATTTATCTTAGCATATTTCATTTTATAATTACTCATGTCTCTATTAAAAGGGGAAATATGGAGAAAATAAAGGTATGATAAACTGTCTAAAGTAAAAGAAGTTTTGTCAATATAAATATTAACACAAAATGATCTAGTTTTTTTTTTATGTCACAATTTTGTTTGAAAGAACATTAGTATTAAAATTTTTCCAGTTCAATAGTTAAACAAATTTGATATGCTTAAATAATTAAACAAATTCAATACGTTTGAATAAGCTCAAAAAAATATTTAATAATCGTATCCAGGAAGTGGATATGATTAAAAAATAATAATAATATCAACGACAACAACATTAAATAATAAGTATCAAACTACGAAGACTTTGATTTCTTCAAACGGATACGTAGGCATTCAAAATCAAGTCCATCTTAAGAAAAATTATTTTTTCCAAAAAAATATATAACAATAAACATGCATTAATTAATAAATAGCAACATAAAAGATAAAATATTTAATAAAAATGTGAAATTAGAATAATTATGTCCAGGGAGTGGGCATAATTTAAAAAATAATAATCATAAATTTAGTAAATATTAAGCTATAAAATCTTATATATTCAGGTAGTGAATATTTGGATTAAATCACAAACTAATAAATAAAATTTGTGCCCGCAAGGGTAATAAAATTATTAAAAATAATAATAATAAAATAAAATAAATATTTTGTGTCTAGAAAATGGATACAAAAAATTAAAATATAAGAATAATTAAATAAAAAAAATACAATTTGGATTTATATTCAAGTAGTGAGCATAATTCCTCACAACAATAAAAAATAAAAAATAATAAAATATCACAATAATTATAGTACCAATTTTAGGCGGTGTAGTGTTCTTTTACTTCCCTATACGTAATCAACTCCCCAAACCTTGTCTATAAAAATCCAAACAATTACTAGGTATCCAATCAAACATTATAATTGATTGGTGGCGACTCCAAACATACATAAAAAAAAATAATAAAACTAAACATAAATCGACCAAAAATGAAATTAAATCTACCTATCAGCCAGCTCCTCCACCGTCCCATGTGTAACAGAAGATTTTTCCTCTATGGTGATTTCCCTTCATGACTAGTGGTATAAACAACAGGTCAAGTTTTCCATGACTGTGCCAAAGGTAACATCTGACCCTTATTCTACTATGTAAATATTTTTCCAACATTATTATCAGAGCTATGATACTTGTATTGTAGTTTTTGGGTCAATTAAATTTATTTAATTGATGAAAATAAATTTTTGTATGTTTAATTCCATATAGTTTTCATATGATGAAGATGGCATGTTTGAACTATTATATCTATAATTTTTTTTACTGAATATGCAATTTGTTAATACCATGTTACTAGAGCTTCAAATTGGTATATTATATGCTCGAATTGGAATTAAAATGAGAGAGTTATGGCCTTTCAAAGTTAGGCCCTCGAATATGAAATTTTAAGAATTTATGAATATTTTTTCATGTTCTTCACTCTCCCTAAAAGGTACTGTGAGTATGACTCTCCATCATAGAGTGTATTTTAATTTAAATTAACCATCAAGCTGAAACTAGAGACCTTAAAAAAAAACCCCACTAGACCGAGTCTGATCGCTGAAATCACGTCCAGTGATGACACATGTTTTTCATGCACCACATTGTGCTACTATGCTTGGTTAGTAGCCTGCCATGTGCTAGTCACGTGACAAGGGCAGCTAACTTTGGCCAAATGACATGTCATTTTGGTCAAAATGCATGTCATTTAGTAAAAATGACCAACAACCATGGTGATGAGGAGAATCCATTAAGCCTTTTGGTTTGATTTATTTTCTTATTTAAACTTATGAAATGGCAAAACTAGATTAGTGGAGTGAAACCTAACTCAATGGTGGTGAACACAACTTAAAAGATGCATATTTGGTGTGTAAATTGAAGGAAAAAGCGAGAAATGAGAAGCTAGAGGCTCCTGTAGACCCTTAATTTTTGACCTAATCCGATCCAATATGTTTTAATTAGTCTAAAATGATTTTTGTTGTCTAATTGGTCAAAAATAATTTTTATTAAATAATTTTTGCTTTAGTATCTAATTTTTTTAATAAAAAATAGAAATAAACAAATAAAAATAAAAAAATAAAAATCGGAGTCGAAAAAATCAACGAAGAAAAAATCGTCGCGCTGGCCCGTGGGCATGGGCCCATTAGCATTTCACCCGCAGGAATTTCCTGCGGGCGAAATCACTGTGCTATTTCGCACGTAGAAATTTTCTACCTGTGAAATAGCACGCAAAAATTTTTTGCCTGCGAAATAGCTTATGGGCCAGCTCCGCGCGCGCTGCGGCAGCGCAAATTTTTTGAAACCTAATCCAATTAGGTTTTGGTTTCTTTTCTTTTTTTTTATTAATATTACTTACCTTAACTAATTAGGAATAAACAACCTCAAACCACTATAAATAAGGACCAAAGAAAATTAAAAAAGGGGAGGCAAAAAATCCAAGAGTAGTTTGGAAAATTTGAAACCAAATCAAGGAAGGAAAAGAAGAAATTCAATTCAACTTTTTTCTGGAACAGCAGTAGCACGATTTAGAGGATTGAAAGGCAAAAAAAGCTTGTCTTTGGAGCTAGTTCATCCAAGAATAATTGTTTTTGGAGAAATCATCAAAAGAATGTATGTGTTAATTAATTTTCTTTAATTATTTTTTTTACACAGTAGCAAATTTATGAAATTAAAATTAAAAACCTTTGAACTTTAATTTAGTTTTTCTAAAGCCAAAAAAACCTTATTTCATTAGTTTATCTTCCAAAAGGCTTAAAATTGTTATTTTTTCTTCTTAAAATTCTTAAAACTCTAATTGAACATATTTTTCAACAAAACTATGATGTAAATTCTGCTTCTTTTAAAATTTTAAAGTAGGTTCTATTTCATTCAAAAAGCCTTAAAAGACATCTTTTCTACTTATAAAAACTTTAATTTATTTGTTTAAATTCATAAAACTTCATGAAATTATCAAATTGATTTCCAAATTCTAAAAATTATTCACCACCCGTGACCCTACTTCCAAAATATCAAATCCAAATTCAACTTCCAAAATTCAAAATAATGAACACTAACCCTTTTAAAACCTTAAACCCTAATTTTTATGAACCCTAATCCTTTTAAAACATTAAAAACATAAAAATATAAAAACCTAAATTTTACACAGTAGCTTAGGAACCCAATAACCAAAAATCACAAATTAAAGTATTTTAAAGTGTTTAAAACCCTAGTTTCATGATATCATCATTCAAACCTTAATTTTGTTAATCAAAGAGTCTTACCAACCCTTTAAAACATAAAACCCTAATTTATTTTAATTCCATAAAAAGTCACAGTAGCCATAATTGGACTTTTATTTGCTTTACTCAATTCCATACTTGATTATGCTTTAATTTATTTCTTATGCTTTAATTTATTTAATTTCAATACTTGATTTATTTAATTTATCGTGGATGGATGTTTATTTTCTATTTTGATTAATAGCTTTGATGAATGATTTATTTATGATGAATGATTATTTACTTTTATCAATTAATTTAGATTTCCAAAAGTTGTAAGAGGTATGTTTCCACTTGGTGGGTACCTCATTAGTTAAACATCATGTAATTTAATTTGCTTTTCTATTTTAGAACCTATGTAAAGGGCATGTTTCTACCTTTTGGTGGGTGTCCTATTTAGGCATGTGATGTAAGGACATGTTTCCATCCTTGAATGGGTGTCCATTTATTTGCTTTGTTTGGACATTGCTTTGATTTTAATATATTGATGCTTTCTTTTAATTATTGTGTGTAATATGGATAATGTTATTATATATAAGAATTTTATAATATTAAGACCTGTAAAGCAGGCTGGTTCCAATGAACCGGGCGTTGTGGGGGTGCTGGGCCATTTCTCACCTTCCCCAAATGTACCCAACTTTCCGAACCCATTAGGGGGTTGGGGATTCCTTAGGAATTGAGTCATCCACTCCTTTATTTTTTCTCGGCCCGTTCGGGTGGTGACTCCATTTTCTCCGGACTTAGGTCCGTGTTCTCTAAGGCCCCGAGCCTAAATAGTGCCGAAGTCGCAAGAGCCATTCCACCGGGAGTGGGGCTGAAAATCCCCGCTCACAGTGGCGACTCCACTAGGGATAAGAGAAGTTGATTTCATTGGTCTTTATATTATTCTTTTCTTTCTTATAATGATATTATCCATTGCATCATATTAGATTGCATTGTGTACGTGAGTTAGGACGCCCGTGTTACCCGTGTTATATTATGTAAGGGATACCATACTTTTACTCAAGGTATGGAGATCGAGCATGGCATAACCACTCATAGCCTCGTACCATTTGGTATATACTTGCTATGGGAACCTAAGCCTTTTAACCCAAAGACTAAAGCTCATGTAATTGGCCTAGTTACTTTCCTTAGGTTTTACCCCAAATGCATGTTATTTGACTATGGTTAGTTTATCTTAGTCTAAATCATGGCTTATTTGGTTTGTTCTTTTTTCTAATATGACCTAAGTATATTGTAAGCTCAAAATAAACTTTTCTCTAAAATCCAAAAGACCAAAACTATTTTTAAAATCTTTCAAGATGGTCTTTTGACATAATACTTTTCTAAAAAATAATAAATAAATTCTTTGGCCTATGGCCCAAATACTAAGCCCAAAATCCATTTTTCTAAAATATTTTACAATGGCCTTAGAAACAAAAATATTTTCACCCAACCATTTTTTACAAAGAGCTTGCAAAAATATTTAGGTCAATTATGAAATACCAAAAATCAATTGTGGGCCTAGTTTACACTAAGAATAAATTAATCATGGGCTCGTTTTTGGCATTAACCATTAGTTACCTTTTTCAAGTGAGAAATCTATCTATAATAAACCTCTTAATTTCATTTTAATCCAACATAGCATAAAAGCTACTTTAGTTGGTTGAATGGATTAAAACCTAATTAATGGGAATTATCATGGATTGATTTCCATTTTCGAAAATATAACTATTGGTTGAAACGTCCAAGGGAATTATTCGAAAGCAAGATACCCCATGTTGGTATTTTGTTAACCATATACCTAGGAAAAAGGGACTCGCCATTCGTGTGTGGATGTTATAAGGTTGGAAGGAACGTCGTATTTATCCTTATTTGTTGATTGTTTGTGCATACATGCATACATGCATACATTTGCATCTCATATCATTGATCCTCTCTGGCTCACAGCCCTAGATTACGATAGTTCTAAAGCTTACAATAATCTGAGCTTCGCCAGAGACGAAGTATCTAGCAACGACTCAATCACTTGCTCACCAAAAACAATGGAGCCCGAACAAATTCAAAGAATGGTGGATGAGGCCCTCAATGCCAAGATGGAAGAAATAAAAGAGGCCATGGCTGAGACCATAAAGAATCAACTAGCCGCAATTTTAGGAAACAATGCCGAAGCATATGCTAGCACCAAGAAAGTCAAGGGGAAGGCTAAAATTGATGAAGTAGCTTTTGATGACGATAAGGTGATCATTGATGATGATGATGATTGTGCTCAATACTACCAAGATCTTCAAGACAAAAAGGAACCAAAGGTCATTGAGAAGGCAACTATTGAGAAGACCGAAATTTCTGATGTTGAAAAGATGATTACTGATTTAGAAAAGAAATTTGAGAAGAAGCTGAAAACCGAAGAGATGTCTGAGATCGACAAACTATTTGAACAAGATGAAGAGGTCCCTTATAAATTCAAGATGCCTTCCTTTGCTAAGTACAATGGCACCGAAAATCCTCATCTCCACGTGAAGCAGTATATCACTGCCATGCAGTCTGCCTGAGCTACTAAGGCTCAAACCCTAAGGTACTTTATGCTTTCATTGGACCCTGTTGTCCAAAATTGGTTCAATACCTTAAATGATGGAACACAAAAGAGTTGGGATCTACTTTACAAAGCCTTCATCCAACAATATGGATATAATTTTGAGTTGGAAGTTACCTTGATGGAAGTGGAGTCCATTAGGCAAAAGCCGAATGAGAATTTTGTGGACTATGTGAAAAGGTGGAGAAACAAGGCCGTTTTACTCAAGAAGAGGCCCGATGAATCCGATCAAATAAGGATGATTGTGAGAGGGGTGTTGCCTAATCTTCGTGAGAGGATGTCTCATACACTCATCCGTGATTTCAAAGATCTTCTCCAAGCTGGTCTGCAAATTGAAGAGTGGGAAAGACAGAAGAATCATTTTTCAATAAAAAGGAATGAGAAAGGGAACTACCAGTCGGGCAATCAAAGCACACAAAAAGAAGTCGATGTTAATACAACTGGTCAAGCAAATAGAAGGCAGTTTTTAGATCTGGGAAGCCTTTGTCTTGGGTCTTCGACAAGCTACAAAAGAAAGGGTTGTTGCAACCATTGGCTCCTCGACCTTTGCCTAGTCCATTACCCCCAAAATTTGATACTAAGGCTTTTTGTCAATTTCATCAAACTCAAGGACATGAGACTGATAGGTGTACCCGATTAAGGCATGAGATCCAAGATTTGATTGATAGTGGCAAGCTACCTGAGCTGGATAAGCCCAATACCAAGGACAACCCTTTGCCTAAATTTGGAAGAGTGCCACCACCAGCAACCTTTATGGTGGGAAAAGGATTGGAAGAAGATTTTGTTTTATCCTCTTTTCAAGATGGGAATGTTGAAGATGTGAAAAGAAAACAAGACTAACTCAATGAACTTTCCTTACCTTGAATGTTGCTTTTCAATCTTACTTTATTTAATATTTTGGAACTATTGTGTTTTTCAAATTTAAAGTTGTTTGAATAAATTACTTTCATCAAAATTTTTGTTGGCCTTTGTTCATTTTGGTGCTCGACCAATGAGGAATCTAGCTTGATAATTCATGAATTAATATATTTATGCATCATGACTTGAATGACTTTACTAGGTGAGGGAATGGCTCTATAGCATTGAGTTGTGTATGCTTACTTAGAGAGGGCTCCTGCATAATTACCTTTGTCTAGGTCCTAGTCAGTCTTAGAACATGCTTTGACAAACTTTTGAGGCAAAATTGAACTCTACTTATTTAAGAGAGAAATGATCTAGGCATTGTTTGGTTAGCCAACAACTAGTATCCACCCAATTAAATATCAATCCCTAGTTGTCCCTTTGAGCCTTCATTTTAGGTTTTTTTTTTGGCTTACAAACCCCAATAACCTACACTGAGCTGTTGTGATACTTTTGACAAGTCTTATGATTACTAAGATGAATAGGCAAGAAGATCAAAGAAAGCAATGATTAGTCAAGATCATGAGGATAGTTTAAGTTTCAAGACCATAAAGATAGTTGATGTTTTCAAGACCATAAGGGTAGTTGAAGTTTTCAAGACCATAAGGGTAGTTGAAGTTCACTTAATATCTCTAATATATCAAGACAACATTAGAGTAACAAATGGTTTATCCCTGTCAATGAAGATTTATGTTACTCCCCTCATCCATTATTGGAAGCCCTAGTTGGTACAAACAAGACAACTCAGTTTGAGCTAAAAAAAAAGAGAGAAAAAAGAAAAAGAAAACCCAAAATGGTTCAAAAAGCCAACTGATTTTGACTTGAATTGGTCCAATCCAACTAAAGATTCGATCAAAATCAAAGAAAAAGGGAGAAAGACTGTTCTTGAAAATTCTATACTTGACAGCCCTACAAGGAAGAGGGACAAAATGATAGAATGCTCAAAGAAAGGGAAGAATAAGAAAAATAAAAAAAGGAAGGGAAAAGAGGAAAAGAAACGAATTTGGGTCTTAAACTTTTTGCAAGGGCAAAGATTGTCCTAATCAAGATCCAAATTAATGCCAAGAAGATAGAAAGAACTTGGAAGACTAGCAAGATTGCTCCCAGCTGCCTAAAGTTCAAACAAGAAATTTGTAGTGTGAAGGTTTGTCCATTGTGTCACACCAGCTCCTATCTCAAAATGGCCTTCACTTAAACCGTGTCCCTTATAGACCCCATTTCAAGCCTATCAAAGACCTGTTGATCTCTCTTGGTCGGTAAAGTCTATTAGTGGAGATAGTTTTGATAAGCATGCATATGAGATAGACAATATTTAAACTCAAATAAGACCTTTGGCCAAGCAATGTGTATGTGCCTATCTGAAGTGTAACAGTTCTTGCTTAAATAGAAATGATTCCCGAGTTTAGTATGGTAACTAGGGTTGTCATGTTATAGATATATTAATTTGGAAAAATCAAGTCCTGAGGTACATTGACATCAATTTGGCAAAGCCAACATTTGATTTCAAAATCAAATTAAAAAAAAAGAGTGTTTTGTCATACAAAGCCTTCAAGTAAAGGGAAGTACGTTGAATTGATTATTGGCAAGGTCATGAAGAAACTACCAACTGACAACATGAAACATAGTTTGCAATGGATACATCCCTGACTCTGCTGCTTAGGGTCTCCACCACTCATGTTTTCAACATCTTGAAGATAAAAGCCAAATGCAAAGCTTTTGATCATTTCAATGCGAGACTTGAATGAGCGTCAAAAAGGAACCAATGAGAACACTTCTGCTAATCACCTCGGTCTGTGAGTCGATGGAACGACTGTAAGTATTATTCATGCATATCATGCATACATGAGCATATTACATCGCACTTTCTTGTCTTAATGAACAGCAAACACCTTGCGAATTAAAGAATCAAAAGAAGATATTGAATCAAGGGGGCATGGAAAGCCTATTTGCTTGTGGAAGCCCCAGTCACTTTGCAAAGAGAAGAAATGCATGCTTATGCAAAGAACTAGACAAGAAAAACATCAATCAAAGCTTGCATGAAAGAAAAAAAAATCCTTGTGGGACAAGGAGAGGATATAAGATCCAATCAAAATTGGAGAAAAAAGGAAAAGCAGTTGCAAGGGAAAGTGGTTAAAGTGCAAAAACTCCCTTAAAAGATCAAAACAAGGAAAACATGGATCAGGCAAGACATGGCCAAGCCAAATCAAGCTTGGGCGTGTCACCTCAAAGGAAATCTTGGCAGAACATGACACGGGCAGGAGACATGGCCAAGCCACTGGCCGTGTCTCACCTAAAGGGCAAAGCCAAAAAAGACCAAGCAAAGAGAGAAGGGAAGCAGTAGGTGACACTGGCAGGCGACACGGCCACAAGATTGGCCGTGTCCCATCCTAAGCCAAGAATAAAGAAGAACCAAAGAAAAAACACAGAAGCTGACACACCCAGGGGACACAACCAAGCCATTGGCCGTGTCACTCCCATCTTCAAAGAACAAAGAAGACCTGATCTCAAAGGATGAAGATCCATTTTCAAGGGTGAAGACCCTATCTCAAAGGATGAAGATCCATTTTCAAGGGTGAAGACCCGATCTCAAAGGATGAAGATCCATTTTCAAGGGTAAAGACCCAATCTCAAAGGATGAAGATCCATTTTCAAGGGTGAACACCCGATCTCAAAGGATGAAGATTTATTTTCAAGGGTGAAGACCCGATCTCAAAGGATGAAGATCCATTTTCAAGGGTGAAGACCCGATCTCAAAGGATGAAGATCCATTTTCAAGGGTAAAGACCGATCTAAAAGGATGAAGATCCATTTTCAAGGGTGAAGTCTCGATCTCAAAGGATGAAGATCCATTTTCAAGGGTGAAGACCCAATCTCAAAGGATGAAAATCCATTTTTAAAGGTGAAGACCCGATCTCAAAGGGTGAAGATCCATTTTGATGGTGAAGAATCACAATGCATAAAACAGCCGGAGCAGTCAGACTTCTCAAATGATAAAAGGTCAATCAAACTCAATCTCGGGTCCAAGTACCCAAGCTCGGGTCCAAGTACCCATTCTTGGGTCCAAGTATCCAAATCAAATCAATCCCGGGTCCAAGTACCCAATCCCGGGTCCAAGTACCCAAATTAAATCAATCTCGGGTCCAGGTATCCAAATTAAATCAATCTCGGGTCCAAGTACCCAAATCAAATCAATCTCGGGTCCTAGTACCCAATACCGGGTCCAAAACCCAAATTTTCCTTAGGTCCAGAACCTAAAATTATCCTTGAGTCCAGAACTCGAACCGAGTCCAGAACCCAAATTTTTGAACCGGGTCCAGAACCTAGAATTATCCTTAAGTCCAAAACTTGAACCGGGTCCAGAATCCAAATTTTCCTTAGGTCCAGAACCTAGAATTATCCTTGAGTCCAGAACTCGAACCGGGTCCAGAACCTAGAATCTCCCTTGAGTCCAGAACTTGAACCGGGTCCAGAACCCAAATTTTCCTTAGGTCTAGAACCTAGAATTATCCTTGAGTCCAGAACTCGAACCGGGTCCAGAACCCAAATTTTTCTTAGGTCCAGAACCTAGAATTATCATTGAGTCCAAAACTCGAACCGGGTCCAGAACCTAAAACCTCAACCATTTCATCAAAAATTAAGTCTTATTGCTTTTCACTCTCTTTCACTAAGGTTTCAGATCATTCAAGCAGGGGGCAAACTGTAGACCCTTAATTTTTAACCCAATCTGGTCCAATATGTTTTATTTAGTTTAAAATGATTTTTGTTGTCTAATAGGTCCAAAATAATTTTTATTAAATAATTTTTGCTTTAGTATCTAATTTTTTTTAATAAAAAATAGAACTAAACAAATAAAAATAAAAATAAAAATCGGAGTAGGAAAAATCGGCGACGAAAAAATCATCATGCGGGCCCGTGGGCATTTTGCCCGTAGGAAATTTATGCGGGCGAAATCACTGTGCTATTTCGCATGCAGAAATTTTTTGCCTGCGAAATAACTTACGGGCACGCTCCGCGCGCGCTACCCCAGATTTCTGCGGCAGCGCAAATTTTTCGACGCAAATTTTTCGAAACCTAATCCAATTAGGTTTTGGTTTCTTTTTTTTTTATTAATATTACTTACCTTAACTAATTAGGAATAAACAACCTCAAACCACTATAAATAAGGACCAAAGACAAATAAAAAAGTGGAGGCAAAAAATCCAAGAGTAGTTTGGAAAATTTGAAACCAAATCAAGGAAGGAAAAGAAGAAATTCAATTCAACTTTTTTTCTGGAACAGTAGTAGCACGATTTAGAGGATTCAAAGGCAAAAAAATCTTGTCTTTGGAGCTAGTTCATCCAAGAAGAATTGTTTTTGGAGAAATCATCAAAAGAAGGTATGTGTTAATTAATTTTCTTTAATTGTTTTTTTACACAGTAGCAAATTTATGAAATCAAAATTAAAAACCATTGAACTTTAATTTAGTTTTTCTAAAGCCAAAAAAACCTTATTTCATTAGTTTATCTTCCAAAAGGCTTAAAATTGTTATTTTTTCTTCTTAAAAATCTTAAAACTCTAATTGAACATATTTTTCAACAAAACTATGATGTAAATTCTGCTTCTTTTAAAATTTTAAAGTAGGTTCTATTTCATTCAAAAAGCCTTAAAAAACATCTTTTCTACTTATAAAAACTTTAATTTATTTTTTTAAATTCATAAAACTTCATGAAATTATCAAATTGATTTCCAAATTCCTAAAATTTATTCACCACCCGTGACCCTACTTCCAAACTATCAAATCCAAATTCAACTTCCAAAATTCAAAATAATGAACACTAACTCTTTTAAAACCTTAAACCCTAATTTTTATGAACTCTAATCCTTTTAAAACATTAAAAAACATAAAAACATAAAAACCTAAATTTTACACAGTAGCTTAGGAACCCAATAACCAAAAATCACAAATTAAATTATTTTAAAGTGTTTAAAACCCTAGTTTCATGATATCATCATTCAAACCTTAATTTTGTTAATCAAAGAGTCTTACCAACCCTTTAAAACATAAAACCCTAATTTATTTTAATTCCATAAAAAGTCACATTAGCCATAATTGGACTTTTATTTGCTTTACTCAATTCCATACTTGATTATGCTTTGATTTATTTCTTATGCTTTAATTGATTTAATTTCAATACTTGATTTATTTAATTTATCATGGATGGATGTTTATTTTCTATTTTGATTAATAGCTTTGATGAATGATTTATTTATGATGAATGATTATTTACTTTATCAATTAATTTAGATTTCCAAAAGTTGTAAGAGGTATGTTTCCACTTGGTGGGTACCTCATTAGTTAAACATCATGTAATTTAATTTGCTTTTCTATTTTAGAACCTATGTAAAGGGCATGTTTCTACCTTTTGGTGGGTGTCCTATTTAGGCATGTGATGTAAGGACATGTTTCCATCCTTAGATGGGTGTCCGTTGTGGGGGTGCTGGGCCATTTCTCACATTCCCCACACGTACCCAACTTTCCGAACCCATTAGGGGGTTGGGGATTCTTTAAGAATTGAGTCATCCACCCCTTTCTTTTTTCCTGGCTCTTCTGGGTGGTGACTCCATTTTCTCCGGACTTAGGTCCGTGTTCTCTAAGGCCCCGAGCCTAAACAGTGCCGAAGTCGCAAGAACCATTCCACTGGGAGTGGGGGGTAAAAATCCCCGCTCACAGCTCCCTAGAGGGGACTGCCATTGGCGCGCGAAAGGTTCAAAGAACTACTGCGTGATAGTTCCTCCTGCAACATGGTGGTTATGCACAGATTTGGCAGCGGATCAAGTTTCAAGATTTTGAAGATTTTTTCCTTTTTTATTTTAATTCTGCCCAATTTGCTTCCTCTGTATACACCCTAAACTAACTAAGAAGCCTTATAAGGGAAACCCTAACCCTATAAATACATCCTAAACCTATTGAAGTGGGGGTTCCAACCAAGATTACGACTCTTTTAACTAAGATTTCTCCTTTGTTCTTAAAAGAAACCAAAACCTTTAAAGATCCAATTTCCATTTCCATCTCCAAAACTCCCTTTAATCCACCAAAAGTAAAGATCTAAAGAGAAAGAAATGCTTACATCAATCCATTAGAGCAGCCTTTCATGAAAATCAATTTAAAGTTGCTGCAATCATCCAAAAGCAAGGAGAAAGGTGTAGTTTGGAGTCCCAAGTTCTTCAACATAGTTGTGTTCACTGCTTTTAAGGTAGGCAACCAGTCCATTGAGCTGGTTTTACACTTTTTCTAAAATTTGCATGAGAAAGTATAATCAAATTAAATGATTATAAGTTGAAAATGGCAAACCTGATGGTTTAAATACTATAAATCATCTTCATCAATTTTTTATATGTTTAATTGGATAAAAAATGATTTTTTAAGTTGTGATTAACCATTTTGATTTTGTGGAATGATGAGATAACTTGAATAAGTATGATCAAGGTCATAATTATGCTTTAAATATGTTATTGATTAAACATGGACTTATGTTATGGATATTATTCATCATGATTATCATCATCTTTTCCATGAACATGCATATATCTTGTTTTTTTTATATATATTTTGCTATATACCAAATTATCATTAGAATTGCATATCCAAAAAGAGCTCCTTGGAAATACAAAGAGTGGTGCATATAGATCACTTAGTCTAGTGACTAGTGGTTTATCATAATCAAACCCAGTATGGAGAGTTGAGTTTGATCCCTTATTTCAACCTACCTTTTAAGATATGTATTCTCAGTCTACACTAAGTGGCAACTCCTTCATTTCAGCAAAATGCCTGCTTACAACGGCAACTCCACTGGGGATAAGTATTGCACTCCTTAAAATAATGATGACATACGAAAGTGCTAGTTTAGTCTATGTGTGGATTAAATATTTGCCTTAAAGCTTCTCAACTTTCTATCCTTAGGGTCGCCATGTGAACCACCTTCAATATCCTTGCAAAGTCAGATATTATTGTTGTATGGCAAGTGATCAAGACCCACCCCTTTAGGATCTTAGAGCCTGAGCCAGCATATAAGATAAAACCCTAAAACCTATCCACTAGGACCCAATTCTTGTTTGGTAGATTTTATTGGTTAAGTCTTTGTTTGAGTGAAGCCCACAGTAAGCCCAAAAGCCCAATAAGGATTCACATTCTTTTACTTTTGAGGGTTATGGATTGTCATAAGCTTGGCCAAAGTTTATTTTAACAATCAAAGTCAAAATTGTTTTATTATAAGAGCTTACTTATCTCATGATGATATCCAAGCTAAAGCTCAAGCCTAGGATAGATTTGGACTTACCTTGTGTAGGAGGAATAAGGTTTGAAGGAGCATGCTAACCCTTTGCATTCATGCATACATGTATTTGACCCATGATTAGACTAGGCCCATTAGCCCTTTCTGATTCATTCATTATAGATCTACTTTCCCATTTGAAGAGAAAGCTCTCAGACATAGCATCTATCATGTCTGAAAAGAGTGACGCCCACAAGACCCTTGAGCACACCAACTTGGACAGGTTCATAATTGTACAAAGCATTCATTCAGTAGTATGGGTACAATGTTGATCTGGAAGTTACCTTGACAGAGGTAGAGACCATTAGGCAAAGAGCAAATGAGAACTTTGTTGATTATGTAAAGAGATAGAGAAATAAAGCTGCACTTCTCAAAAGGAGGCCTGATGAGTCGGACCAAATCAGAATGATAGTCAGAGGCATCCTGCCCAATCTCCATGAAAGCTTGTCTCACACCCTTATAAGGAATTTCAAAGATATTCTCCAAGCTAGATTGAAAATAAAAGAGTGGAAAAGAAAGAAGAACCATTTTTCAGCAAAATGGAATTATTAGTCTGACAATCAAAATACCTAGAAGGAAGTTGATTTTAATGCGACTAGTCAAGAAAATAGAAGATAATTCTCAGAGTTGGAGAAACCTCTATCTTGGGTTTTCAACAAGCTACAAAAGAAAGTGTTGTTACAACCATTGGTTCCTTGACCGCTACATAAGCCTCTGTCACCAAATTTTGATGCTGAGGCCTTCTGTCAATTTCATTAAATGCAAGGGCATGAGACGGATAAATGTGCTCATCTAAGGCATGAGATCCAAGATTTGATTGACAGTGGAAAGTTACCTAAGCCTAATAAGCCCAATACCAAAAGTAATCCTTTGCTTAAATTTGGAAGAGTACCTCCACCTGCAACATTCATGGTAGGAAGAAGATTGGAGGAAGATTTTGTCTTATCCTCTTTTCAAGATAAGGATATTGAAGATGTGAAGTAAAGAGGAGAAGCTTAATTCAACAAACTTTCCCTGGCTTGTTTAGTTTTTGTTTTATTTTCTTTATTTGGTGTTTTATGGAACAATTGTGTTTTTTAAATTTAAAGTTGTTTAAATAAATTATTTTCATTAAATGTTTATTGGTCTTTGTTCATTTTGATGCCTAATCGATGATGAATCTAGCTTGATGTTCGTAAACTAGTGTATGTATGCATTATATTTCAAATGACTTTACTAGGAAAGAGAGTTGTTCTATTGCATTGAGTTGTGCATGCTTACTTTGAGAGGGCTCTTGAATGATGACCTTTGTCTAGGTCCTAGTCAGTCTTAGAACATGCATTGATGAACTTTTGAGGAGAAATTAAACTCTGCTTATTTAAGGGAGATGATCTAGGCATTGTTTGATTAGCTAACAACTAGTATCCACCCAATTAAATATCAGTCCCTAGTTGTCCCTTTGAGCCTTCATAAGATTTCAACTTTCTCTTTATTGACTTATAAGCCTAATGACCTACCTTGAGCTATTGTTACACTTTTGACAAGTCTTATGATCACTAAGGAATAAAAGAAAAGAAAAAAGGAAAAGAAAGAAAAAAAGAAAGAAAAAAAAAGAACAGGAAAATAAAATAAAACACAAAAGGCAGTTCAGAAAGCCAACCGAGTTTTCCTTTACCTAAAGCAGTAGAAGGCAAAGACAGATTAACTTAAATTGGTCCAACCCAACCAGAAATTCAACCAAAATTAGAGAGATAGAAGAAAGGTCATCTAGTTCTTGAAAGTCCTATACTTGATAATCCTACAAGAAAGAAGGACGAAATGATAAAATGACAAAAAAAAAAAGAGAGAGAGAAAAGGAAAAGAAGAAAAGGAAAGGAATATGGGTACCAAAATTTTTGCAAAGGCAGAGACTATTCTAATCAAGATCCAGATTCATGTCAAGAAGAAAGAAGAATGTTCAAAGCTCTATCTTTTCATGCTTCCAACTGTCTAAACAATAAATTTATAGTGTGAGGGTTTGCCCATAGTGTCACAACAGCTCCAACTTACAAATGGCCTTCACTTAAACCATGTCCCTTATAGACCCCGTTTCAAGCCTATTAAAGACCTGTTGATCTCTCTTAGTAGGTAGAGTCTATTAGTGTATATAGTTTGAATAAGCATGCATATGAGATAGACAATATTTAAACTCAATGAGACCTTTGATCAAGTAATGTGTATGTGCCTATCTGAAGTGCAACAGTTCTTACTTAAATAGAAATGATTCCTGAGTTTAGTATTGTAACTAGGGTTGTCATGTTATAGATATGTTAATTTGCAAAATTGAGTCCTAAGTTATAATGACACTGATTTAACAAAGCCAAAATATGATTTTAAGATTTAAAAAAGGTGTTTTTGGCATACAAAATCTTCAAGTTAAGGGAAGTATGTTGCACCGCTGAAACTCAAAGGACACATTAGGCAAAGTAAACGATTATTGGCAAGGTTATAAAGAAGCTACAGATTGATGTGCTGAATCATAATTTGAAATTGGTGTATCTATGCTGCTTGGGGTCTCTACCACTCATGTTTTCAACATCTTAAAGATAAAAGCCATAGATGCAAAGCCTTCTATCATTCCAAAGTAAAACTTTAACAAGCATCTGGAAGGAGCCAATGACAACACTTCAGCTGATCACCTCGTTCTGTCAGTCGATGGAACCACTGTAAGTATTATTCATGCATATCATGCATACATAAGCATATCACACTGCATTTTTTGTCTTGTGTTCCTATTTTTTATCAAAGTGAACAACGGATGCTCTATAAAGCAAAGACGAAGTGGATATGGAATCGAGGAGCATGAAAAGCCCATTTCTTGAGCAAGCTCCATTCATTTTGCAATAGAAGAAATGCATGCTTGTGTGCTTGTGTGAGGAACTAGACAACACAAATATCAATCAAAGTCTTCATGGGAAAGAATCATTGGTTTGAGCCTATACAGAGGGTAAAGTTTCTCCTTTCAATTTTTTTTGAGTTTATGTATCTATAAAATATTTTTAGACTCACTTTCAAATATTTTGCCCCGTAGGAGGCAAGGAGAAGATATAAAAGGCCAGCTAAAAAATAGATAATTTTTTGCAAAAGGAAAAATAAAAAGAATAAGAAGAAAGTAAGAACTCCAAAATAATGGAGATGCAAATGATGAAACATCAGTCTTGGGTTGAGCACCAAAAATCCAGTCTTAGGTCAAACACCAAAAATCCAGTATTGGGTCGAGCACCCAAAATCCAATTTTGGGTCCAGCAACTAAAATCCAATCTTGGGTCGAGCAACCAAAATTCAATTTTGGGTCCAGAACCCAAATCCAGTTTTGGTTCGAGCACCCAAAATCTAGTTTCAGGTTGAGCACCTAAAATCCAATTTCGGGTTGAGCACACAAATTCAGTTTTGGGTTGAGCACCCAAAATCCAGTCTTGGGCCAAGCACCCAAAATCTAGTTTTAGGTCGAGAACCAAAATTCAGTTTTGAGTCGAGCACCCAAAATCTAGTTTAGGGTCAAGCACCCAAAATCTAGTATTGGGTTGAGCGCCCAAAATTCAGTTTTGGGTTGAGCACCCAAAAATCTAGTTTCAAGTCGAGAACCCAAAATCCAGTATTGGGTCAAGCACCTAAAAATCCAATTTTGGGTCGAGGACCCAAAAATCTAGTTTCAAGTCAAGCATTCAAAATCCAATTTAGCGTCGAGCATCCAAAATCCAGTTTCGGGCCGAGCACCAAAAATTCAGTCTTGGCTTGACAACCCAAATTAGTTTCAGGTCGAGAACCCAAATCCAGTTTAGGGTAGAGAATTTAAATCAGTCTCGGGTCAAGATTCCAAATCTAGTTTAGCATTAAGCATCCAAATCTAGTATCGGGTCGAGAACCCAAATCTAGTTTAGGGTCAAGAACCCAAAAATTCAGTCCCGGGTCGAGAATCCATCATCATCCAAAATCAGCTCAAAATCATGTTGGTTTTCACTCTCTTCTATTGAAGTCTCAGATCGTTCAAGCAGGGAGCAAATTGTAGACCCTTATTTTTTGACCAAGTCCAGTTCAAAAGATTTAAAGTAGTCCAAAATAATTTTTGTAGTATTTATTATTTATTATTATTTTAATTATATAATATTTATTTTAATAACATTTATTATTAAAAATAAAAATAAAAAATAATATATATATATATAATAAAAAAGTGAACGGACGGATGACTCGGCAGGAGGCACATGGCAGCATGCGTGGTAAGCTAGTTTACCGCAGGCCACGCCTGCAGCGAATCATGCCTGGCCCTCGCGCAATGCAAGACCCATCCTCGTTGCCCAGTGCCAATCCTCTCAGCAATTCGCAATTGGCCCAGCAGCCTCACAGGCAGCTCGTCCCAGCGTCCAGTAGCCCAGTGACGCTCGTGCAGCAAGCCCAATCTGTAAACCCTTTTTTTTACCAAGTCCAGTCTAAAGATTTAAAATGGTCCGAAATAATTTTTATAGTATTTATTACTAATTTTAATATTTATTAACTATTTTAATAATATAATATTTATTATTTAATATAGAAAAGGGAAAAAATTAAAACTATTTATTTTAAATATAATATTTATTTTAAAAAAATGAAAAAAATTATAAATAAATAATTGAAAGAATGGGAAAATCGCAGCAGCGCGAGTTGCAATCAATTCGCCCAGTCCGTGACGCAGCAACCAATCCTCATCAATCCTCACAATGCAGCAACCCATGGTGCCTCGTAGTGGCCCGCGCGCAACGCCCCAATCCTCGCAGTGGCCTGTGCCCAATGACAATTTTGCCTAAACCTTATTTTACTCAATTTTTTTATTTTTCCTAAATAGTTTATATTTTCTTATCAAAGCAGTATTAGGTTTTTTGGTTTTTCTATAAATAACACATTTATATGATTAAAGAGGGGACTTTATTTTTTAGGACTTTGAGAACGACAACAAAAGAAAGCAGAGATTTAGAAAAGGGAGACAAAAAACCCTAGCAACGGACGAGACTTTTGGAACTTTTGGCTGACTGTGGAACTATAGCAATGAAGAGCAAGAAGAAACCCTGAACCGGCAACATGGAAAAGAAATTAACAAGGGAACTCAAATATCAAATAGAGAGCAACAAATCTGCAATATCAAGTAGAAAACCAATCAACAAGGTAGTAGCTTAGCTCACTGTCTAGTTCTCAATTCAACCAACAAATATAAGGTTGGTACAAACTAAAGTTTGGATCAAAGTCTGATTATTGGTGAAATCAACAAATGAAGGTACATCTCTAAAATTTAATCTATTTAAATATAGCATATTAAGCTTCAGTGATTGTTCATATCTTTCATATTTTCCATAATGTTATTTTCATAAAAATCCTAAAATAGTGAGTTAAACTCATTAGTTACCCATTAGTTAAACTTCATGTAATTTAAATTATTTTCATATTTTGGAATTAATGTAAAGGGCATGTTTCTACCTTTTGGTGGGTGTCATATTTAGTTTTAGACATTGGACAATTGTAAAGGACATGTTTCCATCCTCGAATGGATGTCCATTTATTTTCTTTTCTTGAACATTACTTTGATTTTAATATAATGATGCTTTTATTTGAATGATTGCATGTAGTATGGATAATATCATTATTTTAAAGAATTTTATAATATCAAGGCCTGAAAAGGAGCCCAGTTCCAATGAACCGGGCACTGTGGGGATACTGGGCTATTTCTCACCTTCCCCACGCGTACCCAACTTTCTGAATCCAATAGTGGTTGGGGATTCCTTAGGAATCGAGTCATCCACCCTTTTTTTTTTGGCCCATCTAGGTGGCGACTCCATTTTCTTTAGGTTTATGCCCGTGTTCTCTAAGGACCTGAGCATAATAGTGCCAAAGTTGCAATAACCATTCCACATGGGAATGGGGGGCAAAAATTCCCACTCATAGACCAATGCTGTTGGATCAGGTTAGGGAAGCCCAGTTGGCAGATGAAAAGATCTAGAAGATTGTGTTAGATTGCCAAAAGGGGGAGAGTCAAGACTTTCATATGAGAAATGATGGCAGTCTATGGTACAGAGGTAGGTTGTGTATTACTGACGATGCAGGATTGAAGAGGATGATATTAGAGGAAGCACATCAGTCAGTTTATGCTATGCACCCTGGTAATACCAAGATGTATCAAGATTTGAAATGACATTATTGGTGGTCAGGTATGAACAGGGACATAGCATAGTTTGTGTCCATATGTCTCACTTGCCAGAGAGTGAAACCTAAGCACTAAGTTCCTTCAGGGTTGCTTCAGCCATTGTCAGTACCACAGTGAAAATGGGAGCGAGTGACGATGGATTTTGTGATTGGATTGCCTTTGACCCAGAAGAAGCATGACACAATTTGGGTGATTATTGATCGAATGACGAAGATAGTGTGAGCAGGAATTTTTGCCCCCACTCCCGGTGGAATGGTTCTTGAGACTTCGGCACTGTTTAGGCTAGGGGCCTTAGAGAACACGGGTCTAAGCACAGACAAAATGGACCCACCATCCGGATGGGTAGGGAAAAAGAAAGGGGTGGATGACTCGATTCCTAAGGAATCTTCAACCCCCTAATAGGTTCAAAAAGTTAGGTACGAGTGGGTAAGGTGAGAAATGGCTCAGGACCCCCACAACGCCCAATTCATTGGAACCGGCCTCCTTTGCAGGTCTTAATATAATAAAATTCTTAAATATAATGATATTTTCCATACTACATGCAACAATTAAAATAAAAGATCATTATATTAAAATCAAAGCAATGTCCAAACAAAACAAATAAAGGGAAACCCATCCGAGGATGAAAACATGTCCTTACATCGCCCATGTCTAAAACTAAATGAGACACCCACTGAAAGGTGAAAACGTGTCCTTTACATTGGTCCAAAAATTTTAAAATAATTTAAATTATATAATATTTAACTAATGAGATACCCACAAAGTGGAAACATACCTCTTACAATTTTAGAACTAACGCAAATAAAAGAATATTCGATTATCTAATTATAAATAAAAGCAAACTATTCATAAAATAAAATAAACCATTCATCTTTAACATAAAATGAATCACATAATCAAATAAATAAAATTAGAATTCAATCCATTAAATAAACAAAGTTAAGGTTTGAGGTTTAGGATTTAAGAAATTAGGGTTATGGATTTAAAGTTTTTGAGTTTTTGGTTTAATTTATGGCTTTAGGTTACTGGGGTACTAGATGTTGTTTTTATGATTTCTAAATTTTAGTTTTGAAGAATTAAGGTTTTGGCATTTGGAATTAGTATTTTAAAGAATTAGGGTTCGGGAAAAAGGATTTAGGGTTTTTGACAAAACATGATTATTATAAAAACTCTAAGACTATTTTAACATGGATTTTTGATAAATACTTATATGTAATATAACTATTGGACTTTTAAAATATTATTTGAATAATCTAATACTATAGTGATTTAATGAAATAGGCTACTGTGATCATCATAAATAATAATTGATTAAGGTTTTAACTAAATAAGTTAGGGTTTAATTTAAATTAGAATTAGGGTTTCTAAGAAAACTATCACTATCATATTCAATTTTGAAAGAGGAGGCTACTGTTAAGATTTTGGAAAATTTATTTGATTAGGGTTTCTAAGAAAACAGATTGTTATAGTTTTTTAGAAAAGTGTAATTAGGGTTTGTGATTTTAAAATTATGTGTTACGGGCATTAAGGCATTAGGGTTTTAAATAAATTTGGGATAATAAGCATAACCATTGATCAAGTAACAAAAATATGCATGCTTGAACACTTTATCAAATTGTATAATGAAGTTACTGTGAATATAAGCAAAGAAATAAAGATTGAACACCTCCGTTGTTAGTTCCACCACAATCTTTGAATTCTGGTTGAACGATAATAAAGACAGTGTAGGCTGCCTTTGATGGATTGGTGTTGCTTCCTCACTACCTCTTGCTTCTTCAAGGTTTCTTTTGGCTGAAAGAATTCAAGAGTCCCAAGTCCAATTAAAAATTTCAACTTAAGAATTTCCTCCTCCTTTTTTCTGTGTTTTAATGTGATATTTATAGAAAAAAAACTTAATTCTAATTGTCTAGGGAAATAAAAACCATTTAGGAAAAGAAATAAAAATCAAATAGAATTGGGATTCAAAAAAAACTGCGTTGGCAAAAATTGCACTGGCAAAAATTGTGCTGGCGAAAATTGCTGCGGGCTACGGGCAGGCCAGCTATGAGAATCTGCGAGAATTGTGTGCGAGCGGGCACGGGCAAGCCAAATTTACAGCAAGAATTTCCTACGGCAAATTGGCTTGTGGCCAATTCGCCACAGGTTTTTCCTGAGGCGAATTGGCCCAAGCCAATTCATCTTCAGCGACGAAAATTTTTTGCCGTCGATTCTTTCGTCGCCGATTTTTATTTATTATTTATTTTATCTTTTTTTATTGTTAACTTTTTAATTTTATTAAAATAAATATTATAAGTAATAAATATTAAAATAAATATTATTTAATTAAAATATGACAAAAATTATTTTGGACTATTTTAAAAAATATTAGACTGGACTGGGTCAAAAATTAAGGGTCTACAATTTGCCCCCTGCTTGAGCAATCTAAGACTACAACAAAAGAGAGAAAAAAGCAATGTAATTTTTTACTGGATTTAGAGCCATACTGGACTCCACACCCAAGGTCAGTTTGAACTTTGGACTAAAAAATAATTTGGGTTCTATACCCAAGTTAAACTTAGGATTTGGATTCTAGACCCGGGGTAAGTTTAGGACATAAAAATAATTTAGGTTCTAGACCTAAGGTAAGTTCTAGTCTTAATTTGGGTTCTGGACCTGTGGTAAGTTTTGGACTTAAAAAATAATTTGGGTTTTGGACCCGAGCTAAGTTCTGGACATAAGAGTAATTTGGGTTCTGGACCCAAGCTAAGTTTTGGACTTAAAAGTAATTTTGGATTCTGGATCCGAGCTAAGTTATGGACTTAAGAGTAATTTGGGTTCTGGACCCGAGCTAAGTTCTGGACTTAAGGGTATTGAGTTCTGGACTTAAGGGTAATTTGGGTTTTGGACCCGAGCTAAGTTTTGGACTTAAAAGTAATTTGGGTTCTGGACCCGAGGTAAGTTCTGGACTTAAAAGTAATTTGGGTTCTGGACTAGAGCTAAGTTCTGGACTTAAAAGTAATTTAAGTTATTTGCAAAAAAAAAAATTGTAAGTAAATAGGATGCTATAGAAATTTTAAAAAAAATTAGCTATTTTTTTACCATGCATATATCCTCTTGCCCCATGGGTGTAAAAATATTTAAAAAGTGTAAAAATATTCGTATACACGCAAATATCTGAATAATTGAATTAAATAATTGAGTTTACTATTTATTTACTGTGTAGTCACTATTTATGCACTATTTACTCACTATTTATTTACTATTTATCAATAGTAATATTTAATTTTTCTTTTTTCTTTCACGATAATACTGTTGTTTCCTTTTTTATTTTTGTCTTGTTCCTTTACAATTTTTCTATATAAACCATAAAATTTTTGTTTCTTCAATACTTCAGCAAAACGTTTAGTAGAGAGTTAAGAAAAAAAATGCAAGCTTTGAGATCAGGACCCCGATCCAATGCTGAGTTATGAGAATTTATTCGACGGCATGAAAATGGAACTATAAATCTACTAGCTGGGATGCAGCTTCATCGCAGTTCAAGTAAAAAAACTAAGGTAATAATGCAATTTAATATTTATTATTTTAACAACACAAATATGTATATATATTTTTTTGTTTTTGTTTTTTTTTAAGATTTAGGAAAAATAAATTAATTAGATGACTATATTTAAGAATTTAATAGACAAATATATAGATAGATTAAAATAGAACGCAATGAATAAATTTAGTTTATAAATCAGTAGTATTGGTATGATGATATACTTAACTTGTGTTAACTTACCTGGCTTCGTGTTAGCATAATCGTTGCGTTATCCGAGGTGTGTCTATAAAGCCCGATAATAGTATGATGTGGCACCTTCTCGGATAAAATGGATTATCTGAGATTGCAATTTTGAAAGATTTATCTTGCAATTACCATCCGATAGACAGGAGTAGTTCAAGCATTGTCAGAGCGGTGGATGGACACGACCCATACTTTTCACCTACCTATAAGAGAGATGACCATTGGCCCAGTCGATTATACAGCCATAACTGGTATTTGGTACTATGGCCTTTCGATCCCTCTGACCAATGATATTCTGACATTCAAAGAAGTCCAACAGTTAATCAATATAGAACCATCATTAAAAGGGCCTTTCAAGATAAAAATTGAGTCAATTCGGAGTTATTAGATGAACTATGAAGGACGGGTTCACAGGGAAACAACCAAACAATATTCTAGAGGATTTTTACTGTATTTGCTCGGGTCGACCATTTTATGCAGCACCGAATCTACCATCAATTTATCGGTGTTGATGGCCCTTATTTATATGAGTATGGTACCGCTTTACGGCTGGGGTGAAGCTGGCCTTGCCTGTCTCTATCATGGACTAGACAAGATTTGCAGAAATAAGAAGTCTTTTGTTGGCTTCAAGGTAGTTGTTGAGGTACTCTTCTTCTACCAATGTCAATTCTATTCTTATTCTTGCATGAATTTGATTTTCATTATTGTTGTAGGTGTAATATCCCAAAGTATACCCTAAAAGTTTTGGAATATTTATTATTGTATTTGGATTTAATGTATATGTTTAATGGAAAGAGAAAGGAAGTAAAGAGAGAGTGTATATGTTGTATATATAGTGATATATACAACATATACAAGTCAAAGTGTGGAAGTCAAAAGATGATGATTTAATGATTTTAAATTAAAGAAAATAAAAAAAGAAAATAAGTGAGTGGAAGAGGATATATTTGATTATTATATTATTTAATTTGCTTGGTGGAGGTTTAAGTGGAGAAGAGTGTTTGACTTTGCCTCTTTGTTTCTTCATTTTCTTCTTCTTTTCCTTGTTGGCCGGGCATCACCTAAGCAAGAGAGGAGGAGAGTTTTTGAGTTTTCTAAGCTTGTGATTGAAGGAGATTTCAAGTGATCAAGTTGAAAATTTAAGAAGTTTCATTAACTTTGGTAAGTTTCCTTTTGATTCACTTATTTTATTTTAAGATGTGTTTGAGTTTGGTGTTGGATTATTAAGAGCATGAGTATGTTTGATTGTGGTGTGTTTGAGTGTGTTGGGTTTAATTGATTGCGGTTTTGGAATTGAATTGAAGAAAAGGAATTAGGTTGGTGTTGGAAGAATAAGAGTTGTGACTTGGTGATTGATGTAAATATTAAGTTTGATTAATTCTTTATCTTGGATTTTCCATATGTTTGTGTTTAATGGAGTAGAAAGCATAGAATACATGAGTTTGGTCTAAAACAGAAGCATTTTGGATGCCACGCCCGTGGCCCTTGGATGCCACGACCGTGGGGTGTTAAGCAAATTGGACAGATTCATTTTCTAACCCATGCCCGTGGGGGTTTGTGAGGCCACGATCGTGGGGACCTAGATAGTGGTTTTGTCTTGTATTTGTGATCTAAGAGCTTAGTATGAGACTAATAAGTGAATAATTGTATTGGAATTCATGTGTATTTTTAAATAAGTGTGTATTATTCCTTTTGAATTAGGTTGTGAAGAGGTTGAGTTGCCCTAACCCTAATAGTGAAGAATTCTTGGAAAAGGAAGTGTATAGATTGGTGTGAGTTGGTCTTGAGATAAGTACAAACTTACATGGTTGCATACATTTACATGACTTTGAGACTTAACACATTTAGTTGTAAATGTGTTAAGTAATTTATTACATTGTTAATACATTTGATTAATGTTATGATTTGCATAATGTGAAAGATATGATGATCATTCAAAATGTATGTTCAATGCATTTGGTTATGTATACTTTAATGATGAATTGTTTTAATGTGAATTGAGATATGATGAGATGTGAAGCCATTGTTGTTGGCTATGATAGTGCAAATGAAATAATTGGGGCATGGTTGCCTATTTGATTATGGAATATGGAATGAGAAATGAATTGAGAAAGAGAATGATAAAGAGATAAATGAAATAATTGTGTGCTTAATATGTTATTCAATTTTCAGAGTTCTGGTTTGGCGGCATGCCTATGATTCACTGGATAGGTGAAAAGACCAAGTCATAAGCTGAATCCAGCTGATTAATGTGAAAAATGATGTTTTTGGGGTGAAAAGACTGGGTCGTAAGCCTCAAAAACAGTAACAGTCTAGCCGGGTTGAGGACCAAGATATTGGGGCACTAGGGTCTAGCCGGGTTGAGGTCCAAGAGACTGGGTCTGTTACACTATCCATGGATAGATATATATATGTATCGCCTACGGACTTGATGATTGTGATTATGGACCAAAGCAGTAACTCTGAACTTTGAATAACATATTAGTGTCTTTTGGGCCCATGCTTGTCTTTGTTTCAATGTGATTCATGAATGGTGAAAGAATTGAATAAGATAATGAAATGTAGTGTTATGGAAAAATATTAATATATCATTTATGAATATTGTCTTTATGGTTGAAATGTGTGACATTGGCGTTGCATTAAAGTATATTATTATTGTGGTTTGTACCACTAAGCCGTTGGCTTATTGCAATTGTGGTTCATTGCGCAGGTGATAGGGTAGAACCAGAGAATTCAGCTAGACCGAGTTGAGTCTAGATTCGGAAGTGTTGATAGTGGGCTTAAAGATCAAAGACTGACTGCCAAACATGTATAAACTTTATGTTTTGTAAAATTTGATTTTGATGTTTATGTATTTGTAAATACCTCTACATTTTTTCGCTACATATTGAATGAACGTTTTATTTATTGTGTTTTACAATATAACTTAAATGTTTCAAGTTTGCTCATATTATTGCTAAATGAAAAGATTTGTTTATTGAGTAAATCATGACACTCCTGTATCTAGTACACGTATATTACAGATATGGTGGTATGTAGTGTGCATATACGGGGTATATGGGTGTTACAATTATTTTGGTATCAGAGCCTAGGTTTGAGATTCTCAACCTAGGTAAATTGTAAGAAAAAGAAAATTTTGATTTTTAAAATATTGTTTTTAAATAAGATACATGTTTTGGTATTGGCAGTCTCTGATCTTTGATGAGGTATATTCTGCTGTGTTTGCAGACATAGGTAGTGATCGCATCGCAGTCATGTCAGTCCGTAGAAGGTAGTGCTGAGAGTGTAGCTCCTGAAGAGGGTAGAGATGGGGCTAGGTTAGAGAGAGCTGGAGAGGCACCTGCTCCTTTGCAAGAGAGACCAGCTACTGATGATGTTCCGCCGGTTTGGTTACGACATGTAGTAGAATTGTTGAGGCAAGCTCCAGTGCAGCCGCCACCACCACCACAGCCTCAAGTACCGATGAGACATTATGATAAGTTGAGAAAAAATGGGGCTGAGGATTTTCTTGGTACTACATATCCTGCAGTAGCTGAGCAGTGGTTGGATAGAGTGCAGAGGGTATTTATTTAGTTGCAAGCCACTTCTGAAGAGAAATTTGATTATGCTAGATCTCTTCTGCAGAAAGATGCTTATGATTGGTTGAAGACGGTTCCTCATGCTATGGATGATCCACCTACGTTGTCTTATGGTGATTTTCTGAGGGAGTTTGAGCAGAAATATACTTCGAGGGAGTATAAGGATGTCAAGAAGATGGAATTTCTGAATTTGAGACAAGATAACCGGACTGTGACAGAGTATGAGGTAGAGTTCATCCGGTTGAGTCACTATGCCGGTGGGATTATTTCTGATGAGATTGACCGGTGTAGGAGATTTGAGGAGGGGTTGAGGCCCTCTATTATGTTTATTGTTACTGGATCTCGGTATCAGGATTTTTCTCAATTGACTGCAGCAACTAGAAGTGTTGAGAGAGCACAGGGTATTGCAGCAGCTGCTACTGAGGAGGAGATCAGAGTTAGGAGATCCTAGTTTGAGGCAGGGTCTTCATCTATGAAGAGAGGTCGAGGAAGTTTTGTTTCGAGAGTCAGTAGGAGCCTGAGGCAGTCAGGTAGGTCAGTTCAGTATCAGAGGCAGCGACCGAGACCTACAGTTTCTGTGGCTAGTGCTCTGACTCCAGTGGTTCAAAGGTCTACTACACCTACATGTGTCCATTATGGTAGGATACATGGGGGTGTTTATTGGAAGATTGGTGGATCAGTTGGGTGTTTCAGATGTGGATCGTCTGACCATTTCATTAGAGATTGTCCTGAGATGCAGGAGCATAGGCAGGCAGATTCTACAGTTTCTCGACCTAGTGTGAGAGGAGGTCGAGGTGGCAGAGGTGTTAGTAGAGGTGGTCGACCTGGGATTAGTCAGAGAGGAGGCTCTATATCCTGAGGCAATAGGCCAGATGAGGCTGGGTCTTCTCAGAGAGTGTATGTGATGCAGAGGCAGCCGGATGCTTCAGCAGTTATTGCAGGTACATTTTCTTTATTTGGCATTTCAGTTCTTGCTTTGATTGATCCAGGATCTACTCATTCATACATAAGTGCATCTATCTTGCCTGTGTCTGAATTGCATTCAGAGTCCTTAGGATTTGATGTGTTGGTGACAAATCCTTTAGGACATAGTGTTGTGGTGAGTAAGGTGCATCGTGATAGTGCAGTTGTGGTGCAAGGTGAGGAGTTTTGTGGTGATTTGATTGAAATGCCTTTTAAGGAGTATGATTTGATTTTAGGTATGGATTGGTTGTCTAAGCATGGAGCTGTGGTAGACTGTCAAAAGAAGTGTGTTACTTTGATGGTATAAGTGTAATGGTATCTAGTGAGCAGACACAACTTGCATCCTTGTTTGTTTCAGCTAGAAAGTTAATTAGAAAAGGGTGTGATGCTTATCTTGCTCATGTTGTGGATACCAGAGTAGTGGGTTCCCAACTTGATAGTATACCCACAGTTGCGGAATTTTCAGATGTTTTTCCGGAGGAGTTGCCAGGGTTACCCCCTGAGAGAGAGGTTGAGTTTGGTATCGATTTGTTGCCTGGTACCACTCCCCTCTCTATTACTCCTTATCGAATGGCACCTGCTGAGTTGAGAGAGTTGAAGGTGCAGTTGTAATATCCCAATGTATGCCCTAGAAGTTTTGAATATTGTTGTTGTTTTAAATTGGATTGAATGTATATGTGAATTTGCAAGAGAAAAGAAATTAAAAGAAAGTGTATATGTTGTATATATGAAAGTATAAATAACATATACATAAGTCAAAAGGGATGGTCAATGGAAGAGGATATTTTTTTGTGATATGTGAAATTACTTAAATGGCATATAAGTGACAAGAGTTAAGTTAAATGGATGAGGGCATTTAGGTAATTGCTTTGTTAGGATTGCTTGGTGGAGATTTAAAAAAGAAGAGAGGTTTGACTTGTCTTCATTTTTCTTTTTTTTTTTTTTTGCTTAGTGTGGCCGGCTACCAAAGGAAAGAGAGAGCAAGAGAGGTGTTCTAAATTCCAAAATCAAATTGAAGGAAGAATCAAAGGATTAAGTTGGAGATTTGTGAAATTTCTTCATTTGAGGTAAGTACTCTCTTGTTTTCCTTTGTTATTTTGAGGTTGTGTTTGAAGTGAGTTATGAATTGTTGATTTTATAATTAGGTGTGTTTGAGATGTGTTTATAAGTGTTGAGATTGATTGTAAGTTACAAAGTTAAATTGGTATTGGTTTTGGTTTGAAAATGGTAAGTTAAATGGATGTGGATATTGAAAGAACAAGAGTGAGATTGGTTTAGGGTTTTAAAGTGTTGAGTGATCAAATGTGTTGTTGATGTATTGTTAATGTGAATATTGTGATGAGCATGCAAGATATGTGTTAAAGATATTGTTTATATTCATTTGAATGAGGTTATGTTGTGCATAATGTGTTTAAATTCAATTAAAAGAGATTTGGCCATGTTTAGGGTTTTTAATCATGAGAGACACGGCCAAACCAAGGAAGAGACACGGCCAACCTATAAAATTTTGGAGACACGGCCTAGTCTAAGAAAAATGTGGCCGTGTTGGATGATTTTTGGAGAGACACGGCCATGTCCCTTGCCCATGTCTGCCACTGCCAATTTGTTTTGAGAGACACGGCCACAAGCTTGGCCGTGTCCCTTGAGTGTGTTGGCTACTGTGATTGTTCCTTTGTTCTTCTTGCATTGTTGAGATTGAACATTCATTTGATGATAATGATGTTGCATATGATAATATATGAACAATGTTATGTTTTATGCATTGTGAATCTTGTGAATGGTAATGTGTTATATGAATAATGTACTTTGTAATGTTACAATTATTTTGGTATCAGAGCTTAGGTTCGAGATTCTCGGCCTAAATGAAATTAAAAAGAAAAAGTTTTGAAACGCTTAAAATGAATTAAAAAGAAGAGTTTTAAAATGTAATTGGTAATACATGCATATGCATTAACACCTAGGTTGGTCTCGGATGTGGCATTATATGAATGGTAGAATATCTGTGTTATATGAGATGGATGCTAGTGTGTTAATGATGTTTTACATGAAAGTAAAGCTAGAGAAAGAAATGATATGGATTTATATAAGTTTCATTGAAAAAAAAAATTGAAATTTTTGCAAGTAAAGTGAAGTATTAAATGTGTTGAAGTATAAAGAAATGGAAAGGAGAATAAAGTTGAAAATGAGTTGGAAATAAAATCAAGATTAGAGTATGTACTCTTTCTTCTACACTTTGAATCTCTTTATAATAAAGTTTATGTTAGGTTTGCTAGACAGAGGAAATAATGTTGGATTGTTAATATTGAAAGTTATGTTATTAAAATGAGAAGAGTATGGTGGGATATTGAATGAGTTGATTAGTATAGACAAAGTGTGACTATTTAAAGTCTGGGATATATATATATATATATAAAGTTAAGGTTTTGTTTAAAGGAAAAAGAGATGATATTGGTTAAGTAAGAATATAAATTGGTATTGTTATTTTAATGTAAACATTGTGAATTCAATGTTAGAAATGTGAGATGCTTGAATATTGTGAAAGCTCATGGTAATGGTGATAATATGTGATATTTGAGATTTTTGAAATGAGCTTGATAATTGTGAAAATTATATGTTTTGATATTGCTTTGTGATATATATATATATATAATATGTTTTTAAAGTTGATATTAATAAAAGATGAGCTTGGCAAAGTGAAGTTTAAGTGAAGTAGTAAGTTGAAAAGTTAAAGTTTTAGTGGAATTTGATAAAGATTATTGGGATATTGATAGTTTAATATATATGCAATGCATGACCTAGGTGAAATGACTAATATTGCATATGAAAGTATGATGAATTGAGTAATGTGATTGACAGTATGAGAATTTGTTTTGAAGTAAAAAGGGAAGTGGATAAGCAAATGAAAATGAGCTATTTTAAGTCACTTTACTGCAAAGGGTAAAAATGGATATGGAAGAATATTAAATGTTTTTAAAGACGAAAGTGAAAGAGATGTCACATTGGGAATGTGACCAAGATGGATGTAAAGTGTTATTATAGTCAGAATATATATATATATATATCTGTAGTGTGAATAAATACTTTACATCATATTGGAAGAATGAGTATGATAGTGTTTAAAAGAAAGTGATAAACATTAAATTTGTATTGAATTTATGAAAAAGGAAAATAAAATAAGAGCATATAATTAAGTGTATACATGTGTATGATATGAGAATAGAGTTTTTCAATATGAATGAAATTATGTTATATATATAAAAAAAAAACGTGTGTGAATCACATTATAAAGGTGACCTATGAATATGTATGTGGTATAATTATATAATTAGTGATATGGAAACGATGTTGTATGTATTAATGGACCTAAGAGAGATTAGGTCTTGAACTGTGTAAAACTAGATGGATTATGTGATGGAAGTGAGTATAGAATGGACTTGAGTAATATTGGACAGTGGAAATTGTTATAGTGAGCATTGAACTTGATGATCATATGATATTTAGAGTCTCAAAGTATTCACATATGGAAAATTTTATGTAATTATATATTATAAGAGATTGTAAATGGATTAGAAATGAAGTGACGAATAGAAATTGTATAGGAACTGCATATGATTGAATATGTATATAGTAATATTGTTGAAACATGAATTAAATTGATAAAGATCATATAATCGAGTGCAAATTGGTTTGAAGCAGAGTTGGAATGTGTTGACTTCTGATATAGCAAAATTGTAGAGAAGGAATAAGTAATTCTTGAGATACACCTTAGCCTTGTATTTGTAAAGATTGAGAATAAAATTATAAAAGAACAGTATTGATTTGAAAGTTCCAGGCTTGAATATTAATCTCTTAAAGCCATGTGTTTTGTTCAGTAAATTTGATCGGTTAATTGTGTTATCCATAGATTTGGGTTTTAGATAAAATGATTGTAATACAGATTTGGTGAAATTGAAAATTATGTTTGAGAAGTATAATTAAAAGTTATGATGGATAAAGTTGTACCTTATCATTTTATGTTAAGAATTTGGGTATATTTATGAAGGTTAAGAGAGAAAAGGTAATTAAAATAAATATAACAATGATATGAAATGAGAGGAGATATTATAAAGGGAGAAATTATAAAATGTGACTGAAAGTTATATTGAATATGTTTATGGTATATAATAGATAAATGAATGGACTTGAGGTTTAAGTGAATAAACTATGTGTATATTAAAAGATAATTTGAAGTGATTTGTTATCATGATAATTTGACTGAATATGGATCGGAAGAGACCAGGAATTGAATATAAGTTTGCCCTAATGGAATTAGGTTATATATATACATATATGAATATTGTGAAATTTCTTGATAAGCTAAATAAATTAATCGTTGGTTGGAATTGAACAAGACTGGAACATGGGTATATTGTGACAGATAGATCAATTGATCTGGATTTGGCTAAGATTATGAATCATTATTGAGATTTAACATGTATAGTTGTACTAAGAGTATAAGTATTTACATGATAATATATATGATATAAAATTTTAAAGTGTGATTAGACATGAATGAATGGAGTTATAATAGTTATAAATCATGATAAAAAGGGAAAAGATTGGTTATTTATAAAATAAGTTGAAAGGTAGTGTATTAATATGTAAGTTAAGTAAAAAGCATGCTATAGAAGTAACTCCATTTATGAAAAATAAGGATCTTGTTATCCATTGAGGTTTGATAAATGTCTTTTTAGACAGTGATTGTAGTGATTGGATAATTAATGCTAAGATTTAAACCAATGTTTTTTTTTAAGTTAAAGTTAAGAGAGTAATTACAAAGAGGTGAAGGAACAAAATATATTAAATATAAAGATTGGATGAAGTATAAGTGTACTATAAAATGATCTGATTCTTGTATAAAGACATTAATAGGAAATGTAATGAGTTCTTTTGAATGTTTGATCAAGAAAATAATAAGATGTATAAACATATAGAATGATGAGTTATGGAATTTAGAGAAGATGGTTGATTCTAAAAGGGGAGAGTTGAAGTTATATGATTTGATGACATAATAATTAGCTTCATATAGAAGTTAAGATAGTATTTTCTTAAGAATGAATTGTTATGGTACTGATAATTTCGAGGACGAAATTATTTAAGGGGGAGAGAATTGTAATATCCCAATGTATGCCCTAGAAGTTTTGAATATTGTTGTTGTTTTAAATTGGATTGAATGTATATGTGAATTTGCAAGAGAAAAGAAATTAAAAGAAAGTGTATATGTTGTATATATGAAAGTATAAATAACATATACATAAGTCAAAAGGGATGGTCAATGGAAGAGGATATTTATTGGTGATATGTGAAATTACTTAAATGGGCATATAAGTACAAGAGTTAAGTTAAATGGATGAGGGCATTTAGGTAATTGCTTTGTTAGGATTGCTTGGTGGAGATTTAAAGAAGAAGAGAGGTTTGACTTGTCTTCATTTTTCTTTTTTTTTGCTTGGTGTGGCCGGCTACCAAAGGAAAGAGAGAGCAAGAGAGGTGTTCTAAATTCCAAAATCAAATTGAAGGAAGAATCAAAGGATTAAGTTGGAGATTTGTGAAATTTCTTCATTTGAGGTAAGTACTCTCTTGTTTTCCTTTGTTATTTTGAGGTTGTGTTTGAAGTGAGTTATGAATTGTTGATTTTATAATTAGGTGTGTTTGAGATGTGTTTATAAGTGTTGAGATTGATTGTAAGTTACAAAGTTAAATTGGTTTTGGTTTTGGTTTGAAAATGGTAAGTTAAATGGATGTGGATATTGAAAGAACAAGAGTGAGATTGGTTTAGGGTTTTAAAGTGTTGAGTGATCAAATGTGTTGTTGATGTATTGTTAATGTGAATATTGTGATGAGCATGCAAGATATGTGTTAAAGATATTGTTTATATTCATTTGAATGAGGTTATGTTGTGCATAATGTGTTTAAATTCAATTAAAAGAGATTTGGCCATGTTTAGGGTTTTTAATCATGAGAGACACGGCCAAACCAAGGAAGAGACATGGCCAACCTATAAAATTTTGGAGACACGGCCTAGTCTAAGAAAAATGTGGCCGTGTTGGATGATTTTTGGAGAGACACGGCCATGTCCCTTGCCCATGTCTGCCACTGCCAATTTGTTTTGAGAGACACGGCCACAAGCTTGGCCGTGTCCCTTGAGTGTGTTGGCTACTGTGATTGTTCCTTTGTTCTTCTTGCATTGTTGAGATTGAACATTCATTTGATGATAATGATGATGCATATGATAATATATGAACAATGTTATGTTTTATGCATTGTGAATCTTGTGAATGGTAATGTGTTATATGAATAATGTACTTTGTAATGTTACAATTATTGGAAGAATTGGTACTGGATTGCGCTCGCTGGCTCTCTTAAGTGGGAGGTCAGGTGCTCGATCCGGGGAGGCGACTTAATTGGAATTTCCCCCAATTAAGCCAAATAAACAAATCCTGCTGGAGGGCCCGTGAGGGCAGTCCAGTACTGTGGCGGGAGCCCAAAGGCCCGGTAATGCCGGTGGAGTGGGGCCGTTACAGTTAAAAAGGCGCCTTTTTAACTATAACAGTCCCGGCCTACTGGCATCACGAGGTCCACAGGCTGTGCTACAGTACTGGACTACCCTCACGGGCCCTCCAGCAGGATTTGTTTATTTGGCTTAATTGGGGGAAATTCCAATTAAGTAGCCTCCCCAGATCGAACACCTGACCTCCCACTTAAGAGAGCCAGCGAGCGCAATCCAGTACCAATTCTTCCACTGGATTGGGCTCGCTGGCTCTCTTAAGTGGGAGGTCAGGTGTTCGATCCGGGGAGGCGACTTAATTGGAATTTCCCCCAATTAAGCCAAATAAACAAATCCTGCTGGAGGGCCCGTGAGGGCAGTCCAGTACTGTAGCACAGCCCGTGGACCTGGTGATGCTAGTAGGCCGGGACTGTTACAGCAGTTGCAGGAGTTGTTGGATAAAGGGTTTGTTCGCCCTAGTGTTTCTCCTTGGGGAGCTCATGTTTTGTTTGTAAAGAAGAAGGATGGTACTTTGAGGTTATGCATCGATTATAGGCAATTGAATAAGGTGACTATTAAGAATAAGTATCCTTTGCCTAAGATTGATGATCTCTTTGATCAATTAAAGGGAGCAGCAGTGTTTTCCAAGATTGATTTGAGATCAGGGTACCATCAGTTGAGGGTTAGAGTTGAAGATGTTCCTAAGACAGCTTTCCGCATAAGGTATGGGCATTATGAGTTTTTGGTAATGCCTTTTGGATTGATGAATGCACCTGCGGCTTTCATGGATTTGATGAATAGGGTATTTAGGCCCTATCTGGATCAGTTTGTGGTGGTCTTTATTGATGATATTTTGGTCTATTCACGTAATGAAGAGGAGCATGACAAGCATTTGCGGATTGTGTTCCAGACCTTGAGAGAGAAGCAATTGTATACTAAGCTGTCGAAGTGTGAGTATTGGCTTGATCAAGTGACTTTTCTTGGTCATATAGTTTCAGTAGATGGTATTAGAGTTGATTCGAGTAAAGTTGAGGCCATTTTGAATTGGAGTCCACCGAAGTCTGTGACTGAAGTTAGAAGTTTTCTGGGTTTGGCAGGCTATTATCGATGGTTTGTGAAAAGTTTTTCTTTGATAGCTACTCCACTCACCAGATTACTTTGAAAAGGAGTTAGATTTGTGTGGATAGATCAGTGTCAAGCTAGTTTTGAGCAGTTGAAGGAGATGTTGACTCAAGCGCCCGTTCTTACTTTGCCTGTGGAAGATAAACCATATGTGATCTACAGTGATGCTTCACATAATGGTTTAGGATGTGTTTTGAGGCAAGAAGGTAAAGTCATAGCTTATGCTTCTTGGCAGTTGAAGCTGCATGAGCTTAATTATCTGACGCATGATTTGGATTTAGCAGCTATAGTTTTTGCTTTGAAGATTTGGCGACACTACTTGTATGGGGAGAGGTGTTTCATTTACACAAATCATAAGAGTTTGAAATATTTGGGGGTTCAAAGAGAGCTTAATCTTCGGCAAAGACGATGGTTGGAACTGATCAAAGACTATGACTGTTTGATTGATTATCATCCTGGAAAGGCAAATGTTGTTGCGGATGCCTTGAGTCGAAAGTCTTTGGCAGGTTTGACTGTTTATTCGCTCTCGTTGCTTGTTGAGTTGAGAGCGTTACATGCTAGTTTTGAATCAGGTGATGATGGTGCATTGTTGGCTCAATTGCAGTTGAGACCGATGTTGTTAGATCAGATTAAAGAGGCTCAATTGGCTGATGAGAAAATTCAGAAAGTTGTGTCAGATTGCAAAAATGGGGAGAGCCGAGATTTCCATGTGAGAAGTGATGGTAGCCTTTGGTGCTAAGATAGATTGTGTGTTCCTGATGATGCTAGTTTGAGAAAGACGATTTTAGAGGAAGCACACCAATCAGTTTTTGCTATGGATCATGGGAGTACCAAGATGTATCATGATTTGAAGCAACATTATAGGTGGTCAGGTATGAAAAGAGACATAGCGGAGTTTGTATCTAAATGTCTCACTTGTCTCACTTGTTAGAGGGTGAAAGCTGAGCATCAAGTTCCAACTGGGTTGCTTCAACCTTTATCAGTGCCTGAATGGAAATGGGAGAGTGTGACAATGGATTTTGTGTCTGGTTTTCCATTGACTCAGAAGAAGCATGATGCTATTTGGGTGATTGTTGATCTGTTGACGAAGACAGCTCATTTTCTTCCAATTAGGATGGATTATTCTCTTGAGAAGTTGGCTGAGCTGTATATCAGTGATATAGTGAAATTGCATGGAGTTCTAATTTCTTTGGTGTCCGATTGAGATCCTCGGTTTACTTTAAGATTTTGGAAAAGTTTACATGGTGCTTTGGCTTCTCGATTGCATTAGCACTGCTTTTCATCCGCAGACAGATGGGCAGTCAGAGAGAGTGATACAGATTATTGAGGATATGCTGAGAAACTATATCATTGATTTTTCTGGAAGTTGGGACAGATTTTTGCCACTTGTGGAATTTGCTTACAACAATAGTCATCAATCCAGTATTGGAATGGCACCATATGTGGCATTGTATGGTAGAAGATGCAGAACGCCTCTATGTTGGAATGAAGTTGGAGAAGGCAAGTTGGTTGGTCCCAATTTGATTAAAGAAACGGAAAAGAAAGTGAAGATAATTCGGGATCGGTTGAAAGCAGCTTCAGATCGGTAAAAATCTTATTCAGATTTAAAGAGGAGAGACATAGAGTTCAATGTTGGAGATAAAGTATTTTTGAAAGTGTCTCCTTGGAAAAAGATTTTGAGATTTGGTCGAAGAGGAAAGCTAAGTCCTCGTTTTATTGGACCTTATGAGGTATTAGAGAAAGTGGGACCAGTTGCTTATCGGCTCGCTTTGCCGCCTGAGTTGGATAGAATCCATAATGTCTTCCATGTTTCTATGCTGTGGAGGTACAGATCTGACCCATCTCATGTTCTGTTTGTTGAATCTATTGAAGTGAATCCAGATCTGACTTTTGAAGAAGAACCAATTGCTATTTTGGCACATGAAGTGAAGGAGTTGAGAAATAAGAAAGTGTCACTGGTGAAGGTTCTTTGGAAGAATCATGCAAAGGAAGAGGCAACTTGGGAGAGTGAAAAAGCGATGCGAGAACATTATCCTCAGTTGTTTCAGAATTGATATCAGGTATTTTTGAGGAGGAAATTTCTTTTCAGAGGGGGAGAATTGTAATATCCCAAAGTATACCCTAAAAGTTTTGGAATATTTATTATTGTATTTGGATTTAATGCATATGTGTAATGGAAAGAGAAAGTAAGTAAAGAGAGAGTGTATATGTTGTATATATAGTGATATATACAACATATACAAGTCAAAGTGTGGAAGTCAAAAGACGATGATTTAATGATTTTAAATTAAAGAAAATAAAAAAAAGAAAATAAGTGAGTGGAAGACTATATATTTGATTATTATATTATTTAATTTGCTTGGTGGAGGTTTAAGTGGAGAAGAGCGTTTGACTTTGCCTCTTTGTTTCTTCATTTTCTTCTTCATTTTCTTTTCTTTTCCTTGTTGGCCGGGCATCACCTAAGCAAGAGAGGAGGAGAGTTTTTGAGCTTTCTAAGCTTGTGATTGAAGAAGATTTCAAGTGATCAAGTTGAAAATTTAAGAAGTTTCTTTAACTTTGGTAAGTTTCCTTTTGATTCTCTTGTTTTATTTTAAGTTGTGTTTGAGTTTGGTGTTGGATTATTAAGAGCATGAGTATGTTTAATTGTGGTGTGCTTGAGTGTGTTGGGTTTAATTGATTGTGGTTTTGGAATTGAATTGAAGAAAAGGAATTAGGTTGGTGTTGGAAGAATAAGAGTTGTGACTTGGTGATTGATGTAAATATTAAGTTTGATTAATTCTTTATCTTGGATTTTCCATATGTTTGTGTTTAATGGAGTTGAAAGCATAGAATACATGAGTTTGGTCTGAAACAGAAGCATTTTGGATGCCACGCCCATGGCCCTTGGATGCCACGACCGTGGGGTGTTAAGCAAATTGGACAGATTCATTTTCTAACCCACGCCCGTGGGGGTTTGTGAGGCCACGACCATGGGGACCTAGATAGTGGTTTTGTCTTGTATTTGTGATCTAAGAGCTTAGTTTGAGACTAATAGATGAATAATTGTATTGGAATTCATCTGTATTTTTAAATAAGTGTGTATTATTCCTTTTGAATTAGGTTGTGAAGAGGTTGAGTTGCCCTAACCCTAGTAGTGAAGAATTCTTGGAAAAGGAAGTGTATAGATTGGTGTGAGTTGTTCTTGAGGTAAGTACAAACTTACATGGTTGCATACATTTACATGACTTTGAGACTTAACACATTTAGTTGTAAATGTGTTAAGTAATTTATTACATTGTTAATACATTTGATTAATGTTATGTTTGCATAATGTGAAAGATATGATGATCATTCAAAATGTATGTTCAATGCATTTGGTTATGTATACTTTAATGATGAATTGTTTTAATGTGAATTGAGATATGATGAGATGTGAAGCCATTGTTGTTGGCTATGATAGTGCAAATGAAATAATTGGGGCATGGTTGCCTATTTGATTATGGAATATGGAATGAGAAATGAATTGAGAAAGAGAATGATAAAGAGATAAATGAAATAATTGTGTGCTTAATATGTTATTCAATTTTCAGAGTTCTGGTTTGGCGGCATGCCTATGATTCGCTGGATAGGTGAAAAGATCGGGTCGTAAGTTGAATCCAGCTGATTAATGTGAAAAATGATGTTTTTGGGGTGAAAAGACTGGGTCGTAAGCCTCAAAAACAGTAACAGTCTAGCCGGGTTGAGGACCAAGATACTGGGGCCCTAGGGTCTAGCCGGGTTGAGGTCTAAGAGACTGGGTCTGTTACACTATCCATGGATAGATATATATATGTATCACCTACGGGCTTGATGATTGTAATTATGGACCAAAGCAGTAACTCTAAACTTTGAATAACATATTAGTGTCTTTTGGGCCCATGCTTGTCTTTGTTTCAATGTGATTCATGAATGGTGAAAGAATTGAATAAGATAATGAAATGCAGTGTTATGGAAAAATATTAATATATCATTTATGGATATTGTCTTTATGGTTGAAATGTGTGACATTGGCATTGCATTAAAGTATATTGTTATTGTGGTTTGTACCACTCAGCCGTTGGCTTAGCGCGATTGTGGTTCATCGCGCAAGTGACAGGGTAGAACCAGAGAGTTCAGCTAGACCGAGTTGAGTCTAGATTCGAAAGTGCTGATAGTGGGCTTAAAGATCAAAGACTAACTATCAAACATGTATAAACTTTATGTTTTGTAAAATTTGATTTTGATGTTTATGTATTTGTAAATACCTCTACATTTTTCCGCTGAGTATTGAATGAACCTTTTTTTTTATTGTGTTTTACAATATAACTTAAATGTTTTAAGTTTGCTCATATTATTGCTAAATGAAAAGATTTGTTTATTGAGTAAATCGTCACACTCCTATATCTAGTATACGTATATTTTAGATATTTTGTTATGTAGTGTGCATATACAGGGTATAGGGGTGTTACAGTAGGTATGGGCATATGACCATAATCTTGTGAGGGTTCTTGGAATTTCTTGAGAGATAGTCGGGTATTTGAGATTAAATTTTTGGTTGTCGAATCGTGTAGTAGTTTTCAGCTCACCCAGCGCTAACTCTTGAGTTGCTTAACCTTTTTATTTCTGGCTCACAGTGGATGCTTAAGGAACAAAACAAGAAACTTCAAGAAGAGTTAGCCGCTAGTCATCAATAGGTTGTTCATTTTGAAAAATTATATCACCAGTCAGAGCAAGATTTTTGAGACTTCCTGTTTCAGGGGGTGAGAGATCCTGGTCCTTCATCATCTAGAGGACCCCAAGCTGATGACCATGAGATCCTATCGTCTACTTTGGATGAGGACCGTTATAAATCTGAATTCCAAGGTAATAGAGATTCGAGTACTTCTGCTTCAGATGGACTCAGAATAGGTGATAGGCCTCCTCCTCCAACAGGCGATGACTTTTTCAGGACTTTATTTGATCATGATCCACCAACTCCTTCTCAGTGATCTATCATTATTGTATTAATTCAAAAAATATTCTATAATAAAAAATAATGATCAAAATAATAATGATGATATATAATTTGCACTTTTACTGCAACTTTTGACTTTTAGAATTTTTCCTCTTTTTTTATCTATTTTTTATCTAGCCTTCATATCTTCTCCTTGCCCCCTGCATGGTAAAATATTGAAAGTGAGTTTCAAAATGTTTTGTACATACATAAACTCAAAAAAATATTGAAAGGAGAACTTTGCCCCCTGTGTAGGCTCAAACCCATGATTTTTCCTATGCGGTTTTGGTTGATGTTTGCATATTATCTAACTCATCGAACAAGGATGCATTTCTTCTTTCTTTTGCAAAATTACTGGAGCTTCCTCAAACAATGGGCTTTCCATGCCCCCCTGATTTAATATTTTCTTTTGATTATTTTCTTCACAGGGTGTTTGCTGTTCACTTTGACAAAGAACATATAACACAAGACAAAAATGTCGTGTGATATGCACATGTATGCATGATATGCATGAGTAATACTTACAGTAGTTCCATCGACCCATAGACCGAGCTAATCAGCAGAAATGTTCTCATTGACTCCTTTGAGATGTCCATTCAGGTCTTGCTTTGGAATGATAGAATGCTTCACATTTATGGCTTTTATCTTCAAGATGTTGAGAACATGAGTGGTGAGACCTAAGCAGCGGAGTCAAGGACACATCCATTCCAAACTATGTTTTGGCATCTCAGTTTGTAGCTTCTTCATGACCTTGCCAATAATCATTTACTTTGCCCAATGTGTCCTTTGAGGTTTAATGGTTTAACATACTCCCCTAAACTTGAAGGCTTTATAATTTCTTTCTTCAATTTCGAATTTTGATTTTGAAATCAAATGTTGGCTTTTCCAAATTAATGTTAATTTACCTCAAGACTTGATTTTCCAAATTAACATATCTATAACATGACAACCCTAGTTACCGTACTAAACTCGAGAATCATTTCTATTTAGGCAAGAACTTGTTGCACTTCAGATAGGCACATACACATTACTTGGTCAAAAGTCTCATTTGAGTTTGAATATTGTCTATCTCATATGCATGCTTATCCAAACTATCTCCACTAATAGACTCTACCTAACAAGAGAGATCAACAGGTCTTTGATAGGCTTGAAATGGGGTCTATAAGGGACACGAGTTAAATGAAAGTCATTTTGAGATTGGAGCTGATGTGACACAAAGGACAAACCTTCACACTACAAACTGCTTGTTGGAACTTTAGATAGTTGGGAGCATGAAAAAGATTTTTGAACGTTCTCCCATCTTCTTGCCGTTAATCTGGATTTTGATTAGGATAGTCTTTTCCCTTATAAAAAGGTTGATACCCATATTTCTTTCTTTTTGTTCTTTTCCCTTTTCTATTTCTTTCTTTTTCTTCTTTTCCCTTTTCTTTCTCTCTCTTTCTCTTTCTCTTTCTTTTTCTTTATTTTATCATTTTTTTCTTCTTTTCTGTAGGATTGTTAAGTATAGGACTTTCAAAATCTAGATGGACTTTCCCCTTTTCTCTAATTTTGATTGAATCTTTGGTTGGGTTGGACCAATTCAAGTCAAACTGTCCTTATAAACCAAATGGATTCCTTTTGCTGCTTTAGGTAAAAGAGAACTCGGCTGGCTTTCTGAACTGTTTTGGGTTATATTTTCTTTTATTATTTTTTTTCTTTTTCTTTTTTTCTTTTCTTTCTTTTTTCTTTTCTTTTTTTTCTTTTTGTTTTTTTCTTTTTTTTTTGGGCCTAGCTCCAAAAGTGTTGTCTTGTTTGTACCAACTTGGGTTCTAATAATGGATGAGTGGAGTGACATAAATCTTCTTTAACATGGATAAATTATTTGTTACTTTGATGTTATCTTGATAGATTGGAGATATTAGGTGAACTTCAACTACCCTTATGGTCTTGAGAATTTCAACTATCCTTACGGTCTTGGCTATGCATTCCATTCTTTAATCTTCTTGCCTTTTCACCTTAGTGATCATAAGACTTATCAAAAGCATCACAACTGCTCAGAGTATTTTATTGGGGTTTGTAAGCCATTGAAAAGAAAGCTAAAATTTTATGAAGGCTCAAAGGGACAACTAGGGATTGATATTTAATTGGGTGGATACTAGTTGTTGGCTAACCAAATAATGCCTAGATCATTTCTCCCTTAAATAAGCATAGTTCAATTTCACCTCGAAAGTTTGTCAAAGCATGTTCTAAGACTGACTAGGACCTAGACAAAGGTAATTATGTAGGAGCCCTCTCTAAGTATATACACAACTCAATGCTATAGAGCAATTTTCTCACCTAGTAAAGTCATTCGAATCATGATGCATAGATACGCTAATTTATAAATATCAAGTTAAATTCCTCATTGGTTGAGCACCAAAATGATCAAAGACCATGAAAATTTTGATGAAAACAATTTATTTAAAAAAATAATTTGAAAAACATAATTGTTCCAAATAAGTACTAAAGAAAGCGAAGTAAAACTTCAAGCTACGGGAGAATCATTGAGTGGGAAAAAAATTTTCATTTATTTAGACATATTAAGGGCAAGGATTTTTTCATCATCAAGGATCATTACGTCATCATCCATAGTTAGTCTAAGCACATCATCTTTAGCAGCTTCTGTTACATCCCCATACTCTATATAAGTACTATACATATACCTTGTATACATGCAGTACGTATATAAAGTATAAGAATGTCACTTTTCATTTCAGATTAAAAACCTTTACCTTAGTTCCAAACAATAATACATTTTATTTAAAGAACATTTTAAAAAAAAATCACTATACTTTTGATGATATTACATATATATAATTATCTTTTTTTTTTCAAAATTCATTTATACATATAAATACATTTTTATCAAAATACAACATAATTAAATTGTACATGTATGCACCACCTTCTAGTTGGTCTCGAAATACTTTTACCCTTCTCGTGGCATAACGATTTGACTTCTAGATCAACCACCTACTCACCTGCGCGATTTACACAACCGCGCTAAGCTCAAAAGCTTAGTGGTACAAATAAATAATATAACATTCATTACAGAAAAATCATACTTCCTACATTAACATCATGTATAATAATTTTCTTATCATGTTTTCCCCTTTTCAAAGCATTCTTTACATTTTCCACTAATCTCATAATTTATATACATAAACACATATATCATTACAACAACCCACAATACAATGACTTATCAAAACATTCATGAAATAATACTCACAATTTTTATATCCTTATACATATTACACATCATATTGTATTTTCTTAATCTCATTATTCAGCAGTTTATCAAGCCACATTCATTTTCAGTAAATTACTTATGTATTGTAATCATCACATTAAAGCAAAGACATGCATGGGCCCAAAAAGAATCTAATATGCTATTCAAAGTTCAGAGTCACTGCTTTGGTCCATAATCACATTCATCAAGCCCGTAGGCGATATATATCTATCTATGGATAGTGTAACATACCCAATCTCTTGGACCTCAACCCCTTGGGCCCCAGTCTCTTAGTCCTCAACCCGGCTAGACTGTTAAAGTTTTTGAGGCTTACGACTCGGTCTTTTCACCTAAAAAACATCATATTTCACATTTTTCAGCTGGGCTCGGCTTACGACACGGTCTTTTCACCTGCCCAGCGATTCATAGGCATGCCGCCAAACCCAGAACTCTGAAAATTGAATAATATACTAGGCACACAATTAATTCATTTATCTCATTATCAATCTCTTTCACAACTCATTACTCATTTCATTTCTCATAATCAAACTAGCCAACCATGCCCAATTATTTCATTAGCATCATTATAGCCAACAACAATGGCTTCACATCTCATTCACATCTCATCATTAGGGTGTACATAACCATTTGCATTGTACATACATTTTGTATACTTATTATATCTTTCATATTTCATATTTCACCTTTATATCCATTAACATTAGTTTCATATTTTATCATTGAGATATACATAGCAAATTACATTATTCATATTTTTAGAATCTTCAACATACATTCCACATAGTACACATAATACAAATCATAGCACATTTCTCACACATGAACAATATAATAGATAACTTAACACATTTTTCAATCAAATGTGTTAAGTCCCATAGTCATGCAAATATATAAATCATATAGGATTTGTACTTACCTCTAAGAGCAACTCACACCAATTCCAAATTCCTCTTCCATGAATCCTTCAACACTTGGATTAGGGCAACTCAAATCTTCAAAACCTAATCCAAAGGTGATTATACACACTCACTTAGTAATATACATAAGAAAATAAGAATAATAACTAACTAGGGAAAACTCTACACATGACACGCTCACCAACACGGGCGTGTCCCTGATCGTGCCCTAAACCAACAATACAGAAACTTTGACGTGCTCAGTAACACGGGCATGTCCTTGGACGTGTCACTCATTCTGCCTCACAGAAACATTGACACGCCCAACAACATGAGCGTGTTCATGGCCGTGTCAATTACTTTATCTCACAGTAGCTACGACACGCTCAGTAACATGGCCATGTTAATGGTCGTGTCACAAATGTCAAACTCAGTACCGTCGACACGCCCAGTGTCACTAGCCATGTCAGGCAAGAATTATATATTCCGAACTCTCATCCATGAAAACACAATCACTCCAAAATCCATACTACAACACCCTTAATAAACATCTTGGTTTATATACACATAAATCACCTATTAATTTAACACTTATATAACTTCAACATATCATAATAATAATCATTATATACATCATCCATATATCAATTATTCAATTCCCCAACTCATTTATATTAAACCCTTAGTAAACAATTTCAACAATCCATCATCATCCTCATAAATAAACATATCAAATATAAACTCAATCAATAGAAATCAACACAAAGAAATGAACACTTACTTGAATTCTTTGCCAAATCTTCAATATCCACCTTCAATTCTCTTAAAGCCCTTAAGAATTTGATGTGTATGCCAACAAAATCACATCTCTCTCTCTCTCTCTCTTTCAAGAAGAAGAAGAAGAAGAAAGAAATAGAGAAGATCTTTTCTTCCTTTTTCACTCTTATCTTATATATATATATATTAATATAATTAAATCCCTTAAAAATTCTCCACCAAACACTTGTCATTCCCTTTGACTTCCTTTTCTTCTTTTTCTCTTGTTGTTGTTGTTGTTGTTGTTGTTATTATTATTATTATTATTACAACTTACTTTTCCTACACCAATATATACATCATGTATATGTGATGTATATGCTGCTATATGTATATCTCTTATATATTGTATTTATATTTCCCATATTTTTCAAATACCATATATACATATCATCCTTCATATACATCTATCTCTTATAATATTTTCTTTACATATTTTACTAACATATCTTCTCACAACTACTATTCCAATGTACCCCAAAATCGAAGTATTACAATTCTCTTCCCCTTAAATAATTTCATCCTCGAAATTATCCAGTACAGTAACAATCCATTCTTAACAAAATACCATCTTAACTTTCATATGAAGTTAATTATATTATTAAGTTATTATGTCATCAAATCACATAACTTCTACTCTCCCCCTTAGAGTCAATCATCTTCTCTAAATTTCATAACTCATCATTATATATATTTATATATCTCATTACTTTCTTAACCAAGCATTCAAAATAACTCATTACATTCCCAATTAATTTATCTTTATACAAGAATTAGATCATCTTATAATATACATATACTTTGTCCATCTGTTACATTCAAGATATTTTATCACTTCATCTCTTTATAAATACTCTCTTAACTTTAACCTTAAAACCATTGATTTATATATTAATATTGATTATCCCGTCACTACAATCACTTTCAAAATAGACATTTATCAAATCTTAATTTATAACAATATTCTTATTTTTCATACATTTAATTCCTTCTTTAACATGCTTCTCACTTAACATAAATATTAATACAATGCCTTTAAACTTACTTTACAGGTAATCAACCTTTTCCCTTTTATCATCATTTACAACTGATATAGCTCAATTCATTCATGTCCATTCATATATCAGAATATTACATCATATACATTATCACTTATATCTTATACTCTTAATACAACTATACATATTAAATCTCAACAATAATTCACAATCTTAGCGAAATTTGAATCAATTGATCTATCTGTCACAATATACCCATGTTTCAATCTTGTTCGATTCAAACTAACAATTAACTTATTTAAACTTATCATTAGATTTCACAATATATATGACCTAATTCCATTAGGTCAAACTTATATTCAAATTCTAATCTCTTCGGATCCATTTTTCAGCTTTTTGAAATTATGATTATTAATAACAAATCACTTCAAATTATCTTTCAATATACACAGTTTATTTTCTATTATCTTAGTACAATTTCCACAAAATTCTCATGATTATCTCATACCATATTTATTACCCATAGTTCACTTACTTAAACCTTAAGTCCATCCACTTATTGACATTATACCATAAACATATTCAGTATAACTTTCAATCACATTTTGTAATTTCTCCCATTTAACATCTCCTCACATTTCATACCATTACTATTTTTACAATAATTACCTTTCTATCACATTATCCATAACTCAAAACATTTTCACAGTTCTCTTTTCTTCCATACTTTCTATAATTATAAACAAATTTCTAACATAAAATGATAAGGTACAACTTTACCAATCATAACTCTTGACCATGTTTCTAGAAACATAATTATCAATCTCACCAAAACTATACTACGGTCATGTCATCTCAGGCTCAAATATGTGGATAACAAAACTAACCAGCCAAAATACTAAACCAGACATATGTCACAGTATTTTAATGGTCACGCCTAAGGCTTATTAATCAATACTGCTCTTCTATTATTCTTTTTCAAACATTTCCAATTACAATGCTAAGTTTGTATTGCAATTATTACATATTTATTCTCTAAACTTTTGCTATACCAAGAGTTAACACACTACAACTTCGTGTCAAAAACAATTTGCTCTTGATCATTTGATCATCATTAGCCTAACTCATGTTCAACAATATTATCTTTAATATTTCTTATGCACAACATTCAATCATATGCAAATTTTACACAAATTCCATTTATTACTCCATTTCTAATCTATTTCTTATAAATTTTTTTTTCATACATTATACTTCCCCTTTTTCCTTACAATCTCTTATTATATACATATACATAGAACCTTTCCACATGTAGATACTTTGGGGCTCAAAACATTATATGATCATCAAGTTCAGTGATTAAAATAAAAATTTCACGATCCATTATTATTCGAGTCCATTCTCACTCTCAATTTCATCATATAGCCTAGTTCTGCACAAGTTAAGACTTGATCTCTCTTAGGTCCGCTAATATATGCAATATTATTCTCAAGACCACTAGACAAATAGTTATACCACATACACATTCATAGGTCACATTCATAATGTGACTTACTTTCCACATTTCTTACATATTACAATTACATTCATATCGGAAAAAAAACTCAACTCACGTATTCTATACATGTATACACATAATCATGCAATTATATTTAATTCCTCTTTTGTATATAATCTACACAAATTTAACATTTATTACTTTTCATTGAACATTATCATTCTCATTCTTTTAACATGACTTAGGTTATTCATCAATTCAACAGATATATACACTCTAACCATAATAACACTTCACATAAATCTTAGTCACATTTCTAATGTGACATCTCTATCACATTTGTTTTTAAATGCATTTAGTATACCCTTCATATCCATTTTCATCATTTGCAGCCCAATTACTTAAGGTAACTAATTTTCACTTGTTTAGTCATTTTCTCTTTATTTCAAAATAAATTTTCGTATTATCAATCACATTACCCAATTCATAGTACTTTCTTATGCAATAATATTCATTCAGCTCATATGCTTAATATATATTAAACTATCATATATAAATAATCCTCATCAAAATTCCATTAAAACTCTAAACTCTCAACTTAGTACTTTACCTAAACTTCAATTTACTAATCTCGTTTTCTTAATATTAACTTTAAAAATATTATATATATATACCATCATGTAACATCAAGACATATCATTTTCACAATTATTAAATCTCATTTCAAAAATCCAAATTTCACATATTACCACCATTAACATGAGCTTTAACAAAACTTAAGCATATCACATTTCTAACATTAAATTACAATGTTTGCATTAAAACAACCATACAAACAACACCATTATATCTCCTAATGTTAACCAACATCATCCCTTGTTTTAAAAACCTTAACTTTGCATACCCAAACCTTAAATTGTCACACTTTGTCTATACCGATCAACTAACTTAATAGTCCACCATACTTTCTTCAATTTAATATTATATCTATCCTTTTTAACAATCAAACAATATTTTCTCTTTCTAGCAATCCAAATAATAAAGAGATCCAAATTTTAGAGAAAAGAGTACTTAATTAAATCTTAATAATAAATTTTTTAACTCATTTCCAACATTATTCTCCTATTCATTTCTTTATAATCTATTTCACAAGCACACTTTATTAACAAAAAATTTTGAAATTTGCTTTACTTAAGTAAACTCTCATTCTTTAGTTTATCAACTAAACTTATACAAATTTCCCCATATCATTTGTTTTTTTTTCTAATTTTATTTTCATGCAAAACCTCATTCACACACTATCATTCATCTCATATAATTCAGATATACTACAAATCACATAATGCCACATCCGAGACCAACCTAGGTGTTAATGCATATACATGTATCATAAAATTTCACTTTTCAAAAATTTTCCTCTTTTCTTTTTAAATCTACTTAGGCCGAGAATGTCAAACCTAAGCTCTGATACTAAAATAATTGTAACATCCCCATACTCTATATAAGTACTGTACATATACCTTGTATACATGCAGTACGTATATAAAGTATAAGAATGTCACTTTTCATTTCAGATTAAAAACCTTTACTTTAGTTCCAAACAATAATACATTTTATTTAAAGAACATTTAAAAAAAATCATTATACTTTTGATGATATTACATATATATAATTATCTTGTTTTTTTTTTTCAAAATTCATTTATACATATGAATACATTTTTATCAAAATACAACATAATTAAATTGTACATGTATGCACCACCTTCTAGTTGGTCTCGAAATACTTTTACCCTTCTAGTGGCATAACGATTTGACTTCCAGATCAACCACCTACTCACCTGCGCGATTTACACAACCGCGCTAAGCTCAAAAGCTTAGTGGTACAAATAAATAATATAACATTCATTACAGAAAAATCATATTTCCTACATTAACATCATGTATAATAATTTTCTTATCATGTTTTCCCCTTTTCAAAGCATTCTTTACATTTTTCCACTAATCTCATAATTTATATATATAAACACATATATCATTACAACAACCCACAATACAATGACTTATCAAAACATTCATGAAATAATACTCACAATTTCTATATCCTTATACATATTACACATCATATTGTATTTTCATAATCTCATTATTCAGCAGTTTATCAAGCCACATTCATTTTCATTAAATTACTTATGTATTGTAATCATCACATTAAAGCAAAGACATGCATGGGCCCAAAAAGAATCTAATATGCTATTCAAAGTTCAGAGTCACTGCTTTGGTCCATAATCACATTCATCAAGCCCGTAGGCGATATATATCTATCCATGGATAATGTAACAGACCCCGTCTCTTGGACCTCAACCCCTTGGGTCCCAGTCTCTTAGTCCTCAACCCGGCTAGACTGTTACAGTTTTTGAGGCTTACGACTCGGTCTTTTCACCTCAAAAACATCATATTTCACATTTTTCAGCTGGGCTCGGTTTATGACCTGGTCTTTTCACCTGCCCAGCGATTCATAGGCATGCCGCCAAACCCAGAACTCTGAAAATTGAATAACATACTAGGCACACAATTAATTCATTTATCTCATTATCAATCTCTTTCACAACTCATTTCTCATTTCATTTCTCATAATCAAACTAGGCAACCATGCCCAATTATTCATTTGCATCATTATAGCCAACAACAATGGTTTCACATCTCATTCACATCTCATCATTAGGGTATACATAACCATTTGCATTGTACATACATTTTGTATACTTATTATATCTTTCATATTTCATATTTCACCTTTATATCCATTAACATTAGTTTCATATTTTATCATTGAGATATACATAGCAAATTACATTATTCATATTTTTAGAATCTTCAACATACATTCCACATAGTACACATAATACAAATCATAGCACATTTCTCACACATGAACAATATAATAGATAAATTAACAGATTTTTCAATCAAATGTGTTAAGTCCCATAGTCATGCAAATATATATATCATATAGGATTTGCACTTACCTCTAAGAGCAACTCACACCAATTCCAAATTCCTTTTCCATGAATCCTTCAACACTTGGATTAGGGCAACTCAAATCTTCAAAACCTAATCCAAAGGTGATTATACACACTCAATTAGTAATACACATAAGATAAGAATACTAACTAACTACGGAAAACTCTACACATGACACGCTCACCAACACGGGCGTGTCCCTGATTGTTCCCTAAACCAACAATACAGAAACTTTGACATGCTCAGTAACACGGGCATGTCCTTGGATGTGTCACTCATTCTGCCTCACAGAAACATTGACACGCCCAACAACACGTGCGTGTTCATGGCCATGTCAATTACTTTATCTCACAGTAGCTATGACACGCTCAGTAACATGGCCGTGTTAATGGTCGTGTCACAAACATCAAACTCAGTACCGTCGACACGCCCAATGACATGGCCGTGTCAGGCAAGAATTATACATTCCGAACTCTCATCCATGAAAACACAATCACTCCAAAATCCATACTACAACACCCTTAATCAACATCTTGGTTTATATACACATAAATCACCTATTAATTTAACACTTATATAACTTCAATATATCATAATAATAATAATTATATACATCATCCATATATCAATTTTTCAATTCCCCAACTCATTTATATTAAACCCTTACTAAACAATTTCAACAATCCATCATCATCCTCACAAATAACTATATCAAATATAAATTCAATAAATAGAAATGAACACTTACTTGAATTCTTTGCCAAATCTTCAATATCCACCTTCAATTCTCTTAAAGCCCTTAAGAATTTGATGTGTATGCCAACAAAATCACATCTCTCTCTCTCTCTCTCTCTCTCTCTCTCTCTCTCGCGTTTAAGAAGGAGAAGAAGAAGAAAGAAGTAAAGAAGATCTTTTCTTCCTTTTTCACTCTTATCTTATATATATATATTAATATAATTAAATCCCTTAAAAATTCTCCACCAAACACTTGTCATTCCCTTTGACTTCCTTTTCTTCTTTTTCTCTTGTTGTTGTTGTTATTATTATTATTATTATTATTATTATTATTATTATTATTATTATTACTATTATTATTATTATTACAACTTACTTTTCCTACACCAATATATACATCATGTATATGTGATGTATATGTTGCTATATGTATATCTCTTATATATTGTATTTATATTTCCCATATTTTTCAAATACCATATATACATATCATCCTTCATATACATCTATCTCTTATAATATTTTCTTTACATATTTTACCAACATATCTTCTCACAACTACTATTCAATGTACAACAAAATCGGGGTATTACAGCTTCTCTATCCATATCATCACAGGATGACAAGATAAAACTCTTCATAAAGGTTGTAAACGGTGGCGCCCTTCCAAATTTATGTAGAGGATTATTCTTAGTGTTGGGCTTATCAGGCTCAGGCAGCTTACCACTGTCAATTAAATTTTGGATCTCATGTTTTAGTCATAAGCATTTGTCTGTCTCATGTCCTTGTGTCTGATGAAATTAACAAAAGGCTTTAATATCAAATTTTGGGGGTAAAGGATTTGGCAAAGGTGAAGGGGTCAAGGGTTGTAACAATCCCTTCTTTTGTAGCTTATTGAGAACCCAAGATAGCGGCTTTCCCAATTTCAAAAACTGCCTCATTCCTCCTTAACCAGTGGCATTAACATCAGCTTCCTTTTTTGTATTTTGATTACTAGGCTGATAATTCCATTTTGCAGAAAAATGGTTCTTCTCTCTTTCCCTTGGACTTTGCCCACTGGGGTGATAACCGCCCTTATTGCTCCACTTAGATAGCACATGGTTTGTCTGGTCTCATAGAATAAGGATTGATCCTTCATTTTTCATTCGATCTCTATTAGTGAACATGTTCCCCGTTGATGCTGCCTTTCCCTTCTTTCTTGTGTTGATGCGAGATGCCTCATTAGCATTGTTGATGAGCTCCAGAATTTCAATTAACTGGGTCTTCATAATTTCAACCAATTGATCTCGTAGCTCCGCCATCCTAGCTTTGACAACTTCATCGACTATGTCCCTTAGCTGGTTTGCATCCATCCTTCCAATGAAGCACTTGAATCAAAAATCAATGTTGCAGGTGGTATCATTGTATGCTCTTGAATTACCGTACTCTAGGTCTCTGTGAGCCAGAAAGGATTAATGATATGAGATGCAAATGTATGTATGTATGCATGTATGCATAAATAATAAACAAAGATAAGTAGAATGTCCCTTCCAACCTTATAACATCCACACACAAATGGTGAGTCTCTTTTCCTAGGTATATGGTTAACAAAGTACCAACATGGGGTATCTTATTTTCAAATAATTCCCTCGGACGTTTCAACCAATAGTTATATTTCAAAACATGGTAATCAGTTCATGATAATTTCCATTAATTCGACTTTAATCCATTCAACCGACTAAAGTAGCTTTTATGCTATATTGGATTAAAACTAAATTAAGAGGTTTATTATAAATAGATTTCTCACTTGAAAAAGTAACTAATGATTCATGCCAAAAACAAGCCTATGATTAATAATTCTTAGTATAAACTAGGCTCACAATTGATTTTTGGTATTTCGTAATTGACCTAAATATTTGTAAGCTCTTTTAAAGGTTGGATGAAAATAATTTTGTTTCTAAGCCCATTGTAAAAAAGATTTTAGAAAAAATGAATTTTAAGCTTAGTATTTGGGTCATGAGTAAAAGAATTTTTGATTTGTTTTTAGAAAAGTTTTATGTGCAAAGACCATCTTGAAAAGTTTTGAAAATAGGTTTGGTCTTTTGGACTTTAAAGAAAAATTTATTTGAGCTCACAATGTAATTAGGTCATATTAGAAAAAGTATAAACCAAATAAGCCATGATTTAAGCCAGGACAAATTAACCATAGTCAAACAATAAGAAAGTATGGTATCCCTTACATAACACAACACGGGTAACACGGGCATCCTAACTCACGCACATGATGCAATCTAAATGATGTAATGGATAATATCATGATAAGAAAGAATAGAATAGTATAAAAACCAACGGAATCAACTTCTCTTATCCCCAGTGGAGTCACCACTGTGAGCGGGGATTTTTGCCCCCACTCCCCGTGGAATGATTCTTGCGACTTTGGCACTATTTAGGCTCGGGGCCATAGAAAACATTGGCCTAAGCCTGGAAAAAATGGAGTCGCCACCCGGATGGACCGAGAAAAAGAAAGGGGTGGATGACTCGATTCCTAAGGAATCCCTAACCCCCTAGTGGATTCGAAAAGTTGGGTACGTGTGGGGAAGATGAGAAATGGCCCAGCACTCCCACTGTAACACCCCTTCCCAACCTACATGTGTAAGTCGAGTGGAGGCGCCACACTATCCTAATGTTGCTACCAATTTACTTAGTCAAATTTTAATTCCGATTTTTACAGAAATTTTGCCATAGTTTCGCCTAGAAATTTGGATCCCAAGTGTCGACAAAACTTGTTTTTCTGATTTCTGAAAACATTTTACACAGACCAATATGTATACCATCAAATTTAATGCACTCCCAATGAATTCACCTTATACCCTCAACTACAAATCTGCAAGAAGAGTTCACACTTCTAATACAACATAAAGTAAAGATTTATTATTATTACATACCAATAACGTACAGTATCACATACTGACTCTCAATCTTATATACATATACATGCCACAACTAGTTAAATCATAATGGAAACTAAAGGCTACTCTGAGGTGCTGCGCTGTGTTGTGCTGCTTGATGCTAATTACCAAAATCTACTGCTCCAAACCTACGAGTCAAGAAAAACTTAACTCGCTGAGCGTTGTCGCTCAGTGGGTACTTTACCAATAAAAATAAGAGTAGTATATGAAAGTATTTGAAATCAAAGGAAATAATTAAATCAACAATCAACCCACTTTATACCAATAGAAATCATGAAACATTCAGTGTGATATTCTTTCAATAATGTAAAATCATAATTCAAACTCATTTGCATTATATAGTTCAACGAAAAATAATATGTCTTTGATTCAGGCTCTACTGGTATATAGGAAACCATAGTGATAAGGCAGTGGGCCTCCCTACTGTAACATAGGTGGCCCTCACCACCGATATCAAATCACAGGAATGGGCCTCCCCATCCTAGTTAACCAATGCGCCTCCCCATTGGCTTCAGTGGCCTCACCACTGAATAAAATATCATATCACAATAATGAGCAGTACTGCATGCGTTAGTATAGTGCACCATACCCTTATCTACCACTCCCACTATCCAGTAGAGCAAAAAGATTAAAATGATTCAATTTAAGTCTCAACTTCATTTTAGAATGATTCAAGAAATCAATTTAAATTCTCACTGCGCTTTGCCATTTATGCCGCGCACCACTTTCTTTGGTCAAACCGTTACTCTTTTTCACATATTTAACATCCACTATAAACACATCAAACATTTCAAAGTATTCCTCAAAAGATCACAAATTGACCAAATGAATAGTGTTGCGGCGAGAAAAATCGGCAACGCAAAATGGCATGACCAAATGAATAGTAAAATCTGGATTTTTGTCAAAATTTCAGTCCACTTCAGTCATGCATTTGACCAAGTAAATGATCTTATTTTTGGATGAAATTTTACAGAAAACTTATTTCATATGTTGACTAATTTCATGTAAAATTTCGTTGAAAAATTCATTCGTTTGCTGCCCCAAACAATTGCCACAAAAATAGTCCAGAAGCTGTCACTTTGGGACCATTTCGGCCCAAACCTTTGAAATGCATAGGATAGTTTATTTTTCTTTTGCAAATCAATATTAAGGCTTCTTTAATAGTAAAGTGAAGATTCAAACACTTCCTTTTAGCAATTTTTGCAAGTTTAACTCAAATCAAACTAATTAAAGTCCAAACAACTTACTAAATCAACTTGCCAAATTTTCTCAAAACATTTGGTTTCAATTAAATTTAACAACCCAATTGCCATAAGAAAACAAGAACATAACTCAAATATTTAATTTAAACTCAATCAATATATTTAAACATCAATTTCAAAACTTCCATAAACCAAAGTTTGAAAGCAAATAGAATTTCTTTTATGGTAAAGCACCAAATCAAAATTAATTATTCAAAGGTAAAGTACCAAACCTTATTTCTTTAACTTCTCTTAGCTTTTCCTTCTTCTCCTTCTTTAATTCTTTATTTCTCCTTCAATCAATTCAAAATACAACATAAACCTTAGAATTTTAAAATAATAAATTATCCTCCATTTCTTTTCCAACCGAAACCCCTAATCCAACCTTATTAAACTTTATACATCTTGATTCTTCCATTTAATCAATTAATGTCATCACTTACTTAATTTTTTTTTCAATTCCACATAAAGACTCTAATCTCAAATCTCCCAATAAATATATAAATACCTAAAATTGATACTAAAATTAAAGTCTACATACTTGAAAACCTTAAAACTTACCTTGAAAATCAAACTTGGAAAAAAACTTGGAAGTCCTTTGGTATTTCCCTTTGTTGGCCGAAATTTGCAAGTGGAAAAGAGAGAAATTGGTTCTTCATTTCACATATATTTATATACAAAAGAAATGATGATCACCTTATGTGTTGGTTAAACCCTTTAAGACCACTTGTCACCTTTCTCTTTCTTCATTTATTACACATGCTAAATGGTTACTTTTGATTGGCCAACATTAGATTTTTATAGTTTTCTTTTCCTTTACTTCTTTCCACTTGTCCCTCTTCCCATAGGATATCCTAAAGTTGTCCCGGGTTATCCATTCAGTCTCGACACGAAACCGGGCCCACTTTACGTTCCGGCGATTAATCGATCATATCTTTTAAACCGTATAGTTCCACGAGTCAAACTACATATAGTTTTGATCCTCTCGACCTCTGCTTTCTATTTATAAGGTCCATTTTAGGTTTCCAAGTCATTTTGAAAAATTACCAATAAGCCCTCAACTTTTTACAAAATTCCCTTTAGGTCCTTTCTTTGCTCGGGTTTTCTCTGTCTCTGTTTCTACTGACGATCGTTTCATATTTAACCCCTTGTCATCCTCTACATACTCATGTTTTTATTTCCTACTTTAAATTCATGTATAACTTTAATTGATAATGACCAAAATGCCCCTAGTCAAAATGTCTTTGTTTTTCTTTAACTGGACATTTCCTGGAAAAATCGTTATACGTTGTTGCGACCCGATTAATCTCTAGAATATTCTTCCGGGGGTCAGATATGGGCACTATTAAGAACTTCCGACTCTTAATTTTTAAGTTTACATAGTTACCCCTAACTTTTGAGAAATTTTCACTTAGGTTCTTTTGATATCCCTTCCTGACCTTGCTGTCTTTCTTTATTAATATCCTTTTACTCACAACTCCAAATTAAGTAATTCTTATTCCCACTGACACTAGACATCCGGGGCTACATTGTGTCAAAATTTCAGGTCGATCCGAGTTATATCTGATTTTTGACGGTCCTTCTAATTCAAGCCTACTATGCTGTCCTGAGGCAGCTTGCACATTGTCTACTAAATCCATCATATCTTATTCTGTACAACTCCAAATTGAGTAATTTCAAGTTATAAATCTAGATAAGACACAAATAAACAATTAAGTATTCTTTGAGACTCTCTAATTTTTTCATTAACTTGGTTGAAATTCGAGCTCAAGTTATAGGTTATGTTCTAAACTCCTTTGTTCTAAGCCTAAATCATATCCTCTATGTCTGTTTCTTACCAATCTGGGATTTGGGATATTACAATTCTATCCCCCTTAATTTAAGCTTCGCCCCGAAGCTTACTCATTCTATATACTTGATGTTCTTTAACTACTGTCTATTGCTTTTGCCACTCTTTCACCTTATTTACTTGATTGCTCTCTGTCATCTTTCTATATTGTTTACGCATTGCCTTATTTTGACTGAGATTAACTATATTAATATTCAACATGTTTTACCTTTTGTATTCTGTTTTCTTCCCATATCTGTTCACTTGCTGTTTATTATTCTACAAGATTATCTAATAGACTATTATGTGGTTCAACATGCTTTGACTTTTGTCACAATTTCTCATTTGAAACATCACTATTACTCTCTTGTATTTCCTTCAACTTTGATTCAGGTTTGTTCTTTCTCATTCCTTCTTGTACGTTTTTTCACTTTCTAATGTATTCATTTCTAAGCTTCCTTCTCTTTGCATTGCGGTTATTCTTTATTTACTTCTTACTGAAATTGTATGTCCTATGTATATTCGTGCAGTGTGGTGGCATTCCTTAAGTATCAACTCATCTGACTTTCCTTGTGTTATCATATATACATCTCAAATAATAGCTCATGGGTGATCAGTCCATGATACCATTATTCTCGAAGTACTATTTATTTCATTACATGTCTCGTTCTATGCTGGTTACGGCCGATCCCAACATAAGGTGAGAACATCTTTTTTTTTATTACATTTCAAACTCTTTCTTTCCTTTCTTTTCCGAATATGTTTCAATTCACTTTCTGTTTATTTTCATATATACTTTTTTTTTCATCTGTATATTATTACATATTTTTCTTACTTAGCTCCTCAAGGTATTAACAGTAGAATCAAAGTGGAATGAGGTAATACCATATGGAACCAGCATGGCACGGGTGGCCCTCACCACCGTTTCATTTCCATGGCACAGGTGTCCCTCACCACCTTTTTCATCAAACCAATGGCCCTCACCATTGGCCCCCAGTGGCCCTCACCACTGAGTATATATATCGGTGCCAGATAAATATCAAACCAGTGGCCCTCACCACTGGCCCCAATGGCCCTCACCATTGAGTATAAATGTTAATGCCATATAAATACACTCATCCCAACTCTGATTCAAACTGAATTACCAAGGTAAGCATATCTTTCTAATATTTTATTCTCTTTTCTTCATTCATATCAATGCACACATAGGCACAAAAATTCTCAAGTTATCAGAACACATTACCAAACATTTCCAACACAAGTTTAAATAGTTCATTATATAAGGAACACATGATTTCAACCAGGTAAAGCATTAATCCTGGAGAATCTAAATAGTTTTGCTTCCTTTTCTTAGTTCTCAATTTTATTTTCTATGATTTTTTTTCTTGTCGTACTATTATTCTTCACTCTTTCAATTTTAGACTCTTGTATTATGGTTGGTATTCTATTCGTTATTATTCTTTCGGTGCTTTTACTACTTACCTCTCATAATTTCCTTAACCTTTATTGCATATATTTCTCAATTTTTTTTCGTGCATATATATGAGTGTGAAGAACCCGAATCTATTAAAATGTAAAGCAGAACTCCAAACATAGACAACTGACCTGCAATCACGTCTAGCGCTTCTTGCGACATCTAAAGAACATAGCAAAACGTATACAATCCCATCATACATAATGACCTAGACCAACAGCATTATCTTATCCTAGGTGGCATGTATATAAAGATCCCATCATCAACTAACTACCCAGAACCGGCTAAACCGGAGCTCTGATACCATAAATTGTAACACCCCTTCCCAACCTACATGTGTAAGCCGAGTAGAGGTGCCACACTATCCTAATGTTGCTACCAATTTACTTAGTCAAATTTTAATTCCGATTTTTACAGAAATTTTGCCATAGTTTCGCCTAGAAATTTGGATCCCAAGTGTCGACAAAACTTGTTTTTCTGATTTTTGAAAACATTTTACATAGACCAATATGAATACCATCAAATTTAATGCACTCCCAATGAATTCACCTTATACCCTCAACTACAAATCTGCAAGAAGAGTTCACACTTCTAATACAACATAAAGTAAAGATTTATTATTATTACATACCAATAACGTACAGTATCACATACTGACTCTCAATCTTATATACATATACATGCCACAACTAGTTAACTCATAATGGAAACTAAAGGCTACTCTGAGGTGCTGCGCTGTGTTGTGCTGCTTGATGCTAATTACCAAAATCTACTGCTCCAAACCTACGAGTCAAGAAAAACTTAACTCGCTGAGCGTTGTCGCTCAGTGGGTACTTTACCAATAAAAATAAGAGTAGTATATGAAAGTATTTGAAATCAAAGGAAATAATTAAATCAACAATCAACCCACTTTATACCAATAGAAATCATGAAACATTCAGTGTGATATTCTTTCAATAATGTAAAATCATAATTCAAACTCATTTGCATTATATAGTTCAACGAAAAATAATATGTCTTTGATTCAGGCTCTACTGGTATATAGGGAATCATAGTGATAAGGCAATGGGCCTCCCCACTATAACATAGGTGGCCCTCACCACCGATATCAAATCACAGGAATGGGCCTCCCCATCCTGGTTAACCAATGGGCCTCCCCATTGGCTTCAGTGGCCTCACCACTGAATAAAATATCATATCACAATAATGAGCAGTACTGCATGCGTTAGTATAGTGCACCATACCCTTATCTATCACTCCCACTATCCAGTAGAGCAAAAAGATTAAAATGATTCAATTTAAGTCTCAACTTCATTTTAGAATGATTCAAGAAATCAATTTAAATTCTCACTACGCTTTGCCATTTATGCCGCGCACCACTTTCTTTGGTCAAACCGTTACTCTTTTTCACATATTTAACATACACAATAAAAACATCAAACATTTCAAAGTATTCCTCAAAAGATCACAAATTCACCAAATGAATAGTGTTGCGGCGAGAAAAATCGGCAACGCAAAATGGCATGACCAAATGAATAGTAAAATCTGGATTTTCGTCAAAATTTCAGTCCACTTCAGTCATGCATTTAACCAAGTAAATGATCTTATTTTTGTCTGAAATTTTACAGCAATCTTATTTCATATGTTGACTAATTTCATTTAAAATTTCGTTGAAAAATTCATTCGTTTGCTGCCCCAAACAATTGCCACAAAAATAGTCCAGAAGCTATCACTTTGAGACCATTTCGGCCCAAACCTTTGAAATGCATAGGATAGTTTATTTTTCTTTTGCAAATCAATATTAAGGCTTCTTTAATAGTAAAGTGAAGATTCAAACACTTCCTTTTAGCAATTTTTGCAAGTTTAACTCAAATCAAACTAATTAAAGTCCAAACAACTTACTAAATCAACTTGCCAAATTTTCTCAAAACATTTGGTTTCAATTAAATTTAACAACCCAATTGCCATAAGAAAACAAGAACATAACTCAAATATTTAATTTAAACTCAATCAATATATTTAAACATCAATTTCAAAACTTCCATAAACCAAAGTTTGTAAGCAAATTGAATTTCTTTTATGGTAAAGTACCAAATCAAAATTAATTATTCAAAGGTAAAGTACCAAACCTTATTTCTTTAACTTCTCTTAGCTTTTCCTTCTTCTCCTTCTTTAATTCTTTATTTCTCCTTCAATCAATTCAAAATACAACATAAACCTTAGAATTTCAAAATAATAAATTATCCTCCATTTCTTTTCCAACCGAAACCCCTAATCCAACCTTATTAAACTTTATACATCTTGATTCTTCCATTTAATCAATTAATCTCATCACTTACTTAAATTTTTTTTCAATTCCACATAAAGACTCTAATCTCAAATCTCCCAGTAAATATATAAATACCTAAAATTAATACTAAAATTAAAGTCTACATACTTGAAAACCTTAAAACTTACCTTGAAAATCAAACTTGGAAAAAAACTTGGAAGTCCTTTGGTATTTCCCTTTGTTGGCCGAAATTTGCAAGTGGAAAAGAGAGAAATTGATTCTTCATTTCACATATATGTATATACAAAAGAAATGATGATCACCTTATGTGTTGGTTAAACCCTTTAAGACCACTTGTCACCTTTCTCTTTCTTCATTTATTACACATGCTAAATGGTTACTTTTGATTGGCCAACATTAGATATTTATAGTTTTCTTTTCCTTTACTTCTTTCCACTTGTCCCTCTTCCCATAGGATATCCTAAAGTTGTCCCGGGTTATCCATTCGGTCCCGACATGAAACCGGGCCCACTTTACGTTCCGGCGATTAATCGATCATATCTTTTAAACTGTATAGTTCCACGAGTCAAACTACATATAGTTTTGATCCTCTTGACCTCTACTTTCTATTTATAAGGTCCATTTTAGGTTTCCAAGTCATTTTGAAAAATTACCAATAAGCCCTCAACTTTTTACAAAATTCCCTTTAGGTCCTTTCTTTGCTCGGGTTTTCTCTGTCTCTGTTTCTACCGATGATCATTTCATATTTAACCCCTTGTCATCCTCTACATACTCATGTTTTTATTTCCTACTTTAAATTCATGTATAACTTTAATTGATAATGACCAAAATGCCCCTAGTCAAAATGTCTTTGTTTTTCTTTAACGGGACATTTCCTGGAAAAACCGTTATACGTCGTTGCGACCGGATTAATCTCTAGAATATTCTTCCGAGGTTGGATATGGGCACTATTAAGAACTTCCGACTCTTAATTTTTAAGTTTACATAGTTACCCCTAACTCTTGAGAAATTTTCACTTAGGTCCTTTTGATATCCCTTCCTGACCTTGCTGTCTTTATTTATTAATATCCTTTTACTCACAACTCCAAATTAAGTAATTCTTATTCCCAATGAAACTAGACATCCAGGGCTACATCGTGTCAAAATTTCAGGTCGATCTGAGTTATATCTGATTTTTGACGGTCCTTCTAACTCAAGCCTACTATGCTGTCCTGAGGCAGCTTGCACATTGTCTACTAAATCCATCATATCTTGTTCTGTACAACTCCAAATTGAGTAATTTCAAGTTATATATCTAGATAAGACACAAATAAACAATTAAGTATTCTTTGAGACTCTCTAATTTTGTCATTATCTTGGTTGAAATTCGAGCTCAAGTTATAGGTTATGTTCTAAACTCCTTTGTTCTAAGCCTAAATCATATCCTCTATGTCTGTTTCTTACCAATCTGGGATTTGGGATGTTACACCCACAACGCCTGGTTCATTGGAACCGGCCTCTTTTGCAGGACTTAATATTATAAAATTCTTAAATATAATGATATTATCCATAATACATGCAACAATTAAAATAAAGCATCATTATATTAAAATCAAAGCAATGTCCAAACAAAACAAATAAATAGACACCCATCCGAGGATGGAAACATGTCCTTACATCGCCCATGTCTAAAACTAAATGGGACACCCACTGAAAGGTGGAAATCTGTCATTTACATTGGTCTAAAAACTTTAAAATAATTTAAATTACATAATATTTAACTAATGAGGTACCCACAAAGTGGAAACATACCTCTTACAATTTTAGAACTAAGGCAAATAAAAGAATATTTGATTGTCTAATTATAAATAAAAGCAAACCATTCATAAAATAAAATAAATCATTCATCATTAACTTATAACGAATCACATAATCAAATAAATAAAATTAGAATTTGATGCATTAAATAAACAAAGTTAAGGTTTGAGATTTAGGATTTAAGAAATTAGGGTTCTAGGATTTAAAGTTTTTGAGTTTTTGGTTTTATTTATGGCTTTAGGCTACTGGGCGTACTAGATGTTGTTTTTATGATTTCTAAATTTTAGTTTTGAAGAATTAAGGTTTTGGCATTTGGAATTAGTATTTTAAAGAATTAGGGTTCGGAAAAAAGGATTTAGGGTTTTTGTCAAAACATGATTATTATAAAACTCTAAGACTATTTTAACATGGATTTTTGATAAATACTTATATGTAATATAACTATTGGATGTTTAAAACATTCTTTGAATAATCTAATACTATAGTGATTTAATGGAATAGGCTACTGTGATGATAATAAATAATAATTGATTAAGGTTTTAACTAAATAAGTTAGGGTTTAATTTAAATTAGAATTAGGGTTTCTAAGAAAACTATCACTATCATATTCAATTTTGAAAGAGGAGGCTACTGTGAAGATTTTGGAAAATTGATTTGATTAGGGTTTTTAAGAAAACAAATTATTATAGTTTTTCAGAAAAATGTAATTAGGGTTTGTGATTTCAAAAATATGTGTTACGGGCATTAAGACATTAAGGTTTTGGAAAAACTTTTCCTAGGGTTTTTAAAGAAAGTTTGGATAATAAGCATAACCATTGATCAAGTAACAAAAATATGCATGCTTGAACAATTTATCAAATTGTATAATGAAGTTACTGTGAATATAAGCAAAGAAATAAAGATTCAAACCTCCGTTGTTGGTTCCACTGCAATCTTTGAATTTTGGTTGAACAATAATAAAGACAGTATAGGCTGCCTTTGATGGATTGGTGTTGCTTCCTCACTACCTCTTGCTTCTTCAAGGTTTTCTTTTGGCCAAAAGAATTCAAGAGTCCCAAGTCCCGTTAAAAATTTTAGCTTAAGAATTTCCTCCTCCTTTTTTTATGTTTTAATATGGTATTTATAGGAAAAATAAAAAGCCTACTTCTAATTGTCTAAGAAAACAAAAACCATTTAGGAAAAGAAATAAAAACCAAATAGAATTGGGTTTCAGAAAAAACTGTGCTGGCAAAAATTGCTGCGGGCTACGGGCGGGCCAACTACGAGAATCTGCAAGAATTGCGTACGAGGGGGCACAGGCCAGCCAATTCATCTTCAGAGATAAAAATTTTTCATCGCCGATTTTTATTTATTTATTATTTATCTTATCTTTTTCTACTATTACCTTTTTATTTTTATTAAAAATAAATAGTGTAAGTAATGTATATTAAAATAAATATTATTTAACTAAAATACCACAAAATTTATTTTGGACTGTTTTAAAAAATATTAGATTGGACTGGGTCAAAAATTAAGGGTCTACAGATAGCTCATTTTCTTCCAGTTCAGATGGATTACTCACTTGAGAGATTGCTTGAGCTGTATATCAATGAGATAGTGAGGTTGCATGGAGTCCCAGTTTCTTTGGTGTCAGACTGAGATCCCTAGTTTACATAGAGATTTTAGAATAGTTTACAAGATGCATTGGGTTCTCAATTGCATTTTAGTATTGCTTTCCATCCTCAGACAAATAAACAGTCAAAGAGAGCGATATAGATTCTAGAGGGTATGTTGAGGAGTTGTAACATTGATTTCACTAGGAGCTGGGACATTGATTTCAGTATTGGGATGGCATCTTATGAGGCCTTGTACGACAGGAGATGCAGGACACCTTTGTGTTGGGATGAGATTGGAGAAGGTAAATTGGTTGGTCCTGATTTGATTAAAAAAATAGAAGAGAAAGTGAAATTGATTCAGGGTCATCTGAAAGCAGCTTCAGACCAACATAAATCCTATACAAATTTGAAGAGGAAGGATATAGCATTTAGTGTGGGAGATAAAGTGTTCCTGAAGGTGTCTTCATGAAAAAAGATTTTGAGATTTGGTCGTAAAGAGAAGTTGAGTCCTCGCTTCATAGGACCATATGAGATTCTGGAGAGAGTTGGTCCAGTGGCTTATAGATTGGCTCTGCTGCCTGAGTTAGACTAGATACATAATGTCTTCCATGTATCTATACTTCGGAGGTATAGGTTAGACCCATCTCATATCCTATCAATGGAGTCTATTGAGGTGAGTTCAGATCTGACTTATGAGGAAGAACCAATGGCAATCTTGGAATGAGAGGTGAAAGAGTTGAGAAACAAGAAGGTGCCACTTGTTAAAGTCATTTGGAGGAATCATGCCATTGAGGAGGTGACATGGGAGAGTAAGCATCGATGCGAAGTCAGTATCCTCAGTTGTTCCAGAGTTGATATCACGTAATTTCACGGACAAAAATTTTCTTTATGGGGAGAGAATTGTAACATTCCTAATATTTTTTGAAATAAAATAAAATAAATTAAAATTAAAATAAATTAATGATTTAATTGGAAAATGAAAGGATTTTAAATGATAAAGTAAAATGTGTATTTGAAATATATTTGAAGTAAATATGACATATATAATACATATACATATACCTAAGATATACATCACATATACATTATGTATAATTATTAGTAAGGAAGTTGATTTTAATTAATTAATAATAATAATAATGACAAAAGTGAGAAGAAGTGTATAGTGATTATAGATATATATAGATAAGAATGGATTGGAAAGAGGAGAGATATTTTCTTTTTCCTTCTTTTTCATGTTCCTTTGTCGTGAGTTGAGAGAGAGAGAGTAAGGGGAGCTATCTTCTTCTTCCATACACCAAGGATTGAGAGGATTTCAAGAGATTTAAAGGTGGATATTGAAGGTTTAGTAAGAATTCAAGTAAGTGTTTATCTCTAAGCTTGTTTTTATGTGGTTTCATATATATATGTATAATATGGTTAATGAGAGAAAGGGATGATTGATTGAATAAAATGATAGTTATGAGATGTTGGAGTTATATATGTGTTGAATTGTTGGTATAAACTAAAGTGATGAATAAGGGTTGTGTAGAGATGAGTTTGGGAATGATTGTGTTTAAATGGTTGAGTGTACAAAATGTAAAAATTTTGCTTGACACGGCTAGTGACACTGCCATGTCATTGGTAGTGTCAACGGTGCTGATTTTCAACGTTGATGACATGACCGGTGAAACGGCCATGTCATTGGGCGTGTCATAGTTATTGTAATGCAGGAGTAATAACACGGCCAATAACATGCTCGTGTCGTTGGGCATGTCAAAGCTTTTGTAAGGGTGGGCAAATGACATAATCATTAACACGCCCATGTTGTTGGGTGTTTCACTTGAGGATATTATCTAAAATTACTCTTCTCTTTGTATTTCATTTGTAATTCCTATTTAAATGGTTTGATATTGAGAATGCCTTAGAATGTGATATTAAATGGTTGTTTATGATCACATTTGGTATAGGCATTGAGAGAAATTAGTTTGCCTAACCCTAGTATTGTAGGGCAACTTGGAAGAGAAGGTTGGAGGGAGTTTTGAAGCTTATTTTGGAGTGCTTTCTAAGGTAAGTACAAACTTTTGATAAATTTGATATGTTGGCATTAAATTGGGCTTAATATATTTTAGATGAAAAATGTGTTAAGCTACTTGATACATGAACATTGTGTTGTAACATGCAAATTGTAATGTATGCATTATGAAAAGCCATTATTAATGGCTAGATTGAATAAGATGTAAATTATGTGTAAAATGTGAAAATGACCCAAAGTGTATGGGTAAGGTGATTTTGTTATGAAATATCCTACATTAGATGAAATGTGATAAATTGAAATGAATTGATATTGATATGAATAAGGAAAATGGGAAAATGAGGAAGAAATTGATGATGGAAAATAGGAAATAATTGTGTACCTAGTATGTTATTCAATTTACAGAGTTCTGTGTTTCGCGGCATGCCTATGAGGTTATCATTAGTATTTGCCTTTGAGGCTAGATGCTTGGCATCACTGTGATATGATTTACCTTCGAGGCTAGCTTTTGAGCATTACTTGATTTTTCTTCGAGGCTAGACACATGGTGTCATTATGGACCAAAACAGTAACTCTAGGACTTTGAATAATGTATTAGTTGTTTGGGTCCAAGTTTGTGTATGTGTTTGTGTAAATTATTGAATGATGAAAGAATATATTTAAAAGTGAGCTTGGATGCCACATTATGACATAGCATATAATCATTTTGCATCGGTATTGTTTTAAAGTTTTATTATTATCCAAGTTTGTATAGCTAGGCTTTTATTTTAGCACGATTGTAATTCATCGCGCAGGTGACAGGGGTGATTTTGATAGCATCGAAGAGTCTACTAGACCTGGTCAGGACAAGGCTTGTGTTTGTTGAGCTTGAAGTGTTTTTGCTACATCAAGATTAGACCTATTTTGCCAAAATATATATATTTTATATTATAGAGCATTTTAATATCATGTATATTATATTATATTTTGGAGTGTATATATTGTAAATTATAAAGGATGTTTTGAAAAATGGAGTAGTGAGAGGTTTTATGTGTTTTGATATATATATATATATATATAGGGTTGGGCCTAGTCCTTGAAGGCGAGTTGGGATGTTACATATGAGGTAATCCTCATTGTGATTATGATTCACCTTTGGGCTAGATAAATGTGATTATTGGACCAAAGCAGTAACTTTAGAATCTGAATGGAATATTAGATCTCTTTGGGCCCATGCTTGTCTTTGCTTTAATGTGAAATATGAATTATAAAACAATTGAGTAATATAATGTGATATAATGTTATAAGTTGTGGTATCCATTTGTGTTGTGCATTAGCATTGGAATTGTATAGTATTGTTATCAAGGTTTGTACCACTAAGCTTTTTGCTTAGCGCGATTGTGGTTTATCCCGCAGGTGACAGGGTAGATCCAGTTGTGCCGGAGAGCCCATCTAGACCGAATTGAGTCTAGGCTCGAGACTATATATATATATATATATATCTGTATAAGTATAAATGTTTTGAGGAAATATAAAATTTTTTATTAAATCGAGTTGTGACATTTTTATACTATATACGTGTATTTTACTTACACTGGTGTGTGTGTATTATACGTATATGAGGTATAAGGGTGTTACATCAAGTAAGTACCTCTTTTCTTAAGCTTGTTCTCCTTGTTTTGATAATTATTTGTGATTAAGGTAGTATGAGAAAATTGATATAAATGGTTAAACTTGATTGTAGTTGAGTTAATATGATGTATATGTGGTGAATTATTGATTAATTTGTTAAGGTGGACTTAAATGATGAATTTAGGGTTATGGGATGGTGATGTGTGAATAGGGGTTTTGATATAGATGATTATGATTTTTATAATAGATTGATTTAATGTTATTTTAATATGAGTGTTGTGATTTTATGATAATAATTTGGATACGAGTAAGTTTGGATAAAGTTGGGGTTTTATAGTTGAATATGTGAAATTAGGGTTTTGGATGGGAGTGAGTATAATTATTGAAATGAATTGTTTTACTGTTATTTTGATATGTAGATAATGATTTTATAGTTAAATGTTGGAAATGAGTGGGTTTGGTTGAAGTTTGAATAAGGTAGTAAAGATGAAAATAGGGTTTTCCTGGAATTTTGGCCAAAATTGGTGTAATTTGTGTTTGAATGATTAAAGTATATTAAAATGAGTTGCTAATGCTATATTGGAACTTATAATGTGGTTTAGAATTGAGTAAAGAAAAGTTACAAAATTAAAGAATAGAAGGGCATTGATGGAAGTTTTAGTTGGAAGGTGGATTTGGCTTGGAAATTGATTGATTGAGATTAGTACATACTCTGTTAGCATTATAAGGAATTTTTATGCTTAGCATAATCTATGTTGGCACACTTTAAAGGATGTTCATATTCCTTTAAAGTAATATGTTGTATAAATGTGTGTGCCGGTTGGACTTAGTATTATTTTGTGCAATATGATATGTAAAGTGTGGAAATGTATTATAACATGAATGTGAACAAATATTATGTACAATGTGTAATGTGATGAGAATTATGTATATGATTTTGAGTTGTGATAAGAATGTGGAAATGAGTCACATTGTGAATGTGACACAAAAATGTGTAATGTGACGAGCTAAAAAAAGTGAAAATGATAAATGAGAATGAGGAAATGTGGATTTGATCATGAAAATGGTTGATCACCTGAGAAATATGGAAAATTTATGAAAAGTAAATGAGAATATTGAATGTGTGTTTTACTTGTATAGTATCTTATTCCAGAGAATTGTATTTGGTATTATTGATATGATTTGCCTTTGTGATAGACATTGGACGCCTTATATGATATAATGTGCCTTCAGGCTAGACGCTGGGTGTTAATTATTATTGTTATTTTCCTATGGGGCTAGACACAAAAGTGTCAATAGAGGATGGGTGCAACACTTACATCTCCATTGTTGCGATAGACCATAACAATATCTCTGGAATTGGAATACTATATAGGGTTATTTAGCCCAATGTATGAGGTTGTGATATGTTTGTAGGTTATGTGATGTTGTGTGTGATACAATGTCCTAATATATGTGTGTGGTGAGATTTGATATTTGTATATATCCTTGGTGAATCAATAAGGATTATGCGAGATTGGTATTAAATAATTTACAAATCATTGTATGTGCAAACATGAGTTATGTTATCATGAATGTACCACTAAGCTTTCAAGCGTAGCGCAGTAGTGTGTATTGCATAGGTATTAAAAGTGCAGACCAGAGTGATTTAGGTTGGGATTGAGACTTGGAGATTGTGTGCGCACCACGAGATCAACTTAGAAGGTGTTGCATACATGTGAATTTTATGCCATTGTATGTTTTGGTTTATGTATAATAAATAACATTTTGGAATAGTTATGTATATATATGTATTCATGATAAATAATGTTTTTAATTATAAGACATTTTAAAAGTGAATTGATGAAATGGAGATTTGGATGTTAATTTGAATATTGGGAGTGAAAATTTATTTACAGGTTGTGTTTTGATGAATTTGGAGAATATTTAATTTATAGATAAAACTCTAGCGAATTTTTTTTAGAGACTTTCCTTATAAATTTGTATTTTTAACAATTTACTACTTAAGTATATATTTATTTATTAATAATTATCTATATTAATTAAAATGAGAATTTTTATTATGGAGTTTACCGTTGCATCCTTATATTCTATATGCGTATTTTAAATATACTAGATATATGTATTGTACATATATAGGGCATAAGAGTGTTATATTTATTTTGGTATCAGAGCCTAGGTTTGAGATTCTTGACCTAGGTGGATTTTGAATGGTCCAACGGGAAAATTTTAAAATGATGATTTGAGTTTTAATACATACATATACATTGATACCTGTGTTGGTCTCTGATGTGGCAATATTTATGCATTGAATGAATATAAGTTAAGGTAGCGTCCGGGACACGTAGATGAGAGTGGCACAGTGGAAGCATCATTCTAGAGATTTTAGATTAAGGATCTTTCGAATACTCTCTTGAAAGGTAAGATTTATATCTGATTTAATTAATAAATAAGTGAAATTAAAGAATTGATTTAAATAATAATAATAATAATAATAATAATAACCTGAGATATGAGTATGATGTTTGTTGGAAATTCTGTTTACATACTGCGAAGTGAATTTTTCCAAATTTTTAGACTGATATATAAATGTTAAATGAGCTTGAAATTTTAATTGAAAGTTTGTCCACGTGTTAATATTTAATGTATGGAATTTCATAATTTTTAAAGATGATTTACAATAAAAATAGAAGAAAACAAACTGTTGTAGCTATCCTAGAAATTTAGAATCTGTAGAAGTTGAGAAACGTATTTACACACTATAGCAAAAAAATCCAGAAAACTCTAAAAATTTACATACAAGATCATATGTATTTCTAGGACATATAGTTAAATTTTCATTAATATATATCAAGGTTTGGTACCTGAAAAAAATGGATAAATAGGTACTGCTAGAGAAATTATTAAAGAAACAGAATATGTGGGTTTGGAAATTTTAATTTTTAATTATAGTAAATAAATTTAGAAAAATCTAAAATTTTAAATATAAGTCCACTGATGAATGAAAAGTTGAAAACTGAGTTTGACATGAAAGTTAGGAAGTCAAGAAAATTTGTGAAAGTGAGTAATAAACTAAATTTTATGTAGCAAATGAATGTAGAAAATTATGAAAATTTACATATGGATTTGTAGATGTATTAAGAATGAATATGGAGTTTGTAATAAATTAGAACTAAGGGTTCATAATTAAAATAAATGGAAGAATTAGTTTATGATAACAATCTTGTTTATTATGGAAGTATATAGAGAGTTTTTTAAAGTGACTTGTAGTATTAGTTAAGTTAATATTTAATATAAGTAAATCAAAATTAAATGACATTCCTTATCATAAGCAGCTATCTATATTGAGTAGTTACTAAATTATAAATGAATATAAGTAATTAAAATAAGAAATTGCATAAATGGTTTATTATGCTAAATGAGAAAGTAATATTTATTATTGATTTCTATAATAATAATTATAAAAAGAAAAAAATGGAAGTGCCAATATATGATATTGTAGCATGAATTGATTATGTTCTTTAAGAGTCTGATATTATTTATTTATTTGATTAATAAGTGAATTTAGTGGTGGATTGTTAATTTAAGCTTGTGAGTAATTGAAATTGATATTAGTTTGTTAAAGATAAAAATGAGACCAATTTGTTAGATGAGATTGAAAAGTAAGAGTTATATGAGGAGCATTTGACTATGTATAGTGATGATTAAAATAAGTGTATGGATTTCTAATTTATTAATTTATAAAAGTGTAGGTTTGAAAATTGAGTTGTGTTTTTGGAGAATTAGAAACTATATATTGGATTTAAGTAAACGAGGTTAATAGTGAAATGTTGATTCAATCATGGACATATTTAAAATTAATGGTTGATTGCTTATGAATTGATGTGAAGTTTATTCAATAAAAGAAGAAGTTAAGAAAGTGAGGAAAGAATGAGAAAAAAAATATGCTTTTGGATATTTAAGGTAGATGTAAAAAAATTAAATAATGGATACATAATGATTGCATATAATAAATGGATTTGATTTATTTTATAGAAGAAGTGGATAACTTATGGATTAAGGAAAGAAAATAGATAGAATGATAAATTTTTAGTGACTTAAAATAACTTGGAAAAGAAGATAAAAAAAAATATAGAGAAGTGGGGAAAATTTGAGAAAAATATTGATATAGGTAGTTGAATGTTCAAAATGGATGTATAATTAGAGAAGGGATAAGTATTAAATATATATGACAAGCAATTTATTATGACAATTTTTTAGGAAGTAAGTAAAATTGATAATTAAGGTATGAAAGTTGATAGAATGATTGATAATCGATGACTTAAAATAGTGGAAAAAATTAATGGAATATAAGGAAAAGAGAAATGAAGGAATTAAATAAATTGTACAAACTAAGTAATGTAAATGGTATTAAATATATAGACTATATACTTATTGTATATTTAACAACAAATCATTTGGAGAATTAAGTTAATTTGTAAACTGTATGTGGAGGTATGTGGTAGGTTAAATTATAGTTGTTATTAGAAGTTAGAGAGAGAAAAGAGATCGTATCTAATGAAAACTTATTGGTGATCAAGCTAAAATAAATTATGATATTATCAAAAATAAGAGGAGAGATATTCCAAATTTGAGTCTAATATATAAAAGATTTAATAAGACAATGATAAATTTTTTTAGTAAAAGAGTATAAACTATAGGATATGTGTATATATAAAATTTATATAGTGTAAACACAAATATTTATATAGAAAAAAGTTGAAAATTAGTGGAATTCATATATTTGGATAGAGCTAATTAAGAGAAATTGGAGTTTTTTTTTTACTTAGAACTTAATTAAGTGTGTTGAGAAATTAATATTGATATAAGTTAATTGGTTAAATATATATAGGGGTGTAGAGCGAGTTAAATCATATTAATTGTGAGTGACTGTTTAATTTCTTTGATGATATTATTAGAATTGACAATTTCTTGTAGTAAATTGGGGATTTGTATAAATATTTGAGAATACGAATAAAGAGGGAGAGTTGAGATTGATGGGTGTGTTAACAGAGTTTGATTACCATGATAGATAATTTCGAGGATGAAATTATTTAAGGGAGAGAGAAATGTAATATCCTCATTTTTAGTGCACATTGGAGTAATTGATATGGAGGATTAAGTAGATATAATTGGAAGAGAGGACATATAAGATGCACATGTAATAGATAAGACATACCTATGATATGTTTGAAGTATACATGAAATATACAAGATATATACATATGTGTAAAATATATACAACATATATGCAAAGTATACATTTGTTCTATATATATATATCTAATTGTTGTTGGGAAAGATAATAATAATAACAATAATAATAATAAATAGTAATGAATAAAATAAATCAAAATTAAAAATAATTTTGGATAGTGAAAGGTGATGAAACTTTAGATATTTATTAAATATTAATTCATAAATAATAATAATAATAATAATAATAATAATAATAATAATAATAATAATAATAATAATAATTCTTTAGAAAGGAAGGTGACAGAAGGGATGAGTATGTCGCTAAAATTAAAAGAAAATTTAATAATTAATTAATATATATATATATATATAAATATATGTATGGATAGGAAATAAGAAGAGACAAAAGTCATTTTCTTCTTCTTGCTTCTTCCATGGCTGAGCTTCACTAATAGAGAGAGAGAGAGAGAGGGTATTTTGTTTCTTAACATTTTCAAATTACAAAAGAAATTCAAGAGATTTAAGTTGTTTTTGAAGGAGGATTATTAAAGAATCAAATGCGTACTTCTTTTCTTAAGCTTGTTCTCCATGTTTTGATAATTATGTATGATTAGGGTAGTCATAGAAAATTGATATAAATGGTTAAACTTGATTGTAATTGAGTTAATATGATTTATATGTGGTGAATTATTGATTAATTTGTTAAGGTGAGCTTAAATAATGAATTTAGAGTTATGGGATGGTGATTTGTGAATAGGAGTTTTGATATAAATGATTATAATTCTTATAATGGATTGTTTTAATGTTATTTTAATATGAGTGTTGTGATTTTATGATAATAATTTGGATATGAGTAAGTTTGGATAATGTTAGGGTTTTGTAGTTGAATATGTGAAAATAGGATTTTGGATGGGAGTGAGTATAATTATTGAAATGAATTGTTTTACTATTATTTTGATATGTGGATAATGTTTTTATGGTTAAATGTTGGAAACTAGTGGGTTTGGTTGAAGTTTGAATAAGTTAGTAATGATGAAATAGGGTTTAGGTGAATTTTCTGGTAGAATTGGTGTAATTGGTATTTGAATTATAAAAGTGTAATAAAATGAGTTGCTAATGCTATATTGAAACTTATAATGTGGTTTAGGATTGAGTAAACGAAAGTTACAAAATTAAAGAATTGAAGGGCATTGGTGGAAGTTTGAGTTGGAAGGTGTAATTGGCTTGTAAATTAACAAATTGAGGTTAGTACGTACTTTGTTCGGATTATAAGTGAATTTTTATGCTAACATAATGTATTTTGGCACACTTTAAAGGATGTTAGTATTCCTTTAAAATGATAAGGTGCATAAATGTGTGTGTGTTGGTTGCACTTAGTAATATTTTATGCAATGTGATATGTAAAGTGTGGAAATGTATTATAATATGAATGTGAACAAATTTTATGTACATTGTGTAATGTGATGAGAATTATGTATATGATTGTGAATTGTGATAAGAATGTGAAAATGAGTGACATTGTGAATGTGACTCATAGATGTGTAATGTGATGAGCTAAAAAAAATTGGAAATGATAAATGAGAATGAGGAAATGTGGAAGTGATCATGAAAAGGGTTGATCACTTAAGAAATATGGAAAATTTTTGGAAAGTAAATGAGAATATGGAATGTGTGTTTGCCTTGTATAGTATCATGTTTCAGAGAATTGCATTTGGTACGGTTGATATGATCTTCCTTTGAGCTAGACATTGAGTGTTAATTATGGTTGTTATTTGCCTACTAGTCTAGATACAGAGGTGTCAATAGGGGACGAATGCGACACTTATCTCTGAAGCTGAATACTGTATGGGTTATTTGGGCTCAATGTATGTGGTTGCAATATGATTGTATATTATGTGATAATGTGTGTGATACAATATCCTAATATATGTGCGTGTGGTGAGATTTTATATTTATATATATTTTTCGGTGAATCAATAAGGATTATACAAGAATGGTATTAAATAATTACCAAATCAATGTATATGTAAATGTGAATTATGTTATATGTACTTCTGAGCTTCCAAGCTTAGTGTGGTAGTGTGTATTGCACATGTACTAGAAGTGCAGACTAGGGTAATTCAGATTGGGATAGAGACTTGGAGATTGTATGCATGCCACGAGACCAACTTAGAAGGTGTTCCATACATGTAAATTTTATGACATTGTATGTTTGGTTTATGTATAATAAATAATATTTTGGAATTGTTATGTATGCATATGTAATCATGATAAATAATGTTTTTAATTATATGATATTTTAAATGTGAAATTGATGAAGTGGAGATTTGGATGTAAATTTGAATATTGGAAGTGAAATTTTATTTACATGCTGTATTTTAATGAATTTGGGAAATATTGAATTTACAGACAAAACTCTTGCAAATTTTTCTCAGATATTTTCTTAATAAATTTGTATTTTTAACAATTTACTACTTAAGTATATATTTATTTATTAATAATTATCTATATTAATTAAAATGAGAATTTTTATTATGAAGTTTATCGTGGCACTCTTATATTCTGTATGCATATTATATATATATATATAATATGTGTTGTACGTACATGAGGTATAAAGGTGTTACAAAGTACCTTACTTGAAAAATCTTGAAAAGATCTTGAAGAATGAGGAAAACTTGTATAAATGATGACTGATGATGAAAACTATGAAAAGGACGTACTATTTTTGAGCCCACATATCAAGAAAGAAGGTCATCGGAGGTCCCTACATGGTTTCTAGTCACTGAAGCAGTCTCTGGTGAATGGAATGGTGACCAGTGAATGTTCTTCAGATTGGTAACTGATCAAACTTTTGGTCAGGTCAATGGTCTAGATCGGTGAGCACGTGACCAGATCAGTGACTGCTCCAAATCACCAATCCATATCCAACACATACCAAACTTCTAAAGTTTGTTTCAGAGCTATCTGACATCTGATGAACATGATTTTTGAGGCATAGGAATCGTGAGGTGTAGAAAAAGAAAGTTCATAATTATTATTATTGCTATTAGGATTGGTTTGACTTCAAAAACTATGCTTTTTCCTACATTCTGCATCTTCATCTTTTAGGGTTGCATCATACACATTAGTGAAGGTCTTTAAAGGCATATACTAAAGCTTGTTAGTGTTGTAGGGTAAGGCATTGTCCACCACAATTCGAACTTGATCTCTCTCTAGGGGCATCACTGCCATTTGAGCTACTTTTCCCCTCCATCTTACAAGGAAATCTACAAAAGACTCATTACTCTTTTGCTTGGTAAGCTTAAGATCATGCAAGGTTACTTCAACATTTGTGTTGTGCTCATAATGCCTCAAAAATGCCTTGGCCAACTCCCTCCATTCATCCTTATTAGGCTTAATAAGCCCATGATACCAAGTTGTTATAGGTTCTTCTAAGGACAAAGGAAAGAGATGGGTCACTTGACTTTTTGTGAGCCTAGCAGTGGTCATCATGGCCATGTATTACCTCAAATGCATCTTAGGGTTTTTGGTTCCATTAAACTTGTTAAGGCTCAGTATCTTGAACTTAGACAATAATAGTTCATCCCTTATTAAGTTGAGTAAGGTGAAGACCACCACCTCATCTTCTACCTTCCCCTTGGGTACCTTTTTTATCTCTTCAAGTTCTTCCCTTAATCTTAACTCTACTTGGGCTTTGGGCTTTCCCTTAGGTTTTTTGCCCTTTTTTGTGAAGAGATACTCATCCAAATCTTCAAATTCCTTCTCTTTCCCACCTTTATTACTAACAACATCCTCTTGGATATAAGCTTCCCTAATGGGCTTCTTCCTTGCCCCTTCCTAACTTAGCAAACCTAGCCTCTAAATCATCCATTATTCCTCAGAGATTGAGCTTTAGCAGCTCTGGCAGATTGCATAACAGTGATGTACTGCTTAACATGCCAGTGAGGATTTCCTGTACCATTGTACCTAGAGAAGGAAGGCATCTTGAACTTATAAGGGACCTCCTCATCTTGTTTAAGCAACTTGTCGACCTCTAACATTTCTTCAATTTTTACCTTCTTCTCAAATTTCTTCTCCAAATCAGCAATTAGTTTCTCAACATCTGAAATTTTAGTCTTTTCTATGCCTGATCTTTCCAACACCTTCAGCTCTTTCATCTTATCTTGAGGATTTTGGAAGCATTGAGCCCATTCATCATCATCATCAATGATGACTTTATCATCACCAAAGGCTACTTCACTGACCTTAGCCTTCCCCTTGTCGTTGGGGTTTTTTGTGCTAACATATGCCTCAGCAGTGTTCCCTAAAAGTGTAGCCAATTGGCTCTTCATGGTCTCAGCTAGGACCTCCTTCCGTTCTTCCATCTTGCCATTGAGGGCGTCATCCACCTTTTTTTAAATTTGTTCGGGATCCATTGCTCTTGGTAAGAAGCTAATTGAGTCACTGCTAGATTCTATGTCACTGGCATAGGTTTGGTTGTTGTATGCTTTTGAACTGCTGTACTCTAGGCCTGTGAGCCGAAAAGGATAAATGATATGTTATTCAATGCATGTATCCTTGTATGTGAGAGTGGAAATTTTTGCCCCCACTTCCGGTGGAATGGTTCTTGTGACTTCGGAACTATTTAGGCTCAGGGCCTTAGAGAACACGTTCCTAAGACCGGAGAAAATGGAATCGCCACCCGAACGGGCCGAGAAAAAGAAAGGTGTGGATGACTCGATTCCTAAGGAATCCCCAACCCCCTAATGGGTTAAAAAATTTGGGTATGTGTGGGGAATGTGAGAAATGGCCCAGCACCCCTATAATGCCCAGTTAATTAGAATCGGCCTCCTTTGCAGGTCTTATTATTATAAAATTATTAAATATAACAATATTATTCGTACTACATGCAACAATTTAAATAAAGCATCATTATATTAAAATCAATGCAATGTCTAAACAAAGCAAATAAATGGACACCCATTCAATGATGGAAGCATGTCCTTACATCGTCCATGTCTAAAACTAAATAGAACTCCCACCGAAAGGTGGAAACATGTCCTTTACATTAGTCCAAAATACCTTAAGATAAAATGAATTACATGATGCTCGCGACATGAGGTACCCAAAAATATGAAAACATACCTCTTAAAATATTTTGAAATCAAAATAAATCAATAAAAGTAAACAACCATTCATCATAAATAAATCATTCTTCAAAGACATCAAACATCAATCAAAATATATAATAAACATTTATCCAATTTAAATAAATTAGTAAATATATTAACTTTAGGGTTTTATGCATCAATTAGGGTTTCTAGGGTTTTATGTTTAATAACTAGGGTTTTGCATATACTAGTTTAATTAGTTGAGAAATATTTTAAAGAAATAACATAGCTACTGGATGTTTTAAAGATTTAGGGTTTTGCATGTTTTTATGAAAATAATGCTACTGTGATTTAAAAAATAGGTTTGATTAGGGTTTTAAGCAAACATATTGTTGTTTTGGTTTTTAAAAAGGTGTAATTAGGATTTTAGATTTGAAAAACATGTTTTAAGGCTATTAAAGTTTTAGGGTTTTACGGTTAAGATATTAGGGTTTTATGGTTTGAAATCTTGATTCTGTAGATTATGATTTTGAATTTATAATTTGATGCTTTTCTGTGATCAAAGTTGAGTGCACTTTTAATATTGATTGTAATAACTACTTATGTATTTTTAGGTGAAACAAGTATAGAAAGCCAAATTTATTGTTGAAAGATTAAAATAGCTCACTGAATGAAATTATAACAAAATAGCTACTGTGAAGGTTTGAAAACAAAGTTAATTAAGATTTAGGGTTTGAGTAACTTAGGGTTTATGAAATTAGATTTGTGTTGAATGATTATATTATTTATTTTATTTAAGATCTTAAGTATTGTATGAATTAATTTATGCTACTTCTTAAACTAGATTGAAAGAAGAATTAAATAACTAAGGCAGTGTGATGATGGCTTAAAAGATGAAGATGATTAATGATTGAATAAACTGAAGTTAGAGCAATTTACCTACGTTTGAAGGCTCCACCAAATTTGAAGAAATTGAACCAAGTAGTTGCCTACTTCAGATTTGATTTTGGTTGAGCAAAGCAATCTGGAGATGACAGATTGCCTCCTTTGATTGCTGTCTCTTGAATTTTTCCATGCTTGCTAGGGTTTTTTTTTTTACTGAAAGAATTTTAGAGTCCCAAATTTGGTTCCAAATTTCCCCTTTTTTTTTAAAGATCTCAGTTTCGTCTCTAAAAAGTCCATTATGAAGTGTTTTAATGTGGTATTTATTGGAAAAAAATCCAAACCTAATTCTAATTGTCTAAGGAAATAAAAACCATTTAGGAAAAGAAATCAAAACCAAATAGAATTCGGTTTCAGAAAAAACAGCGTTGGAAAAAATATCGTTGGCAAAATTGTTGCGGGCTACGGGCGGGCCAACATGAAAATTGAGAGGGCTGGGGCGCAGGCCGGCCAATTCACTTTCTGTGACGAAAATTTTTTCTTCGCCAATTCTTTTGTCGCCGATTTTTATTTATTTATTTTTTTAACTTTACTAATATTACCTTTTTTATTTTTATTAAAAATTATAAATAATAAATATTATTTAATTAAAATACCACAAAAATTATTTTGGGCTATAAAAAATATTGGACCAGACTAGGTCAAAAATTAAGGGTCTATATTTTTCCCCTTGCTTGAGCAATCTGAGACTACAGCGAAAGAGAGTGAAAAGCAATGTGATTTTTGACTGGATTTGGAACCATACTGGATTCCCAAGGTTGGTTTGAGCTCTGGACTAAAAAATAATTTGGGTTATGAACCCATGCTAGATTTAGGATTTGGGGTTCAGGACCCTGAGTAAGTTCTAAACTTAAGGATAATTTGGGTTCTGGACCCAAGCTAAGTTTTGGACTTAAGGGTAATTTGGGTTCTAGACCTGAGATAAGTTCTGGACTTAAGAGAGATTTGGGCTCTGGACCCTAGCTAAGTTTTGGACTTAAGAGATATTTGGGTTCTGGACCCGAGCTAAGTTCTGAACATAAGAGAGATTTGGGTTTTGGACCCGAGCTAAGTTCTAGACTTAATGATAATTTGGGTTCTAGACCCGAGCTGAGTTCTGGACTTAAAAATAATTTGGGTTTCTGGACCTGAGCTAAGTTCTGGACTTAAAGGTAATTTGGGTTCTGGACCCGAGCTAAGTTATGGACTTAAAGGTAATTTGAGTTTTGGACCCGAGTTAAGGTTTGGACTTAAGGGTAATTTGGGTTCTGGATCCGAGCTAAGTTATGGACTTAGAGAGATTTGGGTTCTAGACCCGAGCTAAATTCTGGACTTAAGGGGAATTTGGGTTCTGGACTGAGCTAAGTTATGGACTTAAGAGAGATTTGGGTTCTGGACCCAAGCTAAGTTCTGGACTTAATGATAATTTGGGTTCTGGACCCGAGCTGAGTTCTGGACTTAAAAATAATTTGGGTTCTAGACTCAAGCTAAGTTCTGGACTTAAAGGTAATTTGGGTTCTGGACCTAAGCTAAGTTCTGGAATTAAGAGAGATTTTAGATTCTGGAGCTAAGCTAAGTTCTGGACTTAAAGGTAATTTGGGTTCTGGATCCGAGCTAAATTCTGGACTTAAGAGAGATTTGAGTTATGGGCCCGAGCTAAGTTCTAAACTTAAGGGTAATTTGTGTTTTAGACCCAAGCTAAGTTCTGGACTTAAGGGTAATTTGGGTTCTAGACTCGAGCTAAGTTCTGGGCTTAGGAGAGATTTTTGGTTCTAGACCTAAGCTAAATTCTGGACTAAAAAATAATTTGATTATCTGTAAAACATAATTGTAGTCAATAGGATACTGAAGAAATTTGGAAAAAAATTTAGCTAATTTTTACCATGCCCATATTTTCTTGCCCCCTGCGTGTAAAAATATTTTAAAAGTGAAAAAATATTTATATACATGCAAATATCTGAATGATTGAATTGAATAATTGAGTTTCTTATTTATTCACTGTGTAGTTACTATTTATACACTATTCACTAACTATTTATTTACTATTTATCAATAGTAATATTTACTTTTTCTTTCACGAGAATACTATTTTTCCCTTTTTTATTTTTGTCTTTTTCCATAGCAATTTATTTATATAAACCTTGGCTCATCTCTTCATTTCATCCATACTCATACAAATTTTGAAATAAGAGGGTTTAGCATAGAGTTGAGGAGAAAATGCATGCTTCAAGATCAGGAACTCGGTCTAATGCTGAGTTATTGGAGTTTATTCAACGGCATGAAAATGAAAATATAAGTCTACTAACCAGGATACAGCTTCATTGCAGTTCAAATAAAAAATCGAAGGTAATAATTTAATTTATCACGGATGAATATTTTCTTGATTATTATTTATTTATTAAAATTGTAAGAGGTATGTTTTCATGATTGGGTACCTCATTAATTAAGCTTCATTATTTTCATATTTTGGGATTAATGTAAAGGATACGTTTTCACCTTTTGATGGGTGTCCTATTTAATTTTAGGCATTAGACGATGTAAGGATATGTTTTCATCCTCGGATGGGTGTCCAATTATTTATTTTGTTTGAACAATACTATGATTTTTAATAAAGTATTTTGTTTATTCTTATGATTCATGTAGTATGGATAATATCATTGTACTTAAGAATTTTATAATATTAAGACCTGAAAAGGAGGCCAGTTCTAATGAACCAGGTGTTATGGGGGTGCTAGGCCATTTCTCACCTTTTCCTTATGTACCCAACTTTTCAAACCCAATAGGAGATTGGGGATTCCTTAGAAATCGAGTCATCCACCCCTTTCTATTTTCCCAGCCCATCCGGGTGGCGACTTCATTTTTTCTAGGTTTAGGCCCATATTCTCTATGGCCCTGAGCCTAACAGTGCACAAGTCGCAAAAACCATTCCACACGAGAGTGGGGGCGAAAATCCCCGCTCACAGTGGCGACTCCACTAGGGATAAGAGAAGTTGATTCCATTGGTCTTTATATTATTCTATTCTTTCTTATTATGATATTATCCATTGCATCATTTGATGCGGAACCCTATGGCAATGAAGGCCTCAACCCCCAACGCACAATTGATAGAAGAAAAACCAAGAACGAAGGAAAAACCACCTTCTAAAGCACCCAATTGCTTAACAAAGCACGAACACTTATAACGGAAGGATTTAGGAAGCTCGAATTAGAAGAACGCCACAATCGAAATTGATAAGTAAATCTAATTCTTGATGCAATCAAAAGAAAAAGAGAATCCACTCCTGTTCTATGATGGCCGAAATTTTCAATAAGAAAATTGAGAATATAATTTGTCATGAAGTGTGCTTACAAGAAAAATAAGGCCCTATTTATACTAAAAGGCCAATAAAATCCGAATACCTAATTCTAATGGGAAAAGGAAAGCTACAAAGTTAAAATCCTAACCCACTAAGGAAAATATAAAGTATGGAAACAAATTAATATTCTGAAATAACTAAATAGGAAACCACACATCCTAACTCACTAAGGAAAATATAAAGTATAAAAAAAATGGCCAAACTAAAATCCTTCAAAATAAGAACATGCCCCACACTATTTGGGCTGTCCATGGGCCTTAAATTACTTCCCAAGGCTGTATATGAACCCCCTATGGACCTTTCTTGCACGTTGGACCTCTTTAGCTAGCCTTTAGCTTCCATATTCACACTAAGCATCATAATCAGCTTTGGTTTGCCTTCTTCAAGCTCTATTGTGTACTTTTCCATTGCCATTTCAGTCACTTCCTTTGAAATTTGATCTTGAACATGCAATCCCTTAGCTGCTCCAAACTTCTTAGCTCTGCTCCTAGTCAATGGCCCCTCTTCAAAAAGATTTGTCCTCAAATCTGCATTATCATAAGGAGATAAATCAGACACATTAAAAGTAGTACTAACACCATACTCACCAGGCAAGTCTATCTTGTATGCATTATCACTGTTCTTTGCCAACACTTGAAATGGACCATCACCACGTGCATCAAGCTTATTCTTCCTTTGATTTGGAAACCTCTCCTTTCAGAAGTGTACCCAAACCCAATACCCAGGAGCAAACACTATCTTCTTGCGTCCTCTATTCGCTCGATCAGCATAGGACTTGTTCTTTTTCTCCATATTAACTTGAGCTTTCTCATGCATAGCCTTCACCAATTCTGTTTTCCTGTCTCCATCTAAACTAACAAGCTCATGTGAAGGTAAAGGAATAAGATCAAGTATAGTTAATGGGTTAAAACCATAAACAAGCTCAAATGGCGAATACCCTGTAGAAGAATGAATAGAACGATTATAAGCAAACTCAATAAAAGGTAAACAATCTTCCCAAGCAGCCAAATTCTTTCCCACTATAGCTCTCAACAATGTACCAAGTGTACGATTAACTACCTCTGTTTGCCCATCTGTATGTGGATGAAAAGTAGTAGAAAACAAAAGCTTAGTTCCTAATCTACCTAAAAAAACTCTCAAAAAATGGGACAAAAACTTAGCATCTCTATCAGACACAATAGTCCTAGGCACCCCATGTAGTCGAACCACTTCTCTCAAGAACCAATCAGCTACAACAATCGCATCATCAGCTTTATGACAAGGAATAAAATGTGCCATCTTACTAAACCTGTCAACAACTACAAAAATGCTATCCCTACCTTTTCTAGTTCTAGGCAATCCAAGCACAAAATCCATGCTAATATCAATCTAAGGTGAACTAGGTACAGGTAAAGGCATATATAGACCATGAGGCATAGACTTAGATTTCGCCTGTCTACAAGCAATACAAGCAAAACACAATCTCTCAACATCCTTACGCATAGACGGCAAATAAAATTGCTCAAATAAGATATCATAAGTCTTAGCTACCCCAAAATGTCCCATCAATCCCCCCACAATGAGATTCTAACACAAGCAAATCACGCATGGAACATTTAGGCACACATAATTTATTTCCCTTAAACAAGTATCCATCATGCCTATAAAAATGAATTAAAAGCTCCATGTTCACATGCAACATACACATTGCCAAATTCAGCATCACCTACATATAAGTCCTTAACATACTCAAAACCAAGCAATTTAGAACTCAACAAAGATAGTAATGTATATCTTCTAGACAACGCATCAGCCACTATATTATCCTTTCCTTGCTTGTATTTAACAACATAAGGGAATTGTTCTATAAATTCTATCCACTTACCATGCCTCTTGTTCAGCTTACCTTGTCCTTCAAGTGTTTGAGGGACTCATGATTGGTATGTATCACAAACTCCTTTGGAAGGAGATAGTGCTGCCACACGTCCAATGCTCTCACCAAGGCATACAACTCCTTATCATAAGTGGAATAGTTCAATTGTGCACCATTGAGTTTCTCACTAAAATAGGCTATGGGCTTTTTCTCTTGCATCAATACAGCTCCAATACCTACACCAGAAGCATCACATTCAATCTCAAATGTACTCTCAAAATTAGGTAATGATAAAATATGAGCGGATGTCAACTTCCCTTTCAGGCAGTTGAAGGCTTTTTGTTGCTCCTCTTCCCATTGGAACCCAACTTCCTTTTTGATTATGCTAGTTAACGATGCTGCAATAGTAGAAAAGTCCTTCACGAACCTCCTATAGAAACTAGCCAATCCATGAAAGCTCCTCACGTTCTTCACACTCTTTGGAGTAGGCCACTCCTTTATAGCTTTCACTTTCTCTTCATCTACTTCAACGCCCTGCACACTCACAACAAAACCAAGAAACACAAGCCTATCTATGCAAAATGTGCATTTCTTAAGCTTGGCATATAAGTTTTCATTTCTCAATACTTCCAAAACTAGCCTAGCATGCTCAACATGGTCATCCAAAGTCTTACTATAAATCAGAATATCATCAAAATAGACTACAACAAATTTGCCCAAATAAGCTCTCAAAACATGGTTCATTAGTCTCATAAAAGTACTAGGTGCATTAGACAACCCAAAAGGCATTACTTACCACTCATATAGACCATATTTAGTTTTAAATGTTGTTTTCCATTCATCACCAGGTTTCATACGAATTTGATGATATCCACTCATAAGATCAATTTTAGAAAAATACCTAGCACCATGCAGCTCATCCAACATGTCATCAAGTCATGGTATAGGATGCCGATACTTCACTGTGATCTTATTTATAGCCCTACAAACAACACACATTCTCCACGTGCCATCCTTCTTTGGAACCAACAACACAGGAACAGCACACGAACTCAAACTCTCTCTAATCAGCCCTTTCTCCAGTAACTCATCTACTTGCTTTTGTATCTCTTTCATTTCCATGGGATTACTCCGGTAAGCTGGTCTATTTGGGATGGTAGAACCAGGCACAAAGTCTATTTAATGCTCAATTCCTCTTAGCGGTGGCAATCCACTAGGTAATTCATCTGGAAACACATCCTGAAAATCCTGCAACAAAGACACAAAACTAGAAGGCAAACTATCAAGCGAAACATTAGTGTCAGCAAACAAAGTTTCTTTGCATCTAATGAGCAATAATGGCTGCCTAATAGACATTGCAAAATTAACCTCTCTCGCTCTTGCATAAAAAGTTTGTTTTGCTCTCCCTTCTTTCTTATTTTCTCTCACCAATGGGCCATTTATTTGTTTTGTTTCTTTTCTGGCCTCTTTTCCCATTTGCTTTTCACTCTCACTCACCTTATCATGTTCTTTCAAACTCCCTTTAATTTTTGAATTGGTAGCCCGAACTTGCCTCTCTGCCTCAATCATCTTTCTTTGATCTTCATACACTTCTAGGGGTGATAATGGAACAAGAGTGACTTGTTTTCCTGCATAGGTAAATGTGTACCTCTTAGAAAACCCATCATGTTGCGCTCTTCAATCATATTGGCACGGTCTGCCCAACAACATATGTCTAGCTTGCATAGGAACTACATCACAATCAACTTCATCTTTGTACCAGCCTATTGAAAATGGTACCCTCACTCGCTTAGTTACTTTCACCTCACCACTATCATTAAACCACTGCAACTTATAAGGATTGGGATGTTTCATACATTATAACCCCAATTTTTCAACCATAGTAGTATTTGCAGCATTAGTACAGCTCCCACTATCAATAATAAGTGTACAAACTTTATTATTCACTAAGCATCTAGTGTGAAAAATATTATCACGATGTACTAGACTTTCCTCTTTCACCTGCATATTCAATGCATGCCTAGCAACTAACAATTCACCACGCTCCGCTAACAAAGTACAATCAACATGCTCATCACTACCAACATTATCATATATAGGAGAATCAAAGTTCCCAACATCATCATTATCATTATCACTAGGTTCAGAATCAGACATAACATCACCATCACCTGTAGCAATCATAACTCTTCTATTTGGACATTGGGATGCAATATGCCCATTCCCTAAACACTTAAAACATTTAATCTCCCTACTAGGAGTGGTAGTGTTAGGCGTACCTGTTTGCTTGTTTGGACCACTAGATGGCCCTTTTCCACTGGAGGTTGCAGCATTGCTTTTCTGGAATGAATTCTTGAACTCCCCTTTCTCTCCACCCCTATTGGTTGAATTTGCCCCACCACTATATTAGGGTCCTCTATAGGACGAATTACACCCAAACACATTTTGTGGTCTCCCATAGCCAATTTTGGTGGAACTCTTGCTCTTTAACCTCTTCTCTATCTTCATAGCTTTATCAACCATCTCCTCCATGGTATTGTTATCATACATGTCCAACTCACTTGCAATATTCTGATTAAGTCCTCCAATAAATCTAGACATCATCCATTGTTCATCTTCCTCAATATTGGCTCTAGCCATGATCATCTCCATCTCCTTGTGGTATTCTTCTACACTCTTGCCACCTTGCACCAGTCATGCTAAGCGATTATAAAGATCCCTATAATAATGAGAAGGGATAAAACTCTGCCTCATCAGGTCTCTCAACTCCTCCCATGCAGGTACAGCTCTCAACCCCTTGCCTCTTCTAGTGGATTTTAGTTGATTCCACCAGAATGTTGCATAACCCTTGAACTCCACAGCTGTAATGTGTGACTTCTTTTCTTCAGAATAATTATGGCACTCAAAAATTTGCTCTACTTTGCGCTCCCATTCAATGTATTATTCAGCATTGTTGTTCCCTCTAAATTCAGGAACCTTCATTTTGATGGAAGTTAAATCATTATCATTGATAGGTGCTTGATAAATTGCAGCTTCTCCTTCTTCAAATCCATAATCAGCCACACGGCCTCTCTCATATGCACCTCTTTGTGCCCTCCTCCTAACTGGCTCTTCTCTCTCTTCAGCTCTTGCTGGTTGTAGAATTCTCTGTGGTAGCCTTATTGGAGCAGGTTGTTGTGCTTGCATTAAGCATTCCATGGACTACTGCAAGCTAGCCAACGTATTTACTATTCTTTCCATATTGTCCTCATTTGCTTGCTTGTACATCTTAAGATCATCTGCAATATCCCGGATACTCATCTCTTCTTTCTCAACAGCTATGCCTTTATCTCTACTAGAATTGCTACTCATTATCTCACAAAACAAAGAACTCACCTTCACTAATTCTTCGATTGCACTTCAGAACAAAGGCTCATAATTCAATCACCAAGCATGTTCAAGGGAACTAGAACCTAAATCCTAGAATGACACCTAGAAAGAAACTTGACAAATTTGGAGGCAACACAAGAAAATTTTGTCACACGATTATATCAACCAGAATATAGAATCAAACAAATAATACTCTAGCAATGTCACGGAATCAAAACGGTAGCTCAAACAAGAAATAGAAACAAAGAGGTAAAAAATTATGATGAATCTAGTCAAAATGTATCAAAACCAACTCACCTTAGCAAGTTAGTTTATGGACCTAATAATTCTACCCAAGAAAGCTAGTATCAAGACTCCTCAAGAATTCAATTTTGAAAAGGAAACTTCCAAATCAACAAGAAAAAAATGTAATAAAACAGCCCCTCAATTGACCGAAATTGGTGGCAAAAATTTTGATTACTTTCAACCTGATTCAAAACGATTCTAATACCTTAAATTACTATAAATGCAAAGAAATTTTGTTGAAGTGATTTTGTACTCTTTTTTTTTTTTAGGATATGGTCACTATCCTTGGATCACCAACTAAACACAAAGCCTTCCATCCAATTTATACCCAATTTGGAATAAGAAAAATGTATTTCGAATCAAAAGGCAAGAACACAATTTAAAAATTGATCAAAGAATTCTATAACCCAATTCAAAAATCCAATTAGAACCCTAACGGAACAACTAAAACAACCCTAGAAAGACAGATAGATAAAGATTTAACTGTAATTGGCTCTGATACCAAATGATGCGGAACCCTATGGCAATGAAGGCCTCAAACCCCAACGCACAATTGATAGAAGAAAAACCAAGAATGAAGGAAAAATCACCTTCTAAAGCACCCAATTGCTTAACAAAGCACGAACACTTATAACGGAAGGATTTAGGAAGCTCGAATTAGAAGAACGCCACAATCGAAATTGATAAGAAAATCTAATTCTTGATGCAATCAAATGAAAAAGAGAATCCACTCCTGTTCTATGATGGCCGAAATTTTCAATAAGAAAATTGAGAATATAATTTGTCATGAAGTGTGCTTACAAGAAAAATAAGGCCCTATTTATACTAAAAGGCCAATAAAATTCGAATCCCTAATTCTAATGGGAAAAGGAAAGCTACAAAGTCAAAATCCTAACCACTAAGGAAAATATAAAGTATGGAAATAAATTAATATTATGAAATAACTAAATAGGAAACCACACATCCTAACTCACTAAGGAAAATATAAAGTATAAAAAAAATGGCCAAACTAAAATCCTTCAAAATAAGAACACGCCCTAAACTATTTGGGCTGTCCATGGGCCTTAAATTACTTCCCAAGGCTGTATATGAACCCCCATGGACCTTTCTTGCACGTTGGACCTCTTTAGCTAGCCTTTAGCTTCCATATTCACACTAAGCATCATAATTAGCTTTGGTGTGCCTTCTTCAAGCTCTATTGTGCACTTTTCTATTGCCATTTCAGTCACTTCCTTTGAAATTTGATCTTGAATATGCAATCCCATAGCTGCTCCAAACTTCTTAGCTCTGCTCCTAGTCAATGGCCCATTTGGAAGCACCAATGGATCCTTACCTCGTGGCTGGTTCGTATCATCATTTAGATTGCATTTGTCTGCGTGAGTTAGGATGCCCATGTTACCCATGTTGTGTCATGTAAGGGATACCATACTTTCACTTAAGGTATGGAGATCGAGCATGGCATAACCACTCAAAGCCTTGTACCTTTTGGTATATACTTGTTATGGGAACGTAAAACCTTCCAACCTAAAGACTTAAGCTCAAGTAATTGACCTAGTTATTTTCCTTAGGTTTTACCCCAAATACTTGTTGTTTAACTATGATTGATATATCTTGGTTTGAACCATAACTTATTTGGTTCATTCTTTTTCTAATATGACCTGCCTATATTGTAAGCTAAAAAATAATTCCTTTCCTTTAAGATCCAAAAGAATAAAACTATTTTCAAAATTTTCAAGAAGGTCTTTGTGTAGACCCTTAATTTTTGACTAAGTCCAGTCCAATATTTTAAAATAAGTCTGAAATAATTTTTGTGGTATTTATTAATTATTTTAATACTTATTTTAATATTTATTTTATTATCTAAAATTTATTTTACTTATTTTTTAAAAAATATACATATATAAAAAAATAAATAAAAAATAAAAAATCAGAAAGACCAATAGGTGAGTGGCACACGACAAGGCAGTTCACCGCAGGCTGAAAGGGCCTTCTGCGAATTGGCTTAGGCCAATTTGTCACTGGTGCAAGCTACGACAAATTGGCTTGCCCCAATTCACCACACGTGCAAGCTACGGCGAATTGGACAGCGCCTCACAAGCTCTCACCCGATTGTTTGCATCCCAGCCTCGTTGCTCTCCTGTTGCTAACGTTTCAGCGGCCCGTGCTAGCACGTTGGCCAATTTTTGCTAAAATTCTATTTTTACTCTGAAACGTTAATAAATTTCCTAAATAGTTTTAACTTCCTTAACATATTAGGTTTTATTGTAAATTTCTATAAATAGTAGTCTTAAACATAGAAATAGGGACGACAAAAATTACTCAAGAATTACTATTGGACTTTTAAACTTTGAAGCAACCCGAAGAAACCAAGAACAAAAGAACACTCCCATCCACAAGGCAACAAGGGTGTGTTGTCTTGATCAAATCTTCCCCAGAATTCCAACTGTGCAATTGTGGTGGAGCCAACAAACGATGGTATTTTCTAAATCAATTTATTATAACATACTTTTAATAGTTTTAACATGGAACATGCATGATATTTATTTAAAATTGAATATAGTAGCCTATTAGCATGAATTCTTCCAAATACATGATTATTTAGTCAGCATGCTAATATCTTTGTTTAAAGTTTTTTTGTGATGTCACTTAATTTTTCTCAAATATTATTAACAATAGCTTGTTCAACTTCAAAACTTTGACCATTATTTTTTCCAAAACCCTAATTTATAAATTTCAAAACCCTAATTGCATGGTTTGAGCCCTAAACCCTAATTAATTCTTTTTTTCAAAATCTTTACAGTAGCTTAATACTTAAAGAATAATTATAATAATATTAGTTTCTCCAAACCCTAAAACCATAGTTTTTGAATATAAACCCTAAAACTTTAGAACCCTAATCCTATTTTTAAAAAAGGGAAATCCTAAACCCTAATCATATTTTCCTAAACCATAATTCATAAAACTGTGAGCAGAGACTTTTGTCCCCACTCCCGGTGGAATGGTTCTTATGACTTTGGCACTATTTAGGCTCGGGACCTTAGAGAACACGGGCCTAAGCCTGGAGAAAATGGAGTCGCCACTCGGACGGGCTAGAAAAAAAAAAGAAAGGGGTAGATCACTCGATTCCTAAGGAATCTCCAACCCCCTAATAGGTTAGGAAAGCTGGGTACATGTGGGGAAGGTAAGAAATAGCCCAGCATCCCTACAATGCCGGTTCATTGAAACTGACCTCCTTTGCAGGTCTTAGTATTATAAAATTCTTAAATATAATGATATTATCCATACTACATGCGATCATAAGAATAAATAAATGAAGTAATAAATGTATAAAAATTTTGGAAACTAGCTTTTAAGGTTGTAGGTTTTGGTGTTAAAAATTAAGATTTTAGGGTTTAAGATTTAGAAAATAGGGTTTTAGAATTTTAAGGAACTAATGTTTTTTTTAAAAGAATAATGCTATTGTGTGATTTTGGAAAGAAGAATTAATTATTGTTAAAGCTTTTGATACTTGAAAAAATAAGGCTACTGGATGTTTGAATTAGACATTAGGTTAGGGTTTTAAGAAAACAGTCAATTTTTTTGTGCTTTTAGAAAAGTGTAATTAGGGTTTTCGATTTTAAAAATATGTTTTACAAGTATTAAGGCATTAGGGTTTTGAAAAATAGATTTTAGGGTTTCAAATAGTGTTTGGATGGTAAGTAGAACAATTGATCATCTATTGCACGTTTAAACAATTAATCCAATTGTGATGAGACTACTATAAACATAAACAAGTAAATAGAGATTCAAACCTTCGTTGATGGTTCCACTACAATATTGAATTTTGGTTGAACAATAACAAAGACAGCGTAGGCTGCCTTTGATGGAGTGTTTGTTGCCTCTTGATCTTTAAGCTTGAGATTGTCAATCCACTACCAAAAGGAATTCCGATAGTTATTAAATAAAATTCCAAAAGTCCTAATTCCAAAAGTCTGATCTCCTTCTCCAAAAAATCAAAAGTCCAAAGTCCCAAGATCAGAAGTCCAAATAATTGCTAAAAATTCCTTTCTATGTGTTTTGATGTGGTATTTATAAGAAAAATAAAAAACCTAATACTAATTAGTTAAGGAAATAAAAACCATTTAGGAAATAAAATTAAAAATCAAAACCAAGTAGAATAGGGTTTCAGAAAAAATTCTGCTGGCAAAATTTCATGAGGGCTAGGCGCGAGCTAGTCGCAAGCTGGATACAGGCTAGTCACAGGCTGGGCGAGGGCCACAGGCCAGTTTATCACAGGAAAAACCTGCGATGAATTGGCGTATGGCCAATTCACCGTAAGTCTTTCCTGCGACGAATTGGCTTGTGGCCAACTTAACGTAGGTTTTTCCTGCAGCAAATTGTCCCAAGCCCATTCGTCTCCAGCGATAAAAAATTTCATCGTCGATTTTGACCATCGCCAATTTTTATTTTTAATTTAATTTTTATCTTTTCTTCTACTTTTTTTTATTTTTTTTATTTTAATTAAAAATAAATACTATAAGTAATAAATATTATTAAAAATACCACAAAATTATTTTGGCCTCTTTTAAAAATAACATACTGGACTGGGTCAAAAATTAAGGGTCTATAGTTTGCCCTCTGCTTGAATGATCTAAGACTTTTAGTAGAAGAGAGTGAAAAGCAATATGACTTTGAGTAGATTTTGGATGAGGATGGGTTCTGGACCCAAGATTTGAGACTGAATTCGGTTTGGGTACATGGACCTGAGATAGAATTTGATTTGGGTACATGGACCTGAGATTGAATTTGATTTGGGTACTTGGACCCAAGACTAAATTTGACTGACCTTTTATCAGATGAGAATTCTGACTTAACTGGTTGTTCCATTCTTCAATGGATTGTATGTCTTTACCCACCAAAAATGGATCTTTATACATGGGAGATTGGGTCTTTTCCCTTACAATATGGATCTTTATCCATTGGAAAATTGGGTCTTTACCCTTGAAACATGGATCTTTATCCACTGGAGGTGGGATCTTTACCCTTGAAACATGAATCTTTATCCATTGGAGATCGGGTCTTTACCCTTGAAACATTGATCTTTATCCATTGGAGATCGGGTCTTTACCCTTGAAACATGGATCTTTATCCATTGGAGATCGGGTCTTTACCCTTGAAACATGGATCTTTATCCATTGGAGATCGGGTCTTTACCCACGGTACATGGATCTTTGTCCACTGGAGATCGGGTCTTTACCTTTGGAACATGGATCTTTATCCAGTGGAGATTGGGTCTTTACTCTTGGAACATGGATCTTTATCCAGTAGAGGTCGGGTCTTTACCCTTGAAACATGGATCCTTATCCATTGGAGCTCAGGTCTTTACCCTTGAAACATGGATCTTTAACCATTGGAGATCGGGCCTTTTATCCTTGAAACATGGATCTTTATCCATTGGAGATCGGGTCTTTACCCTTGAAACATGGATCTTTATCCATTGAAGATCGGGTCTTTACCCTTGAAACATGGATCTTTATCCATTGGAGTTCGGGTCTTTACCCTTGAAACATGGATCTTTATCAACTGGAGATCGAGTCTTTTACCCTTGAAATACGGATCTTTATCAACTGGAGATCAGGTCTTTACCCTTAAAACATGGATCTTTATCCATTGGAGATCGGGTCTTTACCCTAAAAAAATGGATCTTTATCCATTGGAGATCAGGTCTTTACCACTAGAACATGGATCTTTATCCACTGGAGGATCTTTATCCACTGGAGGTCGGGTCTTTACCCTTGGAACATGGATCTTTATCCATTGGAGGTCGGGTCTTTACCCTTGAAATATGGATCTTTATCCATTGGAGATCGGGTCTTTACCCTTGAAACATGGATCTTTATCCATTGGAGATCGGGTCTTTACCCTTGAAACATGGATCTTTATCCATTGGATATCGGGTCTTTACCCTTGAAACATGGATCTTTATCCATTGGGGGTTTTTACCCTTGAAACATGGATCTTTATCCATTGGAGATCGGGTCTTTACCCTTGAAACATGGTCTTTATCCATTGGAGATCGGGTCTTTACCCTTAAAACATGGATCTTTATCCATTGGAGATCGGGTCTTTACCCTTGAAACATGGATCTTTATCCATTGGAGATCAGGTCTTTATACATGAAACATGGATCTTTATCCATTGAAGATCGGGTCTTTACCCTTGAAATATGGATCTTTATCCATTTGAACTTTTGTCATATATTGGCTTCAACGCTTCTAGCTAGACTGATCTTTTGTCTTTTGCATCTTCATTCTTTTGATAGTTCTAATGTTCCATTCTTTTTTGTTCATCTATTTGTAAAAAAATTCATCTACTTTTTAGCTGGCCAATTCATATCTTTTCCTTAGCCCCTGTGTGCAAAATATTGGAAGTGAGTCTCAAAATGTTTTGTACATGCATAAACTCAAAAATTGAAAGGAGAAATTTGCCCCCTGTGTAGGCTCAAACCCATGATTTTTTATATGAGGCTTTGGTTGATGTTTGTACATTGTCTAGCTCATCAAACAAGCATGCATTTCTTCTATCTTTTGCAAAATTACTGGAGCTTCCTTACGCAATGGGCTTTCCATGCCCCCTGATTCCATATCCGCTTTATGAATGCTTCATAGAATATTACTTTTTATTTTTGTCAAAGAAAAATGGAGTTTGATATGCTCATGTATGCATAATATGCATGAATAATACTTACAGTGGTTCCATTGACTCACAGAACGAGGTGCTCAGCTGAAGTGTTCTCATTGACTCCTTCTAGATGCTCGTTCAGGTCTCACAAAAGGCTTAGCTTTATGGCTTTTATCTTAAAGATGTTGAAAACATGAGTAGTGAGGCGCAAGTAGCATAGTCAGGGATTCATCCATTTTGGACTATCAATCAGCATGTCAATTGGTAGCTTCTTCATAACTTTGCAAATAATTCTTTACATTGCTCAATGTGTCCTTCGAGGTTCGACTGTTCAACATATTTCTCTAAACTTAAAAGTTTTTATAACAAGAAAATAATTTTTTAAAAATAAAATGTTGACTTTGTCAAATCAATGTCATTGTACCTCAGGACTTGATTTTTAGAATTAACATATCTGTAACATGACAACCCTAGTTACCATACTAAACTTAGGAATCATTTCTATTTGAGAAAGAACTATTGCACTTCAGATAGGCACATAGACATTACTTAGTCAAAGGTCTCATTTGAGTTTGAATATTGTCTATCTCATATGCATGCATATCCAAACTATCTCCACTAATAGACTCTACCTACAAGGAGAGATCAACAGGTCTTTGATAGGCTTGAAATGGGGTCTATAAGGGTCATGGTTAAATGAAAGCCATTTTGAGATTGGAGCTGATGTGGCACAATGAAAAAACCTTCACACTATAAACTGCTTGTTGTAACTTTAGACAGTTGGGAGCATGAAAAGATAGAGCTTTTAACATTCTTCTTTCTTTTTGACATGAATCTGGATCTTGATTGGGATAGTCTTTTCCCTTATAAAAGGTTGATACCCACATTCCTTTATTTTTTCTTTTCCCTTTTCTTTCTCTTTCTTTTTCTTACTCATTTGGTCCTTCTTTCCTATATGACTGTCAAGTACAAGACTTTTAAGAACTGGATGACCTTTCTCCTTTTTCTTTGATTCTGATTAAATCTTTGGTTGGATCGGACCAATTCAAGTCAAACTGTTCTTATAAACCAAATGGAATCCTTTTTGCTGCTTTAGGTAAAAGAGAACTCGGCTGGCTTTCTGAACCGTTTTGGGTTATATTTTCTTTTATTATTTTTTTCTTTTATTTCTTTTTTCTTTTCTTTTTTTCTTTTTGTTTTTTTCTTTTTTTTTTGGGCCTGGCTCCAAAAGTGTTGTCTTGTTTGTACCAACTTGGGTTCTAATATTGGATGAGTGGAGTGACATAAGTCTTCTTTAACAGGGATAAATTATTTGTTACTTTGATGTTATCTTGATAGATTGGAGATATTAGGTGAACTTCAACTACCCTTATGGTCTTGAGAATTTCAACTATCCTTACGGTCTTGGCTATGCATTCCATTCTTTAATCTTCTTGCCTTTTCACCTTAGTGATCATAAGACTTATCAAAAGCATCACAACTGCTCAGTGTAGTTTATTGGGGTTTGTAAGCCAATGAAAAGAAAGCTAAAATTTTATGAAGGCTTAAAGGGACAACTAGGGATTGATATTTAATTGAGTGGATGCTAGTTGTTGGCTTGTCATATAATGCCTAGATCATCTCTCCCTTAAATAAGTAGAGTTCAATTTCACCTCGAAAGTTTGTCAAAGCATATTCTAAGATTGACAATGACCTTGACAAAGATCATTATGTAGGAGCCCTCTCTAATTAAGCATACACAAGTCAATGCTATAGAGCAATTTCCTCACCTAGTAAAGTCATTCAAGTCATGATGCATAAATATATTAATTCATGAATCATCAAGCTAGATTCCTCATTGGTTGAGCACCAAAATGAGCAAAGACCAATAAAACTTTAATGAAAATAATTTATTCAAGCAACTTTTAAATTTTAAAAACATAATTATTCCAATTAAATATTAAAGAAAGAATAAAACAACACTCCAATCTAATGGAAGTTTGTTGAACAAAATTTCTCCTCATTCCACATCTTCAATATGCTGGTGGTGGCACTCTTTTGAACCTTGGCAAAGGATTATCTTTTGTGTTGGGCTTATCTGGCTAAAGCAGCTTACCACTGTCAATTAAATTTTGGATCTCATGTTTTAGCCTCTAGCATTTGTCTGTCTCATGTCCTTGTGTCTGATCAAATTCACAAAAGGCTTTAGTATTAAATTTTAGGGGTAAAAGATTTGGCAAAGGTCGAGGGGCCAATGGCTGTAATAGTCCCTTCTTTTATAGCTTGTTGAAGACCCAAGACAAAGGCTTCCCTAGATCTAAAAATTGCCTTCTATTTGCTTGACCAGTCGCATTAACATCAACTTCTTTTTGTGTGCTTTGATTGCCCGACTGGTAGTTCCCTTTCTCATTCCTTCTTTCTGAAAAGTGATTCTTCTCCCTTTCCCATTCTTCAATTTACAGACCAGCTTGGAGAAGATCTTTGAAATCCTGGATGAGTGTATGAAACATCCTCTCATGAAGACTAGGCAACACCCCTCTAACAATCATTCTTATTTGATTACATTCATCAGGCCTCTTCCTGAGCAATGCAGCCTTATTCCCCCTGTAACACCCTCATACCCTATATACGTACAATACATATTTTCAGCATATGTAAAATACGCATATACGGTATAAAAATATCACAGACAGATTTAATAAAAATTTTCACATTTCTGTTTTAAGATTTCAAATACTAATATATAAAATAAATAGTATATAAATATTCTTTGCTTGTTATAGGAATCCAAAATAAATATTTTATATGAAAATCTCTGGAAAAAATTCGCCAGAGTTTTGTTTGTAATTTGGACGTTCCCAAAATTCAGCAAACCACAACCTGCATAAAGTAAACACTCCCAATAAAAATCAATTCACCATTTCACCAATACTTCTCAATTTCTCCATATTTTCTCAAAATACTTATATATAGATATATAAATTAACAATACATATAAAATCTCATCTGAACAAATTATTCAAAACATTCTTTACAATTTACATTATATACTTCCAAAAACATATCATAACATATATAATATCAAAATACATTGTAATATCAAATATCTACATGCTGACAACTGGCTCTGATCTTGATGTACCCAAAAATAACTCTTCAAGCTCAATAAATACAAACCTAGACCTAACCAGGTCTAGTAGAACTATCCGGCTCTACCAAATCATCCATGACACCTGCGCGACGAATTACAATCGCGCTAAGCCGAAGCCTAGTGGTACAAACTTTGATAATAACAATAAAACTCAATGCAATGTCAATGCACAATGAAATTAGAAGTCACATCATTCTACTTTCTTATATTTTTCAAATATTTCATAATCACAACTCATAGTATTATATTGCTCAATTGTATCACAATTCATAATTCACATTAAAGCAAAGACAAGCATGGGCCTAAAATGATCTAATATGTTATTCAAATTTCAGAGTTACTACTTTGGTCCATAATGACACCATGTTTCTAGCCCCGTAGGCAATATATCCATGGATAATGTAACAGCCCCAGTCTCTTGGACCTCAACACGACTAGACCCTTAGGCCCCAGTATCTTGGTCCTCAACCCGGCTAGACTGCTACAGTTTTTGAGGCTTATGACCCAGTCTTTTCACCATTCCAGCGTTTAGCCCATAGGCAATCATAGGCATGCCGCCAAACCCAAAACTCTAAAAATTGAATAACATACTAGGCACACAATTTATTCATTTTTCTCATTATTAATCTCTTTCTTTTTGTCACATATTCAATCTAGGTACATTGCCTTATTTTCACATTTTTTTCACTTTTCTCATTTTTCTCATTTTTCACATCTTTCTCATTTTTCTCATTTTTCACATCTTTCTCATTTTTCTCATTTTTCTCATTTTTCTCATTTTTATCAACATCAATTCATTTCATTATTCCACATATCTCATTTTTACATTCACAACACATTACCCAATTACTTTGGATATTTTCACATAATATACATATTTCACATGTTACACAAATCGCCCATTATCAACGGCTTTTCACAATGCATTTAACACATATATGACATTACAAATATCATAGCATATTATTCATACACAATCAATGAACTAAGTAGCTTAACACAGTTTTCAACTAAAATGTGTTAAGTCCAAATGTTATGCAAATATAGACATTATATTCAAAGTTTGTACATACCTCCATTAGCAACCCAAAGCAAGCTTAACACAACCTCCAATCCTATCCTTCCAACTTGCCTTTCACAACTTAGATGAAGCAAATCAACCTCCCTCAATGCCTATACAAAATGTGATCATACATAATCATTTAATATCACATTCTATGGTATTCTCAACATCAAACCATAATTAAACATCACTCTAAACCAAATCCCAAAATTAAGCTTCACCTCACTTTAACTTTGAAAAACCATATCAAGCCATTTAAATTAGTGTTTTAAGTTTATTAATATCATTAGAAACATGTTTTAGCATGTTTAAACCAATTACATTAATTAACCACATGCTTATGTCCAAAACCCTAAAATGGCATAACATTCACCATTGAAGGATCTCCATTCCAACTCAATCCAATTATCATTTCAATCTTATTTCTACCACTTATATCATTGAATAACATGAGTTAAGCATTAAAATCAAATAATTAATCATTCTTTGAAAATTCACTTTTCCAAAACCCTAAATCAATACTGCCATTCTCAAACTCCAACCAAATACAATCAAATCCAATATTTGCCTTTAAAATACTTGTTTATGAATCAAAACAACACATTTGGAACCAATTTGCACAATTAAAGCTCATGTTTCCCCAGACTCAAAAGTTCCATAACCCTAAATTCTCTCTCTTCACCATTCTTTAACCAAACTCCATCATCTCTTCAATCTAAACTTAGAATCATTGTTAACTACCCAAAATAACATCATACACACCAATTCCAACAATTATAATATACTATATCAAAATTCAAATTTTCACATAATACAAATTTCCAAGGAATTCAAAGAAAAGAGTCGGAAACTTACTAGTTTTGGATGAAATTACCAAAAATTCACTTGAAACTTGTTAAATCCTTCAATTTATGGAGTATGGAAGAATCAAATTCATGCTCCAAACTCCCATGGAAAACGTCCTAAAGGAAGAAGAAGAAGAAGAATACTTTTTTTGAATATTTCTTTTCCTTTTCATCTTTTTGTTAACCATATATATATTAAAATAATTTAATAATTAATTAATTAATTATTTATTTAATAAATTAAAAGTCCTAAATTCCCTCTTCCATTAAAAAATAATTTATTTTTAAATTATTTTATTAATTTTGAATTTCTAAGATTTAATTACCAAAATACCCTTTTACTTTGACTTTTCTTTTAAAAAGTGTTGACTTTTATATGTTGTATATATTTTACTTATATATCGCATATATGTTCTACTTTTTCAATTAAAACTCCTTCATTTTTCATTTAAAACCATTAATTTAATTTATCCATTTAAATTATAATTTATTTTATCAAATTTTCAAAAATTAGAACTTTTCAAAAATTTGAGATATTACACATATGCACAAGTAATGTGTATCTTATATATACATCAAATGTACCTTATATGTGTATTAAATATTAAGTATGTAATGTATTAATCCAACATATACAATTAATATACCATATGTATATGTTATATATACTCTAGATATATATATTGAGTATATACAATTTTATATCTCCAAAATCACGGATGTTACAATTTTCTCCCCCTTAAATAATTTCGTCCTCGAAATTATCCAGTATGATAATAAATCATCCAAATCATTATTTTACCAACTTACATAATTTCTATTCTCCCCTTTAGGTTTATTCTTAATTTCCTTTTTATCATTCCCTAACACATCATTATACTGTCTATTTACTCAAACAATCACAACAAATTATCATATCATCAATCGAATTGTCATTAGACAAAAATTAGTTCTTCTCTTTAATATATATACCCACACACTTATTGCATTCAAAATATTTGATCACTTTATTATCTTAAAAATGTACTCTCATCACCTTAAATTCAAATGTTGATAACTTTTATTTTAACACAATAATTTTACACATCTTCACTTTGATCCTACTCTTTATACAATTATACAATAGCAAAATCTTATTTCCTTAATAATATTCATTCCCATTATACTATAACTAATATTTTTGTCTTATAATTATTTGAAACTAATATAACTTAGCTCCTTTCATATGCATATACATATCAGAATCCTATATTAAGCACATTATCATATAACTTGCATATTCTTAATACAACTACACACATTGAATTTCAATAAATACTTGTAAACTTATTACATTTCGGATCAATTGATCTAACTATCACAATATGACCATCACAACCTTATTCTATTCTGACCAACCTTTAGTCTATTTTAAATTCATCAATCTGGCTTCAATTCATGACCTAATTCTATTAGGTCAAATTTATTCTCAAATTTTAATTCTCTTCGAATTCATCATTATAGATAATATTCACTTCCCATAGTCTCATTTACTTTACACATCATTTTCATCAACTTATTCATTTTATATCACTTTCAAACACATTTATTATAACTCTTACTCACATTTCTTATAGTTACCCTATTTACACAAATCACTTTTCTTACACATCATTTAAAGCTCATCATATTTTTACAATTCTCTTTTATTTCCACACTTTCTATAATTATAAATAAATTTCTAGTATAAAATTATAAGATATAACTATGCAAACCATAAGTCTTGACCATGTTTCTTGAAGCATAACTATTAATCTCACCAAAACTATCCAACGGTTATGCCATAATAATGGTCACGCCTGTGGCTTATAAATAAATACTGCTCCTCTATCATTTTTCTTCAAACATTTTCAATCACAATGTTAAGTTCATATCGCAAAATCACATATTCATTTTCTAATCTTTTGCTACACAAAAAAATTAACATGTTTCAGATCTGTTTCGAAGAAATTTACTCTTATTCACTTGATCATCATTAGCCTAACTCATATTTCAACAATATTATCATTAACATCTCTTACATAAACACATTCGTTCATATGCTAATTTACACAATTTCCATTTATTACTCCATTCTAATCTATCTCTTATAAAAATTTTCATTCATATATGTATATATATATATATATTTTCCATTTCCATACTTTTTTTTTCATCATACTTTCATTTTCCTTACAATCTCTCATATATACGCATATACTTTGGGCCCAAAACGCTATACAATCATCAAGTTTAGTTGTTACAATAACAATTTCACCGTCAGCACTGTTTGGGTCCATTCTCAATCTCAATTCATCACATGACCTAACTCTACGTAGGTCAAGACCTAATTTCTTTTAGGTCTATTAATACATGCAATATCATTCTCAATATCTCCAGACACATATTTGTATAAGGTAGTAAACACTCGATAAAATTTTTTTAATCATCCACTTACACCTTCGTAAGTCATAATCACAATGTGACTTACTTTCCACATTTTCTTACATATCATATTTGTGTTCATATAGAAAAAAAATCTTATCACACAAATCATACAATTATGCTCAATTCCTCTCTTACATTCAACCTATACAAAGTTAGCATTTATCACCTTTCAGAGAATATTATCATTTCTCATTCTTTTGACATTTCTTAGGTTATTCATCAATTCAACATATATATACACTCTGACCGCAACATAATTAATATCTTCCTTATTTAATCGCCCATCTCTTAAATAAGTTTCTTATTATATATATATATATATGTTTTAACACCTCACATAAATCTTCGTCACATTTCCAATGTGACATCTCTCTCACATTTTTTTATGCATTTATCATACCCTTCATATCCCTTTTCATCATTTCCAATGCAATTACCTAAAGTAACTCATTTTTACTTACTTAATCATTTCCCTTTTATTTCATAACAAATTTCTATATTATCAACCACATTAAACGTTACATGATATTTTCATAAATAATATTACTCATTCAAAATTACTCCCATGCTTATTAAACATTAAACTATCAACATCTAAACAATCTTCATCAAAATTCTCTTGCAACTCTAAATTTCCAACTTACTACTTTACTTAAACTTCATTCTATTAATCTCATTTTCAAGAGCTAACTTTATAAACTTTATTTTTATATTAATATAACATCAAAACATATCACTTTCACAATTATGGAAACCCATTTCAAAAATTCAAATTTCATATATTGCAACCAACAACATGAACCTCACCAAATCTCGTCCATGTCACATTTTCAATCTTAAAATCATAACATTTACATATAAACAACACTAATTTATTTGATTACACTAATTAACATCATCCATTTAGATACTTTAATTTTACACACTCAACCCTAATTTATGCATCATTGTTCCATAATAAATAATTCGCTATCATATATGATTTCACTCTTTGATTTTAATTATGAACTCTTTGTTGCAAATTATTAAAAACTCCATATTCCTTCTATACTTATACCCATATTCATATAAATTTTTATAATTTTCTTCATTCATTTTGATCCAGGAGGATCTTACAATAAATAATAATAATATTAATATAATAATATTTATTATTATTATTATTATTATTATTATTATTATTATTATTATTATTATAACCGTATAAAAATTAATGGTTTAGAAAAGGTTTTGTTATAACCTTTAATTACTTATGGTTTAAAACTAATTTGATTATAAGCCATTAAACATTTATGGTTTATAATCATTTGTCATATTTAGTTTTGTTATTTTAGGATTTGAAACTTGTACATATATCTGAATTCTTTAATCAATTAATCAAGCAGTTTAGAAATAAATTCTATTCTTATTTTCTATTTCTTATTCTCTCATATAACTTCTCCTCTCATTTAAACAAGTTGACTTCCAAAGAGAAGCAACGATTCTTATTCTTATTCTTATTCTTATTCATTAAAAGGTTCTATCGCCTAAAAGTTTTGGATCAAGTGGTATTAGAGCAACAGATCTAATAAGGAGATTGTGGTTTATGGTCCTAACTCGCGACCAACGCAAAACTTTTGGAGAAGAACTTGTAGGTCCTTTACTTGTACATCGAAGGCCAAAATCCAAGAGAGGAAAAATGAGTGACGAGAATAAAATAGAAACACCAAATGGTGATGGTGACAGAATCACCAAACTTGAACAACAAGTTGAAAGCTTAGTAGCTTCAATTGCTAAACTCACTGAGAGTTTAAATCCTACAAACAACCCAAATGTATCCTCTTCTAAAAGAAAAGAGAAACTTTTTAAGGGTAAAATTACTGAGGAGAGTGAAGAAGAAGACAACTCTAACTCAGATGTAGAACTTGAAGAAGCTGAGTATACAAATTCGATGGCTACCTTAAAAGTTGATTTTAAGATAGACATTCTTATTTACAAAGGTGATGTTAATGCTGAAATATTTGACAACTGGATTGACACATTAGAAACTTATTACACTTTGTATAAGTATTCTAATGTAGAAAAGATAAAATTTGCAAGTCTGAAACTTTCAAGTCATGCTCTTACCTGGTGGAAGTCCTATCGGAAGAGGCATGATACATCAATAGTAACTTGGAAGAAATTCAAGACATTACTTAGAAATCAATTTTATCCAGTTGGATATGAAGAAGAAAAATGGTACAGGTGGCAGCATTTTAAATAAAAATTTGGGCAGACAGTTCAGGAATATACTACTGAATTTCATAACCAAGCCTTGGCGTTAGATATTGATGCTGAGGACTATGATGTGTTCATGAAGTATACTGGGGGTCTAGCCAAATATATTCGAAGAGAATTAAAATTATTCACGGTAGAAACTATTGAGGATGCTACTGTGAAAGCAATCGCTATTGAGGCGAAAAATAAGAGAATGGACAATAAGGATTCCAATAGGAAATCCAATAATAAAACTGACTGGAAAGGTAAAGGAAAAGACATCAAGAGCAGTTCAAAGAAGAAAAATTATTGCGATCATTGTGAAATTAGTGGGCATACAAAAGATAAATGTTGGATACTACATCCTGAGCTACAACCAAAACACAATAAAGCCAATCAAAGTAGAAATGAAAAGAAATCTACCTTGATTTCACAAGAAGTAGAAGAGCTTTCAGATGTGAAACAACCTGATACTACACTTGCCCTAATGACAGGATCAGCAGAAGACATGGAAGCTGACATTCGAGAAAGATTGTTTCACGTGAATATCCAAGTGAAACAAAGTGTTGTTCAAGCTATTATTGATCCCGGAAGTCAGAAGAATATTATTTCAGAAGCTCTAGTGAGAAAAGTGGGTCTAGAGACTACACCACATCCTAAACCTTATCCTCTAGGCTGGATTCAGAAAGATGTAGAAATGAAGATCACAAAACAGTGTACCTTCAAATTTGCTATCACTAATCGATTTATAGATGAGGTAACCTGTGAAGTAGTTCCTTTAGATGTATGCCAAGTTATATTGAGCAGTCCATATTTATGGGATAGAGATGGCATTCATTATAGACGACTTGAAAAATATCGTCTTGTGAAAGATGGAAAAGAGTTCCACGTTAATGCTTCTAAACCTCAGAACCCACACAGTCTGTTAACAGCTACCCAAGCTAAAAGGTTAGTTAATTCATGTGGACGGTTTGTCTTACTGATGATTCAGCCTAAAGAAAATATATCGAGAGCAGTTACACTGTCAACAATTTCTTTGTCACCATCACAGCTCTCAGATGTTGAAAAATTACAACAAGAGTTTAAAGACTTATTTGGGACTGTGCAAGGGTTAACACAACATAGAACTGTGGAGCATGAGATCCATTTGGTAGGGGATTCACCATTACCAAATTTAGGTTTGTATCGCACCTCTTTGATAGAATCATCAGAGATCAAAAAGCAAGTCCAAGAACTTCTTGAACAGGAAGTTATTAAACCTAGCAGTTCACCATGTGGTTCACCTGTATTGCTAGTGCCTAAGAAAGACGGAGGTTGGCGAATGTGTGTTGACTATAGAGCGCTTAATAAGATCATTATTAAGAATCGTTATCCTTTACCAAGGATTGATGATTTACTAGATAAATTACATGGTGCTCATTACTTTACGAAACTTGACCTAAAGTCTGGCTATCACCAAGTTTGGATCTGTGAAGAAGACACTTGGAAGACAGCATTCAAGACAAAACAAGGTTTGTTTGAGTGGTTAGTTATGCCATTTGGCCTATGCAATGCTCCAGCCACCTTTATGAGGTTAATGAATAATATTCTCCGACCTTTTATTGATGAATTCGTCACTGTGTACTTGGATGATATTTTAATATTCAGTATCACATGGGAGGATCATTTACAACATATTACTCAAGTTTTGGAAGTTCTAAGAGTAAATCAACTTCACCTTAATGGTAAGAAGTGTGAATTTGGGAAGCAAAATCTTACCTACTTGGGTTTTATAGTTGGTGCAGGAGAATTGAAAGTAGATCCAGAAAAGGTAAAAGTAATTTCACAATGGCCAACACCCAAAACTGTAATTGAAGTTCGAAGTTTCATCGGTGCATGTCAATATCTGCGAAAGTTTATTCGACATTTTTCACAGATTGCAACACCATTACACTCTCTTACTAAGACTAATCAAAAGTTTGAATGGTCAAACAAGCATGAAGATTCTTTTCAATTGTTGAAAAGAAAGATTACAGAAGCCCTAGTACTTGCACTACCAAAACTACAAAAAGCATTTGAAGTGGAAGCAGATGCATCTAATTATGCAATGGGAGCAGTCCTATTTCAAAATGGAAAACCAGTTGCGTACCATTCTGAAATGTTTAGTGGGCCAGTATTGAATTATCCAACTTATGACAAAGAGTTATATGCCTTACATCAAGCAGTGAAACATTGGAGATGTTACTTATTAGGTAAAGAAGTTATAGTTCATTCTGATCATAAACCTCTTCAATTTTTAACTACACAGTCAAAGTTGCAGCAATCTCGTCATATGAAATGGATGTCCTATTTGCAACAATTTAATATTGTCATTAAATATAAAAAAGGAGTGACTAATAAGTTGGCTGATATGTTGTCCCGACCACCGCCAACAATAAATTCTACATTACTTGTAGCGATGCAGATCCAACCTATAGTTCCTTCTGAATATACCAAATGGTATGACACAGATGCTGACTTTAGCTCAGCTTATGTGAAACTACAACAGGGAAAGACTTGTGAATTCCAATTGAAGGATGGTCTAATGTATAAAGGAACACAATTATGCATACCAAAAGACGGTGACAGATTACAGTGGATACGTGAAGCTCATACTTCCAAAGTAGCGGGACATTTTGGAGTAGAGAAGACTTTATCTAATCTGCATCGATATGTTTTTTGGCCTAAAATGCATCTGGATGTCTCTTGATATATCCGAGGATGTGTTTTATGCAACACTTCAAAACCTTCAAATAGAAAACTAGGACTGTATATTCCTTTACCAGTACCTAGCCATGGGAAAGTATATCCATGGATTTTCTTGGAGGGTTGCCTAAAAGTAAAAGTGGAAATGATTACTTATTTGTAATTGTGGACCGATTTAGTAAGATTATCATTCTTATCCCGTGTAAAAAGAATCTTACTGGAGAAGGAGCTGCTAAACTTTTCTTTCAACATGTTTGGAAAAATTTTGGCTTGCCTTCATCGATTGTTTCAAATAGAGATAGTCGATTTTTAGGACATTTTTGGAGGTCATTATGGGGAATGATGGATACTAAATTAAAAAGAAGCACTGCTTTTCATCCACAAACAGATGGGCAGACGGAAGTTGTCAATCGGACTATGGTGCATTTGTTGCGAGGTTATAACTCAAAACATCCAAAGACATGGGATGATAGTCTACCTTACTTACAATTTGCTTTCAACCATGCAATTCATGGTTCTACTCTCAAATCTCCATTTGAGGTTTGTTTAGGTTACCTACCTCAAAGTCCATTTGATATGGCATTTACAATGGGTGATACACCATCAAATGGGAGAGAAGAAGAAACCAATGTTCGAGCACAAAAATTTCTCGAACAAATTAGAAAGATACATACAGAAGTGGAGGCACAATTACAACGTTCTCAACAGAAGTATAAAGCTCGCCATGATAAACATCGTGTGCCATCTAACTTCAAAGAAGGTGACTTAGTATGGCTACATCTTGGTAAAGAACGATTATCTGGAGAAGGAAAGAAACTCAAACCTATTCATTATGGTCCTTTTAAGATAATTAAACAAATTGGTGAAAATGCTTTTCAACTTGACTTACCACCATACATGCATATGCACTCGGTAATTAATGCTGAGAAGTTGAAGCTTTTTGAACCATCTTTACTTGATGATGACTGTAATGAAGAAACTAATCTTCCATCAGTTGAAGACCTATGGTATGACCATGAAGATCCTTTGACAGAAGATTGCATCCTGGAACATAAGATTCGTGAAACTAGGCGCGGAAAGTGTGAAAACTTTCGCATTGGCAAGAAGGGTCAACTTCCTAGTAAATCGAAGTGGTATAACTGAGATAAAGCAACTAAAGAATTTTCTCATCTCACATTATAACTTGAACAGGAGTTCAAGACTCATAAATGGGGGAGCCATGATCCAGGAGGATCTTACAATAAATAATAATATTATTAATATAATAATATTAATATAATAATATTTATTATTATTATTATTATTATTATAACCGTATAAAAATTAATGGTTTAGAAAAGGTTTTGTTATAACCTTTAATTACTTATCGTTTAAAACTAATTTGATTATAAACCATTAAACATTTATGGTTTATAATCATTTGTCATATTTAGTTTTGTTATTTTAGGATTTGAAACTTGTACATATATCTGAATTCTTTAATCAATTAATCAAGCAGTTTAAAAATAAATTCTATTCTTATTTTCTATTTCTTATTCTCTCATATAACTTCTCCTCTCATTTAAACAAGTTGACTTTCAAAGAGAAGCAATGATTCTTATTCTTATTCTTATTCTTATTCATTAAAAGGTTCTATCGCCTAAAAGTTTTGGATCACATTTGTCTCATAAAATTAATTTATTACTTACTTACACAAAACTGCATGGCTTCCTCATTTTCATGTCAATCTCACTTCCAATTTTTATATTCCTTACCAATTCTTTATAAAAGCTTGTAAAAGTTTATCCATGTGCACTTGACACATATATGAACTTATATTTAAAGTTTTAGATTTTTCCAAGCTGATTTAATATATTTAAAAATTAAATCTTCCAAAATCAGAGAATCTGTCTCTTTAATAATTTCTTTGGTAGCACCTAGTTGTCCATTTTTTTTCAGGTATCAAACCTTAATAAAAATTCATGAACTTTTAACCATATGTTATATGAATGCATATGATATTGTGTGTAAATTTCCAGATTTTTCTTGGTTGGTTTACCATAGTTTCTAAATTTATGTTTTCTCAATTTTTACAGATTCTGAATTTCTGGAACTCCTCCAACAATCTATGTTCTTCTACCTTTCTTAATTAGCAATTCATCTTTAAAAATTATGAAATATTATACATTAGATTCTAACATATAGAAAAACTTTTCATTAAAATTTCAAACTCATCCAACATTCCTATATTTATTCAAAAATTCAACAATATCATTTTATAGCACACCTATAAAATTTTCTGTAACTATCATGCCCATTTCTCAAACTTTTTATTTCATATCATAAATCATTTCATAAATTATTTTTCTTAATTCCACTTATTCATCAATTGAATCAATTATGAATCTTAATTTCGAATAGAAGTTCCAAAAATTCTTAATCCATAGGGTCCAAAATAATGCTTCTACTGTGCCACTCTGATCTATATAACCCAGACGTCATCTCAACTCATATCCATTATATCAAATGGACATTACCACATCAGGGATCAGATAAATTGCCAGTGCCAATGCATGCATCACAATGGAAAATCATTTTTTTAAATTCTAATTTTCTCTCCCTAATAACCCACCTATGTCGAGAACCTCAAACCTAGGCTTTGATACTAAAATAAATGTAACACCCTCATACCCTATATACGTACAATACATATTTTCAGCATATGTAAAATATGCATATACGGTATAAAAATATCACAGACAGATTTAATAAAAATTTTCACATTCTGTTTTAAGATTTCAAATACTAATATATAAAATAAATAGTATATAAATATTCTTTGCTTGTTATAGGAATCCAAAATAAATATTTTATATGTAAATCTCTGGGAAAAATTTGCTAGAGTTTTGTTTATAATTTGGACGTTCCCAAAATTTAGCAAAACACAACCTGCATAAAACAAACACTCCCAATAAAAATCAATTCACCATTTCACCAATACTTCTCAATTTCTCCATATTTTCTAAAAATACTTATATATAAATATATAAATTAACAATACATATAAAATTCCATCTGAACAAATTATTCAAAACATTCTTTACAATTTACATTATATACTTCCAAAAACATATCATAATATATATAATATCAAAATACATTGTAATATCAAATATCTACATGCTGGCAACTGGCTCTGATCTTGATGTACCCAAAAACAAGTCTTCAAGCTCAATAAATACAAACCTAGACCTAACCAGGTCTAGTAGAACTATCTGACTCTACCAAATCATCCATGACACCTGCGCGACGAATTACAATCGCGCTAAGCCGAAGCCTAGTGGTACAAACTTTGATAATAACAATAAAACTCAATGCAATGTCAATGCACGATGCATATAGATGTCACATCATTCTACTTTCTTATATTTTTCAAATATTTCATAATCACAACTCATAGCATTATATTGCTCAATTGTATCACAATTCATAATTCACATTAAAGCAAAGACAAGCATGGGCCCAAAAGGATCTAATATGCTATTCAAATTTCAGAGTTACTGCTTTGGTCCATAATGAGACCATGTGTCTAGCCTCGTAGGCAATATATCCATGGATAATGTAATAGCCCCAGTCTCAAGGACTTCAACCCGGCTAGACCCTTAGGCCCAGTATCTTGGTCCTCAACCCGACTAGACTGCTACAGTTTTTGAGGCTTACGACCCAGTATTTTCACCATTCCAGCGTTTAGCCAATAGGCAATCATAGGCATGCCGCCAAACCCAGAACTCTGAAAATTGAATAACATACTAGGCTTAAAATTTATTCTTTTTTCTCAATCTAGGCACATTGCCTTATTTTCACATTTTTTTTCACTTTTCTCATTTTTCACATCTTTCTCATTTTTCTCATTTTTCTCATTTTTATCAACATCAATTCATTTCATTATTCCACATATCTTATTTTTACATTCATAACACATTACCCAATTACTTTGGGTATTTTCACATAATATACATATTTCACATGTTACACAAACTACCCATTATCAACGGCTTTTCACAATGCATTTAACACATATATGACATTACAAATGTTATAGCATATTATTTATACACAATCAATGAACCAAGTAGCTTAATACATTTTTCAACTAAAATGTGTTAAGTCCAAATGTTATGCAAACATAGACATTATATTCAAAGTTTGTACATACCTCCACTAGCAACCCAAAGCAAGCTTAACACAACCTCCAATCCTATCCTTCCAACTTGCCCTTCACCACTTGGATGAAGCAAATCAACCTCCCTCAATGCCTATACCGAATGTGATCATACATAATCATTTAATATCACATTCTATCGTATTCTCAACATCAAACAATAATTAAACATCACTCTAAACCAAATCCCAAAATTAAGCTTCACCTCACTTTAACTTTGAAAAACCATATCAAGCCATTTAAATTAGTGTTTTCAGTTTATTAATATCATTAGAAACATGTTTTAGCATGTTTAAACCAATTACATTATTAACCATATGCTTATGTCCAAAACCCTAAAATGGCATAAACTTCACCATTGAAGGATCTCCGTTCCAACTCAATCCAATTATCATTTCAATCTTATTTCTACCACTTATATCATTGAATAACATGATTTAAGCATTAAAATCAAACAATTAATCATTCTTTGAAAATTCACTTTTCCAAAACCCTAAATCAATACTACCATTCTCAAACTCCAACCAAATAAAACCAAATCCAATATTTGACTTTAAAATACTTGTTTATGAATCAAAACAACACATTTGGAACCAATTTGCATAATTAAAACTCATGTTTCCCCAAACTCAAAAGTTCCATAACCCTAAATTCTCTCTCTTCACCATTCTTTAACCAAACTCCATCATCTCTTCAATCTAACCTTAGAATCATTGTTAACTACACAAAATAACATCATACACACCAATTCCAACAATTATAATATACTATATCAAAATCCAAATTTTCAAACAATACAAATTTCCAAGGAATTCAAAGAAAAGAGTTGGAAACTTACTAGTTTTGGATGAAATCACCAAAAACCCACTTGAAACTTGTTAAATCCTTCAATTTATGGAGTATAGAAGAATCAAATTCATGCTCCAAACTCCCATGGAAAACGTCCTAAAGGAAGAAGAGGAAGAATAATACTTTTTTTTTAATATTTCTTTTCCTTTTCATCTTTTTTTAACTATATATATATATTAAAATAATTTAAAAATTAATTAATTATTTAATTATTTAATAAATTAAAAGTCCTAAATTCCCTCTTCCATTCAAAAATAATTTATTTTTTAATTATTTTATTAATTTTGAATTTCAAAGATTTAATTACCAAAATACCCTTTTACTTTGACTTTTCTTTTAAAAAGTGTTGACTTTTATATGTTGTATATATTTTACATATATATCACATATATGTTCTACTTTTTCATTTAAAACTCCTTCATTTTTCATTTGAAATCATTAATTTAATTTATCCATTTAAATTATAATTTATTTTATCAAATTTTTAAAAATTAGAACTTTTTAAAAATTTGGGATATTACAAACATGCACAAGTAATGTGTATCTTATATACACATCAAATGTACCTTATATGTGTATTAAATATTAAGTATGTAATGTATTAATCCAACATATACAATTAATATACCATATGTATATGTTATATATACTCTAGATATATATATATTGAGTATATACAATTTTATATATCCAAAATTACGGATGTTACACCCCCACATTTTCACATAGTCCACAAAATTCTCACTTGGCCTTTGTCTAATGGACTCAATTTCTATTAATGTAATTTCCAGCTCGACATTGTACCCGTCTTACTGAATGAAAGCCTTGTACAACATGTCCCAATCTTTTTGAGTACTTTCCTCCAAGGTATTAAACCAATTTTAGACAACAGGGTGCAATGAGAGAATGAAATATCTTAGAGTTTGAGCCTTAGTGGCTCGGGCAGATTACATAGCAGTGATGTATTGCTTAACATGGAGATGAGGGTTTCCAGTACCATTGTACTTAGCGAAAGAAGGCATTTTGAATTTATAAGGGACCTCCTCATTTTGTTCAAATAGTTTGTCAATCTCGAACATCTCTTCTATTTTCAACTTCTTTTCAAACTTCTTTTCTAGGCCAGCTATCATCTTTTCAACATCTGAAGTTTCAATTTTTGCCACAACTGATATTTCAACAATCTTTGGCTCTTTCTTCTTGTCTTGAGGATCTTAGAAGTATTATGCCCAATCGTCATCATCATCAATGATCACCTTATCATCATCAAAAGTCACTTCACCAACTTTAGCCTTCCCCTTATCTTTCTTGGTGCTTGCGAATGCTTCGGCATTATTCCCAAACATTGTAGTCATTTGATTCTTCATTATCTCAGTTAGGGCCCCCTTTAGTTCTTTTTATTTTAGCATTGAGGGCATCGTCCACCACTCTTTGAATTTGTTTGGGCTCTATTGCTTTTGGTGAAAAAGTGATTGAGTCGCTGCTAGATTCTTCGTCTCCGACATAGGTTGGATTGTCATAAGCTTTTGAACTGTCATAATCTAGGACTGTGAGCCAGAAAGGATTAATGATTTGTGATGTGATGCATGTATGCATGTATGCACAGATAATAAACAAACAAGGATAAATAGGACGTTCCTTCCCACTTTATAACTTCCACACACGAATGGCGAGTCTCTTTTCCTAGGTATATGGTTAACAAAGTACCAACATGGGTTATCTTATTTTTGAAAAATTCTTTCGGGTGTTTCACCCAATAGTTATATTTTAAAAATAGAAATTAGTTCATGATAATTCCCATTAATTAGGATTTAATCCATTCAACCAACTAAAGTAGCTTTTATGCTATATTGGATTAAAACTAAATTAAGAGGTTTATTATAAATAGATTTCTCACTTGAAAAAGTAACTAATGATTCATGCCAAAAACAGGCCCATGGTTAACAATTCTTAGTATAAACTAGGCTCACAATTGATTTTTGGCATTTCCATAATTGACCTAAATATTCGTAAGCTCTTTCAAAAGGTTATGAAAATAATTTTGTTTTTGAGCCCATTGTAAAAAGATTTTAGAAAAAAATGGATTTTGGGCTTTGTATTTAGGTCATGAGAGAGAATTTTTGATTTGTTTTTTAGAAAAAGTTTTATGTCCAAAGACCATTTTGAAAAGTTTTGAAAATAGCTTTGGTCTTTTGAACTTTAAAGAAAAATTTATTTTGAGCTTACAAATGTACTTAGGTCATATTAGAAAAAAAATAAACCAAATAAGCCATGATTTAAGCCAAGATAAATTAACCATAGTCAAACAACAAGCATTTGGGGTAAAAACCTAAGGAAATTAACTAGGCCAATTACATGAGCTTTAGTCTTTAGGTTAAAAGGCTTAGGTTCCCATAGCAAGTATATACCAAAAGGTACAAGGCTATGAGTGGTTATGCCATGCTCGATCTTCATACCTTGAGTGAAAGTATGGTATCCCTTACATAACACAACACAGGTAACATGGACGTTCTAACTCACGCACATTATGCAATTTAATATGATGCAATGGATAATATCATGATAAGAAAGAATAGAATAATATAAAGATCAATGGAATCAACTTCTCTTATCCCCAGTGGAGTTGCAACTGTGAGCCGAAATTTTTGTCCCCACTCCTGGTGGAATGGTTCTTGCGACTTCGGTACTGTTTAGGCTCGGAGCCTTAGAGAATATGGGTCTAAGCCTGACAAAAATGGAGTCACCACCAAAATGGGTTGGGAAAAAAAGAAAGGGGTGGATGACTCGATTCCTAAGGAATCCCTATGTAATATCCCAAAGTATACCCTAAAAGTTTTGGTATTATTGTTGTATTTGGATTTAATGTATGTGTTTAATGGAAAGAGAAAAGAAGTGAAGAGAGAGTGTATATGTTGTATATATAGATATATATATAACATATACAAGTCAAAGTAATGAAAGTCAAAAGAAGATTAATGAATTAATTAATTAGTGGAAAATAGAAATTAAGTTAATGGAAAAGGATATTATGAATATTATTTTAATTTAAAATTGCTTGGTGGAGGTTTAAAGAGAAAGAGTTGACTTGGTTCTTTGCCATTCATTTTATTCTTTGTTTTCTTTTCTCTTTGGGTTGGTCGACCATCAAAGAAGCAAGAGAGAAAGAGATTTTTTGTTTTCCAAGCTCAAGATTGAAGGATATAACAAGTGATTAAGTTGGAAATTTGAGAAGTTTCATCAACTTTGGTAAGTTTTCACTTGATTTCCTTGTTTTATTTTAAGTTGTATTTGAGTTTGATGATTGATTGTGGATAGTATGAGTATGTTTGATTGTGGTGTGTTTGAGAGTGTTGGGTTTAATTGATTGTGATTTTGGTGTTGAATGGAAGAGTAAGAGTTGTGTTTATGTTATGGTTTTGAATTGGTAATTGATGCAAATATTGAGTTTGATCAATTATTTTTGGTAAACCTTCAAGATGTTTGTGTTTAATAAAGTTTAAAGCATAGAATACATGGGTTTGATTGGAAACAAAAGCAAAATGGATGCCACGACTATGGCCCTTGGATGCCACGACCGTGGGGGGTGTTAGGCAAATTGGACAAGTTCGTTTGCTAACCCACAACTGTGGGGATTGTGAGGCCACGACCGTGGGGGTTTTAGAATAGAATGGGCAGACTCGTTTGCTATGCCACGACAGTGGGGTTGTGAGGCCACGACCGTGGGGTCCTAGATAGTGGCTTTGGCTTGTATTTGTGATCTATGGGTCTAGTATGAGACTAATAGGTGAATAATTGTATTGGAATTCATGTGTATGTTTAAATAAGTGTGTATTTTTCCTTTTGAATTAGGTTGTGAAGAGGTTGAATTGCCCTAACCTAAGTAGTGAAGAATTCTTGGAAGAGGAAGTGTATAGATTGGTGTGAGTTGTTCTTGAGGTAAGTACAAACTTACATGGTTGCATACATTTACATGATTTTGAGACTTAACACATTTGGTTGTAAATATGTTAAGTAATTTACTATATTGTTAATACAATTTGATTAATGTTATGATTGGTATAATGTAAATTGAGATATGATGAGATGTGATGCCATTATAGTTGGCTATAATGATTTGAATGAAATAAGTGGGGCATATTTGCCTAGATGATGATGAATTTAAAATGTATGTCCAATGCAATTGGTTATGTATACTCTATTGATGAGATGTGAAGCCATTGTGGTTGGCTATAATGATGCAAAAGAGATAATTGAGGCATGGTTGCTTAAATGATGATGAGAAAATGAGAATGAAATTGATAATGAAATAATGAATGAATTGTGTGTCTAATATGTTATTCCATTTTCAGAGTTTTGTTGTTGGTGGCATGCCTAATGGTAACCATCTCTTGAAGCTAGGTTGGATTTGATCCTTGAAGCCAAGTTGGGTTGAAGTTTAGCACGCTTAACTCCCCTTGAAGCTTGGTTGGGTCTAATCCTTGAAGCCTAGTTAAGATGTTACAACCCTTGAAGCTAGGTTGGGTTTGGTTCTTGAAGCCAAGTTGGGTTGATACTTAGCATGCTTTGTGCCCCTTGAAGCTTGGTTGAGCCTAATCCTTGAAGCCTAGTTGGGATAATGATAAATGTGATAATTGAACCAAAACATTAACTCTGAAAGTTGAATGGCATATTAGTGTCTTTTGGGCCCATGCTTGTCTTTGTTTAAATGTGAATCATAAATGGTGAAATAAATGAATTATAAGATTTAATGTAAGATTTTGAAATGTGATATTTTTATATATTATTTATAATGTTTGAACATATGACATTGGCATTGCATTGAAACATATTGTTATTGTGGTTTGTACCACTAAGCCATTGGTTTAGCGCGATTGTGGTTCATCGCGCAGGTGACAGGGTAGAGCCAGAGAGTTCATCTAGACCGAGTTGAGTCTAGACTTTGAAGTGGTGATTGTGGGCTTAAAGATCAGAGACAAACAGCCAAACATGTATAAATTTTATGTTTTGTAAACATTGGATTTAATGTATATATATATGTAAATACCGCTACATTTTCCGCCGCGTAATAAATAAACATTTTATCTATTGTGTTTTATAATATAACTTAAATGTTTTAAGTTTTCTTATATTATTGTTAAAAGGAATGATTTGTTTGTTTATTAAACTGTGGCATTCCTATATTCTGTATATGTATATTACGATTGAGGTAGTGTGTAGTGTGCGTATACGGGGTATAGGGGTGTTACAATTGTTTTGGTATCAGAGCCTAGGTTTGAGATTCTCAACCTAGGTCAATTGTAAGTAAAAGAAAATTATAATTTTAAAATGCGATTTTTGGAATAAGATACATGCTTTGGTATTGGCAGTCTCTGATCTTTGATGAGATATATTCTACTGTGTTTTCATATATGGGTTGTGACGGCATCTCAGTCACGTCAGTTCATAGAAGGTAGTGCTGAGAGTGTAGCTCCTGAAGAGGGTAGAGATGGAGCTAGAGTTGATAGAGCTTGAGAGGCACCTGCCCCTGTGCCAGAGAGATCAGCTGCTGATGAGGTTCCGCTGGTTTCGTTACGGCATGTAGTAGAATTGTTGAGGCAAGCTCTAGTGCAGCCACCACCACCACAGCCGCAAATGCCGGTGAGGCATTATGATAAATTGAGGTAGTATGAGGCTGAGGATTTCTTGGGCACTACAGATCCTGCAGTAGCTGAGCAGTGGTTAGATAGATTGCAGAGGGTATTTATTCAGTTACAAGCTACTCCTGAAGAGAAATTTGATTACGCTAGATCCCTTCTGCAGAAAGATGCTTATGATTGGTGGAAGACAATTCCACATGCCATGGATGATCTACCTACTTTGTCTTATGGAGATTTTTTTGAGGGAGTTTGAGCAGAAATATACCCCGAGGGAGTATAAAGATGTCAAGAAGATGGAATTTCTGAATTTGAGACAAGATAATCGGACTGTGACAGAGTATGAGGTAGAATTCATTCGGTTGAGTCATTATGCTGGGGGGATTATTGCAGATGAGATTGACCGGTGTAGGAGATTTGAGGAGGGGTTGAGGCCCTCTATTATGTGTATTGTTGCTGGTTCTCAGTATCAGGATTTTTCTCAATTGGTTGCAGCAGCTAGAAGTGTTGAGAGAGCACAGGGTATTGCAACAGCTGCTATAGAGGAGGAGACCAGAGTTAGGAGATCCCAGTTTGAGGTAGGGTCTTCATCTATGAAGAGAGGCCGATGAAGTTTTGTTCCGAGAATTAGTAGGAGCCAGAGGAAGTCAGGTAGGTCAGTTCAGTATCAGAGGCAGAGATCGAGACCTACAGTTTCTGTAGTGAGTGCTTCGACTCCAGTGGTTAAAAAATCCATTCCACCTATATGTGTTCATTGTGGTAGGACACATGGGGGTACTTGTTAGAAGACAGGTGGATCAGGAGTATGCTTTAGATGTGGGTCACCAGCTCATTTTATTAAAGATTGCCCTGAGCTACAGGAGGATAAACAAACTGATACTGCAGCTTCTCGACCTAGTGCTAGTAGAGGTGGTCGAGGGGGCAGAGGTTTCAGTAGAGGCGGTCAACCCGGGATCAGTCAGAGAGGAGGCTCTACATCTGGAGGTAGTAGGCCAGATGAGGCTGGATCTTCTCAGAGAGTGTATGTGATGCAAAGGCAACCGGATGCTTCAGCAGTCATTGCGCGTACATTTTCTTTATTTGGCATTTCAGTTCTTGCTTTGAATGATCCAGGATCTACTCATTCATACATAAGTGCATCTATCTTGCCTGTGTCTGAATTGCATTCAGAGTTCTTAGGATTTGATGTTTTGGTGACAAATCCTTTAGGACATAGTGTTGTGGTAAGTAAGGTGCATCGTGATAGTTCAGTTGTGGTGCAAGGTGAGGAATTTTTGGGTGATTTGATTGAAATGCCTTTTAAGGAATATGATTTGATCTTAGGCATGGATTGGTTGTCTAAGCATGGAGCTGTGGTAGACTGTCAAAAGAAGTGTGTTACTTTGAGAACTAGTGATGGTAGAAGTGTAATGGTATCTAGTGAGCAAAGACAACTTGCATCCTTGTTTGTGTCAGCTTTTGCAGCTAGAAAGTTGATTAAAAAAGGGTGTGATGCTTATCTTGCTCATGTTGTGGATACCAGAGTAGTGGGTTCTCAACTTGATAGTATACCCATAGTTGCGAAATTTCCAGATGTTTTTCCGGAGGAGTTGCCAAGATTACCCCCTGAGAGAGAGGTTGAGTTTGGTATCGATTTGTTGCATGGTACCACTCCTATCTCTATTACTCCTTATCGAATGGCACCTGTTGAGTTGAGATAGTTAAAGGGGCAATTGCAGGAGTTGTTGGATAAAGGATTTATTCGCCCTAGTGTTTCTCCGTGGGGAGCTCCTGTTTTATTTGTGAAGAATAAGGATGGTACTATGAGGTTGTGCATCGATTATAGGCAATTGAACAAAGTGACTATCAAGAATAAGTATCCTTTGCCTCGGATAGATGATCTCTTCGATTAGTTGAAGGGAGCAGCAGTGTTTTCTAAGATTGATTTGAGATCAGGGTACCATCAGTTGAGGGTTAGAGCTGAAGATGTTTCTAAGACAGCTTTTCGCACAAGGTATGGGCATTATGAGTTCTTAGTGATGCCTTTTGGGTTGACGAATGCACCTGCAGCTTTTATGGATTTGATGAATAGGGTGTTTAGACCCTATCTGGATCAGTTTATGGTGGTCTTTATTGATGATATTTTAGTGTATTCGCGTAATGAAGAGGAACATGACAAGCATCTACGGATTATACTACTGACCTTGAGAGAGAAACAATTGTATGCTAAGCTGTCAAAGTGTGAGTTTTGGCTTGATCAAGTGACTTTTCTGGGTCATACAGTGTCAGCAGATGGTATAAGAGTTGATCCGAGTAAAGTTGAGGCTATTTTGAATTAGAGTCCATCGAAGTCTGTAACTGAAGTTAGAAGTTTTCTTTGGCAGGCTATTATCGACGCTTTGTGAAAGGTTTTTCTTTGATAGCTACTCCACTCACCAGATTACTTCGAAAGGGAGTTAGATTTGTATGGACAGATCAATGTCAAGCTAGTTTTGAGCAGCTAAAGGAAATGTTGACTCAAGCGTCTGTTCTTACTTTGCCTGTGGAAGATAAACCATATGTGATTTATAGTGATGCTTCACATAATGGTTTAGGTTGTGCTTTGATGCAAGAGGGTAAAGTCATAGCTTATGCTTCTCGGCAGTTGAAGCCACATGAGCTTAATTATCCGATGCATGATTTGGAGTTAGCAGCCATAGTTTTTGCTTTGAAGATTTGGCGACACTATTTGTATGGAGAGAAGTGTTTTATCTATACATATCATAAGAGTTTGAAATATTTGGGTGTTCAGAGGGAGCTGAATCTTCGGCAAAGACGATGGTTAGAGTTGATTAAAGACTATGACTGTTTGATTGATTATCATCCTGTTAAGGCAAATGTTGTTGCTGATGCCTTGAGTCGGAAGTCTTTAGCAGGTTTGACTGTCTATTTGCTCTCGTTGCTTGTTGAGTTGAGAGTGTTGCATGCTAGTTTTAAATTATGTGATGATGGAGCCTTGTTAGCTCAGTTGCAGTTGAGACCGGTGTTGTTGGATCAGATTAAAGAGGCTCAATTGGTTGATGAGAAAATTCAGAAAGTTGTGTCAGATTGCCAAAAAGGAGAGAATTGAGATTTCTATGTGAGAAATGATGGTAGCCTTTGGTTCAAGGATAGATTGTGTGTTCCTGATGATGCAAGATTAAGAAAGACTATTTTGGAAGAGGCACATCAATCAATTTTTGCTATGCACCTTGGGAATACTAAGATGTATCATGATTTGAAGCAACATTATTGGTGGTCAGGTATGAAGAGAGACATAGCGGAGTTTGTATCTAAATGTCTCACTTTTCAGAGGGTGAAAGCCGAGCACCAAGTTCCTTCAGGGTTGCTTCAACCTTTATCAGTGCCTGAATGGAAATGGGAACGTGTGAAAATGGATTTTGTGTCTGGTTTGCCGTTGACTCAGAAGAAGCATGATGCTATTTGGGTGATTGTTGATCGGTTGACGAAGACAGCTCATTTTCTTCCAGTTAGGATGGACTATTCTCTGGAGAAGTTGGCTGAGCTGTATATCAGTGAGATAGTGAAGTTGCATGGAGTCCCAATTTCTTTAGTGTCTGATCGAGATCCTCGGTTTACTTCAAGGTTTTGGAAAAGTTTACATGGTGCTTTGGGTTCTCAATGGCACTTTAGCACTACTTTTCATCCGCAGACAGATGGGCAGTCAGAGAGAGTGATACAGATTATAAAGGATATGTTGAGAAGTTGTGCCATTGATTTCTCTGGAAGTTGGGACAAATTTTTGCCACTTGTTGAATTTGCTTATAACAACAGTCATCAGTTTAGTATTAAAATGGCACCATTTGAGGCATTGTATGGTAGGAGATGCAGATCGCCTCTGTGTTGGAATGAAGTTGGAGAAGGCAAGTTGGGTGGTCCCGATTTGATTAAAGAAACAGAAGAGAAAGTGAAAATAATTCGGGATCGGTTGAAAGCAGCTTCAGATCGGCATAAATCTTATTTAGATTTAAAAGGGAGGGACATAGAGTTTAATGTTGGAGATAAAGTATTTTTGAAAGTATCTCCTTGGAAAAAGATTTTGAGATTTGATCGAAGAGGAAAGCTAAGTCCTCATTTTATTGGACCTTATAAAGTATTAGAAAGAGTTGTACCAGTTGCTTATCGACTCGCTTTGCCACCTGAGTTGGATAGAATCCATAATGTCTTCCATGTTTCTATGCTGCGGAGGTACAGGTCAGACCCATCTCATGTTTTACCAGTTGAATCTATGGAGGTGAGTTCGGATCTGACATTTGAAGAAGAACCAATTGCTATTTTGGCACATGAAGTGAAAGAGTTGAGAAATAAGAAAGTGCCACTTGTAAAGGTTCTTTGGAAAAATCATGCAAAGGAAGAGGCAACTTGGGAGAGTGAGCAAGCTATGCGAGATCAGTATCCTCAACTGTTTCAGACTTGATATCAGGTGATTTCGAGGACGAAATTTCTTTTTAGAGGGGGAGAATTGTAATATCCCAAAGTATACCTTAAAAGTTTTGGTATTATTGTTGTATTTGGATTTAATGTATATGTTTAATGGAAAGAAAAAAGAAGTAAAGAGAGAGTGTATATGTTGTATATATAGATATATATATATAACATATACAAGTCAAAGTAATGAAAGTCAAAAGAAGATTAATGAATTAATTAATTAGTGGAAAATAGAAATTAAGTTAGTGGAAGAGGATATTATGAATATTATTTCAATTTAAAATTGCTTGGTGGAGGTTTAAAGAGAAAGAGTTGACTTGGTTCTTTGCCATTCATTTTATTCTTTGTTTTCTTTTCTCTTTGGGTTGGCCAGCCATCAAAGAAGCAAGAGAGAAAGAGAGTTTTTGTTTTCCAAGCTCAAGATTGAAGGATATAACAAGTGATTAAGTTGGAAATTTGAGAAATTTCATCAACTTTGGTAAGTTTTCACTTGATTTCCTTATTTTATTTTAAGTTGTATTTGAGTTTGATGATTGATTGTGGATAGTATGAGTATGTTTGATTGTGGAGTGTTTGAGAGTGTTGGGTTTAATTGATTGTGATTTTGGAGTTGAATGGAAGAGTAAGAGTTGTGTTTATGTTATGGTTTTGAATTGGTAATTGATGCAAATTTTGAGTTTGATTAATTATTTTTGGTAGACCTTCAAGATGTTTGTGTTTAATAAAGTTTAAAGCATAGAATACATGAGTTTGATTGGAAACAGAAGCAAAATGGATGCCACGACCGTGGCCCTTGGATGCCACGACCGTGGGGGTGTTAGGCAAATTGGACAAGTTCGTTTGCTAACCCACAACTGTGGGGATTGTGAGGCCACGACCGTGGGGGTTTTAGAATAGAATGGGCAGACTCGTTTGCTATGCCACGACAGTGGGGTTGTGAGGCCACGACCGTGGGGTCCTAGATAGTGGCTTTGGCTTGTATTTGTGATCTATGGGTCTAGTATGAGACTAATAGGTGAATAATTGTATTGGAATTCATGTGTATGTTTAAATAAGTGTGTATTATTCCTTTTGAATTAGGTTGTGAAGAGGTTGAATTGCCCTAACCTAAGTAGTGAAGAATTCTTGGAAGAGGAAGTGTATAGATTGGTGTGAGTTGTTCTTGAGGTAAGTACAAACTTACATGGTTGCATACATTTACATGATTTTGAGACTTAACACATTTGGTTGTAAATGTGTTAAGTAATTTATTATATTGTTAATACAATTTGATTAATGTTATGATTGGTATAATGTAAATTTATATATGATGAGATATGATGCCATTATAGTTGGCTATAATGATTTGAATGAAATAAGTGGGGCATGTTTGCCTAGATGATGATGAATTTAAAATGTATGTCCAATGCAATTGGTTATTTATACTCTATTGATGACATGTGAAGCCATTGTTGTTGGCTATAATGATGCAAATGAGATAATTGAGGCATGGTTGCTTAAATGATGATGAGAAAATGAGAATGAAATTGATAATGAAATAATGAATGAATTGTGTGTCTAATATGTTATTCCATTTTCAGAGTTTTGTTGTTGGTGGCATGCCTAATGGTAACCATCTCTTGAAGCTAGGTTGGATTTGATCCTTGAAGCCAAGTTGGGTTGAAGTTTAGGATGCTTAACTCCCCTTGAAGTTTGGTTGGGTCTAATCCTTAAAGCCTAGTTGAGAAGTTACAACCCTTGAAGCTAGGTTGGGTTTGGTTCTTGAAGCCAAGTTGGGTTGATACTTAGCATGCTTTGTTCCCCTTGAAGCTTGGTTGAGCCTAATCCTTGAAGCCTAGTTGCGATAATGATAAATGTGATAATTGAACCAAAACATTAACTCTGAAAGTTGAATGGCATATTAGTGTCTTTTGGGCCCATGCTTGTCTTTGTTTAAATGTGAATCATAAATGGTGAAATAAATGAATTATAAGATTTAATGTAAGATTTTGAAATGTGATATTTTTATATATTGTTTATAATGTTTGAACATATGACATTGGCATTGCATTGAAACATATTGTTATTGTGGTTTGTACCACTAAGCCATTGGCTTAGCATGATTGTGGTTCATAGCGCAGGTGATAGGGTAGAGCTAGAGAGTTCATCTAGACCGAGTTGAGTCTAGGCTTTGAAGTGTTGATTGTGGGCTTAAAGATCAGAGACAAACTGCCAAACATGTATAAATTTTATGTTTTGTAAACATTGGATTTAATGTATATATATATATGTAAATACCGCTACATTTTCCGCCGCATAATAAATAAACGTTTTATCTATTGTGTTTTATAATATAACTTAAATGTTTTAAGTTTGCTTATATTATTGTTAAAAGGAATGATTTGTTTGTTTATTAAACTGTGACATTCCTATATTCTGTATACGTATATTACGATTGAGTTAGTGTGTAGTGTGAGTATACGGGGTATAGGGGTGTTACACCCTAACCCTCTAATATGTTCGAAAAGTTGGGTACGTGTGGGGAAGGTAAGAAATGGCCCAGCACCCCAACAAAGCCCGGTTCATTGGAATCGACCTCCTTTGCGGGTCTTAATATTATAAAATTATAAAATATAACGATATTATTCATACTACATGCGATCATAAGAAAAAATAAATACTTTATTAAAATAACAACCATGTCTAAACAAAATAAATAAAATGGACACTCATCCGAGGATGGAAACATGTCCTTACATTGTCTATGTCTAGAACTAAATAGGACACCCACCGAATGGTGGAAATATGTCCTTTACATTAATTTCAAAATGTGAAAATAAATTAAATTGCATAAAGATTAATTAATGAGGTACCCAATCTTGGAAACATACCTCTTACAATTTTAACAAATAATAATAATGAATAAATCATCCATCCATGATAAACAAATCAAATATTGAAATTAAATAAATCAATCATAAAAACATATAATAAGCTATATAATCAAATTTAAAATTAAATAAAGTAATAAATGTATAAATTTAGGATTTTAGAATTTTAATAACCAAATTAGGGTTTCTAAATAAAGGGAGTTAAACACAAAGGCTTATAATACAAAAATAAATATTGACCCATTCGACGAGCCCATATGGTGGCCCCAAAATATTTTGGAAATTGGCTTTTAGGGTTGTAGGTTTTGGTATTAAAAATTAAGATTTTAGGGTTTAAGATTTAGAAAATAGGGTTTCAAAATTTTAATGAACTAATGTTATTTTTTAAAAGAATAATTGATGCGGCTGGGCCAAGAACTTCCCAGGAGGTCACCCATCTTAGTACTAACCCTGCACCAGCACACTTAACCAAAAACAATGCTAGCCATTTCTACCAAAAGCTTAAGTTTTCCTTTATTTGGATCAAACATGGGCTCATCAATCTCTTTTGACTTTATGTGCAACCTTGTCGCACCTGATCCACAACCCTTCAAACTCTCAGACTTATCATTCCCTCCCTCTTTAAGGAGGTTCATCCTCGAACCTGGAGCGGTGGGACCAGACCCGATAAATAGGCTCTGATACCAAATGATACGGCTGGGCCAAGCTCTTCCTAGGAGGTCACCCATCCTGGTACTGACCCTGCACCAGCAAGCTTAAATGGAAAGAACGCTAACCATTTCTACCAAAAGCTTATGCTGTTAGCAGAGGCGCACCCATTTCCTTTATTTGGATCAAACATGGGCTCATCAGTCTCTTTCGACTTTATGTGCCACCTTGTCGAACCTGATCCACAACCCTTCAAACCCTCAGACTTATCAATAATGCTATTATGTGATTTTGGAAAGAAGAATTAATTAGGGTTAAAGCTTTTGATACTTGAAAAAATAAGGCTACTGGATTTTTGACATAGAGATTAGGTTAGGGTTTTAAGAAAATAGTCTATTGTTTTGTGGTTTTAGAAAAGTGTAATTAGGGTTTTAGATTTCAAAAATATATTTTACGGGTATTAAGGCATTAGGGTTTTGAAAAATAGTTTTTAGGGTTTCAAATAGAGTTTGGATGGTATGTAAAACAATTTATCATCTATTGCACATTTAAACAATTAATCTGATTGAGTGATGAGACTACTGTAAACATAAATTAGTAAACAGAGATTCAAACCTCCGTTGTTGGTTTCACCACTATTTTGAATTTTGGTTGAACAATAACAAAGACAGTCTAGGCTACCTTTGATTGAGTGTTTGTTGCCTCTTGATCCTTCGAACTTGAGATTGTCAATCCACTACCAAAAGGAATTTCGATAGTCCTTGAATAAAATTCTAAAAGTTCTAATCCCAAAAGTACGATCTCCTTCTCCAAAAAATCAAAAGTCCAAAGTCCCAAGATCAAAAGTCTGAATAATTGCTAAAATTCCCTTTTTGTGTGTTTTGATGTGGTATTTATAAGAAAATAAAAAACCAAATACTAATTGGTTAAGGAAATAAAAACCATTTTGGAAATAAAATTAAAAACCAAAATCAAGTAAAATAGGGTTTCGAAAAAAATTGCACTGGCAAAAATTGTTTGCGTTGGCAAAAATTTCCTGCAGGCTAGGCGCGGGCCACAAGCCAGTTTGTTACAGGAAAAACCTGGGACAAATTGACTTGTGGCAAATTTTTCGTAGGTCTTTCCTATGGCAAATTGGCTTGTGGCCAAATTGTCTTAGGTTTTTCCTGCGGCGAATTGGCCCAAGCCAATTCATCGCCACAGATGAAAAATTTCATCGCTGATTTTGCCCGTCGTCGATTTTTTTTTCCAATTTTTTTATCTTTTCTTCTTCTTTTTTTTTAATTAAAAATAAATACTATAAGTAATAAATATTATTAAAAATATCATAAAAATTATTTTGGACTGTTTAAAAATATCGGACTTGACTGGGTCAAAAATTAAGGGTCTACAAAAACCCTAGCTTGTATATTTAGTCTTTAATTGTTATTTGAATCATGCTTTACATACTTAGTTTACATCTTCATATCTTGATCTTTATTTGGCTTATAATGAATGGTTTACTTTCATGATGAATGTTTGAATGTCTTTTATTGCTTTATTTTATTTTTTCATTATGTAAGAGGTATGTTTCCACCTTAAGGGTACCTCATTAATTAAACTTCATGTAATTTAAATTATTTTCATATTTTGGGATTAAGGTAAAGGATACATTTCAACCTTTTGGTGGGTGTCCTATTTAGTTTTAGACTTGGACAATGTAAGGGCATATTTCCATCCTCGGATGGGTGTCCACTTTTTTGTTTTGTTTGGACATTGCTATGAGTTTTAATAAAGTATTTATTTATTCTTATGATCACATGTAATATGGATAATCTCATTATATTTAAGAATTTTATAATATTAGGACTTGAAAAGGAGGCCGGTTCCAATGAACCGGGCATTGTGGGAGTGCTGGGTCATTTCTCACCTTCCCCATGAGTACCCAACTTTTCGAACCCATTAGGGGGTTGGGGATTCCTTAGGAATAGAGTCATCCACCCCTTTCTTTTTCCCGGCCAGTCCGGGTGGCTACTCTATTTTCTCTGGACTTAGGTCCGTGTTCTTTAAGGCCCCGAGCCTAAACAGTGCCAAAGTTGCAAGAAACATTCCACCGGGAGTGGGGGCAAAAATCCCTGCTCACAGTGGCGACTCCACTGGGGATAAGAGAAGTTGATTCCTTTGGTCTTTATATTATTCTATTCTTTCTTGTCATGATATTATCCATTCATCATATTAGATTGCATCGTGTGCGTGAGTTAGGACGCCCGTGTAACTCATGTTGTCTTATGTAAGGGATACCATACTTTCACTCAAGGTATGGAGATCGAGCATGGCATAACCACTCATAGACTTGTACCTTTTGTTATATACTTGCTATGGGAGCCTAAACCTTTCAACCCAAAGACTAAAGCTCATGTAATTGGCCTAGTTACTGTCCTTAGGTTTTTCCCCCAAATGCTTGTTGTTTGACCATGGTTAATTTATTTTGGTTTAAATCATGGCTTATTTGGTTTGTTCTTTTTCTAATATGACCTAATTACATTGTGAGCTCAAATAATTTTTTCCTCTAAATCCAAAAGACCAAAGCTGGTTTCAAAATTTTTGAAATGGTCTTTGGACATAAAACTTTTCTAAAAAAAGTCAAAAATTCTTTTCTCATGACCCAAATACAAAGCCCAAAAGTCATTTTTTTCTAAAATCGTTTTACAATGGGCTTAGAAAAAAAATTATTTTCACAATCTTTTTAAAGAGCTTATGAATATTTAGGTCAATTATGGAAATACCAAAAATCAATTGTGAGCCTAGTTTATACTAAGAATTATTAATCATGGGTTTTTTTTTTTGCATGAATCATTAGTTACTTTTTCAAGTGAGAAATCTATTTATAATAAACCTCTTAATTTAGTTTTAATCTAATATAACATAAAAGCTACTTTAGTTGATTGGATGAATTAAAACCTAATTAACAGAATTATCATGAACTGATTTCCATTTTTGAAAATATAACTATTGGTTGAAACGTCTGAGGGAATTATTCAAAAACAAGATGCCCCATGTTGGTATTTTGTTAACCATTAACCTTGGAAAAGAGACTCGCCATTCATGTGTGGAAGTATAAGGTTGGAAGGAACATCCTAATTATCTTTGTTTGTTTATTGTTTGTGTATACATGCATACATACATTTGCATCTCATACCATTGATCCTCTCTGGCTCACATCCCTGGATTACAATAGTTCAAGAGCCTACGACAATCCAAACTACGCCGGTGATGAAGAATCTAGCAGTAACTCGATTAGCTTCTCGCCAAAAGTAATGGAACCTGAGCAGATTCAAAAGATGTTGGATGATGCCCATAGAGTCAAGATGAAAGAACTAAAGGGGGCCCTAGCTGAGATCATGAAGTGTCAAATGGCTGCAATGTTTAGGAACACTGCTGAAGCATCTGCAAGCACTAAGAAAGACAAGGGAAACGCTAAAGTTGGCGAAGTAGTTTTTGATGATGACAAGGTAGTCATTGATGATAATTACGACCGGGTTTAATACTTTCAAGATCCTCAAGAAAAGAAGAAGGAGATGAAGGTTGTTGAAAGATTAGCCATGGAAAAGACTAAAACTTTAGATGTTGAGAAGTTGATCACTGACCTAGAAAAGAAGTTTGAAAAGAAGCTAAAAATCAAAGAAATGTTTGAGGCCGACAAGTTGTTTGAAAAGAAGATAAAAATCAAAGAAATGGCTGAGGCCGACAAGTCGTTCTATACAAGTTCTAGATGCCATCCTTTGCAAAGTTCTATGGAACTAGAAATCCTCACCTCCATGTGAAGTAATATATCACTACTATACAGTCTGTCCGAGTTACTAAGGCTCAAACTCTAAGATACTTCATGCTCTCATTGGATCCTATTATCCAAAATTGGTTGAATACCTTAGAAGATGGCACTCAAAAGAGCTGGGATTTACTATACAAAGCCTTCATCCAACAATATGGATATAATGTTGAATTGGAAGTTACTTTAATGGAGGTAGAGTCCATTAAACAAAGGCCGAATGAGAACTTCATGGACTCTGTGAAGAGGTGGAGGAATAAGACCGCATTGCTCAAAAGAAGGCCCGTTGAATCGGATCAAATTAGAATGATTGTGAGAGGGGTGTTGCCTAGCCTTTGTGAAAGAATGTTTCATTACTTATTCGGGATTTCAAGGACCTTGTACAAGTTGGTTTGCAAATTGAAGAGTGGAAAAGAGAGAAGAACCACTTTTCGGCAAGGAGGAACGAGAAAGGAAACTACCATTCTAGTAACCAAAACACTCAAAAGGCGATTGATGTTAATGCCACTAGCTGTTTAGATCATTTTTGTACTAGTTTTTAGTATGATTTTTATATGTTTTTAGTTAATGTTTTGATTGATTTTTGTTTTAAGTTTGTTTAAAGTGTTTGTTTTAGGTTTAAGTGCAAAAAAACCCTTGGAAGATCAAAATAGTGCAGGAAAAGCATAAACCAAGCAAGACATGGCCAAGCCAAATCAAGCTTGGCCGTGTCCCTCAAAGAATGATGATGGCAGAGCTTGACAAGCCCATGAGACACGGCCAAGCTTGTGGCCGTGTCTCATTCAAGGAGCAAAACAAAGATCAAAGAAAAGAAAGAGCAAAAATGAAGAAGCAGGAAGAGACACACTCAATGACACGGTCAAGCCACACGGCCAACAAGTTTGGCTGTGTCCCATTTCATGCCAAAGACACTTGGAGCAAGCAAAGAAGGAAAGAAAAGAAACAGAAGTGGACACACCCACATGACATAGCCAAGCTAGTGGCCGTGTCGGGCGTGTCACCCCTTGAGACCAAAAGAAAAGAAAGAAAAGAAAGAAAGAAAGAGGGCAGTGAAGGACACGGCCAGCAAGCTTGGCCGTGTCCCAAGGGAAAATGAGAGACACGGCCAAGCTACTCTTGGCTTGGCCATGTCACACCTAAAATATTTGAATTCTTTTACACAAAGTGGGGGACAAAGTGGGGAACAAAGCCTTGTGTTTGCCAAAAGAAATATTAAACAAAGAAAAAGTGGGGAACAAAGTGAATTGGTGTGAGTTGGAAGGCATGGGTGTGTATTTTGAATGAATTAAAAAGGAGAAGAAGAGGGAAATTGGAGGGCCTGGTTGGTTCTTGGAGCCAAATTTCTGCTACACGTTTGGGAGAGGGAGAGAGTGACACTCTCCCTTACCCCTTTATCTTCATCTCCATTTCCATGCTCTCCACCTTCTCCATCTTGCATTGATAAGATCTTTGAGGGTCTTTAGGATAAGTTGGGTTAACGAGCTCTTAAAGGTTGAAGAAGCTTCATTGAAGGAATTGGTGACTTGAGAAAGCTCCATTCCATCTTCCAAAGGCACAATCAATTGAAGGGTTGGTGACTTGAGAAAGCTCCATCCAAAGGTTTGGTGACTTGAGAAAGCTCCATTCCATATTGCAAAGGGGAATCAACCATTGAAGAGGGCTTGAGTTCTTCATCAAACATCAAAGTGGAGCTAGGAGGAAGACTAGTAATCCTACTCTTGGCATCTTCACAAGGGGTTTTTCTATTCTCTCTTTTGATTCATTTCTATTGTTGTTGTTGTATTAAGAGATTGATATTGCAATGAACAATTTGTATTTGTTTTATATTGAGTTGAATGGTTGTTTTAAATTGATGATGTTGAGCTAAATACCCATGCCTAGGGTTTGTAGTATATTTGATTGAATGTCTTGATTTGATATTTCCATTGATGTTCCTTGTTGATTGGTTGATTGTATTGCATTAAATGCTAGGTTGATAGATTAGCTACCTATTGATCTTTGAATATTGGATGACGGACCGAGAGGTTAAATCCGGTATCGAAACTATATAATCGACCACCCTATGAATGAATTAGAAATATAAGTTCTAGGGTTTCATTAATTTGATAATGTAAAATAATTGGTTATTGCTAATTCATGAATGTGAGAACTAATGGATTGGTAATTGACTAATTAACTTTAAGGAACAAATTAATTTACAAGGTTATGTTAATGGATAATTGAGAATTGAGCTTTGATTGAATGGACCTATAACCCTAGGCACCTTCCCAAGAATCGATTTGATCTTGTACACCCATCACACATCAACCCTACACACGTTAATCTTAGGTTTAAATTATTCTCGCAGCATCCCAACACAACAAACTCCCGCATTTAAATACTTTTCAATCAAGCTATTACGAACCACACCATCTTGGGGAAACGACCTTGGGGCGATCACCTTTGCTACAACTACCTCGTATACTTGCGAGTGACACTTGTAGTAGTACTTAATTTGAGCGCAATAAGTTTTTGATAGTTTTTGGTGCCGCTGCCGGGGAAGGTTGTTTAAGTAGTGATAGTTTGATTTTTCTTTACAATTTAATTTTTTTTTTGTTTTCTTTTAATTGTTTGTTTATTTTGTTTGAATTTTTTGTTATTTGTTTTCATTAAATTGCTGAGTACCTTTTGTAAATATGCAATTTTCAAAGTACGTAGGGGTTTATGATGATAACCTCGACTCTGATATGGCATGGCAATTAGCAGAATTAACGAACCAACTTAAGATGCTAAATGCAAGAGGAAGAACACCTATGCCTACTCGTGAAGTATGTTCAGCATGTGGCATTGCAGGACATAGAGCAACCATGTGTTCATTTGGTTATGGACAATACCAAGAGAGGCAAGAGGAAGAATATACCTATGAAAGTTTCCAGCAAATGGGTGGACCCATATCCTAGACCTTATAATTCAAGCTGGGGAAACCACCCAAATTTTTCTTGGGAAAACCAACAGCAAATTCTACCTCAAAATTTTTTTCAACCTTACCAAAGAAATCCTTACTCTCAAGAACAATATTCAAATCTAGATCACCTTAAGAAACCCACATTGGAGGATAGTTTGAATGCCTTCATGCAAACTAGCGCACAAAATCAAGATCGACTTAAGGAACCCACTTTGGAAGATAGTTTGAATGCCTTCATTCAAATTAGTGCACAAAATCAAGATCAATGCAAGAAATCCACAGTGGAAGATGATTTGAATGCTTACCTTCAAATTAGCACACAAAATCAGGAAGGGAGCAATGAGAGGTTTGATTCCTTGGAAGAATCATTGAAGAGGGTGGAAATTCAAGTTGGGCAACTAGAACATCAACTCCAAGCACACCAAGAAGAGGAATTTCCTAGCCAACTGGAGCAAGTCAAGGTAATCACAAATTTGAGGAGTGAACAGGTGATATATAATAATTTATGTGATTCCTTTGATGCAGGAACTAATCAAGAAGAAGATGGTGAGGAAATACAACCATATATAGAGGAGTTAATTCAATCAAAGGAGGAGGAGAATTTGGAAGCATCAACTTCCACAAAATTGCATGAACCTCCAAATCCTTGTATGCCACCAACCCCATTCCCAAGCAGGTTGAATGAAGAGAAACAAGGTATGCAACTTTCAAAACTTTATGACATGCCCTATAGTGAAGATAGTGAAGATAAGCTTGAGGTAACCATGACCTTAGGAGTAGAGCCTAATTTTTCCAATTTAGAAATTGAGAAGAGCAATTTACTATTAAATAATGAGATTGTTGAGGGGGAGCTTCAAATTGCTAAAAAGGATGAAGAAGTGGTTCAACCAAACTTGGATGAACTTAAAAAGGCCCCAAGAATTTTGAAAGATGTTTTAGTTGGGGAGTACAGTATGCAACAAATTATCATCTCTCCCACCCTTGGTGGTGAGAACGAGCAAAAACCATATATAACCATGTTGCAAACTGAAAAAGGTTCTTACCACATCCCTATAGCATTAGAGGATCAAGTTAAGACAACCCTCACATGTTCTTTTTGGACAATTGCTCTTCCAAGGATGCTACCTAGGCTTTTCATTACATTGGGTACATTTCAAAGTTGCATGTTGTTCATCCTCTCACACATGGGCTCCAATTGCATTATGGGTGGAAGGAGCCCTACACATCGTATATGGGAACGATGGAAATCAGGTATCATCTAAAATCTATGTAGTATATGCATGCTCACATTGAGGACAATGTGAATCTTTAAGTGTGGGGTGCATTTTGTGTTTTGTGTTTTTACTTTTAAGTGCATTTTGTGTTTTATGTTTTTACTTTTAATTGCATTTTGTGTTTTTACTTTTAACTTGTTTTTGTTTAAGTTTAGTTAATGTTTTTAATGTTTCTATTGAATAAATGAGTTTTAGAAAGTTCAATTGTTATAAAATTGTTGATAGATGACCTTTGAATTTTTGAAGCATGAATTGGAGAATTTAGTAGAATTGGTGCTTATTTTCAATTTCGTTGGTTTTTCTTTGCATTTCCATTAACCTAGTGAGGAATTGAGCCATCAACTTATCATTATTTTTGTTGGTGAACATCTTTGTTTGATGAATTGCTAGAACTTGCTTTGACATGCATTTAAGATTACATAAAAAATTTCAATTTGGCATCAAGATGATTAAGACAATTAGGTGAACCCGCTTTGGCTTAAAAAGACCAACCCTATTTTTAACCTTAGTTAGCCAATTTTGAGGCTATTTCATTTTCCTTTTCTTTCTTTTTCACAACACCATTAGCTTGAACCTTGTTGTTTAACTCTTGCCCTTTCATCATTTTAAGAGCGTTTATGACCGAGTGTTGTGTTGAATTAAGTATGGGGTTAAATTTATTAGGTTTAAGATTGCAAAACAAAATAAAAATAATAAAAAAAAGAGAAAAAGAGAAATATATATATATATAATAATAATAAGAATAATTGTTATTCTCATTGAAAGGGTTGGAATGTATCATTACAAGATTTAATAAGTGAGTTCCCTTGAAAAGCTATTTAATGTTAAGAGGTAGATGAGAGGAAGGTGTTTTGGGATTCTTGGGTTATGTATATGATCGGGTACTTCATTCTTAAAGTGCTCTTGAACTTAATGATCATGCTCACATTTCCTAAATATCATACCTTTACCTTAGCCCCATTACAACCCAATAAAGACCTTTTGATTGATGCTTGATTGTTATTTTGTGGTGGAGATTTGATTGATAAGCAAGCCTATGGTAATAATCTTTCATTGATTGTTATGAGTGTAAACACCACCATGATCAAACACTTGTAAGAGTTGGTGAGGGAGCGACAACATTGATTATGCATGGAAAGCTACTTGATTGCATTGGTGTCGATTTTGTTTGATTCGATATTGATTGTAGATTTAGGGATAGGGAAGTCTTGATGCGTCTTTATAACTCTTGAACTTAACAAAATTTATCTTGTTTAGTGTGTTTTGATTTTACCCTTGCTTGGGGACAAGCAAGAAATTAAGTGTGCGGTAGTTGTTTAGATCATTTTTGTACTAGTTTTTAGTATGATTTTTATATGTTTTTAGTTAATGTTTTGATTGATTTTTGTTTTAAGTTTGTTTAAAGTGTTTGTTTTAGGTTTAAGTGCAAAAACACCCTTGGAAGATCAAAACAGTGCAGGAAAAGCATGACCCAAGCAAGACATGGACAAGCCAAATCAAGCTTGGCCGTGTCCCTCAAAGAATGATGATGGCAGAGCTTGACACGGCCATGAGACACGGCCAAGCTTGTGGCCGTGTCTCATTCAAGAAGCAAAATAAAGACCAAGGCAAAGAAAGAGCAAAAATGAAGAAGCAGGAAGAGACACACTCAATGACACGGCCAAGCCACTGGCCGTGTCACATGACACGACCAACAAGCTTGGTCGTGTCCCATTTCATGCCAAAGACACTTGGAGCAAGAAAAGAAGGAAAGAAAAGAAACAGAAGTGGACACACCCACATGACACGGCCACTAGCTTGGGCATGTCACCCCTTGAGACCAAAAGAAAAGAAAGAAAAGAAAGAAAGAAAGAGGGCAGTAAAGGACACGGCCAGCAAGCTTGGTCGTGTCCTAAGGGAAAATGAGAGACACGGCCAAGCTACTCTTGGCTTGGCCGTGTCACACCTAAAATATTTGAAATCTTTTACACGAAGTGGGGGACAAAGTGGGGAACAAAGCCTTGTGTTTGCCAAAAGAAATATTAAACAAAGAAAAAGTGGGGAACAAAGTGAATTGGTGTGAGTTGGAAGGCATGGGTGTGTATTTGAATGAATTAAAAAGGAGAAGAAGAGGAAAATTGGAGGGGCTGGTTGGTTCTTGGAATCAAATTTCTGCTACACATTTGGGAGAGGGAGAGAGTGACACTCTCCCATACCCCTTCATCTTCATCTCCATTTCCATCCTCTCCACCTTCTCCATCTTCCATTGATAAGATCTTTGAGGTTCTTTGGGATAAGTTGGGTTAACGAGCTCTTGAAGGTTGAAGAAGCTTCATTGAAGGAATTGGTGACTTGAGAAAGCTCCATTCCATCTTCCAAAGGCACAATCAATTGAAGGGTTGGTGACTTGAGAAAGCTCCATCCAAAGGTTTGGTGACTTGAGAAAGCTCCATTCCATATTGAAAAGGGGAATCAACCATTGAAGAGGGCTTGAGTTCTTCATCAAACATCAAAGTGGAGCTAGGAGGAAGACTAGTAATCCTACTCTTGGCATCTTCACAAGGGGTTTTTCTATTCTCTCTTTTGATTCATTTCTATTGTTGTTGTTGTATTAAGAGATTGATATTACAATGAACAATTTGTATTTGTTTTATATTGAGTTGAATGGTTGTTTTAAATTGATGATGTTGAGCTAAATACCCATGCCTAGGGTTTGTAGTATATTTGATTGAATGTCTTGATTTGATATTTCCATTGATGTTCCTTGTTGATTGGTTGATTGTATTGCATTAAATGCTAGGTTGTTAGATTAGCTACCTATTGATCTTTGAATATTGGATGACAGACCGAGAGGTGAAATCCGGTATCGGAACTATATAATCGACCACCCTATGAATGAATTAGAAATATAAGTTCTAGGGTTTCATTAATTTGATAATGTAAAATAATTTGTTATTGCTAATTCATGAATGTGAGAACTAATGGATTGGTAATTGACTAATTAACTTTAAGGAACAAATTAATTTACAAGGTTATGTTAATGGATAATTGAGAATTAAGCTTTGATTGAATGGACCTATAACCCTAGGCACCTTCCCAAGAATCAATTTGATCTTGTACACCCATCACACATCAACCCTATGCACATTAATCTTAGGTTTAAATTATTCTCGCACCATCCCAACACAACAAACTCCCACATTTAAATACTTGTCAATCAAGCTATTACGAACCATACCTTCTTGAGGAAACGACCTTGGGGCGATCACCTTTGCTACAACTACCTCGTATACTTGCGAGTGACGCTTGTAGTAGTACTTAATTCGAGCACAACACTAGCTAAGGAGGAAGAAGGCAATTTTCAAAATTGGGAAGGCTGCTATCTTAGGCTCTCAATAAGATACAAAAGTAGGGATTATTGCAGCCCTTGAATCCTCATCCTTTGCCTAATCCTCTTCCACCTAACTTTGACACTAAGGCATTTTGCCAATTTAATCAAATACAAGGATATGACATGAATAAATGTATGAGGTTGAGGCATGAAATCCAAAATTTGATTGATAATGGGAAATTGCCCGAGCCCAATAAGCCAAACACCAAAGATAATGCATTACTGAGATTCAATAGAGTACCACCACCGATGATCTTCATGATTGGAGGAGCTTTGAACAAGCTATGGATGATAAAGAAGTAGCAATCTGTTTTGTGGATGAATTTTGGGACTCAAGCGATAGTGATTATGGTCTTGAACCCAAAATGGAGGAATGGACCTGGTCTAAACTTGAAAAAGATGAGGTGATGAACACTAGATCTGGTAAGCCTTATGCAAGGCCACCGCCAAAGAAAGTAGAAGCTAATAAAGGAAAGGAAGTAGAAGTTGGGAACAAAGAAGAAGAAGATGCCATTGTTCTTAAGCAATTGAAGAGGACCCAAGCAAGTGTTAGTATTTGGGACCTATTGGCCACTTCTAAGAAGCACCATGAATCTATGGCTAAGGCTTTGGCTAGAATGCCAATTTTCACTTCTAAACACCAGATGAGCTGGTTAACTTCGAGAAAATTGAAAGAGTCATGAAGTGTGAAGATATTCAAAAGAAGAACGAAGTTGATGTGGGAATAGTATCATTCTCGGATGCCAATTTACTAGAAAAGGGGAGAGATCACATCCGCCCTCTCTTTATCAAAGTAGAAGTCAAAGGAAAAAGGACCCCATGTGTGATGGTTGATGATGGGTCCGCCAAAAATATTTGCCCACTTAAAATCTTGCCAAAGCTAGCTATGTCAACAAGAGATCTAAGCCAAATCAAAGTGACCATTAGGGCTTATGAAAATACTAAAAGGCGCACCGAAGGGACTTTCAAAGCTATTTTGAAGGTTGGTCCAATTGAGCCTATGTGTGAGCGGGGATTTTTGCCCCCACTCCCGATGGAATAGTTCTTGCGACTTCGGCACTGTTTAGGCTTGGGGCCTTAGAGAACATGAACCTAAGTCTGGAGAAAATGGAGTCACCACCCGGACAGGCCAGGAAAAAGAAAGGGGTGGATGACTTGATTCCTAAGGAATCCCCAACCCCCTAATGAGTTCGAAAAGTTGGGTACATGTGGGAAAGGTGAGAAATGGCCCAGCACCCCCACAACGCCCTGTTCATTGGAACCGGCCTCCTTTACAAGTCTTAATATTATAAAATTCTTAAATATAATAACATTATCCATATTACACACAATAATTAAAAGAAAGCATCATTATATTAAAATCAAAGCAATGTCCAAAAAAAGCAAGTAAATGGACACCCATCCGAAGATGGAAACATGTCCTAACATCACATGCCTAAATAGGACACCTACCGAAAGGTAGAAACATGCCCTTTACATTGGTTCTAAAATAGAAAAGCAAATTAAATTACATGATATTTAACTAATGAAGTACCCACCAAGTGGAAACATACCTCTTACAACATTTGGAAATCTAAATAAATTGATAAAAGTAAATAACCATTCATAATAAATAAATCATTCATCAAAGGTATTAAACATCAATAGAAAGTAAACTTCCATCCATGATAAATTAAATAAACCAAGCATTGAATTTAAATAAATTAAAGCATAAGAAATAAAACAAAGCATGATCAAATATGGAATTGAATAAGGTAAATAAAAATCCAAATTATAGCTACTGTTTCCATTTAGGGTTCTTTATCTCATGTATTAAGGTTTTGGAATTCATAAAATTAGGCTACAGTGACTTTTTATGGAATTAAAATAGATTAAGGTTTTATGTTTTAAAAGTTGGTAATTTGATTAACTAAATTAATATTTGAATGGTGAAATCATGAAACTAGGGTTTGAACACTTTGAAATACTTTTGATTTGTGGTTTTAAATGATGAATTGTTGCTTACTGTGTAAATTTAAAATATTTATGTTTTTATGGTTTTTAATGTTTTAAAGGATTAAGGTTTAGAAAAAGTTAGGTTTTCGGTTTTAAAGGAGTTAGAGTTTACTATTTTAGGTTTTGGAGTTGAATTAGGGTTTTAGGAGCTTTGAATTGGAGTTTCGGGTGATGACTTGGCTTTTAGAATTTGGAAATCAATTTGATAATTTTATGAATTTTTATGAATTTAAACAAACGGATTAAAATTTTTATAAAATAGAAAAGATGTTGTTTTTAAGGCTTTTTGAAAGAAACATAACCAAGTTTAAAATTTTGAAAGAAATAGAATCAAATTTTGGTTTTGTTGAAAATTATGTTTAATTAGGGTTTTAAGATTTTAAAGAAGTAAAAAAACAATTTTAAGCCTTTTAGAAAATAAACCAACGAAATAAGGTTTTTGACTTTAGAAAAAAACTAAATTAAAGTTCTAAGATTTTAAATTTTGAAAAAAACAAATTCCTAGTTTTAGCTACTGTGAAAAAATAACCAAAGAATTTAATACATACCTCCTTTTGATGATTCCTCCAAAAATTGTTTTTCTTAGATGGATTAAAACAAAGACAATTACTGCCTTTAGAATTGCTTAAATCGTGTCCCTGCTATTCCAGAAAAAATAAATTGAATTGCTCATTTTCCTTCACTAATTTGGTTTCAACTTTTCCAAGCTACTGCCCCTTTTTTTTTTCGGCCTCCCTTTTTTTGTGTTGTTTAATCCATATTTATAGAAGTTTTATATCCTTCATTCTTAATTATTCACGGCATCTTTATTGAATAAGAAAAAGGAAACCAAAACTTAATTGTATTAGGTTTCAAAAAATTTGCGTCGAAAAAATTTCGCTGGTGAAAAAAACTGCTGCAGAAAAACTGCGCTGGCAAAAAAATCTGCCGCAGCTGGCTGCGGCAACTCACGGAATGGGCCCGTAGGCCATTTTTCCCTCAAGAAATTACTGCAGACGAAATGCCCACGGGCCCGTGCTGACTTTTGGCGATGATTTTTTCGTTGCCGATTTTTTTTTGTTATTTTTTATTTTTTTTATTTTTTTGAATTTTTATTCATTTTACCATTTTTTCTAAAATAAATATTAAAATTAATTAAGATACCATAAAAATTATTTTGGACTAACTAAAATATATTGGACAACATAAAAATTATTTTGGACTAATTAAAATATATTGGACCGGAACAGGTCAAAAATTAAGGGTCTACAATTTGCCCCTTGCTTGATTGATTTGAAACTTAAGTGAAAGAGAGTGAAAAGCAATAAGACTTAATTTTTGAGATGGCAATTTAAATTTGTTTTGGGTACTTAGACCCGAGATTGGGTACTTGGACCCGAAATCGGGTACTTGGACCCTAGATTGATTGAATTTGGGTACTTGGACCCGAAATTGGGTACTTGGACTCGAGATTGGGTACTTGGACCCGAGCTTGAATTGATTTGGGTACTTGGACCCGAGTTGGGTGCTTGGACCCGAGATTGGGTACTTGGACCCAAGATTGGATTGAATTCGATTTGGGTACTTGGACTCGAGATTGGGTACTTGGACCTGAGATGTAACATCCAAAATTTTTTGAAAATTTCTAATTTTTGAAAAATTTGATAAAATAAATTATAATTTAAAAGGATAAATTAAATTAATAGTTTTAAATGAAAAATGAAGGAATTTTAAATGAAAAAGTTGAATATATATATGATATATATGCAAAATATACATAACATATATAAAAGTCATCACTTTTTAAAAGAAAAGAGTATTTTGGTAATTAAATCTTATAAATTCAAAATTAATAAAATAATTCAAAAACAAATTAATTTTAAATGGAAGAGGGAAATTATGACTTTTAATTTAATAAAAAAATAATTAAATATTAAATTATTTTAATATATATATGTGTGGTTAAAAAAAAAGATGAAAAGGAAAGAATATTAAAAATATTCTTCTTCTTCTTCTTCTTCTTCTTCTCAAGAACATGGCTTCCATGGATGTTTGAAGACCAAGGATTTTGCTTCTTCCATACTCCATAAATTGAAGGAATTAACAAGTTTCAAGTGGATTTTGGTGATTTCCACCAAAATTAGTAAGTTTCCATCTCTTTTCTTTGAATTCCTTGGAAATTTAGATTATGTAAGAATTTGGATTTTTATGTAGTATGTTATAATTGTTGGAATTGGTGTGTATGATGTTATTTTGGGTAGTTAACAATGATTCTAAGGTTAGATTGAAGAGATGATGGAGTTTGGTTAAAGAATGGTGAAGAGAGAGAATTTAGGGTTATGGATTTTTGGGGTTTTGAAAACATGAATTTTAATTGTGGAAATTGATTCCAAATGAGTTGTTTTGATTCATAAACAAATATTTTAAAGTCAAATATTGGATTTGGTGGTGTTGGGTTGGAGTTTGAGAATGGAAGTGGAGATTTAGGGTTTTGGAAAAGTGATTTTCCAAAGTGGTTGAATTGTGTGATTTTATTTGTTTAAGCATGTTGTTTAGTGTTAAAAGTGATGAATATAAGCTTGGAATGAGTAATGGATTGTGTTGGAATGGAAAACCTTCAATGGGGGAAGGTTAGGCCATTTTTGAGATTTTGTATATAAGAGTGTATTTTTATAATGTAAATGATTTAAATGTATTAAAATATGTTTTTAATAATATAAATAAAATTAAAATACTAATTTAATTATAGTAGAATGGAATTCTAATGTTGAAGTAAGGAAAGGCTAAATATTTGGAAATTTATAAGAGTGATGTGTAATTATGATTTAATGTTGGAAATGCCATTAAATGTGATACTAAATGATTATTTGCTATCACATTTGGTTTAGGCATTGAGGTAGATTGATTTGCTTCATCCAAGTGGTGAAGGGCAAGTTAGAAAGATTGGATTGAAGGTTGTTTTTAGCTTGCTTCGGGTTGCTAGTGGAGGTATGTAGAAACTTTGAATATAATGTTTATATTTGCATAACATTTGGACTTAACACATTTTGGTTGAAAAATGTGTTAAGCTACTTGGTTCATTGATTGTGTATGAATAATATGCTATGACATGTGTAATGTCATATATGTATTAAATGCATTGTGAAAAGCCATTGATATGGCTAATTTGTGTAACATGTGAAATATGCATATTATGTGAAAATACCTAAAGTAATTGGGTAATGTATTGTGAATGCAAAAATGAGATATGTGTAATAATGAAATGAATTGATATTGATAAAAATGAGAAAAGTGAGAAAATGAGAAAGATGTGAAAAATGAGAAAAGTGAGAAAAAAATGTGAAAATAAGGCAATGTGCCTAGATTGAATATGTAAAAATGAGAAAGAGATTAATAATGAGAAATATGAATAAATTATTTGCCTAGTATGTTATTCAATTTTTAGAGTTCTGGGTTTGACGGCATGCCTATGATTGCCTACGGGCTATACGCTGAAATGGTGAAAAGACTGGGCCGTAAGCTAGGCCACCTGATAAATATGATATTTTTAGGGTGAAAAGACTGGGTCGTAAGCCTAAAAAACTGTAGCAGTCTAGCCGGGTTGAGGACCAAGATACTAGGGCCTAAGGGTCTGGCCGGGTTGAGGCCCAAGATACTGGGGTTGTTACATTATCCATTGATATATTGCCTACGGGGCTAGACACATAGTGTCATTATGGACCAAAGCAGTAACTCTGAAATTTGAATAGCATATTAGATCCTTTTTGTAACATCCCAAATCCCAGATTGGTAAGAAACAGACATAACCTATAACTTGAGCTCGAATTTCATCCAAGTTATTGACAAAATTAGAGAGTCTCAAAGAATACTTAATTGTTTATTTGTGTCTTAGCTAGATTTATAACTTGAAATTACTCAATTTAGAGTTGTACAGAATAAGATATGATGGATTTAGTAGACAATGTGCAAGCTGCTTCAGGACAGCATAGTAGGCTTGACTTCGAAGGACCGTCAAAAATCAGATATAACTCGGATCGACCTGAAATTTTGAAAAAAATGTAGCCCCGGATGTCTAGTTTTAGTGGGAATAAGAATTACATAATTTGGAGTTGTGAGTAAAAAGATATTAAGAAAGAAAAATAGCAAGGTCAGGAAGGGATATCAAAAGGACCTAAGTGAAAATTTCTCAAAAGTTAGGGGTAACTATGTAAACTTAAAAATTAAGAGTCGGAAGTTCTTAATAGTGCCCATATCCGACCCCAGAAGAATATTCTAGAGATTAATCGGGTTGCAACGACGTGTAATGGTTTTTCTAGGAAATGTCCCGTTAAAGAAAAACGAAGACATTTTGACTAGGGGCATTTTGGTCATTATCAATTAAAGTTATACATGAATTTAAAGTAGGAAATAAAAAAATGAGTACGTAAAGGATGACGAGGGGTGATATATGAAATGATCGTCAGTAGAAACGGAGCCGGAAGAAAACCCGAGCAAGGAAAGGACCTAAAGGGAATTTTGTAAAAAGTAGAGGGCTTATCGGTAATTTTTCAAAATGACTTGGAAACCTAAAATAGACCTTATAAATAGAAAGTAGAGGTCAAGAGGATCAAAACTATATGTAGTATGACTCGTGGAACTGTACGGTTTAAAAGATATGATCGATTAATCGCTGGAACGTAATGTGGGCCCGGTTTCGTGTCGGGACCGTATGGGTAACACGAGACAACTTTAGGGTATCCAATGAGAAGAGGGACAAGTGGGAAGAAGTAATGGGAAATAAAACTATAAAAAATCTCTTGTTGACCAATCAAAAGTAACCATTTAGCATGAGTATTAAATGAAGAAAGAGAAAGGTGGACAAGTGGTCTTAAAGGGTTTAACCAACACATAAGGTGATCATCATTTCCTTTGTATATAAATAAATGTGATATGAAGAATAAATTCTCTCTTTTCCACTTACAAATTTCGGCAACAATAGGAAATACCAAAGGACTTCCAAGTTTTTTTCCAAGTTTGATTTTCAAGGTAAGTTTTAAGGTTTTCAAGTAAGTAGACTTTAATTTTAGTATTAATTTTAGGTAGTTATATATTTATTGGAAGATTGGAGATTAGAATCTTTATGTGGAATTGGAAAAAATATTAAGTAAGTGATGAGATTAATTGATTAAATGGAAGAATCAAGATGTATAAAGATTAATAAGGTTGGATTAGGATTTCGGTTGGAAAAGAAATGGAGGATAACTTATTATTTTAAATTTCTAAGGTTTATGTTGTATTTTGAATTGATTGAAGGAGAAATAAAGAATTAAAGAAGGAGAAGAAGGAAAAGCTAAGAGGAATTAAAGAAATAAGGTTTGGTACTTTACCTTTGAATAATTACTTTTGATTTGGTGCTTTACCATAAAAGAAACTCTATTTGCTTACAAACTTTGGTTTATGGAAGTTTTGAAGTTGATGTTTAAATATATTGATTGAGTTTAAATTAAATATTTGAGTTATGTTTTTATTTTCTTATGGCAATTTGGGTTGTAAAATTTAATTGAAACCAAATGTTTTGAGAAAATTTGGAAAGTTGATTTGGCAAGTTGTTTGGACTTTAATTAGTTTGATTTGAGTTAAACATGCAAAAATTGTTAAAAGGAAGTGTTTGAATCTTCACTTTACTATTAAAGAAGCCTTAATATTGATTTGCAAAAGAAGACTAAAGAATGTGGTGCGCGGCATGAATGGCAAAGTGCGATGGGAATTAAAATGATTTCTCAAATCATTCTAAAATGGAGTTTGAGACTTAAAGTGAATCATTTAAATCTTTATGCTCTAATGGATAGTGGGAGTGGTAGATAAGGGTATGGTGCACTATACTAACGCATGTAGTACTGCTCATTATTGTGATATGATATTTTATTCAGTGGTGAGGCCACTGAAGCCAATGGGGAGGCCCATTGGTTAACCAGAATGGGGAGGCCCATTCCTGTGATCTGATATTGGTGGTGAGGGCCACCTATGTTACAGTGGGGAGGCCCACTGCCTTATCACTATGGTTCCCTATATACCAGTAGAACTAAAGCTAGAGCCTGATCCAAAGTCTTGTTTCTTTTAAACCACGTAATGCAAAATGAGTTTGAATTATGATTTTTACATTTGTTGAAAGCATATTTACACTGAATGTACAGAAACTTCCATTGGTTTAAGGTTGGTTGATTTATGATTTAATTATTTCATTTTGTTTCAAAGGCTTTCATGTTTTACTTATATTTTCATCGGTAAAGTACCCACTGAGCGACAACGCTCAGCGAGTTAAGTTTTCCTTGACTCGTAGGTTCAGAGCAGTAGATAAATCTTGGGGAAGCAACGATCAGACCACAGCAAATCTCAGGGGTAGATCTTTTAGATCCATTATGAATTAGCTAGTTGTGGCATGTATATGAATAAATATAAAAGAGAATTTCTATGTTATAATTGTATGATAGTAGTAAGTAATAGTCATAAACCTTTACTTTATGTTGTATTAGAAGTGTGAACTCTTCTTGCAGGTTTGTAGTTGAGGGTATAAGGTGGGTTCATTGGGAGTGCATTAAATTTGATGGTATTCACATTGGTCTGTGTAAAGTGTTTTCAAAAATCAGAAAAACAAGTTTTGTCGACACTTGGGATCCAAATTTCTAGGCGAAACTATGGCAAAATTTCTGTAAAAATCGGAACTAAAATTTGACGAAGTAAATTGGTAGCAACGTTAGGATAGTGTGGCGCCTCTACTCGGCTTACACAAGTAGGTTGGGGAGGGGTGTTACACTTTTTGGGCTCATTCTTGTCTTTGTTTTACTGTGAATTATGAATTATGATACAATTGAGTAATATAATGTTATGAGTTGTGCTTATGAAATATTTGAAAAATATAAGAAAATGGATTGATGTGACATCTATATGCATTGTGCATTTGGTATTGCATTGACTTATATTGTTATTATCAAAGTTTGTACTACTAGGCTTCGGCTTAGCGCAATTGTTTCCATCGCGCAGGTGACAGGGTAGACCCAGTTGAGCCAGAGAGTTCTTCTAGACCAGGTCGGGTCTAGACTTGTAGTTGAGCTTGTAGAGTTGCTATCAAGATCAGAAACACTGCCATCAACATGTATATATTTTTATGTTATTGTACATTTTGAGTTTTATGCATAATATGTTATGTTTTGAATTTTACGTATTGTATATTATAAAGAATTTTTGGGTCAATGTATTTGAAATGGGAGAGTAAGTGTGTTTTAAATTATATATCTATATGTATAAATGTTTGAGAAATTTTGTAAAATTAAGAAGTATGGTTGAGAGGGTGATTGGAAATTATTGGGAGTGTTTTCTTTTTGCAGGTTGAGTAATTGCTAAATTTTGGGATATCCAAAATACAGACAAAACTATGGTAAATTTTTCCCAAAGATTTTTATATATATTATTTATTTTGGGTTCTTATAACAAGAAAATAATATTTATATTCTATTTAATTTTTATATATTTAGAATTTGAAATTTTAAATTGGAAATGTAAAAAAAAATTAGTAAATCCGTCTGTGACATTTTTGTACCGTATATGCATATTTTACATATGCTAGAAATATGTTTTGTACGTATATAGGGTATAAGGGTGTTATATGAGAATGGGTACTTGGACCTGGGATTGATTTGATTTGGGTACTTAGACCCAAAATAGGGTACTTGGACCCGAGATTGATTGAATTTGGGTACTTGGACCCGAGATTGGGTACTTGAACCCGAGCTTGAATTGATTTGGATACTTGGACCCGATATTGAGTGCTTGGACCCGAGATTGGGCACTTGGACCCGAGATTGGATTGAATTCGATTTGGGTACTTGGACCCGAGATTGGGTACTTGGACCCGAGAATGGGTACTTGGACTAGGGATTGATTTGATTTGGGTACATGGACCCGAGAATGGTCACTTGGACCCGAGAATGGGTGCTTGGACCCGAGAATGGGTGCTTGGACCCGAGATTGGGTACTTGGACCCGAGATTGAATTGATTTTGGGTATTTGGACCCTGGATTGGGTTGAATTCGATTTGGGTACTTGGAGCCAAGATTGGAAGGAATTTGGGTACTTGGACCCGAGATTAGATTTGATTTGGGTATTTAGACCCAAAATTGGGTACTTGGATCCGAGATTAGGTACTTGGACCCGAGCTTGAATTGATTTGGGTACTTGGACCATAGATTGGGTACTTGGACCCTAGATTGAATTTGATTTGGGTACTTGGACCCGAGATAGGGTACTTGGACCCGAGATAGGGTACTTGGACCCGAGATTGATTTGATTTGGGTACTTGGACCCGAGATTGAGTACTTGGAGTCGAGATTAATTTAATTTGGGTACTTGGACCCGAGATTGATTTGATTTGGGTACTTGGACCCGAGATTGAGTACTTGGACTTGAGATTGGGTACTTGGACTCAAAATTGGGTACTTGGACCCGAGATTGAATTGATTTTGGTTTGGGTACTTGGACCCAAGATTGGATTGAATTTGATTTGGGTACTTGGACCCAAGATTGGATGGAATTTGGGTACTTGGACCCAGGATTGGATTGAATTTGGGTGCTTGGACCAGAGATTGACTTTGACTGACTTTTTATCATTTGAGAAATCTGACTGCTCCGGTTATTCTATGCATTATGGTTTTTCACCCTCAAAATGGATCTTCATCCTTTGAGATTGGGTCTTCATCCTTGAAAATGATTCTTCATCATTTGACATCGGGTCTTTACCCTTGAAAAATGGATCTTCATCCTTGGAGATTGTGTCTTCACCCTTGAAAGTGGATCTTCATCCTTTAAGCTAGATCTTGATTTTTTATCATTTGCATCTTCATTCTTTTGATAGTTCTAATGTTCCGTTCTTTTGTTCTTCCTTCTTGCAAAAATTCAGCTATTTTTTAGTTGGCCCTCATATCTTCTCCTGCCCCATGCGTGGCGAAATATTTGCAAGTGAGTTTGAAAATGTTTTATTTATAAACTCAAAAAATTGAAAAGGAGAAACTTTGCCCCCTGTGTAGGCCCAAACCCATGATTTTTCTATGCGGACTCTGATTGATGTTTTTGTTGTCTAGTTCTTTGCACAAGCACGCATTTCTTCTCTTTGCAAAATTACTGGAACTTTCTCAAGCAATGGGCCTTCTATGCCCCACTGATTTGATATCTTTTTTTGATTGTTTACTTCACAGGGTGTTTGTTGTTCACTTTGATAAAGAATAGACAATACAATATAAGAAAATGCAATGTGATATGCTCATGTATGCATGATATGCATGAATAACACTTACAGTGGTTCCATGACTCACAGGCCGAGGTGATCAGTATAAGTATTCTCATTGGTTCCTTTCAAATGCTCGTTCAGGTCTTGCATTGGAATAAAAGAATGCTTCCCATTTGTGACTTTTGTCTTCAAGATGTTGAAAACATGAATAATGGAGGCCCTAAATTGCAGAGATACATCCATTTCAAATTATGACTCGGTATATCAATCGGTAGCTTCATCATGACCTTGCCAGTAATCCTTTCCATTGCCCAATGTGTTCTTCTAGTTTTGATGGTGCAACAAACTTCTCTTATCTTGAAGGCTTCGTGTGACAAAAATATTTTCTTTTTTTTTTAGAATTTTTGAATTTTAATTTTGAAATCAAATGTTGGCTTTGCCAAATCAATGTTAATGTATCTCGGGACTTGATTTTCCAAATTAATATATCTAATAACATGACAACCCTAGTTACCATACTAAACTCAGGAATCATTTCTATTTAAGCAAGAATTGTTGCACTTCAGATAGGCACATACACATTGCTTGGTCAAAGGTCTCATTTGAGTTTAAATATTTTCTATCTCATATGCATGCTTATCCAAACTATCTCCACTAATAGACTCTACCTACCAAGAGAGATCAATAGGTCTTTGATAGGCTTGAAACAGGGTCTATAAGGGACATGGGTTAAATGAAGGCTATTTTGAGATAGGAGCTGATGTGACACAATGGACAAACCCTCACACTATAAATTTCTTGTTTGAATTTTAGACAGTTGGGAACAATCTTTCTAGACTCCAAATTCATTCTATATCTTCTTGGCATTAATCTGGATCTTGATTAGGACAGTCTTGCCCTTGCAAAAAGTTTAAGACCCAAATTTGTTTCCTTTCTTCTTTTCCTTTTTCTTTTTTTTCTTTATTTTTCTTACTCTTCCCTTTTTTCTCTTTCCATACTCTTCCCTTTCTTTTATCATTTTGTCCTTCTTTCTTGTAGGACTATCAAGTATAGAACTTTCAAGAACTGGATAGTCTTCCTCCTTTTCTCCAATTTTGGATTGAATCTTTAGTTGGGTTTGACCAATTCAAGTCAAACCATCCTTATAAACCAAATGGAACCCTTATGTTGTCTTAGGTAAAAGAGAACTCAGTTGGCTTTTTGAACCATTTTGGGTTTTCTTTTCTTTTTCTTTTTCTTTTTTTTTTTCTCTTTTTTCTTTTCTTCTTCTTCTTCTTCTTTTTTTGCTCTCATTTCTCTTATTTTCTTTTCTTCTCTTTTTTTTTTGTTGGTTTTGTTTTGTTTTTTTTTTTGTTTTGTTTGGTTCTAGCTCTAAAAGAGTCGTCTTGTTTGTACTAACTTAGGCTTCCAATAATGGATAAGTGGAGTAACATAAATATTCTTTAATAGGGATAAATCATTTGTTACTCTAATGTTGTTTTGATATATTGGAGATATTAAGGGAAACTTAAACTACCCTTATGGTATTAAGAACTTCAACCACTCTTATGGTCTTGAGAGCTTCAGCTATCTTCATGGTATTCATTTCTTTCTTTGATCTTCTTGCCCCTTCATATTAGTGATCATAAGATTTGTCAAAAGTATCACAATAGCTCAGGGCAGGTTGTTGGGGTTATATGCCAATGAAAAGAAAGCTAAAATTTTATGAAGGCTCAAAGGGATAACTAGGGATTGATATTTAATTGGGTGGATACTAGTTGTTGGCTAACCAAACAATGCCTAGATCATTTCTCCCTTAAATAAGTAGAGTTCAATTTCACCTCGAAAGTTTTTCAAAGCATGTTCTAATACTGACTAGGACCTAGACAAAGATAATTATGCAGGAGCCCTCTCTAAGTAAGCATACACAACTCAATGCTATAGAGCAATTCCCTTATCTAGTAATGTCATTCAAGTCATGATGTCTAGACACATTAATTCATGAATTATCAAGCTAGATTCCTCATTGGTTGAGCACTAAAATGAACAAAGACCAACAAAATTTTTCATAAAAGTAATTTATTCAAACGAACATAATTTGAAAAATAAAATTATTCCAATTAAATATTAAAGAAAGCAAAATTGAAAAGCAACATTCAAGCTAAGGAAAGTTCATTGAGTTGGACTTCCTTTCCTTTCATTTCTTCAATATCCCCATCTTGAAAGGATGATAAAACAAAATCTTCTTCCAATCCTTTTCCTACCATGAAGGCTGCTAGTGGTGGCACCCTGTTGAACCTTGGAAATGGATTACCTTTGGTATTGGGCTTATCTAGATCAGGCAACTTGCCATTATTAATTAAATTCTGGATCTCATGCCTCAACTTCATACAATTTTTCGTTTCATGTCCAGGCCTTTGATGGAATCGGCAAAATGCACTAGTATCAAAGTTAAGTGGAAGAGGATTAGGCAAAGGACGAGGAGTCAAGGGTTGTAACAATCCCTTCTTTTGTAGCTTATTGAGAACCCAAGACAGTGGCTTCCCTAATTCTGAAAACTACCTCATTCCTCCTTGACTAGTGGCATTAACATCAACTTCTTTTTGTGTGATTTGATTGCTCGACTGGTAATTCCCTTTCTCATTCCTTCTTTTTGAAAAGCGATTTTTCTCCCTTTCCCATTCTTCAATTTGTAGACCAGCTTGGAGAAGATCTTTGAAATCCCTTATAAGGGTGTGAGACATCCTTTCACGGAGATTGGGCAGAATGCCTCTCACAATCATCCTTATTTGATTAGATTCATCGGGCCTTTTCTTAAGCAAAGCGGCCTTATTTCTCCATCGTTTCACATAGTCCACAAAATTCTCATTTGGTCGTTGCCTAATGGACTCAACTTCCATTAAGGTAACTTCCAACTCGACATTATACCCATATTGCTTGATGAAGGCCTTGTATAGCAAATCCCAATTCTTTTGTGTTCCATCATCTAAGGTATTGAACCAATTTTGGACAGTAGGATCCAATGAGAGCATGAAATACCTTAGAGTTTGAGCCTTAGTAGCTTGAGCAGACTGCATAGCAGTGATATACTGCTTCACATGGAGATGAGGATTTCTAGTACCATTGTATCTAGCAAAGGATGGCATCTTGAATTTGTATGGAACTTCATCATCTAGCTCAAATAATTTTTCAATCTCGGACATCTCTTCGGTCTTTAGTTTCTTCTCAAATTTCTTTTCTAAATCTGTGATCATCTTTTCAACATCAGAATTTTCAGTCTTTTCAAAAGTTGCCTTCTCAAAAACCTTTGGCTCCTTTTTGTCTTGAAGATCTTGGTAGTATTGAGCCCAATCATCATCATCAATGATCACCTTATCAACTTTAGCCTTCCCCTTGACTTTCTTGGTGCTAGCAGATGCTTCGGCATTGTTTCCTAAATTGCAGTCAATTGGTTCTTTATGGTCTCAGCCATGGCCTCTTTTATTTCTTCCATCTTGGCATTAAGGGCTTCATCCACCATTCTTTGAATTTGTTCGGGCTCCATTGTTTTTGGTGAGCAAGTGATTTAGTCGTTGCTAGATACTTCGTCTCCGGCGTAGGTCGGATTGTTGTAAGCTTTAGAACTATCGTAATCCAGGGCTGTGAGCCAGAAAGGATCAATGATATGAGATGCAAATGTATGCATGTATGCATGAACAATCAACAAATAAGGATAAATAGGACGTTCCTTCCAACCTTATAACATCCACACACGAATGGCGAGTCCCTTTTCCTAGGTATATGGTTAACAAAATACCAACATGGGGTATCTTGCTTTCGAATAATTCCCTCGGACGTTTCAACTAATAGTTATATTTTCGAAAATGGAAATCAATCCATGATAATTCCTATTAATTAGGTTTTAATCAATTCAACCAACTATAGTAGCTTTTTATGCTATATTGGATTAAAACGAAATTAAGAGGTTTATTATGGATAGATTTCTCACTTGAAGAAAAGGTGACTAATGGTTCATGCCAAAAACAAGCCCATGGTTAATTTATTCTTAGTGTAAACTAGGCCCATAATTAATTTTTGGTATCTCATAATTGACCTAAATATTTTGCAAGCTCTTTGTAAGAAAAGGTTGGATGAAAATAATTATTTTATTTCTAAGCCCATTGTAAAAAGATTTTAGAAAAAAACATATTTTGGGCTTAGTATTTGGGTCATGAGCAAAAGATTTATTTTTAGAAAGGTTTTATGTCCAAAGACCATCTTGAAAAGTTTTGAAAATAGCTTTGGTCTTTTGGATTTTAAAGAAAAATTTATTTTGAGCTTACAATATACTTAGGTCATATTAGAAAAAGATAAAACCAAATAAGCCATGATTTAAGCCAAGATAAATTAACCATAGTCAAACAACCCACAGGGAAAAAGTAAAAAATGATTAAAAAAAAGGCTAAAAAAAGAGAGTAAAGGAAAAGAAGAAAAGGAAAGGAATGTGAGTATCAAACATTTTACAGAGGCAAAAATTATCCTAAACAAGATCTAGATTCATGTAAGGAAGAAAGAAGAATGTTCAAAACTCTATCTTTTCATGCTTCCAACTCTCTAAATAAGAAATTCATAGTGTGAGGGTTTTCCCATAGCGTCACATCAGCTCCAATCTCAAAATGGCCTTCGCTTAAACCATGTCTCTTATAGACACCATTTCAAGCCTATTAAAGATTTGTTGATCTCTCTTGGTAGGTAGAGTCTATTAGTGGAGATAGTTCGGATAAGCATTCATATAAGAGAGACAACATTTAAACTCAATGAGACCTTTGATCAAGTAATGTGTGTATGCCTATCTGAAGTGCAACAGTTCTTGATCATATAGAAATGATTCTCGAGTTTAGTATGGTAACTAGAGTTGTCTGTTATAGATATGTTAATTTGGAAAATCGAGTCCTGAGGTACAATGACACTAATTTGACAAAGCCAAAAAAATGATGATTTTAAGATTTTTAAAAAACGTGTTTTTGTCATACAAAGCCTTCAAGTTAAGGGAAGTATGTTTTATTATCGAACCTCGAAGGAAACAATGGGCAAAAGAGGGCTAATGAAAGAATCACTTGCAAGGTCATGTCATAAAGCAGTCATCAACCAAATGAATATCTCCCATGTCTTTGGCTACCATGCTTGGGCCTCACCACTCATGTTTTCAACATCTTGGAAATAAAAGCCATACATGTGAATTTTTCCACCATTCCAAAGCAAGATCTAAATGAGCATCTGGAAGGAACCAATGACAACACTTAAGCTAATCACCTTGGCTTGTGAGTCGATGGAACCATTGTAAGTATCATTCATGCATATCATGCATACATAAGTATATCATGCTATAATTTTTGTCTTATTCTTTGTCAAAGTGAACAACAGATACTCTATGAAGCAAAGATAAAGCGGATATAGAATCAGGGGCCATGGAAGGCCCATTGCTTGAGGAAGCTCTAGTCATTTTGCAAAAGAAAGAAGAAATGCATGCTTGACTAAAGAACTAGATAATATACAAATATCAATATAAACCTGCATGGAAAAAATCATTGGTTTGAGCCTACATAGGGGGCAAAGTTTATACTTTCAATTTTTTGAGTTTATGCGTGTACAAAATATTTTTAGACTCACTTTCAATATTTTGCCACATAGGAGGCAAGGAGAAGATATAAGGGCCTACTAAAAAATAGCTGAATTTTTTTTCAAAAGGAAAAACAAAATAAGAAGAAAGTAAGAATCTCTAAAGAATGAAGGTGCAAAAGACAAAAGGTTAGTCCAGCTAGAAGTGTTGAAGTTAATATAGAACAAAAGTCAAAAGGATGAAGATCAAATTTAAAGGGTGAAGACCCGATCTCTAAGGATGAAGATCCATTTTGAAGGGTGAAGACCCGATGCAGAGGATGAAGATCCAATTTAAAGGGTGAAGAGCCAAAGTTGAATGACTTTACTAGGTGAGGAAATTATTCTATAACATTGAGTTGTGTATGCTTACTTAGAGAGGGCTCCTGCATAATGACCTTTGTCTAGGTCCTAGTCAATCTTAGAACATGCTTTGATGGACTTTCGAGGCAAAATTAAACTCTGCTTATTTAGGATAGAAATGATCTGGGCATTGTTTGATGAGCCAACAACTAGTATCAACCCTATTGACATCAGTCCTAGTTTGTCCCTTTGAGCCTTCAAAAGAGTTTTAGTGTTCTTTTCATTGGCTTACAAACCCTAACAACCTACCCTGAGCTGTTGTGATACTTATGACAAATCTGTTGATCACTAAGGGGAAGAGGCAAGAAGATAAAAAATAAAGGAATGCCTAGTCAAGACCATAAGGATAAAAAAAATAAAGAAAAGAAGAAGAAAGAAAGAGAAAGGAAAAAGAAAGAAAGAAAAAAAAGAAGAAGAAAAAGAAAAGAAAATAAAACCCAAAATGGTTCAGAAAGCCAATCGAGTTCTCTTTTACCTAAAGCAGCAAAAGACTTCCATCTGGTTTATAAGGATAGTTTGACTTAAATTGGTCCAACCCAACCAGAAATTCAACCAAAATTTGAGAGATAGAAGAAAGGTCATCTAGTTTTTGAAAGTTATATTCTTGACATTCCTACAGGGAAGGACAAAATGATAAAATGCTAAAGAGAGAGAGAGAGAAAGGGAAAAGAAGAAAAGGAAAGGAATATGGGTACTAGACTTTTTTCAAAGGTAAACACTATCCTAATCAGGATCTAGATTCATGTCAAGAAGAAAGAAGAATATTCAAAGCTTTATCTTTTCATACTTCCAACTGTCTGAATAAGAAATTTATAGTATAAGGGTTTGCCTATAGTGTCACAATGGCTCCAACTTACAAATGGGTTTCATTCAACTCGTATCCCTTATTGACCCCATTTTAAGCCCATTAAAGACCTATTGATCTCTCTTAGTAGGTAGAGTCTATTAGTGGAGATAGTTTGAATAAGTATGCATATGAGATAAACAATATTCAAACTCAATGAGACCTTTGGCCAAGTAATGTGTATGTGCCTATCTGAAGTGTAATAGTTCTTGCTTAAATGGAAATGATTCCCGAGTTTATTGTGGTAACTATCATGTTATAGATATGTTAATTTGGAAAATCAAGTCTTGAGGTAAATTGACATTGATTTGGCAAAGCCAACATTTAATTTCACAATCAAAATTCAAAAAAAAAAGAAAAAAAAATTCTTACAAAGCCTTCATGTTAAGGGAAGTATGTCGAACTATTGAACCTCGAAGGACACATTGGGCAAAGGAAATAATTATTGGTAAGGTTATGAAGAAGCTACCAATTGACACGTTGAATCATAGTTTGAAATGGATGTATCTCTGACTCTGCTGCTTGGGGTCTCCACCACTCATGTCCTTAACATCTTAAAGATAAAAGCCATAAATGCGAAGCCTTCTGTCATTCCAAAGCAAGACCTGAACGAGCATATGAAAAGAACCAATGAGAACACTTCAGCTGAGCACCTCAATCTGTTAGTCAATTGAACCACTCTAAGTATTATTCATGCATATCATGCATACATGAGCATATCACATTGAATTTTGTTACCTTGTGTTACCTATTATTTATCGAAGTGAACAGCAAACACCCTATAAAGTAAAGAATCAAAAGACGATATTGAATCAGGGGGCATAAAAAGCCCATTGATGGAGGAAGATCCAGTCATTTTGCAAAAGAAGAAATGCATGCTTGTGTGAAGAACTAGACAAGACAAACATCAATCAGAGCTAGCATGGGACCAAAATCATTAGTTTAAGCCTACACAGGGGGAAAATTTTCTCCTTTCAATTTTTTAAGTTTATGTGTGTACAAAATATTTTCAGACTCACTTTTAATATTTTGCCAAGCAGGGGCAAGGAGAAGATATAAAGGCCAACTAAAAAATAGTTGAATTTTTTGCAAAAGGAAGAGCAAAAACAATGGAACATTGGAACTCTCAAAAGAATGAAGATGCAAAAGACAAAAGATCAGTCTAGCTAGAAGAGCTAAAGCTAATGTAGGACAAATGTCCAAGGATAAAAATTTAGTTTCGAGTCAAGCACCCAACTCATGTCTCGGGTCCAAGTACCCAATCTAGTTTCGAGTCGAGCACCCAAAATCTAGATTCAGATCAAGCACCCAAAATCTAGTCTTTTGTCGAGCACCTAAAAATCTAATTTCAGGTCGAGCACCCACAATCCTGTCTTGGATCGAGCATCCACATCTAATTTTGGGTCAAGAACCCAAATCCAATTTTAGGTCAAGCAACCAAAATCTAGTATCGGGTCGAGCACCCAAAAATTCAATTTTGAGTCGAGCACCCACAATCCAGTCTTGGATCGAGCATCCAAATCCAATTTTTGGTCAAGCACCCAAATCCAGTTTCAAGTCGAGCAACCAAAAACCAATCTCAGGTCGAGCACCTAAGAATCTAGTTTTGGGTCGAGCACCAAAATCCCATTTCGGGTCAAACATCCAAATCCAATTTAGGATCGAGTATCCAAATCTAGTATTCGCTCGAGAACCCAAATCTAGTTTCGGATCGAGCATCCAAAATTCAATTTAGGATCAAGCATCCCAATCTGGTTTAGGGTTGAGAAACAAAAACCCAGTCCCGGGTCGAGAACCCATCCTCATCAAAAATTATCTCAAAGTCATGTTGCTTTTCACTCTCTTCTACTGAAGTCTCAGATCGTTTAAGCAGAGGGCAAACTCTAGACCCTTATTTTTTGACCAAGTCCAGCCTGATATTTTAAAATAGCCCAAAAATAATTGTTATAATATTTATTATTTATTTATAATATTATTATTTATTTTAATAATAATATAATATAATATTTATTGTTTAAAATATTAAAAGAAAAAAGAAATTATAAATATTTATTTTAAATATAATATTTATTTTTAATAATAAAAATATAAAATATAAAATATAAAAAATAAAAAATCGGACGAATCGGCTAACAACGCGACACGCGGCCGTGTCGACGTGCAGCGAACTGGCCTGACATAGGCCAATTCGCCACAAGCATTGGCATGCGATGAATCATGCAGACTCGTAGTCCCTCGCTCGTAGATGCTTGCAGTGCCCCGCAGCTCGCAGCCTAGCACTAATCCTCGCAGCAGCCTTTCTAGTCCTCCCAGCAATGACCCGCAGTCGCTCACATGCAGTGCCTAGTAGCCCAGCACCAATCATCGTAGCAATGGCCCACAGCTTGCCCCAGTGCCCACTACCCGCACGCAGTAGGCCACACCGTCGGTCGATTATTGCCAAAACCTTATTTTACTCATTTTTTATTTTTACTAAACAATTTGTATTTCTTTATCAAAATAGTATTAGGTTTTTATTTTCCTATAAATAACACAATTATAAGATTGAAAGAGGACTTTTGCAATTATTTGGAGGGACTTTTTTCTTTCGGACTATTGGATTTCAGTAGCAATTATTTAGGGACTTTGGAAAATTTATTCAGGGACTTTTGGACTTTTCATTTTCTGGACTTTGAGACTTTGGGGCAATTATTCAGAATCTTGGACTTTGGTTTTTTGAAAAAAGACTTTTGGAATTTATGAGACGAAGGAATTTTAACTTAGATTTTTAGTAAACTTCAATAACAAGAGCAATAAGAGAGAGAGAAGAAGAAAGAGAACAAAAGCTTAAGACAAACAATCCATCAAAGGCAACACACACTGTCTTTGCTTTTGATCAATCTTTAATTATTGGTGAAATCAACAATGAAGGTAAGTCTTCTAAACTAAATCCATTTAAACTTAACATAATAAGTTTTGATGAGATTGCTTGTAATTCATACAAAATAGCTCCAGTAACCGGTACGTGTCTAATTATTTTTTATGCATGTTCATTGAATTAAAACACATCCAGTAGCCATCCCTATAAGAGTATGTGTTGTGCAATTATTTATTATAAGTCAATATTTCAATAAGATCAAAATTTATAAATATATCACTATATCTTGATATTTTTAAGTAATAATAATAATAATAGTTCTATAAATCAAAACCCTATTTTCTAAATATAAAACCCTAACATCTTAATTTTCCAAAAAATAAAACCCTAATGTTAATACCTAACCCTAAACACCATACTTATTTCTTAATTCCCTAAACCATAAATATAAAATTTTCATTCTTTAGGTTTAAACCCTAGTTCATATATCTGACATCTAATTGCAATTTTGACTCAATGTTGTATATTTTAATCTTAGTGTGTGTCTTTATATGTTGATATTAATTATTTTACTTTATAATAGATGACTAATTTATTTAGATTATTTGTTGATGATTAACCATATGATTTCAATTAATTGTTTATCATGAATGATTGAGTTATTTTTATTAGTCTATTTTGATTTCAATGATGTAAGAGGCATGTTTCCATGATTAGGTACCTCATTAATTAAATTTTATATAATTTAAATTATTTTCATATTTTAGAGTTAATGTAAGGACACGTTTTCACCTTTTGGTGGGTGTCCTATTTTGTTTTGGATATTGGACGATGTAAGGACATATTTTCATCCTTGGAAGGTGTCCATTTATTTGTTTTGTTTGGACAATGGTATGATTTTTAATAAAGTATTTATTTATTTTTGTGATCGCATGTAGTATGGATATTGTCATTATAGTTATGAATTTTATAATATTAAGACCTGAAAAGGAGGCCAATTCCAATGAATCGAGCATTGTGGGGGTTCTGGGCCATTTCTCACCTTACCCACACGTACCCAACTTTTTGAACCCATTAGGGGGTTGGGGATTCCTTAGGAATCGAGTCATCCACCCCTTTCTTTTTCCCAGCCCGTCCTAGTGGAGACTTCATTTTCTCTAGGCATAGGCCCGTGTTCTCTAAGGGCCCAAGCCTAGCTGTGCCAAAGTCGCAAGAACCATTCCACATAAGAGTGGGGGCAAAAATACCTGCTTACAAGTCTGGAATAATTTTGTAGTATTTGTTTTTCAATATTTATTGTTTATTTTATTATTTATTTCATAATATAATATTTTATTTTTTAATATATATTTTAATAATAATACTTATTATTTATTTCTTAAATTTAATATTTATTTTAATAATATAAAATAATATTTATTATTTATTTTAATAATACAATTAATTATAAATGTTTATTTTAAATATAATGTTTATTTTTAAAAAGAAAAAAAATAAAAATAAAAAATAAAAATCGGACGAATCGGCTAGCGGCGCTCAGCAATTGGCGTGGCACGCCGATTCACCACAGGCCATTTTGTGTCAGGTTTGGCCTGCGACGAATTGTGCCCAGCGTGCTGCCTCTCTCACTAGCCCACATCGATCGTACGTTGCATCCAACGGCCTACCACCAATCATCTCACACACTCACAACTCGCATGCCAATCCTCCTATCAACGGCCTGCATCTCGCCCCAATACCCAATGTCCACGCGTAGTAGGCCCAATTCCTCACAGCCTACACCTTCGTGTAATTTTTGCCTAAACCTTATTTTACTCGGTTTTTTTATTTTTCCTAAATAGTTTATATTTCCTTATCAAAGCAGTATTAGGTTTTTTGGTTTTCCTATAAATAACATAATTATAAGATTAAGGGAGGACTTTTGATAATTTTAGGGGATGGGACTTTTGGAAGTTTTGACTCTAGATTTTTTTTGGACTTTAGCAATTGATTCAGAGACTTGACTTTTGAATTTTTGGAGATTTAAACTTGAATGGCAGTGACTTTTTCAATTCTTTGGAGAAACTCAGACTCTTGAACTTGGAGAAACAGAAAGCAAAAATAAGGGAGAAACCTTAAGCAATCAAAAGTAAAAAAGAACAGTCCAATTCATAAGATAACAAGGCAGTGTTGTCTTGATCTAGGTCGACCAGAATTTCAACGGTGCAATTGTGGTGGAGCCAACAAATGAAGGTGCATTATGCTGTGTTTTCTTTATTTTCTTTTATATTATTTTACAATTGTTTTTAATCTAGTATCAAAAAATTGTTGGTTTAACATATTGAAGTCGTTTAGTCAAGTAGCCAAATAATTTCTTAAGCCTTAGCATCCCTTTTTCTTGTTAATTAAAATTCTATAAATCAGTTTTCAACACAAAAACCTAATTAATTCTTCTTTCAACTTTCACAGTAGCCTCACTTAAGTTTTTTTTAAATATTTTGGCAGTAACCTATTTCTTCCAACTTCAAAACCTTGATTATATTTTCATAAAAATCCAAACCCTAATCTATTTCAACCCCAAAACCCTAATTTAAACATCAAAGTAGCTATAATCCTTGTAAAAATAATAAAAATAATAATAATATTAGTTTCTCAAAATCAAAACTCTATTTTGAATCTGAACCCTAAAACCCTAATTTCTAAATGTAAACTTATAAAATCCTAATTTTATTTAAGAAACCCTAATTCAAGATGTAAACCTAAACTTGCATATTATTACTTTATTTAAGTTAGATGCATGTTTATTATATGTTTTGATGATCGATTTATTTGATTTCAATGTTTGATTTATTTAATTAATTACCGATGAATATTTTATTATTATTATTTGTTTATTAAAATTGTAAGATGCATGTTTCCATGATTGGGTACCTCATTAATTAAGATTCATTATTTTTATATTTTGGGATTAATGTAAAGGATACATTTCCACCTTTTGGTGGGTGTCTTATTTAATTTTAGACATTAAATGATGTAAGGACATGTTTTCATCCTCGGATGGGTGTCCATTTTTTTTTGAACAGTACTATGATTTTTAATAAAGTATTTTGTTTATTCTTATGATTGCATATAATATGGATAATATCATTATATTTAAGAATTTTATAATATTAAGACCTGAAAAGGAGGTCGGTTCTAATGAACCGGGCATTATGGGGTGCTGGGCCATTTCTCACCTTCCACATATGTACCTAACTTTTCGAACCCAATAGGGGGTTGGATATTCCTTAGGAATCGAGTCACCCACCTCTTTCTATTTTCCTGGCATGTTTAGGTGGCAACTCCATTTTCTTCGGGTTTAGGCCGAAGTTGTAAGAACCATTCCACAAGAGAATGAGGGCGAAAATCCCCGCTCACACTATCCTCTCAATGAAGCACTTGAATCAAAATCACTATAATAGGCGGTGTTGTCGTATGCTCTTGAACTGCTGAATTCCAAGTCTGTGAGCCAGAAATGATCAATGCAATGTATATATGCATGTATGCATGCCTGTGTAGCAAATAAACAAGTAAATTCAAGACATTCCTTATAACTTCCACATACGATTGGCGAGTCTCTTTTTCTAGATGTTATGGTTAATAAAGATATCAATAGGGGATATTCTTGTTTTCTAAAGAATCACTCAGACAAAATTATTATTAGTTGTATTTTCAAATATGAAAGTCAGATTATAATAATTCTTATTAATTAAGTCTTAACACTTTGGGTCTACTATATTGTGGATTAAAACCAAATTAATGGGTTTATTATAAATAGACTTCTTATTTGAAAAAGCAACTAATGATCCATGGCACAAACAAGCCGACAACTAACAAGTCTTGGTACAAATCAGGCCTACAATTTATTTTAACATTCTATAATTGTCCTAATTAATTGAAAACCCATTGAAAATAATTTTTTAGGCCATAATTTGAAAAATGGTTTTTGACCCATCTCTAAAAAATAAATCCCATTGTAAAATCAAATTTGGGCTTCATGTTTGGGCCATAAGAAAATAATTTTGACCCATTTTTGTTGGAAATTACACCTATTTTGAAAAAGCTTTAATAATGAATTTTGGATTTGGGCATAAAAGAAAATAATTTTAGGCTTACACCACAATTAGGTCATATTAGAAAAAGACAAACCAAATGGGTTTTGACTTGGGTCAAAGCATGTTAATCATAGTCAAACAAAAAACAATTAGGGTAAACCTAAGGAAAGTTACTGGGCCAACTACATGTGCTTCAGGCTTTATGGTAAAGCGGCTCAGATTCCTATACCAAGTATATTTTGAAAGGTACAAGGCTATGATTAGTTATGCGATACTCAATCTCTATACCTTAAATGAAAGTATGGTATCACTTATATGCACATAACATGGGTTCTAGAGGGCATCCTAACTCACATGCACTATGCAAATCTAAATAATGTAATGAATAATACCATAATAATAAATAAAAAATAATATAAAGATCAACGTAATCAATTTCTCTTATCCCCAGTGGAGTAGCAACTGTGAGCGGAGATTTTTGCCCCCACTTCTGGTGGAATTGTTTCTGCAACTTCGGCACTATTAGGCTCTAGGCCTTAGATAACACAGGCCTAAATTCAGAGAATTTAGAGTCGCCAACCGGACGAGCTGAGAAGATAGAAAGGGACGGATGACTCGATTCCTAAGGAATCCCCAACTCCTATTTGGGTTCGAAAAGTTGAGTATGTATAGGGAAGGTGAGAAGTGACCCAACACCCCCATACTGCCCAGTTCATTAGAATCGACCTCCTTTTTACGTCTAAATATTATTGAATTCTTAAATTATTATGACATTATCCATATTACATGCATTTATTGAAGTAAACAAACATACTATTAATCAAATAACAAAAAAATAGGCACCCATACAAGATGGAAATATGTCCTTACAAACATCCAAAATCTATACAAACAAATAAAATAGGACACCCATCAAAAGGTGAAAAATGTTTCCCTTACAATAGTCCCAAAGTTCTTAAATAAATTAAATTATACAAACTAATTAAATTAATCAAATAAGGCACCCACAAGTTGAAACATGCCTTTTACATCCTTAGAAATCCAAATAATAATTCCATAGACATAATTTAATCATCCATAATAAATAATTAAAACACAATCAACAATCATTAAGCATATAACAATAAATTGGGATTAAATTAATAAAATTAGGGTTCCATCATCCATAATAAGACAAATAAAAAATTGTGAATTAGGGCTAAACCAATGAAATTAGGATTTTTTTTAGTATACAAATTAGGGTTTTAATCCTAAACTAGGGTTTAATCATGCAAAATTAGGGTTTAAGATGCAAACTAATGTTAAAACATGCAAGTATAGGGTTTAGGAAGCAAACTAAGACTAAAATATGCAAGATTAGGGTTTTAGTATTAGGGACTTAGGGTTTGAACTTAAATTAGGGTTTTATGTATGTAAATTAGGTTTTAGTTTGCAAAATAGGGCTTGAGTAAATCCAAATCAATAAACCAAATAACTACAAATTCTACAAGATTAAACCATGAAGATAATCAATTGCATTAATAAACACTAAAAATCATATCTTCTTACATTGGCCGCATCAAAATAAATTTGTTGAACTAAACTTTGTTTACACACCTCAATCCAAAGAAATTGGAGCTTGATGATGCTACAGCTAGCGGGATCAACTGAATCCTTGGTTAGATGAAATAATCCAAAGATTGTTGTGTTGTTTAGCTACTGCAATGATTTGCTTAATTGCCTTCTGTCTCTTTTTAATTTTATTGCTTTATGTTACTTCGGTCTTTTATTTTCTAAATGCTAACTATGGCCATTTTATTTTTCAAATTGATAACTTTGACCGTCTCCTCCCCTCTTCTCCTAGCTTTTGGTAACCTCTTTTATAATATTTAATTAGGGTTTTAAAAAAGGCATTTTAATTTGAGCACAATTAGAACAGAATTAAGGTAAAATTCATGACTCGAATCGAATTGGACTAGTCGATTCGACATGGCATACATCCATAGAGCTCATGTCTAATTGGCATAGTGCTCATGTCTATTTGGCATGATGTTTAGTTCATTTTTGTACTAGTTTTTAGTATGATTTTATGTTTGTTTTAGTTATTGTTTTGATTAATTTTTGTTTAAAGTTTGTTTAAAGTGTTTGTTTTAGGTTTAGGTGGAAAAACACCCTTGGAAGATCAAAACAGTGGAAAACAGAGCAAAAATGAAGAAACAGTAGCTGACACGCCCAAGAGACACGGCCAAGCCTCTGGCCGTGTCTCACCTGATGAGCAAAACCAAAGAACAAAGCAAGAAAGAGCAAAAATCAGGCAGAAGGTGACACACCCAGAGGACACGGCCGTGTCCTTGGCCGTGTCCCTCCAAAAATGTCAGACACGGCCAAACAAACTAAGACCTGGCTGTGTCACACTCCATAGAGGAAGAGAGGAAAATCAAGCAGAGACGGACACACCCAGAGGACACGGCCGTGTCCTTGGCCGTGTCCTCCAATCCACATCAAACACGGCCAAGCCAACTAAGTCTTGGCCGTGTCACCTCCCACCACCAAAGAAAGAAAGAAAGAAAGGAAAGAAAAGAGGCAGAGGCTGACACGCTCAAGGGACACGGCTGTGTCCTTGGCCGTGTCCCATGGAATTCAAGAGACACGGCCAAGCCAACCAAGGCTTGGCCGTGTCACCTCAATTGATGAACGAAAATTTACAAGAGACACGGCCAAGCTTGTCATGGCTTGGCCGTGTCCCACCTGAAAAGCTGATTCCTTTTGCACGAAGTGGGAGACAAAGTGGGAGACAATGACTTTTGCTTGCAAAAAGAAATACTAAATAAAGAAAAAGTGGGGGACAAAAGAAAATGGGATGAGTTGGAAGGCATGGGTGTGTATTTTGATTGAATTAAATAGAAAAAAAGAGGGAAATGGAAGTAGTTCTTGCTTCTTCTCCAAAAAAAATTTTCTGCAAAAACGTGGGAGAGGGAGAGAGTGACACTCTCCCTTGTCCCTTCACCTCCAACCTCCATTTCCATCCTCTCCACCTTCTCCATCTTCCATTGAAGGGATCCTTGAAGTTCTTTGGGATAAATTGGGTTGCAAGCTCTCAAAGGTTGAAGAAGATACAAGGAATGTTGGTGACTTGAGAAAGTTCCATCCATCTTCCAAAGGCAAAATCAATTGAAGGTTGGTGACTTGAGAAAGCTCCTTCTAAAGGATTGGTGACTTGAGAAAGCTCCATTCCACATTGCAAGGGGAATCAACCATTGAAGAGGGCTTGAGTTCTTCATCAAATACATCAAGTGGAGCTAGGAGGAAGATGAGCAATCCTACTCTTGGCATCTTCACAAGGGGTTTTTCTATTCTCTCTTTTGATTCATTTCTTATTGTTGTTGTTGTATTAAGATATTGATATTGCGATGAACAATTTGTATTTGTTTTGTATTGAGATGAATATTTGTTATGAATTTATGATGTTGAGCTAAATACCCATGTTTGGGGTATTTAGTATATTTGGTTGAATGTCTTGATTTGATATTTACATTGATGTACCTTGTTGATTGGTTGATTGTATTGTATTAAATGCTAGGTTGATAGATTAGCTACCTATTAATCTTTGAATATTGGATGACGGACCGAGAGGTGAAATCTGATATCGGAAATATATAATCGACCACCCTATGAATGAATTAGAAATATAAGTTCTAGGGCTCATTAATTTGATAATGTAAAAGAATTGGTCATTGCTAATTCATGAATGTGAGAACTAATGGATGGGTAATTGACTAGTTAATCTTAAGGAACAAATTAATTACAAGTTTATGTTAATGGACAATTGAGAATTGAGCTTTGATTGAATGGACCTATGACCCTAGGCACCTTCCCAAGAACTAATTTGATCTCGTACACCCATCACACATTAATCCCTACACTCGTTAAATTTAGGTTTTAATTATTCTAGCACCATCCCGACAAAACAAACATCCGCATTTAAATACTTGTCAATCAAGCTATTACGAACCACACCTTCTTGGGGAAACGACCTTGGGGCGATCACCTTTGCTACAGCTACCTCGTATACTTGCGAGTGACGCTTTGTAGTAGTACTTAATTTGAGCGCAACAAGTTTTTGGCGCCGCTGCCGGGGAAGGTTGTTGAAGTAGTAATGGTTTGATTTTTTTTATTTGTTTACTCGGCTGTCTATTTTCTTTAAATTACTAAGTGTTTTTCTTATTTTTCTTCTGTCGGGGAAGGCTGTCGCAGTAGTAATAGTTTGATTTTTCTTTTCATTGTTTGTTTATTTTTTGTGAATTGTTTGTTTGTTTTCTTTTAATTGTTTATTTGTTTTGTTTGAATTTTTTTTATTATTATTATTTGTTTTCATTAAGTTGCTGAGTGCCTTTTGTAAAGATGCAGTTTTCAAGGCACGGAGGAGTTTACAATAGGAACGATGATTCTGACATGGCATGGCAATTAGCGGAATTGACTAATCAACTTAAGGTGCTAAATGCAAGAGGAAGAGCACCTATGCCACGCCAAGAGGTATGCGCGGCATGTGGCAATGTAGGCCATAGTGCAAACATGTGTTCCATGGGTTATGGACGATACCGAGAATGGCAAGAGGAAGAATATGACTACCAAGGATTCCAGCAAATGGGAAGAAATGACACATATTCCAATCCTTACAACCCAAGCTGGGGGAGCCAACCAAATTTTTCATGGGAAAATCAGCACCACATTCCACCTCAAAATTCTTTTCAACCCTACCAAAGAGACTCTTACTCTCAACCACAATATTCACATCAAAATTACCTTGAGCCACCCACATTCGAAGATAGTTTGAATGCCTTCATTCAAACTAGCACACAAAATCAAGAACACCTTAAGGAACCTACCTTGGAAGATAGTTTGAATGCCTTCATTCGAACTAGTGCTCAAAATCAAGATAAACTTAAGGAAACCACTTTGGAAGATAGTTTGAATACCTTCATTCAAACTAGCTCACAAAACCATGACCAATTCGAGAAATCCACAGTGGAAGATGATTTGAATACTTACCTTCAAATTAGCAAACAAAATCAGGAAGGGAGCAATGAGAGGTTTGATTCTTTGGAGGAATCATTGAAGAGGATGGAAATGCAAGTTGGGCAACTGGCACATCAACTCCAAGCACAACAAGAGGAGGAATTTCCTAGCCAACTAGAGCCAACCGAGGTAATCACAAATTTTAATAATGAACAGGTGATATATAACAAATTTTTGTGATTCCTTTGATGCAGGAACTAACAAAGAAGAAGATGGCGAGGAAATGCAATCCAACATTGAGGAGTTGAGCCAATCCAACCAGAAGGAGAATTTGGAGGCACCAACCTCACCAAAGTTGCATAAATCTTCCAATCCAGATAAGCCACCAAATCCAATTCCATGCAGCTTAAAGGATGAGGAGCAAGGTAAGCAACTTTCTAACATCTATGATATGCACTCCCAATGAGAAAATGGAAATAAACTTGAGATGGGTATACTTTTAGAAGAAAAATATGAAATACCCAAATTAGAAATTACGGAGTGCAAGCTAGTTTTAGATGTTGAGGTTGTTGATAGGGGACTTGACATTGTTAAAGTGGATGAAGAAGTGATTCAACCAAACTTGGTTGAACTTAAAGAGTCCCCAAAAGTCATTTCTACTACTCTTGGTGGTAAGGAAGAGCAGAAATATGAGATACCCACGTTGCACAAAGATAAAAATTATTACCACGTTCCTATAACACTGGAGGATAACCCCGAGGCGACCTTCACATGTCTCTTTGAGGCATGTTCTCTCCAAGGAAAAATATTTAAGGGTTGCCGTACATCGGGTGCATTTCAAGGTTACATGTTGTTCATCCTCCCGGTCATGGGCTCCAATTGCATTATGGGTGGAAGGAGCCCCACACATCGTATATGGGAACGATGGAAATCAGGTTTCATCTAAACCCTCCTTGTAGTATGCATGCTCACATTGAGGACAATGTGAATCTTTAAGTGTGGGGTGCATTTTAGTGTTTTGTGTTTATTTAGTGTTTTGTGTTTTTATGTTTAACTTGTTTTTTGTTTAAGTTTTTAGTTAATGTTTGTAATGTTTTTCTTTAAATAAATGAGTTTTGAAAAGTTCAATTGTTATAAATTGTTGATTGATGACCTTTGAAATTTTGAAGCATGAATTGGAGAATTGAGTAGAATTGGTGCTTATTGTCAATTTTGTTGGTTTTTCTTTGCATTGCCATTAACCTAGTGAGGATTTGAGCCATCAACTTATCATTATTGTTGTGGGTGAACATCTTTGATTGATGAATTGCTAGAACTTGCTTTGACATGCATTTTAAGATTACATAAAAATTTAAATTTGGCATCAAAATGATTAAGGCAATTAGGTGAACCACTTTGGCTTAAAAAGACCAACCCTATCTTCAACCTTAGTTAGCCAATTTTGAGCCAATTTTAGTTTTCCTTTCCTTTCTTTTTCACAATACCATTAGCTTGAACCTTGTTGTTTAACTCTTATCCTTTTATTAGGTCAAGAGCATTTTAAGAGCGTTTATGACCGAGTGTTGTGTTGAATTAAGTGTGGGGTTAAGTTTAGTAGGTTTAAGATTGCAAAACAAAATAAAAAAAAAGAAAAAGAAAAGAAAAAGAAAAAGAGAAAATATATATATATAAATAAGAATAATTGTTGTTCTTGTTGAAAGGGTTGGAATGTATCATTGCAAAATGTAATAAGTGAGTTTCCTTGAAAAGCTCTTTAATGTCAATGGATATATGAGAGGAAGGTGTTTTGGGATTGTTAGTTATTCATAGATCGGTTACTTCATTCTTAAAGTGCTCTTGAACTTAATGATTTAGCTCACATTTCCTAAATTCCATGCCTTTACCTTAGCCCATTACAACCCAATAAAGACCTTTTGATTGATGCTTGATTGTTATTTGTGATGGAGATTTGATTGATAAGCAAACCTATGGCAATAATCTTTCATTGATTGTTATGAGTGTAAACACATGACCCATTACCCTTTTTAAATCGGGCTGAAAAGATAAAAAGGGGTAGATGACTCGATTCCTAAGGAATTACCAACCCATGCTGGGTTCAAAAAGTTGGGTATGTATGAGGAAGGTGAGAAGTAACCTAGGACCCCCATAATGTCCGATTTACTAGAATCAGTCTCCTTTTTGGGTCTAAATATTATTGAATTCATACATTATTATAATACTATTCATATTGCATGCAATTATGGAAAATAAATAATCATCATAATATAAATCAAGTAAACAAAAAAACAAATAAAATGGGCACCTATACAAAGATGGAATCGTGCCCTTACAATGTCCCAATATGGACACCACCAATTTGTAGAAGCATGTCCTTTACAATGATCCAATTATTAAAATAAACAAGGCACCCACGAAGTGGAAGCATGCATTTTACGTCCATAAAATCCATAAAAAATTACAATCAAACATATAAAGAATTATAAAATTAGGGCTAAATTAAAAGAAAATTGAGATTAATCATAAAAATTACAATCCATAATGCAAATCTTAATATTAACCCCTAACAAAATACAGTGCATAATGCACACCATGGTCCCTCTAATCGGCTAGCGAGCTGGATTAACGGGGTAGTGCCGCTTGTGGGGGGATCAGGGGCAAGATATGATTTTATTGTGGAATTAGGGTTTGGTTGTCGAATTAGGGTTTGATTATAGAATTTAATGTTTAATCTTATGGCTAGGGTTTTTGAATGCTCAATTTAAGGTTTTAAAACATGCAAACTAAGATCAAAACATACAAACTAGGGTTTTGTTCAAGTAAGTTTAGAGTTTAGGGTGTAAAATGAAGTTTTGAATTTACAAAGCTTAGATTATATAATGAAGTTAGGATTTGGATTGATCTTAAACTTAAATATACGATTCATAGGATTGAATTACCAAAATCAAAATTGTTAGCCAAACTCTTGGCTTGATGAACTCTATTTTTTATCTTAGGCAATCCAATTGAATAGAACTAACATTTATATCAAGTTACATTTTGCAGGAAGATAATTCTTGAAGAACACATGAAAAGTTTGATCAGACCACCATGAAGCCTGACCATTGATGTAAACTCAAGAGAAAATCGTGCAAAAAGGTTTACGGTGAAGAGTACTCTCAGAATCTCACTAGACCATGTTAAGTATGCTCAGACCATATCATAATCTGACTGTACCATTAAGTGCAAATTTGGAAAATTTATCCAGTAAGGTTCAAGGCCAAACATCCTCCTAATTTTTAGAATACCATGAAAGTCTGATCGGACTCCATTAAATCTCGACCAAATCTTTAAAGCAGAAATTTTCCAAATTCATCCAGTAAGGTTCACAACCAAGCGTACTCTCAAAATTTGAGCATACCATCAAAAATCTTATTAGACCATAGTGATTTCTGACCAGACCTTTACAAATCTTTCAAAATCTAGAGCCATTATTCCTCCACTCAATTACTGGATGCTATGTGAACTAGTCGTTAAAGAATTATTGTCAAAAATCAAAAAGGCCGACCAAACCATAGGTGGTATGACCATACTTTGCATGGTATGATCAATAAATTTATGGTCCGGCCATGAAGTTGCTTTGCATAATAATTGTAATGGAAGACATGTTTCAAATATGTTTGGCACCCACCTCAAATGGCTATGTTGTCCCAAACTAGCAACCAAAAGGGGGAGGATGAATTGGTTGAAATAAAGACTAATGGTAAATTTAAAATTAAAAGGAAAGAGACGAAGAAGATATGGATGGATATGAAGTAGAGTAGAGAAGAAAGAACACAAAGAATAATAGTGGTTCGAATTTACCTCAATCCTACATCCACTTCCTTAATAAATTGTTACGGCTCCACTAGTCTTGAGTTTTTACAAGCTTAACTCTAACTTGGCATTTTTCCTAGCTCACACAAAACTATTAAAATGGTTTGAGATCAATCCTCACAACCCTTATAAGAGTTTTCCCAGGATAACTCTCACAACCTAAGTGTTTCTAAGCTCACACTCAAACTTGTATGGTGTTTAATGCTCACACCCAACACTCAATCAATACAAGTATAGAATTTGATACAAGGAAAATAAAAGTTGTTTTCCTTAGCTACATCAATCTTAAGAACCCTTAAACAAGAGATTTATTAAGGTATTTATAGCCAATTTGGTCTGACTAGTTGTTATGAGTAATGTGATATGCTCTAGTAGACTAGTTTTTGTAATAACAAATAGTTTCCTCATGAAGCGGTCATCCTACAACAATGGACGGTAGTCCAGGCACATTGAGCAGTCATATGTCATTCAGGGATGGTCGCTCCATTTAAAAACTTCCAACTGTCAAATGTCAGTGCTCCATTGGTGAGATTTTTCCCATCCTTTGCAAGCCTATGACTGTCGGGACGGTCGCCCAAAATTCAGGGACTGTCGCCCTTTTTGAATTTAAAGCCTGCTCTTATAATGGTCATTCCACATGTCATTTCTTCATTTGACAAAGTAATTTTCTACAAAAATATGAAAGGTACAGTCACCCTTGACTGAGATAGTGGTCAAATTAGATGTCTTGCTTCGAACTTCTGGGTGCACCAGAGACCGCAAACACAACTGCCAATCCATATGATTTTATCTACAAATGTATGGATGGTTGCCCATGAAAAAGGATGGTCATGAAAGTGTTATGCGTGACTGCTCCTTTGACCATGTTTCTTATTATGAGTGTTCAAGTTTTTATTATTTGAGGTGTGATCATCCCAATGTATGGATGGTTATGGATGGCTCTACTACAATCGTCCCTCTAGCCTAGTTTCTTATCGCAAACCTTACTGTAATCTCCATTTGTTCATCAAAGCTTCAAGGGCGGTTACTATTTAGTCTGGGTGACCGCTATTTTTGTCATATTCTGGAAATATATTATGCATTTTATTCCTACACCAAATATCTTAAAGACATGTTAAATGCATAATTAAATTTGAGTGCTAAAGATCAAAATTGAGGTTATTTAGCTAACAGGCTAATTGAAGGCTTGAATGCTATAAATACCATAAGAAACCTCATTTTTCAGGTGAATTGCAGTTTTAATTGCTAAGATTAACACCTCTCATTTATTTGCATCAAAATCTCTACTTGTATGCTTTGAGTGTTGGGTGTGAGCATTAAACACCATTGTAAGTTTGAGTGTGAGCTTTGAAACACTTAGGTTTTAAAGTGAGCCTAGGAAAACTCTTGCTAGGTTGTGAGGAAAATACTCAAACCTTGTAAAAGTTTAGTGTGAGCTTGTGAAAACACCAAGTTAGAGTTAAGCTTGTAAAAACTCAAGAATAGTGGAACCTTAACAAGTTGATAAGGAAGTGGATGTAGGATTGAGATAATAAAAACCACTATAAATTCCTTGTGTTCATTCTTCTCTACTCTACTCCTTTCTTGGTTTCTTGATTTTAAATTTTAATTTACCACTACTTCTTCAAAACAACCAATTCACCCCTCGTGGTTGCCGTCTTGGGGCAACAATTGGTATCAGAGCCTCAAAATTTTAAGAAGCTTAATTGTGAGATTTGATCCACAATGGTAGCCACTTCTTTATTTACCTCCGTTGCTCAATCTCATGGAAATATCAATTCATATCTAATACCCTACTGTGATGGAATGGATTATTATTGTTGGAAATACAAGATGTATTTGTTTCTTGACAGTGAGGGAATTGAGCTTTGGAAATGTTTAAAAAATGCATAGAAACCTCTTACTCATGAGGTTGACGGGGTTCAAGTGCCTCTTCCTAGAGGCAAATGAATCAATGCTCACGAAAAGGCTCAATATAAGAACATTAAAGCAACATCCATCTTGGTGAATTCCTTATCTAGAGAAGAATTTGGAAGAATCCAACATCTTACTTGTGCACACATCATTTGGAAAACTCTTGAGAATTATCATGAGGTCACTACCCAAGTGAGGTTAACCAAAACACAAATGCTTGTACATGAGTATGAACTCTTCAAGATGAAGCTAAAAAAAATGTCACCGAATAACGAATTGGTTACTTGCTATTGTCAACAACTTGAAGAAATATGGGAAAATATATGATCAAGGTGATGTCAATAGCTAAATATTGAGAGCACTAAGAACCAAGAAGAACTTTGAACCAAAAGTCACTTCAATTGAAGAAGCTCATGATCTTAGCACACTAAGAACAGATGAGCTAGTTGGCAAGCTGCTCACCTTTGAATTACATACCGAGAAAAAAGATGATAAAGGTGAAAAGGACAAGAAGAAAGTCATAGCTCTTAAAGTCAACAAAGAAGTTAAGTGCTCAAGTGAAGAAGATAGTGATGATGATGTAGAAATAGCCATGCTATCTAAGGAGAGTATGTGAATGGATGAGGAAGAAGAGATTATAAGCAAAAGGTAATCCCTCAAAACTCTCTTTCAAATATATTGAGAAGAAAAATGAAGTAAAATTATAATTGTGCCAAGCCGGGTCACATCAAATGGATTGCTTCAAAAGTAAGAACAAAAAGAAATGGGATAATGAGAAGAAGAAATCTCTCAAAGCCATATGGGATGATGACTCTTTAAGTGAAGAAGAAGAGAAGGAAGATAAAGGAATTGCAAATATTTGTCTCATGGCTATTCGAAATGATGATGATCACACTAATGAGGTAAATACTCAATCTTTGATCTTAAATGTATATATTGATAATGTTGACGACGCTATAGATGATAGTGATCTAGTTGAGCAAATGAATCTAAGAGTCCAAAAATGTTTTTCTAAGATGAAGTCCTATAAAGAAAAATACTTTTAGTTAGAAAAAGATTTTAATTCTTTAAAAAAATTATACTTTACAATTAAAGATCTCAAATGAACAATTGTTGAAATCCATTAATGAAATGTCTAGAAATTCACATAGCTTAGAAACAATAATAAACGAAAATAACACTTTGATAGAAGAATTAAATGAACTAGAGAATTCTATTTCAAAGTTCCATAAGGGTAAGGAAGCCTTGGATAAATTGATTAGTGTCTAAAGGCCACCTTTCTCCAAATATGGCTTAGGATTCAATGGCTCTTCTACTACTTTATCCAATGCACCAAAATTTGTTAAAGCATCTATAACTCTAACCTTTAGTGTTGAAGTTGTAAAGAATACACATGCACACACTAAGCTATAAAATACTAAAAGACAACACTAGGCTCACTAGGCTCTATAACTAAGGTTCCAAGAGAAAATTATGTATACATGTACATAAGGCATGAACACAACCACAAGTATGCACATAAACACTCTATCCCACTCACACTTGTGATTGTCAATTTAATTTTTCAAGGTTCAATAGGAAAAGAATGAAAAAACATAAAATTTTATATCAATGCCAATATTGTGTGATATTTGGCCATAAAGTACATTTTGTTACATTAGAGAGGCTCACCTCAAATTAGAAGATCCTTCTACAACTAACCATCAAAGACCTAAGTTCATTTGGATACATAAAAGAAGATAAACCTTATTGTCTTGTAGGTATGCCTAAAGTCTACTATCAATAAAAGTGTTTGGCTTATAGCTAGTGGATGTTCAAGGTATATGATCGGTAATGCAAAACTATTCACAACTCTTACTTACAAGCAAAGACTTAATTGACATTTGGAAAAAATGCTAAAGGAAATATTAAAGGCATTGATTCTATTGCCATGCTTGGTAAAAACTTAATTGATGATGTGTAGATAGTTAATGGATTGAAACATAATTTGATTAGTTTTAGTCAATTGTGTGACAAAGGATATAATGTCAATTTTAATTCTAAAGCATGCAAAATTAACTATTCTAGTGGCGAACTTGCTTTCAATGGAAATAGAATTGGTAACACATATAAAATTGACCTATACTCTAATAATGCTTTTTAATGTTTAGTCATTATTAGCAATAATGCTTGGCTTTGGCATAGAAGATTAGGGCATGCTAATATGGACCAATTGCATTGTCTAAGCAAAGAAGAACTTGTAAATGGCCTCCCTAAAATAAAATTTAATAAAGATAAAATTTATGAACCTTGTCAATTCAAAAAACAACATAAAAGTTCCTTCAAAATAAAGAATATTGTAAGTACATCTAGACACTTTGAATTAATTCATTTGGATTTGTTTGGTCCTAATAGAATTTCTAGTCTAGGAGGCAATTTGTATGCATTTGTGCTTGTTGATGATTACTCAAGGTTTACATGGGTTAATTTCTTAGCTCAAAAGATTGAAACTTTTAATCATTTCAAAGTTTTTGCAAAAAGAGTTCAAAATGAAAAAAAGGCTATGTAATCACATCTATTAGAAGTGATCATGGCAAAGAATTTGAAAATGAGAACTTTGAAAATTTTTGCAATGAGTTGGTATTTCACACAACGTTTCGGCTCCTTGAACGCAAAAACAAAATGGTGCGGTTGAAAGGAAAAATAAAACATTGTTGAAATGGCTAGAATAATGCTTAATGAATTTAGTTTACCTTCTTACTTTTAGACGGAGGCCATTAATACTGTATGTTATATTTCAAATCATGTACTCAAAAGACCTTTAATAAATAAAACTTCTTATGAGCTATGGAATAGAAGAAAATAAAAAATATGTTACCTTAGAGAATTTGGATGCAAATGCTTAATATTAAATACCAAGAACAATCTTGGAATATTCTCATCCGAATCGGATGGAGGTGTATTCTTAGGGTATTCATCTTCTAGTAAAGCATATAAAGTATTTAATAGGAGAACTTTAGTAATTAAAGATCAATGCATGTTATATTTGATGAATCCTCTAAGCTTGGTCATGGGAAATGTAGTACTCTTGATGATTTTGAAGGTACATTTGAAGAACTTGAGACAAAAGATGCTCCAAAGGAAAATAATGATGAATTAGAGCACATAGTGGAACAAGAAGAACCTAAGATGGGAGAAATTCAAGAACTACCCAAAGATTGGCATTATTAAAAGGATCATCTAAGGAAACTCATCATTGGTGATACTTCACAGGGAGTAACTACTAGATCAAAATTTAAGTATTAGATTCTAATGTTGCTTTCGTTTCTCATATTGAGCCAAGGACTATTGAGGAGGCTCTTAGTAATATATGTTGGGTGATTGCCATGCAAGATGAACTTAACCAATTTGAGAGAAACAAAGTATGGGAGCTTATTCCTAGACCCAAGGGTCATCCAATTATTGGTTTCAAATGGATATATAGGAATAAACTTGATGAAGATGGTCTCATTGCTAGAAGCAAAGGTAGATTTGCAACCAAAGGCTATAACCAAGAGGATAGCATTGATTATGATGAGACATTTGCTCCTGCAACAAGATTAGAAGCAAGTAGAATTTTGCTTGCATTTGTATGTCATATGAATTTTTAACTTTTTCAAATGGATGTCAAATGTGTGTTTTTGAATGGTTTCATTAATGAAGAGTATATGTTGAACAACCCCCTAGTTTTGAAGACTATAAATGACCAAATCATGTCTTTAAATTAACCTAGGCACTATATAAATTGAAACAATCTCCAAGAGCTTGGTATGGTAGACTTAGCGTTTATTTATTAGAAAATGGTTTTACAAAAGGCAAAGTTGATACTACACTTTTTGTTAAAAAGAAATTGCATAACATTTTAATTGCACAAATCTATGGTGATGACATTATATTTGGTGCTACTAATGAATCTTTATGCCAAGAGTTTGCCTCTTGTATGACTAGGAAATTTGAAATGAGCATGATGGGTGAATTAAATTATTTCTTGGTCTACAAGTTAAGCAATGCAAGGATGGTATCTTCATCAATCAACCCACGTATACAAAGAAACTTCTCAAGAAGTTTGGCATGGATGGTTGCAAAGCAAGCAAGACTCCTATGTGTACATCCTTGAAATTGAACAAAGATGAAATTGGTAAGAAAGTTGATGAGAAGAAATATAAAGGTATTATCATATCTGTCACATCCCAAAGTATAAGTAGTCGAGTATTAGGCAAGAAGGACATAAATAAGTGGTCAAATAAAGGCTTGAGATAGTCAAAAACAAAATCGGTGTGCAAAGGAGGCCCGTGAAGTCGACGGGACCTAAAGGTAATTTTTCGAAAGGCTGAGGACCTAAATGGAAATTTCTCAAAAGTTAGGGGCAACTGTGTAAACTTAAAAATTAAGTATCTAAAGTTCTTAATAGTTCCCATATCCGACCCCTGAAGAATATTCTCGAGATTAATCGGGTCATAACCGTGGGTTTCAATTTTTCCCGAAAACGCACGGTTTAAAAGTTACAATCGATTAATCGCTAGAGGGTATTTTGATATTTTTCACACCCTAGACTATAAAATTACAGCACAAGAAAGTTGAGGGGGTCAAAATAAGAATAAAAGGAAGCCTAATGGCTTGCCAAATAAATAGATAAAAGAAGAAGGCAAGTGGACCAATTAAAACTGGCCATTTTTGCTATAAGGTGTACCAATTGGAAGCCAACATCTATACCAACATATTTTTCACCACTTATGGCTTCCATTTGGATCAAAATAAGCTAAGGAAAGAATATAAAAGCCCTCTCTTACATGTTGAACTCGTCCAAACCATAAGAGAAGGAAGAAGGAGGTGATTTTTCCAAAGTTTAAGGCTTTTGGTTGAAGATTTTGGTGACAAACAAGATTATAAGGTAAGAGAAACCTATCTCTAGTTTTAATTTCATGGATTAATGGTTAATATAAGAGATTTAAATTAGGGTTCATGTAGTTAGATTTGGAGAAAATTCAAGAAATAATTATTTGAAGGATTTGATGAAAGAAATAATGGTGTTTAATGGTGAAAATAAGCTAGCAACCATTAGAAAAATCATAAGATAAGACTATGTCTATATCTAGGGTTTGTTCTTACATATGTGACATGTTAAATTCATAGGAAATCAAGGAGATTAGAGAGGAAAGGAAGTGAAATAGATAAGAAGAACAAGGAAAAGCAAGGTTTGGTACTTTAACTAATTGTTTGTTCATTTTCTTGAAATTTTTTTGTTTTACAATTAGTAAAATGTTGTGACTTGTATGATTTTTAATTAAATATAGAAAAATTATCTTGAGTTGAATTGTTTTATATGTTGTGTCTAAATGAGTCTAGAATGACTAAAAAATATTTTGAGTTGAATTTGGAATGGTTATGATTATGAAAAAATTATTTCTGTTAGACCTGCTCTAGGAGGTACCTTGACTGAGACAGCCATGTTTCCGGATTTTTAATACAATTTAAAAAAATAATCTTCAATTGAATTTTAGATATGTTATTTTTTAGTGAGTCTATTATTTGAAAAAAAATAATTTGGAACCATATTGATTGAATTTAATTTATGGAATTCACAAATTCAGAACTGCTGCCAGGATGCAGGGCAGCTGGAGCAGTCTGGTTGGGTGAACTACTTGACCAAGATTTTGTGTCCAGTTTGATCTGAAATTTTAAAGGAATGATTTAAAGATGTAAAACTAAATTCTGTAAAAAATTTAGAGTTTTTAGTCAAGTAGATTATGTTATACAATTTTTTCAAAATAAGGATCAAGTTGAGTCAAAAACCAGAATTTACTATTCATATGGTCATTTTGCTAATAGTCATTTGGTCATTTTTCAAAAGTAATCCAATTGATTCCTTATGCATATAAATGAGCATAATATGTTATTAAAATGACAAAATATGATATTTCACGTTGAAATAATATAAGAAACATAAGTCGATAATTGTATAATGCATATTCGATTAAGAAATGGTATGAAAATTTTGGCTCCACTGGGTATCTGGGATAGTACTGAGTAGGGTAAGGGTATGATATATCATACTATATGCAGTGCTTCTTTAATATAGGACTTTGGTCCAAGTTATATAGAGTGACGACTCGAGCTATATAGGACTTCGGTCTGAGTTATATAGGGCAATCGCCCGAGTTATATAGGACTCCGGTCCGAGGGCTTCGGCCACAGATTCCACAGGGCTTGGTCCGCAATTTTTTTTTAGGGCCACAGCCACAGAATATATATACAATTGTTTTAGTTAGTTCCTACCATACGTTAGTCTACCAAATTACCTTATGGAGCGAACTGATAAAATGATAATAACTGAATATATGACATGTATGGATTGTTTTTACTGTGATATTATTTTTCAATACAACTCATTGCTTTTAAAAGTGCATTATGCTTTTATTATTTATTTTCCATAATTAGTTAAAGTACCCACTAAGCAATGCTTAGCGAGTTTAGTTTCTTCTAAACTCGTAGGCTATTAGTAAGGAGCCAGTAGCGAGCAGAGGAGTCCTGCAATCTGTCGGTCATCAACAAACTTAGGTGGTGCTCTTCATTTTGTATTTTGGTATTAGAAACTGGCATGTACTTATTTGAACAATACAAAGAGATAACTTGATGTAGCATGTAAATCTAGTAATGTATACTAACTGTATGGTTTTAAATTGAGTTGGGTTGTGAATATAGAAGTGTGAATTCTTCTTGAAGGATTGTAGTTGAGGTTATAAGGGTGGATTATTGGGAGTGTGCTTGAGTTGAATTGTGAAACAAAATGTTTTTCAAAAATAAGAAAAATCAGTTTTGTCGACACTTGGGACCTAGAATTTTAAGGGAGACTCCATCAAAAATTTTGGAAAATTTTTATAAGGAACATTAAGTAAGCTGACATAACCAGAGCTCGTATCTCGATGTAGCATTCCTCCTCGGCTTATTCATAAGTCGGGAAGGGGTGTTACAATATCACTCCTTTACTTAACTGCTTCTAGGCCCGATATAATATACAGTGTTTGTTTGTGTGTTATATTTCAATCATGTCCAAAAGAATCACATTTGAATGCCAGTAAAAGGATTTTAAAATATTTAAGTGGAACATGGCATTTAGGACTTTGGTATCCTAGAAATACACCATTTGACATTTCAGGTTTTTCGGATGCAAATTTTGCTGGTAGCCTATTGGATGGGAAAAGCACAACCGATGCATGCCATTTTCTTAGTGATTGCTTATTTTCTTAGTTTAGCAAAAATCAAGTGTCGATTTCCCTATCCACTGCAGAAGCTAAATATATTGCCGCATATTTTTATTGTACACAAGTTTATAGATGAAGCAATAATTGAGAGATTATGGTAAAAATTTTAATCACATTCCCATTTAATGTGACAATACAAGTGTCATTAATTTATCAAAAAATCCAATTCAACATTCTATGTTCAAACATATAGATATGAGGCATCATTTTTGAAGAAACAATGTTCAAAATCAAAATGTTATCCTAGAATTCATAGATACTCAAAATCAACTTGCAGATGTCTTTACTATATCATTAAATGAAGAAAGATTGAATTTTATAAAACAACATATTGGAATGATAGATGGGAGCACTCTAGATTAAATACATTTTGTTGATTGGTTTGAATGTGCTTTTATGATGAAATTTGAATTCCTTACAAATGTAAATATTTTACATGACCTAATTCCTCATTCACATCTATTTTGATCATACCTTAGAATCAAAAATTTAGATATACAAATTTCCCAAAAATTTCTTAATTTTTAGAATTTCTTAGTTGGAACATCAAATGGTCCGACCATACTTTCCTTGGAAGTCTTTGACTCAAAAAATTTAATGAAAGTATGACCATACCTTATGTGGTTCGATCATTATAATTCAAAATCTTCTGACTGTTGTGATCAAAATCAATATTCCATTCGGTCTTAACATGTTCCGATCGAACTTTTTGCAATTTTTAAATTTCCCTGTCAGACCAAGATAGTGTAGACCCTTAATTTTTGACCCAATCCGGTCCAATATGTTTTATTTAGTCTAAAATGATTTTTGTTGTCTAATCGGTCCAAAATAATTTTTATTAAATAATTTTTGCTTTAGTATCTAATTTTTATTAATAAAAAAAAGAAATAAACAAATATAAGTCAAAAAATAAAAATAAAAATAAAATCAAAGTCGGAGTCGGAAAATTCGGCAACGAAAAAATCATCCCGCGGGCCCGTGGACATTTCGCCTGCAGGAAATTCCTGCGGACGAAATCACTGTTCTATTTCACACGCAGAAATTTTCTGCCCGCTGCCGTAGATTTCTGCTGCAGAATTTTTTTGCCAACGCATTTTTTCCCAGGGCAATTTTTTTCGGCAGCGCCAATTTTCCGACACAAATTTTTTGAAACCTAATCCAATTAGGTTTTGGTTTCTTTTTTTTTTATTAATATTGCTTACCTTAACTAATTAGGAATAAACAACCTCAAACCACTATAAATAAGGACCAAAGGCAATTAATTGGAAGGAGGCAAAAATCCAACAGTGGCTTGGAAAATTTGAAACCAAATCAAGGAAGGAAAAGAAGCAATTCAATTCAACTTTTTTCTGGAACAGTAGCATCATGATTTAAGCAATTCAAAGGCAAAAAAAGGTTGGTCTTTGGAGCTAGTTCATCCAAGAAGAATTGTTTTTGGAGGAATCATCAAAAGAAGGTATGTGTTAATTGATTTTCTTTAATTTTTTTTACACAGTAGCTAAAACTAGGATTTTTGTGTTTTTCAAAAATTAAAAGATTAGAACTTTAATTTAGTTTTCCAAAGTTAAAAACACTAAAACATTACATTATTTTCCAAAAAGACTTAAAATTGTTATTTTTTCTTCTTAAAAACCTTAAAACTCTAATTGAACATATTCTTTAACAAAACCAAAATTTGATTCTGTTTCTTTCAAAATTTTAAACTAGGTTCTATTTCATTCAAAAAGCCTTAAAAAACATCTTTTCTACTTATAAAAACTTCAATCCGTTTGTTTAAATTCATAAAACTTCATAAAATTATCAAATTGATTTCTAAAACCCTAATTCAAATTTTTTACCCGAGACCCTAATTCTAAAACACTAAAACCTTAATTCAACTTTTAAACCTAAAATAATGAACCCTAATCCTTTTAAAACCTTAAACCTTAATTTTTATGAACCCTAATCCTTTTAAAACATTAAAAAACATAAAAACATAAATTTTACACAGTAGCTTAGAAACCCAATAACCAAAAATCACAAATCAAAGTATTTTAAAGTGTCTAAAACCCTAGTTTCATGATTTCACCATTCAAATATTAATTTAGTTAATCAAAGAGTCTTACCAACCTTTTAAAACATAAAACCCTAATCTATTTTAATTCCATAAAAAGTCACAGTAGCTATAATTGAACTTTTATTTGCTTTATTCAATTCTATACTTGATTATACTTTGATTTATCTCTTATGCTTTAATTTAATTTCAATACTTGATTTATTTAATTTATCATGGATGGATGTTTATTTTATATTTTGATTAATAGCTTTGATGAATGATTTAATTATGATGAATGATTATTTACTTTTATCAATTAATTTAGATTTCCAAAAGTTGTAAGAGGTATGTTTCCACTTGGTGGGTACCTCATTAGTTAAACATCATGTAATTTAATTTGCTTTTCTATTTTAGAACCTATGTAAAGGGCATGTTTCTACCTTTTGGTAGGTGTCCTATTTAGGCATGTGATGTAAGGACATGTTTCCATCCTTGGATGGGTGTCCATTTATTTGCTTTGTTTGGACATTGCTTTGATTTTATATATTGATGCTTTCTTTTAATTATTGTGTGTAATATGGATAATGTTGTTATATTTAAGAATTTTATAATATTAAGACCTATAAAGGAGGTCGGTTCCAATGAACCGGGCGTTGTGGCGGTGCTGGGCAATTTCTCACCTTCCCCACACGTACCCAACTTTTTGAACCCATTAGGGTGTTGGGGATTCCTTAGGAATCGAGTCATCCACCCGTTTCTTTTTTCCTAGCCCGTCCGAGTGGCGACTCCATTTTCTCTGGACTTAGGTCCGTGTTCTCTAAGGCCCCGAGCCTAAGCAGTGCCGAAGTCGCAAGAACCATTCCACCGGGAGTGGGGGCAAAAATCTCCGCTCACAGTGGCGACTCCACTGGGGATAAGAGAAGTTGATTCCATTGGTCTTCATATTATTCTATTCTTTCTTATAATGATATTATCCATTGCATCATATTAGATTGCATTGTGTGCGTGAGTTAGGATGCCCGTGTTACCCGTGTTATGTTATGTAAGGGATACCATACTTTCACTCAAGGTATGGAGATCGAGCATGGCATAACCACTCATAGCCTCGTACCATTCGGTATATACTTGCTATGGGAACCAAAGCCTTTTAACCCAAAGTCTAACGCTCATGTAATTGGCCTAGTTACTTTCCTTAGGTTTTACCCTAAATGCATGTTGTTTGACTATGGTTAGTTTATCTTGGCTTAAATCATGGCTTATTTGGTTTGTTCTTTTTCTAATATGACCTAAGTATATTGTAAGCTCAAAATAAATTTTTCTTTAAAGTCCAAAAGACCAAAGCTATTTTCAAAATTTTTCAAGATGGTCCTTGGACATAAGACTTTTCTAAAAACAAATCAAAGATTCTTTAGCCCATGGCCCAAATACTAAGCCTAAAATCCATTTTTCTAAAATCTTTTACTATGGGCTTAGAAACAAAACTATTTTCACCCAACCTTTTCTTACAAAGAGCTTGCAAAAATACCTAGGTCAATTATGAAATACTAAAAATCAATTGTGGGCCTAGTTTACACTAAGAATAAATTAACCATGGGCTTGTTTTTGGCATGAACCATTAGTTACTCTTTTCAAGTGAGAAATCTATTTATAATAAACCTCTTAATTTCATTTTATTTCAATATAGCATAAAAGCTACTTTAGCTGGTTGGATGGATTAAAACCTAATTAATGGGAATTATCATGGGTTGATTTCTATTTTCATAAATATAACTATTGGTTGAAACGTCCGAGGGAATTATTCGAAAGTATGGTACCCCATGTTGGTATTTTGTTAACCATATACCTGGGAAAAGAGAATCGACATTCATGTGTGGAAGATATAAGGTTGGAAGGAATGTCTTACTTATCCTTGTTTGTTGATTATTTGTGCATACATGCATACATGCATACATTTGCATCTCATACCATTGATCCTCTCTGGCTCACAGCCCTGGATTACGAAATTCAAATGCCTACAACAATCCGACCTATGCCGGAGACGAGTTATCTAGCAATGACTCAATCACTTGCTCACCAAAAAAAATGGAGCCCGAACAAATTCAACGGATGGTGGATGAGGCCCTCAATGCCAAGATGGAAGAAATCAAAAAGGCCCTAGCTGAGACCATGAAGAACCAGTTGACTGCAATCTTAGAGAACCATGTCGAGGCGTCTGCTAACACTAAGAAACCAAAGGACAAAGGGAAGACCAAAGTTAGTGAAGTGGTTTTTGATGATGAAAAGGTGATCATTGATGATGATGATGATTAGGCTCAATACTACCAAGCTGTTCAAGAAAAGAGGAAAGAACCAAAGGTTGGTGAGAAAGCAACTATTGAAAAGACTGAGACATCCAATGTTGAAAAAATGATTGCTGATTTAGAAGAAATTTGAGAAGAAGCTGAAAACCAAAGAGATGTCTAAGATCGACAAACCATTTGAACAAGATGAAGAGGTTCCATACAAGTTCAAGATGCCTTCCTTTGCTAAGTACAATGGCACCGGAAATCCTCATCTTCATATGAAGCAGTATATCACTGCCATGCAATCTGCCAGAGCTACTAAGGCTCAAACCCTAAGGTACTTTATGCTATCATTGGACCCTGTTGTCCAAAATTGGTTCAATACCTTGGATGATGGAACACAAAAGTGTTGGGATCTACTTTACAAAGCCTTCATCCAACAATATGGATATAATGTTGAGTTAGAAGTCTTAATGGAAGTAAAGTCCATTAGGCAAAGGCCGAATGAGAATTTTATAGATTATGTCAAGAGATGGAGAAACAAGGCCGCTTTACTCAAGAAGAGGCCAGATGAATTCGATCAAATAAGGATGATTGTGAGAGGGGTGTTGCCTAATCTTCGTGAGAGGATGTCTCATACACTCATCCGTGATTTCAAAGACCTTCTCCAAGCTGGTTTACAAATTGAAGAGTGGGAAAGGGAGAAGAATTGCTTTTCAATAAGAAGGAATGAGAAAGGGAATTACCAGTCGGGCAATCAAAGCACACAAAAAGAAGTTCATGTCAATACAACTAGTCAAGCAAATAGAAGGCAATTCTCAAAATTGGGGAAACCTTTATCTTGGGTTCTTAGCAAGCTGCAAAAGAAAGGGTTGTTACAACCGTTAGCTCCTTGACCTTTACATAATCCATTGCCATCAAACTTCAATGCCGAGGCCTTCTGTAAATTTCATCAAATGCGAGGGCATGAAACAGATAAATGTGCCCGTCTAAGGCATGAGATCCAAGACCTAATTGATAGTGGTAAGCTACCCGAGCTGGATAAGCCCAATACCAAGAACGACCCTTTGCCTAAGTTTGGAAGAGTACCTCCACCGACAACCTTCATGGTGGGAAAAGGACTAAAAGAAGATTTTGTTTTATCATCCTTTCAAGATGGAAATATTAAAGATGTAAAGGGAAAAGAAGCTTAAACTCAACAAACTTAATGTTGCTTTTCAATTTTACATTCTTTAATATTTAAATTGGAATAATCGTGTTTTTCAAATTTAAATTGGTTTGAATAAATTGCTTTCATCAATATTTTTGTTGGTCTTTGTTCATTTTGGTGCTCAACTAATGAGGAATCTAGCTTGATAATTCATGAATTAATATATTTATGCATCATGACTCGAATAACTTTACTAGGTGAGGGAATTACTCTATAGCACTGAGTTGTGTATGCTTACTTAGAGAGGGCTACTGCATAATTACCTTTGTCTAGGTCCTAGTCAGTCTTAGAACATGCTTTGACAAATTTTCGAGGCGAAATTGAACTCTACTTATTTAAGGGAGAGATGATTTAGGCATTGTTTGATTAGCTGACAACTAGCATCCACCCTATTAAATATCAATCCCTAGTTTTTCCTTTGAGCCTTCATAAAATTTTAGCTTTCTTTTTATTGGCTTACAAACACTACAAAAAAAAGCGCTATCTGCGACGGACAGAATCCGTCGCAGATCCGTCGCAAATCAAGATTTACGACCGATCTGCGATGGATTCTGTCTGTTAATAAAAAAGGCGTCGCAATTTTCAATTTTGCGACCGGCCGTCGCAAATTGCTACCACTAGGCCAATCGCAAATCAATGAAAACAGTAACCGTCGCAAATCCATCGCAGAAACCGTCGCTAATTGGTAGCAAATTTATCTTCCCGCCATTTTCAAGGTCATAGTATTCCGTCGCAGATTTTCCGTCGCAGATTGTCGCAAAACTTGTCGCAAATCCATCTCAAATTCCGTCGCAGATTGTCGTTGCAGATTTTTCGTCGCAGATTTTGTCGCAAAACTTGTCGCAAATCCGTCACAAAGGCCGTCGCATATTTCCGTCGCAGATTTTGTCGCAAAACTTGTCGCAAATCCGTCACAAAGGCCGTCGCAGATTTCCGTCGCAGATTTTGTCGCAAAACTTGTCGCAAATCCGTTACAAAGGCCGTCACAGATGTTCTGGAGTATATATGCCTTCCGTCGCAAATTCCGTCGCAGATGCAATGGATTTACTATATTTGTGTCATTATATGGATTTTATATATAAAATACACACCTGTAGTAATAATATTTACAATTTAATTACATAAATCTAAATTTACACCAATTTTCATTGATATAAAATGCAATAGTTAATTAAACTAACAGAATTCAAAAGTCATTACAATATATAAGTTTTAAACATTTTAAAGTATTTAAGTATGAACACTTTCAAAAGTAAAAACTAAGCCGAAGGCATACATTAGTCATCATCTGGATGTTCTTTTGTTACTTGATCTTCTGCTGGTGGGGTTGGTTCTGTTGGAGCCCATCTAGGAGGTTCTGTCTGCCATCCTAGTAACATATTCTGAATCCAAGTCTGGTTCTCAACCTAAAATCGAGTCATATCTGCAATCTTGGTCTCTAATTTGCTCTCTATATGACTGACTTTATTGCTTATCTCATCACGTATCTCAGCTAACATAATCTCATTCACTTGTTGAGATGTACTTCCACTGCCCTTAAAGATGTGAGAAATCGCTAAATTCCCCAACCCATATAATCTGGCCTTCTTTGTTCCTCCTGCCGCTTCAACAAATAAATCATCATCATCCTTAGTACAAGATTGAACTTCCTCTCCATTTGCATCTTCTGTAGATTGTGATGCTTTCAATTTTTGAAAGCTTTCCTAAAAATGAAAATCAAAACAACGTTAGAGTCAAAAGAATCCAGTAGCCAATACACACAATTCACAAGCAGTATACACCGAATTGGCTTAACCTTTGGATACACCGACAATTGATTTATCTAAATAATTATGGATACACCGACAATTGATTTATATATATATAAAATAATATATGAGATTGCATGAAAGAAATTAATAAGAAAGTGGGTACAACCAAACATATTTGAATACACTTCACCAAACCAGAAATTTCTCAACTATATGGCTTCCTTTGCAGTCTGTACTATCAAAGAGTATTGTATTTAACTAATTAATTTATGATTGAAAATTCTCACTTGGCAGCCCATATTCGCTCTCTTACATGTTTATATATATTCTCTAACTTCTCCACACCACTTCCATTGCTTTTGTCTCTCTACCTCAATCTCCAAGCAAAACCAGAGACAGAGAGAAAGAGAGAGTTTCAGAAACAGAGCACAGAACTTTTCAAGATTTCTTGGAGAGAAAAAAGTACATACTTAAAACATTTTTCAAAAACTTCAACAACCCCAATTATTTCCTCTTTAATTCCTCTGTTTAACAAAGAGTATTTATCTTCTTTAAATATTTAATTTCCTTCAAGTTGTTCAAGAACCAGAACAGAGTATGTAAGTGTTTTTCATTCAATTTCCTACCCTTTGTTTGGTTGCTCTGAAAATGAAAATGATATCAAAGAAATAGAAAACTCTAGCTATTTCCCAGTAATCTAGTCTCTGTTTCCCATTGCAGGAAGTTAGAAGTATAGATTTTTATTCTGTTTTTCTCTTCTTTTATTTTTTCTACGCAACCAAATAAGAACATTATCCTGTTTTTTATTTCCTATTTACGTCCAATTATATTATGGCTTTAGTCATGCAATTAATTTTTCTAATTTTCTTTAAAATGAATGCAGAAGAATATCCAAAAGATGGATGGTTTCGAGAAAGCAAGAGCTTATAGCAGGCGAGCAAGCCAGAACATGACCAGAAGCTTTAGCAGGAGCTTTAACAGGAGCATGGAAGATGTATTTTCTGAAATGGGCTGCTATAGAGAAACTACCAACATATGATAGGTTGAGAACAACTATCATGAAATCTTTTGTAGACTAAGAGCTTCAAGGAACAATAATGGAGCATAAAGAAGTTGATGTCAGGAAGCTTGATATGAATGATAAGCAGAAATTTATTGACATGCTTTTCAAGGTTGCAGAAGAAGATAATGAAAAATTCTTGAAAAAATTTAGGCAAAGAATTGATAAGTAAGTTCTTTAGTTTTCTTGATTCATCAATTTTTCATTTTTAAATTATCTACATAAAATCCTTTGAATAAAATAGTATTATCATTTAATGACAAGTCGTAGACACCTAATTTTCAGATTTAGACTTAGCTGGTTCCTTGTGGAACTGAAATTTCCTACTTAATTTCTTCTTTTCTTCCTTCTTTGAATGAAATACTGAATATTTTAAGTTGACTCTATTCTATTATTTTTATAGTGTAATAAATATTAAATATCAATTTAATTATGCTAAAATTCTTAGATAATAGTATTAAGAAAAAAGAAAATTTTACTAATATTAATTTTTATTACTTTTAATTACATAGTTTACGTGCTGTAAAACTAAGTTATATGTATTAGTATTACCTAAAAAAATTGAAATTATGAGAGTATGAAAAGAAATCAAAGGGAGACCATTATTTTCCTAGTTTAGTTAATTAATTATGCCAACTTGCAAATAATTGATGTACAAATATACTCTAATTTATTTAGATAAATCATTTATCGGTGTATCCAAAGGTTAAGCCAATTTTATTTTTCATAATTACAAGCAGTCTAGCTAAGTAGTGTGCATGCTTTGCACTAGCAATTAATTTACTAGTTTGTTTAGCTGTTTAATTTGTGTTTTAAGTGTTTATCAATTATCTTTTCACCATTATTAGTTAGCTAGGGTGTATCAATTTAACTTTGATTTTAGATTAAATTCTAGGCTTTTCACAAGTAGATCAAGGATGTTGTGATCCAAATCCAAAATAGAAAAGAAAATAAAAATATACAAGAAGGGAAGGATCCAATGCACTATATATATATATATATATAATCACACACACACACAAGTAATAGCTTGGGAAAATTAAGTACGCACATAAAAATAAAATATATTAACTTACATGAACAAGTTCCGATCTCTTATCTATAAACTTCCCCCGATCTTTTTTACAGGTATGGCTATGCTTGAACAATTCATAATTTCCAGGAAACTTTCCCCCATTTGCTGCAGCCTGTTTAAATCAATATGAAACACAAACATAAGAATATGAACAAAATAATCAATTTATTTAACAAAATAAGATGTAGATTACAATACCAAATCCTTCGCATGCTCTTTCATCGATTTTGACCCACAAGTGTGAGTAGATGGCCCTGTTCCTGGTCCAGCAGGCTCAGACAGTCTGTTCTTAGACTGTTGCTCTGATAATTTTTTAGCATCTTCCGTTTCCCAATCTCTTCTCCACTCTTCTACAAATTCAGAAGGCACGGGATAGTTCACTAATCTGTTATGTCTCACATTGTAAATGAAAGTACTGTATGTCCTTGCTGCTTTGTTTTCCCAAGCTTTTCTCATCAAGCTATGTTCAGATGACCTCCAAGTAAATAATTTCTACAAAGTAAGTAAAAATTACTAAATATGCTAGCCATTATCATTATTAAAGAATATGAACAAAAAAATAAAAATGAATATTAGATAAACATTAACCTTAAACTCTCCGAAGTATAAGTCCTTTGATTGTCGAGACAGTTTTGCCCAAGAGGATCCTGTTTTATCAGGATACCGTTGGAAAGCTTCTATGCATGCATGTGATATGCCCCATACATGAGGATTAAATCTGAAACAACTTAAGATTATTAATAAAGTGCCAAAATAGTGACTAAATAGGATAAAATTAGTAAATTACCCATCAGCCTTTGACCAACTAATTATTATTCGCCCATCAGCATCACGGGCTGGTTCTTGGGATCGAGAGCCTCTACTTGTAACGTCATTGTTAACATCAGGTTGAGGTTCATGTTCACTAGAATTAGGAGATGAAGCTGATATTTGGGGATTTTCTATTCCTAATCCGTGCATGTTATCCAGTGAGGGAGTAGAAGAGGGTGATGTTATAGGATTAGAAGATTCAGATTGTCTTCTCCTAGATGTTGGAGTTCCATCTGTGTTAGGATTTTCTATGTCCGTTTGTATCTTGCTTGTTGGCAAAACTTGCACACAAGCAAATCTAGATCATCACCCCAGTATATCATACAATTATTTCTACAGCAGTCAATCTTCTGCACTGGGAGGCCTAAACCTTCAATCAATCTTTTCGTTCTATAGAAATTTTCAGGGAATACATTATCCTCTGGCAAAACTTCTTTAACGAATTCTGCTATCTGATCAAAACATCTCTCCGAAAAATGGTGTTCGGCCTTCATGTTGAACATACGAGCCATGGCAGATAACTTCGTATGCTTTACACAATCGGGCCATAGTTCCTCATTAGCCACTTCCAGCATTTGAAATAGCTTTTTAGATTCTTGATTCGGTTCCTCCTCAATGTAATCAGAATGAGAATTAGGAACTCCAAGCCCTTGGAGGACCATTTCACGATATTGTGCACCTGTTTCATTATGCATTTGATCGACCAATCCAGTTTCAAGATCCCTAAAAGCTGTACTTGTATCCTCAGGCCATGGTTCCCCATGTGATACCCACTGATAGTAATTTGGCATAAAACCAAATTTTGTAATATGGAAGCGAACTTCTTCCACCGATTGGAAAATTCGGTTTCTACATTTTGGCTTCGAACAAGGACACCTAATTCTGGTCCCATCCATACTTGCTGGATGAGAAATTGCGTAGTCTAAAAACTCTTGTAGTTTTTCTTGAAATACTCTATTCAAACGTCCCCCAGCATACGTTTCATACATCCATCCCCGGTCCATACTTATTGTCTTGACCGAATCGTCAAAAATGTACTAAAAGAATAAAAAATCAATAATCAAGCCCAATAAAAAGTGACAAAATATTAACACCTAAAATAATGAATATAATTTGATGAGAAATCTTTCTGTGAAGTGTATGAGAGCCAAAGGCTTTCTTTTTTTATATTAATTTTATAATGTGTCTTGTTTTTTGTGGAGCAAGAAATGGGCAAAGTTTGATGGCTATTAAAGATTAGTATACGTTGAATATATATATATATTATCTGTTTGATTCCCAATGATACTGATTGAAACCGAATCCAAATACCAAAATAATTTAATATTTAATATTTGAAATTTTAATTTAATTACTAAATCCATTTATGTATAAATATATTATATACTAAATTTTTTAATCGAATCACAAATAATTTTTTTAATAAAAAAATTGCAAATAATTTTAATTTAAAATCTCACAACTCCAAAATAACTTAATAGTTTTAAATTAAAAACTCGTTAATACCACCAAACCACCATCTCATTTGTCAAATGAGTCTCCGCACCCCCAAATCAAATTAAGGTCAGCTAACAATGATTAGAGTTAGAAATCATGATTAAAATATCAAAATGTTAAATTAACTATTATAAGTTTCTAATTTGGATATTAATTATTAGAAAAGTACTATAATGAATTTAAATTAAATATATAGTGAATATATATAATATAATAATTTTTGTTCTCTCTTGGAATTCCTTCATTTCCCCATAAAGGAGAGTCTATGAAAATTTCATTATTATTTGAAAAACAAGAAATTACTTGCAGAGGGAGATTTTGGAAAGTTTATGAGAATAGCAAATATCATGAAAATGAGGCTGCAACTGTGAAAAACTTTACTTCAAACTAGAAAATTTAAAAATACTATGGAGTGTGTAAGAGTTTTAAGCAAAAATTAGGTGAACTAATGAAGAAAAACTGTAAATTATACAAAGCTTTTCAATGGAAAGTTGAGGAAATTTCAAAATTAGAAAATACCTGTATTCAAAAGAAGAAATCAAAGAAATTCTAGTACTGTATAAACCTACCTACCTTGTATCCTTGCAGAAAAAAGAAAAATCTTCCTTTCTCTGTTAAAGATATCTCTTTTATTTGCTTCCGTCCTCAAAAGTCATTTGCATTAACAACTAATTATTGGGAATGCAATAAGAATAACTTCATGAACATTGCATTCTGCCTATGCAAAATTTCGATTTTGCATAACTCATTTCACAATGAACTTTGGTGAGTTGGGTGGTAATTGGTAAACATATTCGTATATTTTATTTATATACACAGAAGCAGTTAGAGCCTGGGAAATTTAGCTTTTTATTATATTTAAGCTCTGTTCACTGGAAATTTCTTTCTTCTTACCCTAACTTGGCTTCTTGCAGATTAATAACCGGCTGCCAAACACAGTATTAATTAATGTTATAAGTGCATGCGATGAAGACATTTGTACAGTGTTTTGGGAAAAGAGTGAATTCTCTATTCTTTTAGACAATGTAGCAACAAATATGCATAGAGTTTGGATTTATTACAATTTATAAAATTTATGTATACCAAACAAAATGCTTATAGAGAATTCAATCCTCTAATAAAGAACATTAATTTTTGTGTTCCTTGTTCGTTCAATAATCAATTGGAAGGATAAATCCTAAAATATTGACTTTTAACAGTTTATATAAATAGATATTGAGTCTTTTGATTAAGATTTTAGTAGGAAATATACGAAGTTATATAGTTATTGACCATATGAATAAGAAGAAGAAGAAGAAGAAGAAGAGATGCTTTAACAGACTCTCAATATCTTCTTCCTCATATCAACATCAAGACATGAGTATAAAAAGGAGGAAGAAATTGTTGGTTGTTGCAAAGTAAATAAAATGAAACAATCATTATACAATGAAAAATGTACCTCTATTGTCAGCCACTTGGCAACATGAGCAGCTGATGGATTTGAGTATTTTGTAGACCAGAGTGCAAAGAAACGACTGAATCTGTAACTGATCAAAGCAAAATGCAGGGAGCATGAGACACTAAATATGTAAGGGCTCAAATGTTTTAAGCACAAACAAGAGAATCCACAAATAAAGCAATACAAAGGTGAATCTCGTGATTAACACCTTGAAGATATTTACGGTTTAAAGAAGGTAAATACTACAAAAGCCAATTGTTAGGAACAACAAGAGGAAACTTCATTACAAACAAAACGAAAGATGAGCAAGTGATTAACAGGAAAAAACTAAAATCTCAGAGTACAAATTGGAATTGTCATTGAGTTGAGAGAGAAAAGCTGAAAATAACGAAATTGATAAGAAATTAAAACCTGGACTCAGCAACAGAAAAGGGCTACGCGGAACACTGTTTATGGTAGCGAATAAGAACCAGCAGATTGGGGTTAGTTTTGATGGAAAAGGTTCTCAACTCTGAGAATGAGGGAGAACAACATGGAATGCTACTGCTATTGCTAGAACCTACAACCTCTGCCTGTGATCGGGTCGGACCAGATTTTTCTCTGACCCAATCTGATTTAAAGTTTTAAATTCTGAGTCGGGTTTGTTTTTTCCTTCCTTCTTTTCCCTTCCCGAATGTCTATCTCAGAGTAGTTTATCAGCAAAAACTTGAAACGAGTAAAAAGCTAAAACCATCAATTAAGGGTAACGAAAAACCTAAATCCAGCAGGGCAAATGCAAAAAGCTTGTGTTTCGCCAGACAAAACCCAAAAAATAATAAAATTTTTCCCATTTCCATTAACAAAATTTTAACAAAATATGAACTGGGATTCAGAAAAAGAAATAAACCCTAAAAATAAGTAATCCAAACCTGGTTTCAGTCGAAGACCGCTGTGACAGTTAAAATAGAAGCGAGTGAGAACGAACACCTTAGCGTATGTCAGTGGAGAGGCTGAGGATTATAGAAGAATGGAACCAAATACAGAGCAGATGAACGACAAGAATGATGAGTCTAAACGAAGGAAAGAAAACCCTACTAGGAAAATATGTAAAAGAAAAACAAAGCGGAAAATGGTGTCGTCACTTACAAATAATAATACTAATAATAGTATTCTCAAATACGAATCAACCCGACTTACAAACACAAAAATCCGTCGCAGATTTGCTACGGATCTGCGACGGATTTGCGATGGCTTTCTCAAAATTCCTTCAACTTGTACTTCCGTCGCAAATCCGTAGCAAATTTGCGACAGAATCAAGTCCGTCGCAGATATCCGTCGCAAATTTCGAATATTTTTGTAATGAAATTTGCGACGGCAATAAACGGTAGCAAATGTCCATTGCAAATTGCTTTTTTTGTGTTTTCTGCAACGAATCTGCGACGGAAAATATTTTCGCGAAAATTATACGCGGGTCTCTCTCCCGCCAAGTATCTGCGCCAACTTTTGCGACGGTTATTTGCGATGGAATGATTTTCGTCGCAGATTTACTACGGATTTGCAACCGATTTGCGACCAATTTGTCAAAATTCTTCTAACTTGTACTTCCGTCGCAAATCCGTACCAGATCCGTAGCAAATTTGCGACGGAATCAAGTCCGTAGCAGATATCCATCGCAAATGCCGAATATTTTTGTAGTGAAACCCCAATAATCTACCCTGAGCTGTTGTGATACTTTTGACAAGTCTTATGACCACTAAGATGAAGAAGCAAGAAGATCAAAGAAAGAAATGAATACCCTGAAGATAGTTGAAGTTCTCAAGAGTGGTTGAAGTTCTCAATATCATAAGGGTAGTTGATGTTCCCTTAATATCTCCAATATATCAAGACAACATTAGAGTAACAAATGATTTATCTCTGTTAAAGAAGATTTATGTTACTCCACTCATCCATTATTGGTAGCCCAAGGTGGTACAAACAAGGCAACTCTGTTTGAGCTACAATAAAAAATGGAAAGAAAGAAAGAAAAAGAAAAATAAATAAAAGAAAAAGAAAAATAAAATAAAATAAAAAAGAAAAGAAAAAGAAAAAAAGAAGAAAGAGATAAAACCTAAAAAGGCGGTTCAAAAAGCCAACTGAGTTCTCTTTTACCTAAGATAACAAAAGGCTTCCATTTGGTTTATGAGGACGGTTTGACTTGAATTCGTCCAACCCAACTAAAGATTCGATCAAAATCAAAGAAAAAGGAGAAAGACCATCCAATTCTTGAAAGTTCTGTACTTGACAGTCCTTTAAGGAAGAAGGATAAAATGATAAAATGTATAAAGAAAGGAAAGAGTAAGAGAAATAAAGAAAAGGGAGAAGAAGAAAAGAAATGAATTTGGGAACCAAACCTTTTTGCAAGGGCAAAAACTATCCTAATCAAGATCCAGATTAATGCAAAGAAGATAGAAAGAATTTGGAGTCTAGCAAGATTACTCCCAACTGCCTAAAGTTTAAACAAGAAATTTGTAGTGTGAACTTTTGTCCATTGTGTCACATCAGCTTCTATCTCAAAATGGCCTTCATTTAAACCCACGTCCCTTATAAACCCCATTTCAAGCCTATCAAAGACTTTTTGATCTCTCTTGGTAGGTAGAGTCTATTAGTGGAGATTGTTTGAATAAGCATGCATATTAGATAGACAATATTTAAACTCAAATTAGACCTTTGACCAAGTAATGTGTATGTGCCTATCTGAAGTGCAACAATTCTTGCTTAAATAGAAATAATTCCTGAGTTTAGTACGGTAGCTAGGGTTATCATGTTATAGATATGTTAATTTGGAAAACTCAAGTTCTGACGTACATTGATATTAATTTGGCAAAGCCAACATTTGATTTCAAAATTAAAATTAAAAAAAAAAAGGTGTTTTGTCATACAAAGCATTCAAGTTAAGGGAAGTATGTTGAACCTCCAAAGGACACATTAGGCAAAGGAAATTATTATTGGCAAAGTTATGAAGAAACTACCAACTGACATGCTAAAATATAGTTCGAAATAGATCCCTGACTCTGCTGCCTTGGGTCTCCACCACTCATGTTTTTATCATCTTGAAGATAAAAGCCACAAATGCAAAGCTTTCGATCATTCCAATGGGAGACTTGAACGAGCGTAAAAAAGGAACCAATGAGAACACTTCTGCTAATCACCTCAGTTTGTGAGTTGATGGAACAACTGTAAGTATTATTCATGCATATCATGCATACATGAGCATATCACATCGCAATTTCTTATCTTCTATTGTCTATTCTTTATCAAAGTGAACAGCAAACACTTTGTGAAGTGAAGAATCAAAAGAAGATGTCAAATCAGGGGTGCATGGAAAGCCCATTACTTGAGAAAGCTCCAGTAATTTTGCAAAGAGTAGAAATACATGCTTGTGCAAAGAACTAGATGGCAGAAACATCAATCAAAGCTTGCATGGATAAAATCTTTGGTTTAAGCGTACACAGGGGGCAAAGTTTCTCCTTTTCAATTTTTTGAGTTTTTATACCAAATATTTTTAAACTCACTTACAAATATTTTACCATAAAGGGGGGCAAGGAGAGGATATAAGGTCCAATTAAAAATAGCTGAATTTTTACAAAAAGGAAGAATAAAAGAATGAAACATTAGAACTCTCAAAAGAATGAAGATACAAAAGATAAAAGATCAATCCAGCTAAAAGAACTAAAGCCAGGGTGAAGACCCTATGTCAAAGGATGGAAGTCCATTTTAAGGACGAAGACCCGATGTCAAAAGATGAAGATCCATTTTTTAAAGACCCGATCTCAAAGGATGAAGATCCATTTTGATAGGTAAAGAATCACAATGCATAAAACAGCCGGAGCAGTTAGATTTCTCAAATGATAAAAGGTCAGTCAAACTCAATCTTGGGTCCAAGCACCCAAATTCAATTCAATCTCGAGTCCAAGCACCCAAATTCAAGTCAATCTCGGGTCCAAGTACCTAATTCCAATTCAATATCGGGTCCAAGCACCCAAATTCAATTCAGTCTTGGGTCCAAGCACCCATTCTCGGGTCCAAGTACCCAAATCAAATCTAATCTCGGGTCTAAGTACCCAAATCAAATTAATCTCGGGTCCAAGTACCCAATCCTGAGTCCAAGTACCCAAATTCCATCCAATCTTGGGTCCAAGTACCCAAATCGAATTCAATCCAATCTCGGGTCCAAGCACCCAATCTCGGGTCCAAGTACCCAAATCAAATCCAATCTCGGGTCCAAGAACCCAATCTCAGGTCCAAGCACCCAATCTCAGGTCCAAGCATCCATTCTCAGGTCCAAGTACCCAAATCAATTCAAGCTCGGGTCCAAGTACCCAAATTCAATCCAATCCTGGGTCCAAGTACCCAAATCAATTCAATCCTGGGTCCAAGTACCCAATCTCGGGTCCAAGTACCCAAATCCATTTAGGATCAAGTATCCAAATCCATTTAGGATCGAGTATCCAAATCCAGTTTAGGATCGAGTATCCGAATCCAGTTTAGGATAGAGTACCCAAAGCCAATTTAGGATTGAGTATCCAAGTACCCAAAGCCAATTTAGGATCGAGTATCCAAATCCATTTAGGATCGAGTATCCAAATCCAGTTTAGGATCGAGTATCCAAAGCCAATTTAGGATCGAGTATCCAAATTTGATTTAGGATCGAGTATCCAAATTTGATTTAGGATTATCCAAATCCAATTTAGGATTGAGTATCCAAATTCAGTTAGGATCGAGTATCCAAATCCAATTTAGGATCCAGTATGAAAATCCAGTTTAGGATCGAGTATCCAAATCCAATTTAAGATCGAGTATCCAAATCCAGTTAGGATCGAGTATCCCAATCAAGTTTAGGATCGAGTATCTGAATCCAAGTTAGGATCGAGTATCCAAATCAAGTTAGGATTGAGTGTCCCAATCCAATTTAGGGTTGAGTATCCAAATCCAATTTAGGATCGAGTACCCAAATCCAGATAGGATCGAGTATCGAAGTCTAGTTTAGGATCGAGTGTCCAAATCTCTCCGGTCCAGAACCCAAAACCTCAAAATTAAGTCTTATTGCTTTTCACTCTCTTTCACTAAGGTTTCAGATCATTCAAGCAGGGGGCAAACTGTAGACCCTTAATTTTTTACCTAATCCGGTCCAATATGTTTTATTTAGTCTAAAATGATTTTTGTTGTCTAATTGGTCAAAAATAATTTTTATTAAATAATTTTTTCTTTAGTATCTAATTTTTATTAATAAAAAATAGAAATAAACAAATAAAAATCAAAAAATAAAAATAAAAATCAGAGTCGAAAAAAGCGGCGACAAAAAAATCGTCTCTCTAGCCCGTGGGCATTTCGCCCTCAGGAAATTCCTGCGGGCGAAATCACTGGGATATTTCGCACGCAGAAATTTTCTGCCTGCAAAATAGCTTACGGGCCCGGTCCGTGCGCGCTGCCACAGATTTCTGAGGCAGAATTTTTTTGCCAAAGCATTTTTTCCTGCTGCAATTTTTTTCGGCAGCGCAAATTTTCCGATGCAAATTTTTTGAAACCTAATCCAATTAGGTTTTGGTTTCTTTTTTTATTAATATTACTTACCTTAACTAATTAGGAATAAACAACCTCAAACCACTATAAATAAGGACCAAAGGCAATTAATTGGAAGGAGGCAAAAATCCAACAGTAGCTTGGAAATTTTGAAACCAAATCAAGGAAGGAAAAGAAGCAATTCAATTCAACTTTTTTCTGGAAAAGCAGCATCATGATTTAAGCAATTCAATGGCAGAAAAAGGTTGGTCTTGTAACACCCCTATACCCGTATACATACACAGCATGCTTATACGATCGTAATATACGTATACTGAATATAGATAATGCCACAGTTTACAAAAGACACAAATCATATCTCAAAAATAAATAAAACAAATACCAACTGTTTAAAAGAAATTCATGAAACATAACAGATAAAAACGTTTCTTAATACACAGCGGAAGTCAATAAAAATGGTTATAAGTACAAATACATTAAAACCAAAATTTACAAAACATGAAATATATACATGATTGGCAGCTTGACTATCTGATCTTTAAGCTTTAACCAACAGATAAGAACCTCGCTCAACTAGGTCTAGAAGAATCCTCCGGCTCAACCCTATCACCTGCGCGATAAATCACAATCGCGCTAAGCCCACGGCTTAGTGGTACAAACCATAATGATAATATGCAATGTCAATATCAATGTCATACATTCAATAATACTAACATAAACACACATGGGCCCAACAAATATTTAATATGATATTCAAAGTTCATCATTATAGTCAACAACCATGGCTTCATATACGAAACCTTCCCCCAACCAGGTCGGTAGTCCAAGTTCGGTTGCCCACTCATTGGGTCCGCATGGTTCCGCAGGAGGCAGATAGGCACGTATAAGACTATCAGTAACGAACCTTCCCCCAACCAGGTCGGTAGTCCAAGTTCGGTTGCCCACTCATTGGGTCCGCATGGTTCCGTAGGAGGCAGATAGGCACGTATAAGACTATCAGTAACGAACCTTCCCCCAAACAGGTCGGTAGTCCAATTTCGGCTGCCCACTCATTGGGTCCGCATGGTTCCGCAGGAGGCAGATAGGTACGTAATACTGATTATATCGAACCTTCCCCCAACCAGGTCGGTAGTCCAAGCTCGGTTGCCCAACACAATGGGTCCGCATGGTTCCGCAGGAGGCAGATAGGTCCGTTCATTTACATCTTTAAACATTACTTTCTCAATTCATATTTCATATATCATCATTGATATGTATGCAAAACCATTCACCATTTAAATGCTCATAATCAATTGCATTATCATATATTTCACATATTCATCATATCATCACATCTTTTACCATCATAACACATACATATATCATATGCATCATCCATGTTCACATTATGTCCCACATTGTACACAACATAACACTATTTATATGCATCATTAATATCATCAAATGTATGTTCAATCTCAACATCATATGAATGAATGCAACAATGCAAGGTTTGTACTTACCTCAAAACAACTCACACCACTCTATTGACTTCCTCTTCCAAAAATCCTTCACTTCTAAAATTATGGCAAATCACCTTCTTCACAACCTATTCCAAAAGAATGTTGAGACCCACATGAGATCATAAGGTTAAGAATCAACTAGGGCAAACTCTAAACTTGACACGCTCACCCACACGGGCGTGTCCCTGACCGTGCCCTAACTCCACAACACAGAAACATTGACACGCTCAGAACCACGGGCCTGTCACTGGGCGTGTAATACATTCTGTCTCACAGAAATATTGACACGTCCAAAATCATGAACGTGCTCATGGCCGTGTCAATTCCCAAAAGTCACAGTAGCTATGACACGCTCAATAACACGGGCGTGTTACTGACCGTGTCAATCATACTGCCACACAGAACAATCGACACGTCCACAACCCTGGCCGTGCTCATGGGCGTGTCAGGCCAAAAACCCAGATTCCGGCAACAACAACACCATAACCAACAAATCACTTCTATCCACCAACATCCACTTCAAACAACTTCACTACACATACCTAAAAACCATCTCAAACTTGCAACCATACCAAAAACAAGCCAACACACACATCAAACACAAATCACAAACATCATCAAAAACTCTAAACACAACCACAACTCAATCTATACCAACCAACTTACTCTTTCTTCAATCCAACCCCAAAACCAGAAATCAGTTTACCCAAACACTCTTAAACACATCTTAATCAAACATATTCACATACCATCCACAAACTCAACTCATAAACTCAAAGAATCAAAGAAGAAAGTGAAGAACTTACCAAGGATGAAGAAGCTCTTAACTTTCCAACTTGAACACTTGAATCTTCTATCAATCTTGAATTTGAATGTTCAAATCTCTCACTTGCTCTCTTGTTCCTTTGATAGCCGACCAAAAGAAAGAAAAGGAAAGAGAAGAATGAGAGCCACGGCAAAAAGGAAGAAAGAAAGAAGAAAAGAGGGAAAGCAAAAGTCAAATCTCAACCACTTTCCTCAAAATCCTCTCCTCCAAGCTTTTATATAAAAAAAAATCCAAATATCTCATTCCACTCACTTAATCTTCATTTTCTTTAATTAACTTAATTAATTAAAATAATTAATTAATCATCTTGACTTCCACCAACTTGACTTGTATATGTTGTATATATTGCTATATATACAACATATACACTCTCTCTTCTTTTCCCTTTTTCTTTCCAATACACATATACATTAAATCCAACTATAAAAATAATTATACCCAAAACTTCTAGGGCACATTTTGGGATATTACAATTCTCCCCCTCTAAAAAGAAATTTCGTCCTCGAAATTACCTGATATCAAGTTTGAAACAACTGAGGATATTGATCTTGCATCGCTTACTCATTCTCCCAAGTTGACTCTTCTCTACCATGATTCTTCCAAAGAATCTTCACAATTGGCACTTTCTTATGTCTCAACTCTTTCATTCCAAATGCCAAAATAACAACTGGTTCTTCTTCAAAAGTCAGATCTGAACTCACCTCAATAGATTCAATAGACAAGACATGGGATGGATCTGATCTGTACCTCCGCAACATAGAAACATGGAAGACATTATGGATTCTATCCAACTCAGGCGACAAAGCAAGTCGATAAGCAACTGGCCCAATTCTTTCCAATATCTCGTAAGGTCCAATGAAACGAGGACTCATTTTCCCTTTTCTACCAAATCTCAATATCTTTTTCCAAGGAGACACTTTCAAAAATAATTTATCTCCCACATTATACTCAATGTCTCTCCTCTTTAAATCTGAATAAGATTTCTGCCGATCTGAAGCTGCTTTTAACCTATCCCGGATCATCTTTACTTTCTCTTTTGTTTCTTTAACCAAATCAGGACCAATTAACTTACCTTCTCTAGTTTCATTCCAACATAGAGGCATCCTACACCGTCTACCATACAATGCCTCAAATGGTGCCATACCAAAGCTGGACTGATGACTGTTATTGTAGGCAAATTCCACAAGTGGCAAAAATCTGTCCCAACTTCCAGAGAAATCAATGACACAGCTTCTCAACATATCCTCGACAATTTGTATCACTCTCTCTGACTGTCCATCTGTCTACGGATGAAAAGCAGTGCTAAAGTGTAACCGAGAACCCAAAGCACCATGCAAACTCTTCCAAAATCTTGAAGTAAACCTGGGATCTCGATCAGACACTAAAGAAATTGGGACTCCATGCAACTTCACAATCTCATGGATATACAGCTCAGCCAACTTCTCAAGAGAATAATCCATCCGAACTGGAAGAAAATGAGCTGTCTTAGTCAACCTGTCAACAATCACCCAAATAGCATCATGCTTCCTTTGTGTCAAAGGTAAACCAGACACAAAATCCATTGTTACTCTTTCCCATTTCCATTCAGGCACTGATAATGGTTGAAGTAACCCTGTTGGAACTTGATGTTCAGCTTTAACTCTCTGACAGGTGAGATATTTGGACACAAATCCCGCTATGTCTCTTTTCATACCTGACCACTAGTAATGCTGTCTCAAATCATGATACATCTTCGTATTGCCTGGATGCATAGCAAATACTGACTGATGTGCTTCCTCCAAAATAATTCTTCTCAATTTAGCATCATCAGGTACACACAATCTATTCTTAAACCAAAGACTCCCATCACTTTTTACCAGAAAATCTCGGCTCTCTCTATTTTGGCAATATGAAATAATTTTCTGGACTTTCTCATCAACCAACTGGGCCTCTTTAATCTGATCCAACAATACCGGCCTCAACTGCAATTGTGCCAACAATGCACCATCATCACAAGATACAAAGCTAGCATGCAATGCTCTCAACTCAACAAGCAACGAGAGCGAATAAGCAGTCAAACCTGCTAAAGACTTCCGACTCAAGGCATCAGCAACAACATTTGCCTTACCAGGATGATAATCAATCAAACAATCGTAGTCTTTAATCAATTCCAACCATAGTCTCTACCGAAGATTAAGCTCTCTCTGAACTCCCAAATAATTCAAACTTTTATGATCAGTATAGATAAAACACTTTTCTCCATACAAATAGTGTCGCCAAATCTTCAAAGCAAACACTATGGCTGCCAACTCCAAATCATGGGTCGGATAGTTAAGCTCATGCGGCTTCAACTGTCGAGAAGCATAAGCTATCACTTTACCTTCTTGCATCAAGACACAACCTAAACCACTATGTGAAGCATCGCTGTAAATCACATATGGTTTATCTTCCACAGGTAAAGTGAGAACAGGTGCTTGAGTCAACATTTCTTTCAACTGTTCAAAGCCAGCCTGACACTGATCCGTCCACATAAATCTAACTCCCTTTCGAAGTAATCTGGTAAGCGGAGTAGCTATCAAAGAAAATCCCTTCACAAAGCGTCGATAATAGCCTGTCAAACCCAGAAAACTTCTAACTTTTGTCACAAACTTTGGTGGACTCCAATTCATAACAGCTTCAACTTTACTCGGATCAACTCTAATGCCATCTGATGAAACTATATGACCGAGAAAAGTCACATGATCAAGCCAAAACTCACATTTCGACAGCTTAGCATACAATTGCTTCTCTCTCAAAATCTGAAGCACAATTCGCAGATGCTTGTCATGCTCCTCTTCATTACGCGAATACACCAAAATATCATCGATAAAAACCACTACAAACTGATCCAGATAGGGCCTAAACACCCTATTCATCAAATCCATGAAAGCTGCAGGTGCATTCGTCAACCCAAAAGGCATCACTAGAAACTCATAATGCCCATACCTTGTGCAAAAAGCTGTCTTAGGAACATCTTTAGCCCTGACCCTCAACTGATGGTACCCTGATCTCAAATCAATCTTAGAAAACACTGCTGCTCCCTTTAATTGATCAAAGAGGTCATCAATTCTAGGCAAAGGATATTTATTCTTGATATTCACCTTGTTCAATTGCCTATAATCAATATACAATCTCATAGTACCATCCTTCTTTTTCACAAACAAAACAGGAGCTCCCCACGGTGAAACACTAGGGCGAACAAACCCTTTATCTAGCAACTCCTGTAACTGCACCTTCAACTCTCTCAATTCAACAGGTGCCATTCTATAAGGAGTAATAGAGATAGGAGCGATACCAGGCAACAATTCAATACCAAACTCCACCTCTCTCTCAGGAGGCAACCCTGGCAACTCCACTGGAAACACATCTGAAAAATCTGCAACTGTGGGTATACTATCAAGTTGAGAACCTACTACTCTAGTATCTACAACATGAGCAAGATAAGCATCACACCCTTTTCTAATCAACCTCCTAGCTGAAACCGCTGAAATAAACAAGGATGCAAGCTGTCTCTGCTCACCAGACACCATCACAATTTTTCCATCATTAGTTCTCAAAGTAACTAATTTCTTTTGACAGTCTACTACAGCTCCATTTTAGACAACCAGTCCATGCCTAAAATCAAATCATATTCTTTAAAAGGCATTACAATCAGATCACCAGGAAACTCATCACCTTGTACCACAACTGCACTATCTCGGTGCACCTTGCTAACAACCACACTATGTCCTAAAGGATTTGTCACTAAGACATCAAATCCTAAGGATTCTGAATGCAATTCAGACATATACAATATAGATGCACTAATATATGAATGAGTAGATCCTGGATCAATCAAAGCAAGAACTGAAATGCCAAATAAAGAGAAAGTACCAGCAATGACTACTGAAGCATCTGGTTGTCTTTGCATCACATATACTCGTTGAGAAGGCCCAGCCTCATCTGGCCCAGTATCCCTGGATGAAGAACCTCCTCTCTGAACATACCCAGATCTACCTCCTCTGCTGAAACTTCTGCCCCCTCGACCTCCCTTCGCACTAGGTCGAGAAGCTGCAGAATCTACCGACCTCTGCTCCTGCATCTCCGGACACTCTCTAATAAAATGATCAGGAGATCCACATCTGAAGCATACAGCTGGTCCACTATTCTTCCAATAGGCACCTCTATGATACCCCCCACACTGAGCACACAAAGGTGGAGTGGATCTCTAGACTACTGAAGTCAGAGCACTCGCCACTGAAACTGTAGGTCTCGATCTATGCCTCTGTAACTGTACTAACCTACCAGCTAGCCTCTGACTCCTACTAATCCTGGGAACAAAGCTTCCCCTGCCTCTCTTTACCGATGAAGACCCTGCCTCAAACTGGGGTCTCATAACCCTGGTCTCTTCCTCTGTAGCAGCTGCTGCAATACCCTGAGCTCTCTCTACACTCCTAGCTGCTGCCACAAGCTGGGAAAAATCATGATACCTAGATCCAGCCACATGACACATAAGAGAGGGCCTCAATCCCTCCTCAAATCATCTACATCTATCAATCTCATCAGAGATAATACCCCCAGCATAATGGCTCAACCGGGTGAACTCAACTTCATATTCGGTCACAGTCCAACGATCTTGCCTCAAAGTCAGAAATTCCATCTTCTTCACATCTTTATACTCCCTCGGAGTATACTTCAATTCAAACTCTCTTAGAAAATCAGCATAGGATAAGGTAGGTGGATCATCCATAGCATGAGGCACTGTCTTCCACCAGTCATATGCATCCTTCTGCAACAATGATCTTGCATAGTCAAATTTTTCTTCTGGAGTGGCTTGTAACTGAACGAATATTCTCTGTACTTTATCTAGCCACTGCTCAGCTACAGCTGGATCAATAGTACCCAGAAAATCTCCTGCTCCATACTTCCTTAATTTATCGTAATGTCTCACTGATACCAATGGCTGTGGGGGTGGGGGCGGTGGTTGCACTGGTGCTTGTCTCATCAATTCTACCATATGCCTAAGCCAAACTGGTGGAACATCATTACCAGCTGGTCTCCCTGACACAGAAGCAGGTGCCTCACCAATTCCAGCACTATCCACTCTAGCTCCCTGTCTAACCTCATCTGGAGCTACACTCTCCGCACTACCCTCAACTGACTGACGTAAGTGAGAATCCATCACAACCTATCTCTACAAACACAGCAGAATACACCTTATTAAAGATCAGAGACTGCCAATACCAAACATGTATTTTATTTCAAAAATCATTTTTAGACTCAAAATATTCTTTTTCTTACTATTGACCTAGGTTGAGAATCTCAAACCTAGGCTCTGATACCAAAATAATTGTAACACCCCTATACCCGTATACGTACACAACATGCTTATACGATCGTAATATACGTATACTGAATATAGATAATGCCACAGTTTACAAAAGACACAAATCATATCTCAAAAATAAATAAAACAAATACCAACCGTTTAAAAGAAATTCATGAAACATAACAGATAAAAACATTTCTTAATACACAGCGGAAGTCAATACAAATGTTTATAAGTACAAATACATTAAAACCAAAATTTACAAAACATGAAATATATACATGATTGGCAGCTTGACTCTCTGATCTTTAAGCTTTAACCAACAGATAAGAACCTCGCTCAACTAGGTCTAGAAGAATCCTCCGGCTCAACCCTATCACCTGCGCGATAAATCACAATCGCGCTAAGCCCACGGCTTAGTGGTACAAACCATAATGATAATATGCAATGTCAATATCAATGTCATACATTCAATAATACTAACATAAACACACATGGGCCCAACAAATATTTAATATGATATTCAAAGTTCATCATTATAGCCAACAACCATGGCTTCAAATACGAAAACTTCCCCCAACCAGGTCGGTAGTCCAAGTTCGGTTGCCCACTCATTGGGTCCGCATGGTTCTGCAGGAGGCAGATAGGCACGTATAAGACTATCAGTAACGAACCTTCCCCCAACCAGGTCGGTAGTCCAAGTTCGGTTGCCCACTCATTGGGTCCGCATGGTTCCGCAGGAGGCAGATAGGTACGTAATACTGATTATATCGAACCTTCCCCCAACCAGGTCGGTAGTCCAAGCTCGGTTGCCCAACACAATGGGTCCGCATGGTTCCGCAGGAGGCAGATAGGTCCGTTCATTTACATCTTTAAACATTACTTTCTCAATTCATATTTCATATATCATCATTGATATGTATGCAAAACCATTCACCATTTAAATGCTCATAATCAATTGCATTATCATATATTTCACATATTCATCATATCATCACATCTTTTACCATCATAACACATACATATATCATATGCATCATCCATGTTCACATTATGTCCCACATTGTACACAACATAACACTATTTATATGCATCATTAATATCATCAAATGTATGTTCAATCTCAACATCATATGAATGAATGCAACAATGCAAGGTTTGTACTTACCTCAAAACAACTCACACCACTCTATTGACTTCCTCTTCCAAAAATCCTTCACTTCTAAAATTATGGCAAATCACCTTCTTCACAACCTATTCCAAAAGAATGTTGAGACCCACATGAGATCATAAGGTTAAGAATCAACTAGGGCAAACTCTAAACTTGACACGCTCACCCACACGGGCGTGTCCCTGACCGTGCCCTAACTCCACAACACAGAAACATTGACACGCTCAGAACCACGGGCCTGTCACTGGGCGTGTAATACATTCTGTCTCACAGAAATATTGACACGTCCAAAATCATGAACGTGCTCATGGCCGTGTCAATTCCCAAAAGTCACAGTAGCTATGACACGCTCAATAACACGGGCGTGTTACTGACCGTGTCAATCATACTGCCACACAGAATAATCGACACGTCCACAACCCTGGCCGTGCTCATGGGCGTGTCAGGCCAAAAACCCAGATTCCGGCCACAACAGCACCATAACCAACAAATCACTTCTATCCACCAACATCCACTTCAAACAACTTCACTACACATACCCAAAAACCATCTCAAACTTGTAACCATACCAAAAACAAGCCAAAACACACATCAAACACAAATCACAAACATCATCAAAAACTCTAAACACAACCACAACTCAATCTATACCAACCAACTTACTCTTTCTTCAATCCAACCCCAAAACCAGAAATCAGTTTACCCAAACACTCTTAAACACATCTTAATCAAACATATTCACATACCATCCACAAACTCAACTCATAAACTCAAAGAATCAAAGAAGAAAGTGAAGAACTTACCAAGGATGAAGAAGCTCTTAACTTTCCAACTTGAACACTTGAATCTTCTTTCAATCTTGAATTTGAATGTTCAAATCTCTCACTTGCTCTCTTGTTCCTTTGATAGTCGGCCAAAAGAAAGAAAAGGAAAGAGAAGAATGAGAGCCACGTCAAAAAGGAAGAAAGAAAGAAGAAAAGAGGGAAAGCAAAAGTCAAATCTCAACCACTTTCCTCAAAATCCTCTCCTCCAAGCTTTTATATAAAAAAAAATCCAAATATCTCATTCCACTCACTTAATCTTCATTTTCTTTAATTAACTTAATTAATTAAAATAATTAATTAATCATCTTGACTTCCACCAACTTGACTTGTATATGTTGTATATATTGCTATATATACAACATATACACTCTCTCTTCTTTTCCCTTTTTCTTTCCAATACACATATACATTAAATCCAACTATAAAAATAATTATACCCAAAACTTCTAGGGAACATTTTGGGATATTACAGGTCTTTGGAGCTAGTTCATCCAAGAAGAATTGTTTTTGGAGGAATCATCAAAAGAAGGTATATGTTAATTGATTTTCTTAAATTTTTTTTTACATAGTAGCTAAAACTAGGATTTTTGTGTTTTTCAAAAATTAAAATCTTAGAACTTTAATTTAGTTTTCCAAAGTTAAAAACACTAAAATGTTACTTTATTTTCCAAAAAAAACTTAAAATTGTTATTTTTTCTTCTTAAAAACCTTAAAACTCTAATTGAACATATTCTTCAACAAAACCAAAATTTGATTCTGTTTCTTTCAAAATTTTAAATTGGGTTCTATTTCATTCAAAAAGCCTTAAAAAAACATCTTTTCTAATTATAAAAACTTCAATCCGTTTGTTTAAATTCATAAAACTTCATAAAATTATCAAATTGATTTCTAAAACCCTAATTCGAATCTTTTACCCGAGACCCTAATTCTAAAACACTAAAACCTTAATTCAACTTTTAAACCTAAAATAATGAACCCTAATCCTTTTAAAACCTTAAACCTTAATTTTTATGAACCCTAATCCTTTTAAAACATTAAAAAACATAAAAACATAAATTTTACACAGTAGCTTAGAAACCCAATAACCAAAAATCACAAATCAAAGTATTTTAAAGTGTCTAAAACCCTAGTTTAATGATTTCACCATTCAAATATTAATTTAGTTAATCAAAGAGTCTTACCAACCTTTTAAAACATAAAACCCTAATCTATTTTAATTCCATAAAAAGTCACAGTAGCTATAATTGAACTTTTATTTGCTTTATTCAATTCTATACTTGATTATACTTTGATTTATCTCTTATGCTTTAATTTAATTTCAATACTTGATTTATTTAATTTATCATGGATGGATGTTTATTTTATATTTTGATTAATAGCTTTGATGAATGATTATTTACTTTTATCAATTAATTTAGATTTCCAAAAGTTGTAAGAGGTATGTTTCCACTTGGTGGGTACCTCATTAGTTAAACATCATGTAATTTAATTTGCTTTTCTATTTTAGAACCTATGTAAAGGGCATGTTTCTACCTTTTGGTGGGTGTCCTATTTAGGCATGTGATGTAAGGACATGTTTCCATCCTTGGATGGGTGTCCATTTATTTGCTTTGTTTGGACATTGCTTTGATTTTAATATATTGATGCTTTCTTTTAATTATTGTGTGTAATATGGATAATGTTGTTATATTTAAGAATTTTATAATATTAAGACCTGTAAAGGAGGCCGGTTCCAATGAACCGGGCGTTGTGGCTGTGCTGGGCCATTTCTCACCTTCCCCACACGTACCCAACTTTCCGAACCCATTAGGGGGTTGGGGATTCCTTAGGAATCAAGTCATCCACCACTTTCTTTTTTCCCGGCCCGTCCGGGTGGCGACTCCATTTTTTTCGTACTTAGGTCCATGTTCTTTAAGGCCCCGAGCCTAAATAGTGCCGAAGTAGTAAGAACCATTCCATCGGGAGTGGGGGTGAAAATCCCCGCTCACAGATAGGTTCGACCGGACTTTTGCTCTGTATTCAAAATTTTCTAGCCATTGGAAACCTTTGAAAATGTGCAAAAATTCCCTCTAACAGCTATAAACGGCTAGTTTTAGTCCAAAAAAACTCTATAAGTACACTCAAATATCAATTTTTGTAAACTTTTATCTAATTTTAAACATCCAAACACTCAAAACATACATCTCTTCTACTCTTCATCCTTTCCTTCATCAAGACATCAAGACTAAACTCATGGCCCCTAAAGAACATTCAAAGAAGAAGAGAATTGAAAATGAAATTAGAGCTTATCTTAGAACCTTTGGATGGGAAAATTTTGTCTTTCTAGAACATGATGACATTCATTGGGAAACTTTGGCAAAGGAATTCCTCACCACTATAGTTGTTAGCAAAAATAGTAGTGATCCTTTAGGTTATTACGGAATTTCCTTTAGATTCTTTAACCAAGAATATGGCCTTTCTTTGGAAGAATTTTCATCCATTTGGGGTTTTCAATTAGAAGGAATTTCTCATATCTCCAACACCATTCTCACTCCATAAGTTCAATTGAACTTTTGGCAAGAGATCTCCATTAAAACCTCACTCCACAATAATTAAATGCCAAGAACCTTAGAACCTTAACTCTTTGGATGTTGCATAGGATAGTGACCTGCACTATTAGTGCTAAAGGTGAAAGCAATAAGAAAGTCACTGAAAAAGACCATCTCTTTCTCTTTTGCCTAATTTGAGGCCAAGCCATCCGAAGCAAAAAATTCCTAATTGATACCTTCCTCCACATTAGGAAAACCGAAGCCAGACTCATTCTACTTTCTTCTCAAATTACTCAAATTGCAAAACATGTTTATTCTCTTACCCCAAAAAATAAAGTTACACTCTCAAACCCTATTGATCCAACCATAAATTCGATCAACATTGTGTATCTCAAACATGCTAAATTCATTAGAGATGATGATGGGACTTATGTGTACCTTTTAGGTGCACAAGGTGCTAGGGCACAACAAAGAAAAAGGTCTAGGATTGTAGAAGAATCTGAGGAAACATTTCAAATGGACATTCATAAACCTCAAACCCCTAGGACACAAGGATTTGTTTTCTTCATTCTCTAAGACATCCAAAGCCAAATGACCTCCCAAGGGACAAAGATTGATAGCCTCATCACTTAACTCTCTCATCTTCATCTTGGCACCCAAAAAATTCAAAAAGCTTTGGGACTGTATCAATGCTTTGAGAATGAACCTAGCTTGTCTCCTTCTATTGATGGTTCTTATCCTTATGAAGAGGAAGGTGAAGCTGCTGCATCCCACCCAAGAAGAGAAGAAGAGGAAGGGAATGCAGAAGAAGGAGATGAAGAGGATATAGGAAATGATGAAGATTAAAAATATTTTCCTTTTTTTTTTTGTAATCTCTTGTATATAAGCTCAAACCATTTTATGGCATTTTATGTAACAAGATCATACATTATCTCTCTATCATATGTTTTATGTTTCATTACTTTAATAATTATATTTATATTTCATTATTGAATTACTTATTTTTCCTTTGTCAATGGGGGAGAAATTATATATTAAATTGAAATTAAATTGAATTGAACTACTTTAAAATACTATAACATATGTTAAAAGGGAGTAATTGAGAAATTATCAAAAGAAAATGGCTACTTATCAAACCCTTTAAACATGAGTACTTTTTGAAATTTATCAATTCAATTTAACTGCCAAAGTCTAAAAAGGGGAGATTGTTAGCCAAGCTCTTAGTGTCATGAACTTTATTTTTGATCTTAGGCAATCAAATTGAATAAAACTAACATTTGTATCAAGTTACATTTTGTAGGAAGATAACTCTTGAAGAACTCATGAAAAGTCTAATCAGAATGTCATGAAGCCCAACCAGACCATTTATGCAAACTCAAGTGAAAATCACATAGAAAGGTTCATGGTGAAGAGTACTCTTAGAATCTCACTAGACCAGGTTAAGTCTACTCGGACCTTATCATAGTCCGACTGTACCATTGAGTGCAAATTTGGAAAATTAATCCAGTAAGGTTCACGACCAAAAGTCCTCCTATTTTCTCAGAGTACCATGAAATTCTGACCAGACTCCATCAAATCCTAACAAGACCTTTGTAGTAGAAATTGTCCAAATACATCCAGTAAGGCTCAGGACCAAGGGTACTCTAATAATTTGAGCATACCATCAGAAATCCTATCGAACCATAGTAATTTTTTACCAGACCTTTACAAATCTATCAAAATCTAGTGCCTTATTCCTCCACTCAATTAGTGGATGCCATTTGTCAAAAAATCAAAAAGGTCGACTGGACCATAGGTGGCATGACCATACTTTGCATGGTATGATTGGGAAATTTTTTGTTCGACCATGAAGTTACTCTGTACAATAATGTTAGTGGGAGACATGTTTCAAACATGTTGGCCTCCACCTCAAATGGAAAATTGAGGGCTTGAAGGCTATAAATACCATAAGAAACGTCATGTTTCAGGTGAATTGTGATTGTAATTGTTAAGATTAACAACTTTCATTTATTTGCATCAAAATCTCTACTTGTATTCTTTGAGTGTTAGGTGTGAGCATTAAACACCATTGTAAGTTTGAGTGTGTACTTTGAGACACTTATATTTTAGTGTGAGCCTGGGAAAACTCTTATTTGGTTATGAGGAAAATACTTAAACCTTATAAAAGTTTAGCGTGAGCTTGTGAAAATACCAAGTTAGAGCTGAGCTTGCAAAAATTCAAGATTAGCGAAACCTTAATAAGTTGTTAAGGAAGTGGATGTAGGATTGAGGTAATTTGAACCATTATAAACTCCTTGTGTTTATTCTTCTCTACTCTACTCCTATCTTAGTTTGTTTGATTTTAAATTTTAATTTACCACCACTTCTTTAAAATAACCAATTCGCCCCTCTCTTAGGACAACAAAAATCATAATTTCAAAGTATAGTAAGTTAAACAAATGAAACTGATCAATGAAATTAAATTGAATTGGTTAATGAAAATAATACCTGATTGGTTGGCTATACCAAGATGACTGTTGAACCAAGTTCACCATTTTGATTACACAATAGATTTGAGTATGCATCAATTAAGATTTCTTGGTTGATGTTTAAACAATCTGGAGATTATTTGTTATTCCAGCTACTGTCTCTTCTTGGTTTAGCTCTCTATATCTCATTTGGTTTTTGTAAAGTTTGATTTTTAATTAGTAATCACAGCTCTCCCTTGTTTGTTGATTCTAGTTCTATATTTATAAGCAACAATTAAGGCAACTTCGGCTCATTAATCCTCATCCAATTCAAACACCTTTCTACTTATCCGACTTGTATTGGAATTTAAGCACAATTAAAAACTGAACCTAGCCCGAATCAAGGACTCATGGTAAATTGGCCTTGGCCAATTCACCATGAGTAAGTCTTATGGCTAATTGGCTAGGCTAATTTATCATAGAGTTGGCTTTTTAACCATGACCGGCTCGGTTTGGTATTTGAAGTCCAACTGGACTTATTTTAGGCTTTTTCAACTTGGATTAAATTTAATTCAGGCTTTTAAAATTGGACCAAACCAAATTCAAGCCTTTAAAATTGGATCAGACCATATTTAAGCTTCTTAAGATTGGATAGGCTTAACTTGGCACTTTTAATTTAGATTGGACTTATTTAGAACCAAGGGCCTATAAAGCGACCTAACTTTATTTGTTTGTTTGCTACACATGCATACTGTAGACCCTTAATTTTTGACCCATTCAAATCCGATAGTCTAAAATAATTTTTATGGTATTTTATTTATTTTAATAATATTTTAATTACTAATATTATTTCATAATTATTTTTAATAAAAATAAAAACTATATAAAATATATAAAAAAATTAAAAAAAATTAAAAATCAGACGGATTGGCGAGAGTCGCGCAGCAGCCCAATTCGCAGCCAGATGCCACTGGCTGCGAATTGGCCCGCTGCGCCCATTTTTGCCAGCGCAATTGCTGCCATCACAGCCCACGGGCCCAGCAACTGGAGCGCTGCCAATTTTTTTGTGTTATCTTAATTAAATAATTTTTGCTTTAGTATTTAATTTTTATTAATAAAAAATAAAAAATAAAAAATAAAAAATAAAAAATAAAAGAAAAAAAAAAGAAGTCGGCTGCGCGAAATGGCCTGGGGCCATTTCGCCCGCAGGCCAATTTGCCCCTGCGGCAGCTTTTTTGCCAACGCATTTTTTTGCAGCAGTTTTGTTTTCGCCAGTGCGAATTTTCCGCAGCAGTTTTTTTTGCCAGCGAAATTTTTTCGACGCAAAATTTTTTGAAACCTAATGCAATTAGGTTTCGGTTTCCTTTTCTTAATGAATAATGTATGTCATGAGCAACTATAATTAATCAAGAATTCTTCTATAAATAAGCACAATTACAACACAAAAAAGATCAATAAAAAAGAAGGAAGAAATCAGACAGAAGCTTGAACAAAAGTGGAAACCGAAATTGTGAAGGAAAACCTTGAATCAAGCTGATTTTTTTAGAGATCTAAAAAATAATTCAAGCAATTCAATGACAAAAAGGCTTGTCTTTGACCTTGTTAATCAAAGAAGCAATTTTTGGTGTAACTTACAAAAGAATGTTTGAATTCTTAATTTCTTTTATTTTGTCACAGTAGCTAGATCATATAATTGTTTCTTTTAAATTAAAAACCTCATAACCTCAATTCACCTTTTCTGAAGTATGAAAATCTTAAATTGTGGCTTTATTTTCCAAAAATTTAAAGCTATTAGTTTTATTTCTTCAAAAACCCAAAACTAAGATTTGCTTTCCAAATTATCAAAACTTTAAATTGTGTTTTGTTTCCTTCCAAAAGCCTTAAAAGCATCTTTTTTGCTCTTATAAACTTTAAATCGTTTTGTTTAATTTCATAAACCTTAATGAAATTGTCAATTGTCTTTCCAAATTCTAAAATTAAATTCATTACCCGAAAATCTAAATTCAAAAATCATAAAACCCTAATTCAATTCTAAAACTCAAAATAGTAAACCCTAACCCCTTAAAACCTTAAACCTTAATTTTTTTCTAAACCTAATCATTTAGAACTTTAAAAACCATATAAACCCCAAATGTTTAATTTTACACAATAAGCATGAAACCATAATTCAATGAATAACCAAACCATAAATATAAGTATTTTAAAGTGTCCAAACCCTAGTTTCATGATTTCACCATTCAAACACTAATTTTGTTAATCAAAGAACTTTATCAACCTTTTAAAACATAAAACTTTAATCTATTTTTAATTCCCTTAAAATCACAGTAGCCTAATTTATAAATTCCAAAACCTAAACACATGAAATAAAGAACCCTAAATGGAAACAATAGCTATAATTTAGATATTTATTTGCCTTATTCAATTCTATATTTGATTATGCTTTGATTTATTTTATATGCTTTAATTTATTTAAGTTCAATGCTTGGTTTATTTAATTTATCATCGATAGATGTTTACTTTCTATTGATATTTAATATCTTTGATGAATGATTTATTTATGATGAATGATTATTTACTTTTATCAATTTATTTAGATTTCCAAATGTTGTAAGAGGTATGATTCCACTTGGTGGGTACCTCATTAGTTAAATATCATGTAATTTAATATGCTTTTCTATTTTAGAACTAATGTAAATGACATGTTTCTACCTTTCGGTGGGTGTCCTATTTAGGCATGGATGTAAGGGCATGTTTCCATCTTCGAATGGGTGTCCATTTATTTATTTTGCTTGGACCTTGGCTTGATTTTAATATAACAATGCTTTATTTTAATTATTGTGTCTAATATGGATAATGTTATAATATTTAAGAATTTTATAATATTAAGACCTGTAAAGGAGGCCGGTTCCAATGAACCGGGCGTTGTGGGGGTGCTGGGCCATTTCTCACCGTCCCTACACGTACCCAACTTTCCGAAGCCATTAGGAGGTTGGGGATTCCTTAGGAATCGAGTCATCCACCCCTTTCTTTTTTTCGGCTCGTCGAGGTGGCGACCCCATTTCCTCCGGACTTAGGTCTGTGTTCTCTAAGCCCCGAGCCTAAACAGTGCCGAAGTCGCAAGAACCATTCCACCGGGAGTGGGGGTGAAAACCCCGCTCACAATGGCGACTCCACTGGGGATAAGAGAAGTTGATTCCGTTAGTCTTTATATTATTCTATTCTTTCTTATAATTATATTATCCATTGCATCATATTAGATTGCATCGTGTGCGTGAGTTAGGACGCCCTTGTTACCCGTGTTGTGTTATGTAAGGGATACCATACTTTCATTTAAGGTATGGAGATTGACCATGGCATAACCACTCATAGCCTCGTACCATTTGGTATATACTTGCTATGGGAACCTAAGCCTTTTAAACCCAAAGACTAAAGCTCATGTAATTGGCCTAGTTAATTTCCTTTGGTTTTTACCCCAAATGCATGTTGTTTGACTATGGTTAATTTGTCTTGGCTTAAATCATGGCTTATTTGGTTTGTTCTTTTTCTAATATGACCTAAGTATATTGTAAGCTCAAAATAAATTTTTCTTTAAAGCCCAAAAAACCAAAGCTATTTTCAAAACTTTTCATGATGGTCTTTGGACATAAAATCTTTCTAAAATTCTTTTGCTCATGGCCCAAATACTAAGCCCAAAATTCATTTTTTCTAAGATCTTTTTACAATGGGCTTAGAAACAAAATTATTTTCATTCAACCCTTTCTTACAAAGAGCTTGCAAAAATATTTAGGTCAATTATGAAATACCAAAAATCAATTGCGAGCCTAGTTTATACTAAGAATAATTAATCATGGGCTTGTTTTTGGCATGAATCATTAGTTACTTTTTTCAAGTGAGAAATCTATTTATAATAAACCTCTTAATTTCATTTTAATCCAATATAGCATAAAAGCTACATTAGTTGGTTAAATGGATTAAAACCTAATTAATGGGAATTATCATAAGTTGATTTCCATTTTTGAAATATAACTATTGATTGAAACGTCCGAGGGAAATATTCAAAAACAAGGTACCCCATATTGTTATTTTGTTAATCATATACCTAGAAAAAGAGACTCGCCATTTGTGTGTGGATGTTACAAGGTTGGAAGGAACGTCCTATTTGTCTTTGTTTGTCTATTGTTTGTGCATACATGTATACATGCATACATGCATCTCATTTGATCCTTTCTAGCTCATAAATCTGGATTACGATAGTTCAAAAGCTTACAATAATCCGACCTACGCCGGAGATGAAGTATCTTGCAATGACTCAATCACTTGCTCGCCAAAAGCAATGGAACCCAAACAAATTCAAAGGATGGTGGATGATGCCCTCAATGCCAAAATGGAGGAAATAAAAGAGGCCCTAGCTGAGACCATGAAGAACCAATTGACTGCAATCTTAGAAAATCATGCCGAGGCATCTGCTAGCACTAAGAAGCTAAAGGACAAAGGGAAGACCAAAGTTGGTGAAGTGGTTTTTGATGATGAAAAGGTGATCATTGATGATGACAATTGGGCTCAATACTACCAAGATGCTCAAGAGAAGAAAAAAGAACCGAAGATTATTGAAAGATCAACTATGGAGAATACTAAAACTTTCGATGTTGAAAAGATGATTGCTGATTTAGAAAAGAAATTTGAGAAGAAACTGAAAACTGAGGAAATGTCTAAAGTTGACAAATTATTTGAGCTAGAAGAAGAAGTTCCATACAAATTCAAGAAGCCATCTTTTGCGAAGTTTGATGGAACCAAAAATCCTCATCTCCATGTGAAGCAGTATATCACTGCCATGCAATCTGCCGGAGCTACTAAGGCTCAAACTCTAAGGTACTTCATGCTCTCATTGGACCCTGTTGTCCAAAATTGGTTCAATACCTTGGAAGAAGGAACACAAAAGAGTTGGGATCTACTTTACAAAGCCTTCATCCAACAATATGGATATAATGTCAAGATGGAAGTTACCTTGATGGAAGTTGAGTCCATTAGACAAACGCCAAATGAGAATTTTGTGGACTATGTGAAGCAATGGAGAAACAAGGCTGCTTTGCTCAAGAAAAGGCCCGATGAATCTGATCAAATAAGGATGATTGTGAGAGGGGTGTTGCCTAGTCTCCATGAAAGGATGTCTCACACCCTTATAAGGGATTTCAAAGATCTTCTCCAAGCTGGTCTACAAATTGAAGAGTGGAAAAGAGAGAAGAACGTTTTTCAATAAGGGAATTATCAGTCTGGAAATCAAAGCACGCAAAAAAAAGTTTATGTCAATACAACTGGTCAAGCAAATAGAAGGCAGTTTTCAAATATGGGGAAGCCTTTGTCTTGGGTCTTCAACAAGCTACTATTACAGCCATTGGCCCCTCGACCTCTACCTAGTCCATTACCCCCAAAATTTGATACTAAGGCTTTTTGCCAATTTCATAAGACTCAAGGACATGAGACTGATAGATGTACCCGATTGAAGCATGAGATCCATGATCTAATCGATAGTGGTAAGCTACCGGAGCCGAACAAGCCCAATACCAAGAACAATCCTTTACCTAAGTTGGGAAGAGTACCTTCACCGGCAACCTTCATGGTGGGAAAAGGATTGGAAGAAGATTTTGTTTTATCCTCTTTTCAAGATGGGAATGTTGAAGATGTGAAAGGAAAAAAAGCTTAAACTCAACGAACTTTCCTTAGCTTGAATGTTGCTTTCAATTTTACTTTCCTTAATATTTAAATCAGAACAATCTTGTTTTTCAAATTTAAAGTTGCTTGAATAAATTACTTTCGTCAAAATTTTTGTTGGTCTTTGTTCATTTTTGTTATCAACCAATGAGGAATCTAGCTTGATAATTCATGAATTAATATATTTATGCATCATGACTTGAATGACCTTACTAGATGAGGGAATTACTCTATAGCATTGAGTTGTGTATGCTTACTTAGAGAGGGCTCCTGCCTAATTACCTTTGTCTAGGTCTTAGTCAGTCTTAGAACATGCTTTGACAAACTTTCGAGGCGAAATTGAACTCTGCTTATTTAAGGGAGAGATGATCTAGGCATTGTTTGGTTAGCCAACAACTAGTATCCACCTAATTAAAGATCAATTCCTAGTAGTCCCTTTGAGCCTTCGTAAAATTTTAGCTTTCTTTTCATTGGCATATAACCCCAATAACCTACCTTGAGCTATTGTGATACTTTTGACAAGTCTTATGATCACTAAGAAGAAGAGGTAAGAAGATCAAAGAAAGAAATGAATAGTCAAGATCGTGAGGATAGTTGAAGTTCTCAAGACCATAAAGATAGTTGAAATTCTCAAGACTATGAAGATAGTTGAAGTTCTCAAGACCATAAGAGTAGTTGATGTTCTCAAGACCATAAGGATAGTTGATGTTCTCAAAACCATAAGGGTAGTTGAAGTTCCCTTAATATCTCCAATATATCAAGACAACATCAACATCAGAGTAACAAATGATTTATCCCTGTTAAAGAAGATTTATGTTACTCCACTTATCCATCATTGGAAGCCCAAGTTGGTACAAACAAGACAACTCTTTTAAATCTAGAACCAAACAAAAAAAATAAAAAAAGAAAGAAAGAAAGAAAGAAAAAGAAAAAAAAGGACAAAAGAAAAAAAAGGAAAAGAGAAAAGAAAAAAGAAGAATAAAACCTAAAAAGGCGGTTCAAAAAGCCAACTAAGTTCTCTTCTACCTAAGACAACAAAAGGCTTCCATTTGGTTTATAAGGACGGATTGACTTGAATTGGTCTAACCCAACCAAAGATTCAATCAAAATCAAAGAAAAAGGGAGAAAGACTATTCAGTTCTTGAAAATTATGTACTTGACAGTCCTACAAGGAAGAAGGACAAAATGATAAAATGCTCAAAGAAAGGGAAGAGTAAGAAAAAAAGAAAGAAAAGGTAGAAGAAGAAAAGAAGCGAATTTGGGTACCAAAATTTTTGCAAGGGCAAAAACTGTCCTAATCAAGAACCAGATTAATGCCAAGAAGATAGAAGGAATTTGGAGCCTAGCAAGATTGCCTCCAAGCTACCTAAAGTTCAAATAAAAAGATTGCCTCCAAGCTACCTAGATAGAAGGAATTTGGAGCCTAGCAAGATTGCCTCCAAGCTATCTCAAAATGGCCTTCACTTTAACCCATGTCCCTCATAGACCCCATTTCAAGCCTATCAAAGACCTGTTGATCTCTCTTGGTAGGTAGAGTCTATTAGTGGAGATAGTTTGGATAAGCGTGCATATGAGATAGACAATATTTAAACTCAAATGAGACCTTTGGCCAAGTAATGTGTATGTGTCCATCTGAAGTGCAACAATTCTTGCCTAAATAGAAATGATTCCCTAGTTTAGTACGGTAACTAGGGTTGTCATGTTATAGATATGTTAATTTAGAAAAATCAAGTCCTGAGGTATATTTGTAACACCCTTATACCCTATATACGTACAAAACATATTTCTAGCATATGTAAAATACGCATATACGGTATAAAATGTCACAGATGGATTTACTAATTTTTTTTACATTTCCAATTTAAAATTTCAAATTCTAAATATATAAAAATTAAATAGAATATAAATATTATTTACTTGTTAAAATAAATAATATATATAAAAATCTAGGAAAAATTCGCCAGAGTTTTGTCTGTATTTTGGATATCCCAAAATTTAGCAATAACTCAACCTACGAAAAGAAAACACTCCCAATAATTTCCAATCACCCTCTCAACCATACTTCTCAGTTTCACTAATTTTCTCAAACATTTATACATATAGATATATATAATTTAAAACACACTTACTCTCCTATTTCAAATACATTGACCCGAACATTCTTTATAATAGATAATACGTAAATTTCAAAACATAATATATTATGCATAAAACTCAAAATGTACAATAACATAAAAATATATACATGTTGCTGGCAGTATTTCTGATCTCGATAGCAACTCTACAAGCTCAACTACAAGTCTAGACCTGACCTGGTCTAAAATAACTCTCTTGCTTAACTGGGTCTACCCTGTCACCTGCGTGATGGAAACAATCGTGCTAAGTCGAAGCTGTAACACCCCGATACTCTATATAAGTTCTATACATATACCTTGTATACATACAGTAAGTATATAAAGTATAAGGATGTCACTATTTCAATATAAAATCTTTACCTTATTTCCAAACAATAATACATTAAAATTTTAAAGCACATTTACAAAATCATTATACTTTCGATAATCTTACATATATGTAATAATCTTGCCTTTAACAAAATTCGTTTATACATATGAATACATTTTTTACCAAAATACAATATAATTAAATTGTACACGTATGCACCACCTTCTAGTTGGTCTCGAAATACACTTACCCTTCTCGTGGCATAACGAATAGACTTCAGATCAACCATCTGCTCACCTGCGCTATTTACACAACCGCGCTAAGCCCGAAAGCTTAGTAGTACAAATAAATAATATAAACATATTCATATGTTAACTTCATGTATCCTTATTTTCTTATCATGTTTTTCCCATTTCTATTACACTTTTCATATATCTCTACTAATCTCATAATGTCTACATCCATACACATATTACATGTCATAGTATATTTTCAGAATCTGATCTTTCAACTTAGCTTCTCAAGCCATATTTCTTTTCAATAATTTACTTATGTATTGTAATCATATCATACTTCATAACATTACATGTCCTTATTTTATTCAATTAATTCATTATTCACAATTCACCATTCATGAATCATATTTCCAACAAAGACAAGCATGGGTCTCATTATTCATCCATTTCACATTTCATGAATCACATTTAACAAAGACAAGCATGGGCCCAAAAGACACTAATATGCCATTCCACTTTCAGAGTTAATGTTTTGGTTTAATTATCACATTTACCATTATCATTATCCCAACTAGGCTTCAAGGATTTAGGTTCAACCAAGCTTCAAGGGGAACAAAGCATGCTAAGTATCAACCCAACTTGGCTTCAAGAACCAAACCCAACCTAGCTTCAAGGGTTGTAACATCTCAATTAGGCTTCAAGGACTAGATCCAACCAAGCATCAAGGGGAGTTAAGCATGCTAAACTTCTACCCAACTTGGCTTCAAGGATCAAGCCCAACCTAACTTCAAGAGATTGTTACTATAGGCATGCCACCAACAACAAAACTCTGAAAATGGAATAACACATTAGCCACACAACTCATTTATTATTTCATTATCAATTCTATTCTCATTTCTCATCATCATTTAGGCAACCATGCCTCAATCATCTCATTTGCATCATTATCATTATAGCCAACAACCATGGCTCCTCATCTCATCAATAGAGTATACATAAATAATTGCATTGAATATCATCATTTAGGCAAACATGCCCCACTTATTTCATTTGAATCATCATAACCAATCACATTGGCTTCACAACTCATTATATCTCAATTCATCATTCAAATGTACACAACCAATTGACATACATTTTAAATGCTCATCAATAATTCACATTATACTAATCATAACATTCATCAAATATATTAACAATGTAATCAATTACTTAACATATATATAATCAAATATGTTAAGTATCATAATCATGTAAATGTATGAAACCATGTAGTTTGTACTTACCTCCAGAGAACTCACACCAATCTAAATTCCTCTTCCAAGAATCCTCCAACACTTGGATTAAGGCAACACAATCTCTTCAAAACCTAATCCAAAGATAATTATACATATAAGAAAATAAGAATGATAACTAACTAGGGCAAACTCTACACATGACACGCTCACCAACACGGGCGTGTCCCTGATCGTGCCCTAAACCAACAATACAGAAGCTTTAACACGCTTAGTAACACGGGCGTGTCAATGGACGTGTCACTCATTCTGCCTCACAGAAACATTGACACGCCCAACAACACGGGCGTGTTCATGGCCGTGTCAATTACTTTTTCTCACAGTAGCTATAACATGCTCAGTAACATGGCCGTGTTAATGGTCGTGTCACAAATGTCAAACTCAGTACCGTTGACACGCCCAACAACATGACGTGTCACTGGCCGTGTCAGGCAAAAATCATGCATTTCGAACTCTTATCCATGTAAACACAAACACTTCAAAACCCATACTACATCACCCTTAATCAACATCTTGGTTATAATCATCAATTACCTATCAATTTAACACTTATATAACTTCAATATATCATAATAATAATCATTAAATACATCACTAGGTATCAACTACTCATTTCCCCAATTCATTTATATGAAACCCTTACTAAACAATCTCAACAATCCATCATCATCCTTACAAATAACCATATTATCATCATCTAAATACTAATTCATCATATCTATATACTTCAATATTTCATTATCATCATCATCACACACCAACCATATTAAATATAAACTCAATCAATAGAAATCAATACAAGGAAATGAATACTTACTTGAATATTATGCCAAATCTTCAATATCCATCTTCAATTCTTTCAAAATCCCTATGGATTTAATGTGTATATAAGTAAAATCACATCTCTCTCTCTCTCTCTCTCTCTCTCTCTCTCTCTCTTTCTCTCCACGTTCAAGAACAAGAAGAAGAAGAAAGAAAGAAAATCTTCTTTCTTTATTTTAAACTTATCTTATATATATAATAATAATAATAATAATAAAATAAATATTACAAAAATCCTCCATCACATATCCTTCCCTTTGACTTTCCTTTCTTCTTTTTCTCTTGTTATTATTATTACATTTATTATTATTATTATTATTATTATTATTATATATATACTTACTTTCCTACACCAATGTATACATTATGTATATGTGATGTATATGTTGGTATAGGTATATCTCTTATATATTGCTTTTATATTTCCCATATTTTCCAAATACCATATATACATATCATCCTTTATAATATTTCCTTTTAATTAATTTCAGCTAATAATTTATCTTCTTTTCTCTTTCCATAAAACATATACATTAAATCCAAATACCACAAAAATTCCAAAACTTTTATGGTATACTTTGGGATATTACAATTCTCTCCCCCTAAAATAATTTCATCCTCGAAATTATCTAGTACAATAGTAATCTATTCTTAACACAATACCATCTTAACTTCCATATGAAGTTAATTATATTCTTAAGTTATTATGTCATCAAATCATATAACTTTTACTCTCCCCCTTAGAGTCAATCATCTTCTCTAAATTTCAAAACTCATCATTATATATATATATAACTTATTACTTTCTTAATCAAACAATTAAAATAATTCACTACATTCTCAATTAATTTAGCTTTATACAAGAATCAGATCATTTTATAATATACTTATACTTCGTCCAATTAATACAGTCAAGATATTTTATCACTTCATCTCTTTATAATTACTCTCTTAACTTTAACCTTAAAAATCATTGATTATCCCATCATTAAAATCACTTTCAGAATAGACATTTATCACACCTTAATTAATAATAACATCTTTATTTTTTTTATATACACTTAATTCCTTCTTTAGTATGTTTCTCACTTAACATAAGTATTAGTACAATGCCTTTAAACTTACTTTACAAGTAATCAATCTTTTCCCTTCTATCATCATTTACAACCGATACAACTCAATACATTCATGTCCATTCATTTGTCAGAATATTATATCTTATACATTATCACTTAAATTTTATACTCTTAGTACAACTACACATATTAAATCTCAATATTGATTTGCAACCTTAGCGAAATCTAGATCAATTGATCTATCTGTCACAATATACCCACGTTTCAATCTTATTCAATTCAAACCAACGATTAATTTATTTAAACTTATCATTAAATTTCACAATATATATATGACCTAATTCCATTAAGTCAAACTTATTTACAAACTCTAATCTCTTCGGATCCACTTTTCAACTTCTTGAAAGTATGATTATTAATAACAAAACTTATCTTAGTACAATTTTCCACAAAAATTCTCATGATTATCTCATACTATATTTACTACCCATAATTCATTCACTTAAACCTTAAGCCCATCCACTTATTCACTTATTCACCGGTGCAATGGTTCTTGCGACTTCGGCACTGTTTAGGCTCGGGGCCTTAGAGAACACGAACCTAAGTCTGGAGAAAATGGAGTCGCCACCCGGACGGGCTGGGAAAAAAGAAAGGGGTGGATGACTCAATTCCTAAGGAATCCCCAACCCCCTAACGGGTTCGGAAAGTTGGGTACATGTGGGGAAGGTGAGAAATGGCCCAGCACCCCCACAACGATCGGTTCATTGGAACCGGCCTCCTTTACAGGTCTTAATATTATAAAATTTGTAAGTATAATAACATTATCCATATTACACACAATAATTAAGAAAGCCTCATTATATTAAAATCAAAGCAATATCCAAACAAAACAAAACAAATAAATGGACACCCATCCAAGGATGGAAACATGTCCTTACATCACATGCCTAGATAGGACGCCCACCAAAAGGTAGAAACATGCCCTTTACATAAGTTCTAAAATAGAAAAGCAAATTAAATTACATGATGTTTAAATAATGAGGTACCCACCAAGTGGAAACATACCTCTTACAACTTTTGGAAATCTAAATTGATTGATAAAAGTAAATAATCATTCATCATAAATAAATCATCCATGATAAATTAAATAAATCAAGTATGGAAATTAAATAAATTAAGGCATAAGAAATAAATCAAAGTATAAGTTAATATGGAATTGAATAAAGCAAATAAAAGTACAAGTATAGCTACTATTTCCATTTAGAGTTTTTATCTCATATGTTAAGATTTTGGAAATTCTAAAGTTAAGCTACTGTGACTTTTTATGGAATTAAAATAAATTAGGGTTTTATATTTTAAAAGATTGATAAGACTCTTTGATTAACCAAATTAAGATTTGAATGATGAAATCATGAAACTAGGGTTTTTGGACACTTTGAAACACTTTTTAATTCATGGTTTTAAATAATGATTTAAGCTACTGTGACTTTTTGACTTTTTTATGTTTTTATGTTTTTTATGTTTTAAAGGGATTAGGGTTCATAAAAATTAGGGTTTAAGATCTTAAAAGGATTAGGGTTTACTATTTTAAGTTTAGAAGTTGAATTTTGGTTTTAGGCTTTGAAATTAGGGTTCTCGGGTAAAAGGTAATTTTTAGGGTTTTAGAAACCAATTTGATATTTTATGAAGTTTTATGAATTTAAACACATGGATTGAAGATTTTACAAGTAGAAAAGATGTTTTTGAAGGCTTTTTGAATGAAATAAAACCTACTTTAAGATCTTAAAAGAAACAGAATTTGATTTTGGTTTTGTAGAAAAATATATTCAATTAGTGTTTTAAGGTTTTTAAGAAGAAAAAATAACAATTTTAAGTCTTTTTAGAAAAGAAGGTCACGTTTTAGTGTTTTAACTTTGGAAGAATGAAACTAAAGTTCTAAGATTTTTTATTTAAAAAACTTAAATTTTATAACTTAGCTACTGTAAAACATAAATCAAAAAGAATTTTTCATACCTTCTTTTGTTGATTCTCCAAAAAAATAACTTTTCTTGGATGAATTAGCTCCAAAGCCAGACCTTGTTTGCCCTTGAATTCTTTAATTCCTGGTTCTGCTGCTTTAAATATCACTTCAATTGAATTGTGCTTTTCCTTCTTTGATTTGGTTTCAAATCCTAAAGTCACTGTGTAAATTTTTCTCCCCCTTTGATTTGGTTTAATTAGTCCTTATTTATAGTGGCTTTTAGGTTATTTTTTCCTAATTCCCTACGGCAACTAATATTAATAAACAAAAGAAATTAAAACCTAATTGAATTAGGTTTCAAAAAAAAATTTTGCGCGTGGGCCCGTGGCTGGCGACTGCGTGCCAGCCCGCAGGAAATTTCTGCGGGAAAGTTATTTCGCCCGTAGGAAATAACTTCACCCGCAGCCCCAGCAGGAAATTCCTGCAGGGAGTTATTTCGCCCTCAGGAATTTCCTGCGGGCGAAATAACACCTCGCCCGCAGGCGTGCGGGTGAGGCTGGTAGGCCTACGAGCGTGCTGCCCGCAGGAAATTCCTGCGGGCAAAACACCCACGGGCCCGTGCGACCACTTTTCGCTGCCGATTTTTTTTCCGACTCTGATTTTTATTTTTATTTTTATTTTTTTGATTTTTATTTGTTTATTTTTATTTCTCTTAATAAAAATTAGATACTAAGGTAAAAAATATTTAATTAAAATTATTTTAGACTAATTAGACAACAAAAATTATTTTAAACCAAATAAAACATAATGGACCGGATTGGGTCAAAAATTAAGGGCCTACAATATGGTTTACCTTCCACAGGCAGGGTAAGGACAGGAGCTTGAGTCAACATCTCCTTCAGCTGCTCAAAACTCGCCTGACACTGATCTGTCCACACAAATTTAACTCCTTTCCGAAGTAATCTGGTGAGTGGTGTAGCTATTATAGAAAAACCCTTCACAACCCGACGATAATAGCCTGCCAATCCTAGAAAACTTCTAACCTCTATCAGTCTTTGGTGGACTCCAATTCAAGATAGCCTCAATTTTACTCGGATCAACTCTAATACCCTCTGCTAAAACCACATGACCAAGAAAAGCTACCTGATCGAGCCAGAACTCACGCTTAGACAGTTTAGCATACAACTGCTTCTCTCTCAGAGTCTGCAATACGATTCGCAAATGTCTATCATGATCCTCCTCATTACGTGAATACACCAAGATATCATCAATGAAGACCACCACAAGCTGATCTAAATATGGTCTGAATACCCTGTTCATCAAATCCATAAAAACTGCTGGTGCATTCGTCAATCCAAAGGGCATCACCAGAAACTCATAATGCCCATACCTCGTACGAAAAGCTGTCTTGGGTACATCCACATCTCTGACTCTCAACTGATGGTACCCTAATCTCAGATCAATCTTAGAGAATACTGCTACTCCCTTCAACTGATCAAAGAGATCATCTATTCGAGGCAAAGGATACTTGTTCTTGATGGTCACCTTATTCAACTACCTATAATCAATACACAATCTCATGGTGCCTTCCTTCTTCTTCACAAACAACACAGACGCTCCCCACGGGGACACACTAGGGCAGACAAACCCTTTATCTAGTAACTCCTGCAACTGCACCTTCAACTCTCTCAACTCAGCAGGTGCCATCCGATAAGGGGTAATAGAGATAGGAGTGGTACCAGGCAACAAATCTATACCAAACTCCACTTCTCTCTCAGGAGGTACCCCTGGCAACTCATTAGGGAAAATATCTGGAAACTCGGCAACTGTGGATATACTTTAAAGCAGGGATCCCACTACTCTAGTATCTACAACATGAGCAAGATAAGCCTCACATCCCTTCCGAATCATCCACCCAGCTGAAACAGCTGAAACAAACATAGATGAAAGATACCTCTGCTCACTAGATACTATAACATCCCTACCATCCCTTGTTCTCAAAGTAACACATTTCTTCTGACGGTCTACCACACCCCCATGCTTGGATAATCAATCAATGCTCAAAATCAAATCATATTCCCTAAAAGGCATCTAAATCAGGTAACTGAGAAACTCCTCATCTTGAACAACAACTGGACTATCTCGGTGCACCCTGCTCACCACAATACTATTCCCTAAAGGATTTGTCACCAAGATATCGAATCCTAGGGACTTAGAATGCAATTCAGACACAGGCAAGATGGATACACTTATGTATGAATGTGTAGATCCAGGATCTAATAGAGTAAGGACTGAAATACCAAATAAAACAAATGTACCCGCAATGGCGGCTGAAGCATCCGGCTACCTCTGCATCACATAAACCCGCTGAGATGGCCCAGCCTCATCTGGCCTACTGCCTCTAGATGTAGAGCCTCCTCTCTGACTAAACCCAGGGTGACCACCTCTACTAAAACCTCTGCCACCATGACCCCCTCTGACACTGGGTTGAGAAGATGCAGTATCTGCCTGCCTAACCTCTAGTTGCTCGGGACAATCTCTGATAAAATGGTCTGATGACCCACATCTAAAACACACTCCGGAAGCACCTCTCCACCAGCAGACACCTCTGTGTACTCTACCACAATGAATGCTAGTAGGTGGATTAGGTCTCTGAGCCACTGGAGCCAGAGCACTAGCCACTGAATTTGCAGGTCTCTGTATCTATCTCTGCTATTGTACTGACCTTCCAAACTGCCCCTGACTCCTACTAAACCTCTGAAAATGTCCCCCTCGGCCTCTCTTCACTGGTGAAGACCCTGCCTCACTCTAGAGTCTCCTAACTCTGGTCTCCTCAACCCTGGCAGCTGCTGCAAGACTCTGCGGCCTCTCAACACTCCTGGCAGCTGCAACTAACTGAGAGAAATCCTGATATCAAGAGCCTGCAATGATGCACATGATAGAGGGTCTCAGTCCCTCCTCAAATCTCCTGCACCTGTCAAACTCGTCAGAAATAATCCCACCAATATAGTGACTCAACCGGATAAACTCGATCTCATACTCGGTCACTATCCTGGTATCCTATCTCAGACTCAGGAATTCCATCTTCTTTGCATCTTTATACTCTCTTGGAGTATACTTCTGCTCAAATTCCAGTAAGAAATCGTCATAGGTCAGGACTGGTGGATCATCCAGAGCATGTAGAACTGTCTTCCACCAATCATATGCATCTCTCTGCAGAAGAGATCTGGCATAATCAAACTTTTCTTCTGGACTAGCCTATAACTGAATAAATATCCTTTGAACCCGGTCTAGCCACTGCTCTGATACAACAGGGTCTGTAGTACCAACAAATTCCTCAGCCCCATACTTTCTCAGTTTATCATACTGCCTCACCTGCAACTGCGGCTGTGGCTGTGGTGGCTGCGGAACTGGAGCCTGCCTCAACAACTCTAGCATATGCAATACCCAGCTAGGCGGAACCTCATCAGCTGCTGGTCTCACAGGCACAGAAACAGACGCCTCACCAGTAGATACAACTCTAGCTCCATCTCTACCCTCATCTGGAGCCACACTCTCTGCACTACCCTCAACAACCTGATGCGGCCGAGACGCCATAACTACCTATATCTGCAAACAAAGCAGAAAATACTATATCAGAGATCAGAAACTTCCAGTGCCAATGCATGTATTACAATTAAAAACTATTTTTCAAATCCTCCATTTTCTCTCTCTATCATCCCCACCTAGGTCGAGAACCTCAAACCTAGGCTCTGATACAAAAATAAATGTAACACCCTTATACCCTATATACGTACAAAACATATTTCTAGCATATGTAAAATATGCATATACGATACAAAATGTCATAGACGGATTTACTATTTTTTTTTTACATTTCCAATTTAAAATTTTGAATTCTAAATATATAAAAATTAAATAGAATATAAATATTATTTACTTGTTACAATTACCCAAAATAAATAATATATATAAAAATCTCTAGGAAAAATTCGCCAGAGTTTTGTCTGTATTTTGGATATCCCAAAATTTAGTAATTACTCAACCTGCAAAAAGAAAACACTCCCAATAATTTCCAATCACCCTCTCAACCATACTTCTCGGTTTCATCAATTTTCTCAAACATTTATACATATAGATATATATAATTTAAAACACACTTACTCTCCCATTTCAAATACATTGACCCAAACATTCTTTATAATATACAATACGTAAATTTCAAAACATAATATATTATGCATAAAACTCAAAATGTACAATAACATAAAAATATATACATATTGCTGGCAGTGTTTCTGATCTCGATAGCAACTCTACAAGCTCAACTCCAAGTCTAGACTCGACCTGGTCTAGAAGAACTCTCTGGCTCAACTGGGTCTACCCTGTCACCTGCATGATGGAAACAATCACGCTAAGCCGAAGCTTAGTAGTACAAACTTTGATAATAACAATATAACTCAATGCAATACCAAATGCACAATGCATATAGATGTCACGTCAATCCACTTTCTTATATTTTTAAAATAATTCACAAGCACAATTCATAACATTATATTACTCAATTGTATCATAATTCATAATTCACAGTAAAACAAAGACAAGCATTGTCCCAAAAAGGATCTAATATGCTATTCAAATTTCAGAGTTACTACTTTGGTCCATAATGACACCATGTGTCTAGCCCCGTAGGCAATATATTTATCCATGGATAATGTAACAGCCCCAGTCTCTTGGACCTCAACCCGGCTAGACCCTTAGGCCCCAGTATCTTGGTCCTCAACCCGGCTAGACTGCTACAATTTTTTGAGGCTTACGACCCAGTCTTTTCACCCCAAAAACATCATATTTATCAACTGGCCTGGCTTACGACCCAGTCTTTTCACTATTCTAGCGTATAGCCCGTAGGCAATCATAGGCATGCCGCCAAACCCAGAACTCTGAAAATTGAATAACATACTAGGCACACAATTTATTCATATTTCTCATTATTAATCTCTTTCTCTTTGTCACATATTCAATCTAGGCACATTGCCTTTTTTTTCACATTTTTTTCTCACTTTTCACATTTTTCACATCTTTCTCATTTTTCTCACTTTTCTCATTTTTCTCATTTTTATCAATATCAATATCAATTCATTATTACTAATATCTCATTTTTGCATTCACAACACATTACCCAATTACTTTGGGTATTTTCACATAATATGCATATTTCACATGTTACACAAATTAGCCATTATCAATGGCTTTTCACAATGCATTTAACACATATTTAACATTACAAATGTCATAACATATTATTCATACACAATCAATGAACCAAGTAACTTAACATATTTTTCAACCAAAATGTGTTAAGTCCAAATTTTATGCAAATATAGACATTATATTCAAAGTTTGTACATACCTCCATTAGCAACCCAAAGCAAGCTAAAAACAACCTTCAATCCAATCTTTCTAACTTGCCCTTCACCACTTGGATGAAGCAAATCAATCTCCCTCAATTCCTAAACCAAATGTGATAGCAAATAATCATTTAGTATCACATTTAATGGCATTTCCAACATTAAATCATAATTACACATCACTCCTACAAATTTCCAAAAATTTAGCCTTTCCTTACTTCAACATTAGAATTTCATTCTACTACAATTAAATTAGTGTTGACTTTTATATATTTTATATATATTTTGCATATATATCACATATATATTCCACTTTTTCATTTAAAATCCCTTCATTTTTCATTTAAAACCATTAATTTAATTTATCCTTTTAAATTATAATTTATTTTATCCAATTTTCCAAAAATTAGAAATTTTCAAAAATTTTTGGATGTTACAATATTGACATTGATTTGGCAAAGCCAACATTTGATTTAAAAATAAAAAATTCAAAAAAAAAATGTTTTGTCATACAAAGCCTTCAAGTTAAGGGAAGTATGTTGAACCTCCAAAGGACACATTGGGCAAAGGAAATGATTATTGGCAAGGTCATGAAGAAGCTATCAGTCGACATGCTGAAACATAGTTCAAAATAGATGAATCCCTAACTCTACTACTTAGAGTCTCCACCACTCATGTTTATAACATCTTGAAGATAAAAGCCACAAATGCAAAGCTTTCGATCATTCCAATGTAAGACTTGAATAAGCGTTAAAAAGGAACCAATGAGAACACTTTTGCTGATCACCTCGGTCTGTGAGTCAATGGAACGACTGTAAGTATTATTCATACATATCATGCATACATGAGCATATCATATCGCACTTTCTTGTCTTGTGTTGTCTATTCCTTGGCAAAATGAACAGCGAACACCCTGCAAAGTAAAGAATCAAAAGAAGATATCAAATCAGGGGGACATAGAAAGCCCATTGCTTGAGAAAGCTCTAGTAATCTTGCAAAGAGAAGAAATACGTGCTTGTGCGAAGAACTAAACAACAAAAACATCAACCAGAGTCCGCATAGAAAAATCATGGGTTTGAGCCTACACAGGGGGCAAAGTTTCTCCTTTTCAATTTTTTGAGTTTATATATAAAACATTTTCAAACTCACTTGCAAATATCTCATCACGCAGGGGGAAAAGGAGAGGATATGAAGGCTAGCTAAAAAGGGCTAAATTTTTTGCAAAAGTGCAAAGGAAGAACAAAAAAGAATGGAATAAAAAATAAAATTAGAATTCTCAAAAGAATGAAGATGAAAAAGACAAAAGATCCATTTGCAAGGGTAAAGACCCAATCTTAAAGGATGAAGATCCATTTTCAAGGGTGAAGACCCGATCTTAAAGGATGAAGATCCATTTGCAAGGGTGAAGACCCGATCTCAAAGGATGAAGATCCATTTTCAAGGGTGAAGACCCGATCTCAAAGGATGAAGATCCATTTGCAAGAGTTAAGACTCGATCTCAAAGGATGAAGATCCATTTTCAAGGGTGAAGACCCGATCTCAAAGGATGAAAATCCATTTGCAAGGGTGATGGCCCGATCTTAAAGGATGAAGATCCATATTCAAGGGTGAAGACCCAATCTCCAAGGATGCAGATCCATTTTTCAAGGGTAAAGACCCGATGCCAGGGATGAAGATCCAGTTCAAAGGATAAAGATCCATTTTCAAGGGTGAAGACCCGATCTCAAAGGATGAAGATCCATTTTGATAATGAAGAATCACAATGCATAAAATAGCCGGAGCAGTCAGACTTCTCAAATGATAAAAGGTCAGTTAAACTCAGTCTCAGGTTCAAGTACCCAAATTCAAATTCAATCCAATCTTGGGTCTAAGTACCCAATCTCTGGTCTCGGGTCCAAGTGTCCAATCTCGGGTCCAAGTACCCAAATAAAATTAATTTCGGATCCAAGTACCCAATCCTAGGTCCAAGTATCCAAATTCAAACAATCTCGGGTCCAAGTACCCAAATCAAATCAATTTCGGGTCTAAGTACCCAAATCAAATCTAATCTCAGGTCCAAGTACCCAAATCAAATCCAATCTCGGGTCCAAGTACCCAATCCGGGATCCAGGTACCCAAATCAAATTCAATCTCGGATCCAAGTACCCAATCTCGAGTCTAAATACCCAATCTCGGGTCCAAGTACCCAATCCTAGGTCCAAGTACCCAAATTCAATCCAATCTCGGATCCAAGTACCCGAATTAAGTTTAGTCTCGGGTCCAAGTACCCAAAACAAATTTAAATCGCCATCTCAAAAATTGAATCTTATTGCTTTTCACTCTCTTTCACTAAAGTTTCAGATCATTCAAGCAGGGGGCAAACTGTAGACCCTTAATTTTTGACCCATTTAAATTCGATAGTCTAAAATAATTTTTTTGTGGTATTTTATTTATTTTAATAATATTTTAATTACTAATATTATTTCATAATTATTTTTAATAAAAATAAAAAATTAAAAAAAAATTAAAAAAAATTAAAAAAAAATTAAAAATAAAAAATCGGACAGATCGGCGAGTGTCGCGCGGCAGTGCTACCACACGCCAATTTCGCAGCCAGATGCCACTGGCTGCGAATTGGCCCGCTGCGCCCATTTTTGCCAGCGTAATTGTTGCCAGTACAACCCACGGGCCCGACAGCTCGCGCGCTGTTGATTTTTTTGTGTTATCTTAATTAAATAATTTTTGCTTTAGTATTTAATTTTTATTAATAAAAATAAAAATAAAAAATAAAAAATAAAAGAAAAAAAAAGAAGTCGGCCGCGCGGCCATTTCACCCGCAGATAATTTCTGCGGGCGAAATGGCCAGCAGGCCAATTCGCCCCTGCTGCCGCAGCCAGCTGTGGTAGCTTTTTTGTCAGCATATTTTTTTTGCAGCAGTTTTTTTTTTGCTAGCGCGATTTTTTCTCTGCAGTTTTTTTCGCCAGCGAAATTTTTTCGACGAAAAATTTTCCAAAACCCAATGCAATTAGGTTTCAGTTTCCTTTTCTTAATGAATAATGTATGCCGTAAGCAACTAGAATTAATAAAAAATTCTTCTATAAATGAGTATAATTACAACACAAAAAAGATCAATAAAAAAAGAAGGAAGAAATCGGACAGAAGCTTGAACAAAAGTGGAAACCGAAACTGTGAAGGAAAACGTTGAATCAAGCTGATTTTTTGAGAGAGCAGAAAAACAATTCAAGCAATTCAAAGACAAAAAGGCTTGTCTTTGACCTTGTTCATCCAAGAAGTAATTTTTGGTGTAACTTACAAAAGAAGGTTTGAATTCTTAATTTCTTTTATTTTGTCACAGTAGCTAGATCATATAATTGTTTCTTTTAAATTAAAAACCTCATAACCTCAATTCACCTTTTCTAAAGTATGAAAATCTTAAATCATTACTTTATTTTCCAAAAGTTATTAGTTTTATTTCTTTAAAACCCCAAAACTAAGATTTGCTTTCCAAATTATCAAAACTTTAAATTGTGTTCTGTTTCCTTCCAAAAGCCTTAAAAGCATCTTTTTTGCTCTTATAAACTTTAAATCGTTTTGTTTAAATTCATAAAACTTCATGAAATTTTCAATTGTCTTTCCAACTCCTAAAATTAAATTCATTACCCGAAAACCTAAATTCAAAAATCCTAAAACCCTAATTTAATTCCAAAACTCAAAATAGTAAACTCTAACCCCTTAAACCCTTAAACCTTAATTTTTTCTAAACCCTAATCCTTTAGAACTTTAAAAACCATATAAACTCTAAATGTTTAATTTTACACAGTAAGCATGAAACCATAATTCAATGAATAACCAAACCATAAATCTAAGTATTTTAAAGTGTCCAAACCCTAGTTTCATGATTTCACCATTCAAACACTAATTTGGCTAATCAAAGAACTTTATCAACCTTTTAAAACATAAGACTTTAATCTATTTTTAATTCTCTTAAAATCACAGTAGCCTAATTCTATAAATTCCAAAACCCTAAACACATGAAATAAAGAATCCTAAATGGAAACAGTAGCTATAATTTAGATGTTTATTTGCATTATTCAATTCTATTTTGATTTATTTTATATGCTTTAATTTATTTAAGTTCAATGCTTGGTTTATTTAATTTATCATGGATGGATGTTTACTTTCTATTGGTATTTAATATCTTTGATGAATGATTTATTTATGATGAATGATTATTTACTTTTATCAATTTATTTAGATTTCCAAATATTGTAAGAGGTATGTTTCCACTTGGTGGGTACCTCATTAGTTAAATATCATGTAATTTAATTTGATTTTCTATTTTAGAACCAATGTAAAGGACATGTTTCTACCTTTCGGTGGGTGTCCTATTTAGGCATGGATGTAAGGGCATGTTTCCATCTTCGGATGGGTGTCCATTTATTTGTTTTGCTTGGACCTTGCTTTGATTTTAATATAATGATGTTTTATTTTAATTATTGTGTGTAATATGGATAATGTTATTATATTTAAGAATTTTATAATATTAAGACCTGTAAATGATGCCGATTCAATGAACCGAGCGTTGTGGGGGTGCTGGGCCATTTCTCACCTTCCCCACACGTACCTAACTTTTCGAACCCATTAGGGGGTTGGGGATTACTTAGGAATCAAGTCATCCACCCCTTTCTTTTTCTCGGCTTGTCCGGGTGGCGACTCCATTTTCTTTGAACTTAGGTCCATGCTCTCTAAGGCTCCGAGCCTAAACAGTGCCGAAGTTGCAAGAACCAGGGCGAAAATCCCCGATCACACATTCATACACGGCATTACGTTGTATTGATCCTTTTTAGCTCAAACCTAAAGTTCAATAGTTCAAGTACTTACAATAACTAGACCTATGAGAGTGACTTAAAATTCTGTGAAGGTTGAGATAACTTCAGAGCAAAACCAATGGATTATGAGCAAATTCAGAATCTAGTGAATGAGGCCCTAGCCTCAAAGATGAAAGAATTGAAGGGGACCTTAGTTGAGGCTATGAGAAGTGAGCTAGCTGCACTATTGGAAGATAACATTGTTGAAGCATCTGCTAGTACCAAGAAGCCAAAGGGCAAAGGAGAGGCTAAGGTGGGTGAGGCGGCTTTTGATGAAGAAAAGATGGTGACTGATGATGATGAAGACTGGGATGCATACCTCTAAAACCAACAAGAAAAGAAAAATGAAAAGAAGGCTGATGCTAGCCAAACTATTGGCCTTTATTTTGATCTTAGGAAATCAAATTAAATAGGATTAATATTTGTTCCAAGCTATATTTTTGAAGATATAAAATTTAGATTTCTCTAGAGCTCAGCTGGAGCACCAGCCAAGCCAACTAGACTCAGAAAAGTAGTTTGCAATACTGAGCTGAGGAATGATAATACCAAGCTGAGATTCTTATTCCTAACCGAACTCATTAAAGCCTATCGAACTAATCAACAATGATGTAACTAGAATGAACATTGTAAAATCAAGTTGACCAAATAAGAGAATACATCAAGGACGAGCAGAAGAAATAAAACATGAGATGATTAGATAGTATGAGCTGACCAGACAGAGCGTGAGCTGAGCACTGAACTAAGCATACGGAGCCTTAAGCTGATAGAACCAATGATGAGTAGATCATACTAAAAGATAAAGTATCCAGAAGAGCACATGCTCAGTGTCACTCTCACTTGATGAATGAACTACATGTCCTGACTGGACTATTATAAAGTCCGAACATACCGAGCTCATGATAAATCCTCAAAACATCCAATAAAGCTCATGGTCACTAAATACTCTGAAAACTTCAGCATACCAAGGCAGGTACGACCGGACCTGATGTAGTTCGATTAAACCAAACCAGACCTAAAAATCCAAGAAGTTCTAGTAGTGCTCACAGTCGTCAATACTCTCAAAATCTCAACATACCATATTAAGATCGACTGGACTGAACTACTTCTGAGCATACCACTAGTACGGAGTTTGAAAAATATAGCCATTGTGTAAGCCCTTAATCTTTTTATCGGTTTAAATATAATTTTCATTTGAAGGCTAGATCAAGTCTAAATCTAATAACAAGACACAAAATAAACCAATTATAATTATTTAATATTTGGATTGTGTTGATTCAGTTTTATTATGACTATTGTGGTTAATATGTGATTTGGTCAAAACATTTGGCTTTGCCCATGCCAAATTCGACATGAGTAAGCTCATGTCAAATTGGCCCTTACCAATTCAACATGAGCATGTAGCTCATATAGAATTGGCCCATGCGAATTTGACATGAGCAATTGCTCATGCCAAATTGGCAGGAGCCAATTCAATGGGCTGGCATTAACCTAATTTTTAATGGTTTCATACTCGGACTCTCCAAGGCCATGTAGGTTTGATATATCCAAAGTTAAGAGGGATTATGAGATGCCCTAATGTCTCCTATAAAAAGGCAATTAATTATCAAAAGAAGGGATGGGTTTTTTAAGAGGCAGTAGCAACAAAAAAGTCAATTTACAAGCAGTATCTAGCAAATCAACACACTTGACTTAGCCAAAACCCTGGATTGTTTAGGCGATAGCTTGGATCAATACTCTTTCAATTTAGTGGAGCCTTCAATGCAGGTTTTGCTTTCTAAACTCTATTTATTTTAATGTCTAGTAGCTATGCTTTTCTTTTAAACATTGAATGTTGATTGTTGATTGATCCAGTAGCTAATTAATTTGAGTTGTGACCTTGCATAAACTTAAATAACAATGACCAAATTGATATAATCTTTCATCTAGTAGCTATGTTTGGTATTTTTACATGTTCCAACATTTTAGAATTATGAATCCAATCTTAATAACACAACTTAGATAACCTATTTTCTTTAAAACCTAATTCCCTATTTGTTTAAACTCAAAACCCTAATTTCCTAAATCTATAAAAAATAAAAACCCTAGTTCTAAATACCTAAATCCCAATCTTCCTAAATATAATCCTAACACCCTAATATCCTAATTTTATTTTCAAAATCTTAAACCCTAATTTCCAAAACCCCAATTCAATACCAAAAACCCTAATTTTGTTTTCAAAACACTAAAACCCTAATTTCTCAACCAAAACCCCAATTCTCGTCTTAAAACCCTAATTTTGTTTTCAAAACACCAAAACCCTAATTTCTAAACCAAAACCCTAATTTTCTCATTGAAACCCTAAAATCCTAATTTTATCCTAAAATTCTATCCCGAAATTCTAATACTAAATTTACATATTTAATGCTTTATTTAAAATTTAAAATTAGATTTGATTGTTTTATACTTAAGATGAATGATTAATTGATATTTTATTTATTGTGGATGATTTGTTCTATATTTTGATTATGCTGCATGTTTGAATAATTTAATTTCATTTAGTTAATTACTTAAATTTTAAGGATGTAAGAGGTATGTTTCCACTTCGTGGGTACCTCATTTATTAAGTTCGATGTAATTTTATTTATTTTAAGATTTTAAGATTAATGTAAAGGGCATGTTTCCACTAAATGGTGGGTGTCCTATTGTATTTATTTTCATAGACTTGGACATTGTAAAGGCATGTTCTCATCATTGGATGGGTGTCTATTTTGTTTATTTTTATTTTAATAAGATGATGGATGTCTATTTCTTTATTTTTATTGCATGTCATATGGATGATGTTATAATTTTTAAGAATTTAATAATATTTAGACCTAAAAAAAATCAGTTCCAATGAACCGAGCGTCATGGAGGTGTTAGGTCATTCTCTCCTTCCCCATACGTACCCAACTTTTTGAACCCATTAGGGGGTTGAGGATTCCTTAGGAATTGGGTCATCACCCCTTTCTTTTTCTCACCCTGTCATATTGGTGACTGCATTTTCTCTTGGTTTAGGCCCATGTTCTTTAAGGCCCTGAGCCTAATAGTGCTGAAGTCGCAAGAACCATTCCCTTTAGAAGTGGGGGAAAAAATCCCCGCTCAGAGTGACGACTCCACCGGGATAAGAGAAGATGATTCTGTTGATCTTTATATTATTTTATTCCTTCTTATTATGATATTATCCATTGCATTATTTAGATTGCCTTGTGTGCTTAGGTTAGGACGCCTGTACAATCCGTGTTGTGTTATGTAAGTGATACCATACTTTCACTCAAGGTATGGAGATTGAGCATGGCATAACCACTCATAGCCTTGTACCTTTTGGTATATACTTGCTATGGGAGCTTAAAGTTTTTTACCCAAAGACTAAAAGCTCATGTAATTGGCCTAGTTTACTTTCCGTAGGTTTTTACCCAAATGCTCATTGTTTGAATATGATTGATATATTTCGGTTTGAACCATGGCTTACTTGGTTTGCTCTTTTTCTATTATGACCTAATTATATTGTAAGCTTAAAATGGTTTTATTCCATTAAAGCCAAAAGACCAAAAATATTGTTAAACTCTTTTTCAAGATGGTATTTGGACATGAAAACCTTTTAAGATGGGTCCAAAATCTTTTTCTACCTCATGGCCCAAATACAAAGCCTAAAATTTATTTTTAAACAAATCTTTTTATGAGGGGCTTTGAAACAAAATTATTTTTTATTCATCTAAATTACAAAAATGTGCTTACAACTATTTAAGTCAATTTTGGAATGCTAAAAATCAATCGTGGGCCTAATTTATACCAATAATTATTAATCATGGGCTTGTTTTTAGTATGAGTCATTAGTTTTTTTTATAAATAGGAAATCTATTTATTATAAACCCTTTAATTTATTTTTAATCCATAATATAGCATAAAAGCTATTTTTTAGTTAATTTAATAGATTAAAGCCTGATTAATGGGAATTATCATGGACTGACTTCTATGTTTAAAAATAGAACTATTGGTTAAAACCGTCTGAGTGAATCTTTCAAAAATAAGATATTCTATGTTGGTATTTTATCGACCATATACCTAGGAAAGGAGACTTGCCATTTGTGTGTGGTGATATAAGGTTAGAAGGAACATCTTAATTATCTTTGATTGTTTATTATTTGTGCATACATGCATTGCATTACATATCATAGACCTGGAGCACAGCAATTCAAGAGCATAAGACAATCTAACCTATGCTAGTGACACAGAATCTAGTAATGACTCAGCCAGTTTCTCACCAAAAGCTATAGAACCTAAATAGATTCAAAAGATGGTGGATGATGCCCTTAATGCCAATATGGAGAACTAAAAGGGGTCCTGGCTGAGACCATGAAAAGCCAACTGGCTGCACTTTTAGGGAACTATGAGCGGGGATTTTTGCCACCACTCCCAGTGGAATGGGTCTTGCGACTTCAGCACTGTTTAGGCTCAGGGCCTTAGATAACATTGGCCTAAGCCCAAATAAAATGGAGTCACCACTTGGATGGGCTGGGAAAAAGAAAGGGGTGGATGACTCGATTCCTAAGGAATCCCCAAACTCTTAATGGGTTCAAAAAGTTGGGTATGTGTGGGAAAGGTGAGAAATGGGCCAGCAACCCCCACAATGCCCGGTTCATTGGAACTAGCCTCCTTTGCACGTCTTAATATTATAAAATTATTAAATATAATGATATTATCCATACTACATGCAACAATTAAAATAAAGCATCGTTATATTAAAATCAGAATTCTCTTGGTGGAGTTCCTTCTACTCTCCATCAGAAAATCAAGTTCCCAATTGGGGATGAGATAGTGGTTATCAAGGCTGAGGATAATGAAGTTGTAAATACTCTGATAATTGAAAGGCCTCTCAATGGTTTTCAAGTAGATGTTGTTTCTAATAATGTGATAATGGGCTCTAGAATTCTGGCTATAATGAAGAAAATGAATTATCTACCAGGAACTGGCCTTGGGAAAAGGAAGGAAGGTGTAATAGAGCTTCCATATTTCAAGACTCAAACATCCAAGAAAGGGTTGGCATATGATGAAGCAAATGGAGATATTTTATTGAAGAAGAAAGAGAAGATGAGTTTTCCTCCACTTGAAGAAATATTTGTCAAAATATCATAATAGGGACCACTGCAAGGAAAGCCGGAGCCAATTATGTTCATGGGGAAGCTGATTCCAAGTTTTGAGATCTTTACTGATATTGCTGAGTTAGTGGAATAGAAGGAGAAAAGGCTTGTCTTGCCAGTTGTCAAGGAATCCAGCCCAAAAGAAAAGAAAGAAGAGGCCTTGAAAATCTAAAAGAGTCCAAAGGAAATTACTGCTCTCATTGAAGAACAGTTTGAGAACCTTTTAGTTTATGATTATGAGAGCATTGATGCTGATTTTAATTTATCTGCTCTTTATGAGGATGATGATGTTTTCTTTTCGAAAATGAATGAAATAAAGTTTTATTTTGCTTACTTGTGTGATATTTTTTTTTTATGGTTGCATATATTAAAGTAGTGATTACATGAATATTTTTAATATTGACTCTATGTGAACGGGGATTTTTGCCCCCACTCCCGGTGGAATGGTTCTTGTGACTTCAGCACTGTTTAGGCTCGGGGACTTAGAGAACATGGAAATAAGTCTGAAGAAAATGGAGTAGCCACCCGGATGGGCTGGGAAAAAGAAAGGGGTGGATGACTCGATTCCTAAGGAATCCCTAACCCCCTAATGGGTTCAAAAAGTTGGGTACATGTGGCGAAGGTGAGAAATGGCCTAGCACCCTCACAATGCCCGATTCATTGGAATCGGCCTCCTTTATAGGTCTTAATATTATAAAATTATTAAATATAAAAATATTATCCATATTACATGCAACAATTAAAATAAAGCATCGTTATATTAAAAATCAAGGCAATGTCCAAACAAAGCAAATAAATGGACACCCATCCGAGGATGGAAACATGTCCTTACATCATCCATGTCGAAGCTAAATAGGACACCACCAAAAGGTAGAACCATATCCTTTACATTGGTCTAAAATATAAAAAGCAATTTAAATTATATGATATTTAACTAATGAGGTACCCACAAAGTGGAAACATACGTCTTACAACATTTGGAAATCTAAATAAATCGATAGAAGTAAATAACCATTCATCATAAATAAATCATTCATCAAAGATATTAAACATCAATCAAAATATAAACATTCATCCATGATGATTTAAATAAATCAAGCATTGAACTTAAATAAATCAAAGCATATAATAAACTATATAAATATAAATCTAAAAATAAAGTAAGTCTAGATACAAATTAGGGTTACTGTTTCTCATTTAAAGTTCTTTAATTATTATTTAGTGTTTAGGGTTTTGGAATTTATTGTTTTAGGCTACTGTAAGTTTTAAGGGCATTGAAATGGATTAAGGTTTTATAATTTTAAGAGATTGATAAGGTTCTTTGATTAACCAAATTAGGGTTTGAGGGGGTAAAATCATGAAATTAGGGTTTGGATACTTTAAAACATTTGAGTTTAGGATTATTAGCTACTGGATTATTGTTTTTAGGCTTACTGTGTTGAATTTTGATATTTAGATTTATAAGGTTTTAAGGTTTTAAGGATTAGGATCTAGGAAAATTAGGGCTTACGGTTTTGGTTTTGGGAGAATTAGGGTTTTTGGTGTTTTGGAAAACATGTTTTGGTTTTAGGATTTGAGAAAACAGTTTAGAGTTTTATAAAGTTTTTGGAAATAGGTAAGATGATTTAAGGTTTTGGAAAGTTATAAAGTAGATTAGGGTTTTAAGATTTTGAAGAAATAGATTAGGGTTCTTAGGTTTTAGAAGAAACAAAAAAGTAATTTTAGGGTTTTTGAAAATAGAGAAACGAATTAAGGTTTTTAAAATCAAAAGAAACAATTTAATGATTGAAGCTACTGTAAGGAAAAAGAGATTAAATATTCAAACCTTCGTTTGTTGGTTCCACCAAAAATTGCTTCTTGGATGAACAAGGACAAAGGCAAGATGGCTGCCTTTGATGGATTGATTGCTTCCTTCTTATTCTCCTCTAAAAAGTCCGATCATTTTCACTGCCAAAAAATTTTTAAAGTCCCATCTCCTTTCAAAAATCCCTCCTTCCATTTCCCCCTTCTTTTTGTGTCTTTTTAGTCTTATTTATAGGAAATTTAGATGATTAATTCAATTTGTTTATAGAAACTATCATTAGTTAGGAAAAGGAAACCGAAACCAAATAGAATTTGGTTTCGGAAAAAATTATGTCCGAAAAATTTCGCGGAGGAAAAAACTGTTGTGGGCTATGAGGGGCTACGAGCGCTGGCGAAAAATTGTGAGGGACGGGGCTGCAGGCCATTTCGTCCAACAATGTTTTTTGGCGATGAATTTTTTTTGTCGTCAATTTTTTCGTCACCGATTATTATTATTATTATTAATTTTTTTAAAAATTATAAAAAATAAATACTAAAACAAATATTATTTAATTAAGATAACACAAAAATTATTTTGGACAAAATAAAATATATTGGACCAGACTAGGTAAAAAATTAGGGGTCTACAGTTTGACCCTGCTTAAAGGATCTGAGACTTTAGTAAAAAAGAGTGAAAAGCAATAAGACTTAATTTTTCTGAGATGGTTGAGGTTTTGGGTTCTAGACCCGATTTGAATTTTGGATTCAAGGAATAGTTTTAGGTTTTGTACATAAGAGTAATTTTAGGTTTTGGACCCAGGCTAAGTTCTGGGCTCAGAAGAGATTTTAGGTTCTGGACCTAAGAATAATTTGGGTTCTGCACCCAAGCTAAGTTCTGGACTTAAAAAAGATTTTAGGTTCTGGACCTAAGGATAATTTGGGTTCTAGACCCGAGCTAAGTTCTAGACTTAGAAGAGATTTTAGGTTCTGGAGCTAAGGATAATTTGGATTCTAGACCCGAGCTAAGTTCTGGACTTAGAAGAAAATTTAGGTTTCGGACCTAAGGGTAATTTGGGTTCTGGACCCGAACTAAGTTCTAGACTTTGAAGAGATTTTAGGTTCTGGACCTAAGGACAATTTGGGTTCTGGACCCGAGCTAAGTTCTGGACTTAGAAGAGATTTTAGGTTCTGGGCCTAAGGATAATTTGGGTTATGGACCCGAGCTAAGTTCTGAACTTAAAAGAGATTTTAGGTTTTGGACCTAAGAGTAATTTGGGTTCTGGACCCGAACTAAGTTCTAGACTTAGAAGAGATTTTAGGTTTTGGACCTAAGGATAATTTGGGTTCTAGACCCGAGCTAAGTTCTGGACTTAGAAGAGATTTTAGGTTCTTGACCTAAGGATAATTTGGGTTCTGGACCCGAGCTAAGTTCTGGACTTAGAAGAGATTTTAGGTTCTTATAATTTGGGTTCTGGACCGAGCTAAGTTCTGGACTTAGAAGAGATTTTAGGTTCTAGACCTAAGGATAATTTGGGTTCTGGACCCGAGCTAAGTTCTGGACTTAGAAGAGATTTTAGGTTCTGGACCTAAGGGTAATTTGGGTTCTGGACCCGAACTAAGTTCTGGACTTAGAAGAGATTTTAGGTTTTGGACTTAAGGATAATTTGGGTTCTAGATCCGAGCTATGTTCTAGAATTAAAAGAGATTTTAGGTTCGGGACCTAAGGATAATTTGGGTTCTGGACCCGAGCTAAGTTCTGGACTTAGAAGAAATTTTAGGCTCTGGACCTAAGGATAATTTGGGTTCTGGACCCGAAACTAGATTTGGATACTCGATCGTAAACTAGACTTGGATACTTGATCCTAAACTGGATTTGGATACTCAATCCTAACCTGGATTTGGATACTCGATCTTAACTGGATTTGGATACTTGATCCAAAATTGGATTAGGATACTCGATCCTAACTGGATTTGGATATTCGATCTTAAATTGATTGGGATACTAGACCTAAACTGGATTTGGATAATCAATCAGAAATTGGATTGGGATTCTCGATCCTAACTTGTTTTGGATACTCGATCCTAAATTTGATTGGGATACTCGATAGTAAATTGGATTTGGATACTCGATCCTAAATGGATTTGGATACTCGATCCTAAATTGGATTGGGATACTCGATCCTAAATGAATTTGGATACTTGATCCTAAACTGGATTTGGATACTCAATCCTAAACTGATTTGGATACTCGATCCTAACTGAATTTGGATACTCGATCCTAAATTGATTTAATTTGGGTACTTGGACACGTGACTGGGTACTTGGACCCGAGAGTGAATTAGATTTGACTGACCTTTTATCAGTTGAGGATTCTGGCTTAACTTGTTGTTCCATTCTTTTGTTCTTCCTTTTTCAAAAAATTCAGCTATTTTTAGTTGGCCCTCATATCTTCTCCTTGCCCCCTGCGTGGCAAAATATTTGCAAGTGAGTTTGAAAATGTTTGGTATATAAACTCAAAAAATTGAAAAGAAGAAACTTTGCCCCCTATGTAGGCTCAAACCCATGATTTTTCTATGCTGGCTCTGATTGATGGTTTTGTTGTCTAGTTCTTCGCACAAGCACGCATTTCTTCTCTTTGCAAAATTACTGGAATTTCTCAAGCAATGGGCTTTCCATGCCCCCCTAATTTGTTATCTTCTTTTGATTGTTTACTTCACAGGGTGTTTGCTATTCATTTTAATAAGGAATGGACAATACAAGGCAAGAAAGTATAATGTGATATGCTCATGTATGCATGACATGCATGAATGATACTTACAGTCGTTCCATTTACTCACAGACCTAGGTGATCAGCAGAAGTGTTCTCATTGGTTCCTTTTTGATGCTCGTTCAATTCTTGCATTGGAATGATTGAAAGCTTTGTATTTATGGCTTTTATCTTTAAGATGTTGAAAATATGAATAATGGAGGCCCCAAACAGCAGAGATACATCCATTCCAAATTATGATTTAGTATGTCAGTTGGTAGCTTCTTCATGACCTTGCCAATAATCATTTCCTTTGCGCAATGTGTCCTTTGGAGGTTCAAAACTTCCCTTAACTTGAAGGTTTTGTATGACAAAACTTTTTTTTTTATTTTTTGAATTTTGATTTGTGAAATCAAATGTTGGCTTTGCCAAATTAATGTCAATGTACCTCAGGACTTGATTTTCCAAATTAACATATCTATAACTTGACAACCCTAGTTACCGTACTAAACTCGGAAATCATTTCTATTTAAGCTAGAATTGTTGCACTTCAGATAGGCACATACAAATTACTCGGCCAAAGGTCTCATTGAGTTTAAATATTGTCTATCTCATATGCATGCTTATTCAAACTATCTTCACTAATAGACTCTACCTACCAGAGAGATCAACAGGTCTTTAATAGGCTTGAAATGGGGTCAATCAAGGACATGGGTTAAATGAAGGCCATTTGTAAGTCGGAGCCATTGTGACACTATAGGCAAACCCTCACACTACAAATTTCTTGTTTGAACTTTAGGCGGCCGGGAGCAATCTTGCTAGACTCCAAATTCCTTATATATCTTCTTGGCATTAATATGGATTTAGGATAGTCTTTTCCCTTCAAAAAGTTTGAGACCCAAATTTGTTTCTTTTTTTCTTTTCCCTTTTCTTTCTCTTTATTTTTCTTACTCTTCCCTTTTCTTTCTCTTTATTTTCCTTACTCTTCCCTTTATTTGAGCATTTTATCATTTTATCCTTCTTTCTTGTAGGACTGTCAAGTATAAAACTTTCAAGAATCAAATGGTCTTTCTCCTTTTTCTTTGATTTTGATCGAATCTTTGGTTGGGTTGGACCAATTCAAGTCAAATCGTCCTTATAAACAAAATGGAAGCCTTTTGTTGCTTGAGGTAAAAGAGAACTCAATTGGCTTTCTGAACTACCTTTTTAGGTTTTATCTTTCTTCTCTTTTTTTTCTTTTTTGTCTTTTCTTTTTTGTCTTTTCTTTCTTCTCTTTTTTTTTCTTTTTTTACTTTTTCTTTTCTCTTTCTTTTCTCTTTTTCTTTTCTTTTTCTTTTTTTTTCTCTTCTCTTTTTTTTTTTGGTTTTTTTTCTTGTTTGGTTCTAGCTCTAAAAGAGTTGTCTTATTTGTAGTAACTTGGGCTTCCAATAATGGATGAGTGGAGTGGCATAAATCTTCTTTAACAGGGATAAATCATTTGTTATTCTGATGTTGTCTTGATATATTGGAGATATTAAGAAAACTTCAACTACCCTTACGGTCTTGATAACTATAACTACCCTTATGGTCTGGACTATTCATTCCTTTCTTTGATCTTCTTGCCTCTTCATCTTAGTGATCATAAGACTTGTCAAAAGTATCACAATAGCTTAGGGTAGATTGTTGGATATGCCAATGAAAAGAAAGCTAAAATTTTATGAAGGCTCAAAGGGACAACTAGGGATTGATATCTAATTGGGTGGATACCTGTTGTTGGCTAACCAAACAATGCCTAGATCATTTCTCCCTTAAATAAGCAGAGTTCAATTTCACCTCAAAAGTTTGTCAAAGCATGTTCTAAGACTGACTAGGACCTAGACAAAGGTAATTATGCAGGAGCCCTCTCTAAGTAAGCATACACAACTCAATGCTATAGAGTAATTCCTTCACCTAGTAAAGTCATTCAAGTCATGATGCATAAATATATTAATTCATGAATTGTCAAGCTAGATTCCTCATTGGTTGAGCACCAAAATGAATAAAGACCAATAAAATTTTTTATAAAGGTAACTTATTCAAACAAATTTAAATTTGAAAAATACGATAGTTCCAATTAAATATTAAAGAAAGTAAAATTGAAATGCAACATTCAAGCTAAGGAAAGTTTATTGAATTAAGCTTCTTTTCCTTTCATATCTTCAATGTTTCCATCTTGAAAGGATGATAAAACAAAATCTTCTTCCAATCCTTTTCCCACCATGAAGGTTGCCGGTGGTGGCACTCTATTGAACTTCGGTAATGGGTTGTCTTTAGTGTTTGGCTTTTTGGGCTCGGGGAGCTTCCCATTATCAATTTGATTTTGGATCTCATGTCTCAACCTCACACATCTATCCGTGTCATGCCCTTGCATTTGATGAAACTAACAAAATGCTTTAGAAAGTTTATTGAGGACCTAAGACATTGGTTTCCCCAATTCCAAAAATTGTCTCCTTTTTCCTTGGCTAGTAGCGTTTACACCGACCATGTTTTGCATGCTTTGGCTACCAGATTGATAGTTTTCTTTCTCATTCCTTCTTGTTGAAAAATGGTTCTTCTCTCTCTCCCATTCTTCAATTTGCAAACCAGCTTGGATAAGATCCTTGAAATCACGGATGAGTGTATGAGACATCCTTTCACGAAGACTAGGTAATACCCCTCTCACAATCATCCTTATTTGATTGGATTCATTGGGCCTCTTCTTGAGCAAAGAGGCTTTGTTTCTCCATCTCTTCACATAATCCACAAAATTCTCATTCGACCTTTGCCTAATGGACTCCACTTCCATTAAGGTAACTTCCATCTTGACATTATACCCATATTGTTAGATGAAGGCTTTATAAAGCAGATCCCAACTCTTTTGTGTTCCATCATCTAAGGTATTGAACCAATTTTGGACAACAGGGTCCAATGAGAGCATAAAATACCTTAGAGTTTGAGTCTTAATATACTACTTCACATGGAGGAGAAGATTTTCGGTTCCATCGAACTTTGCAAAGGATGGCATCTTGAATTTGTATGGAACTTCTTCATCTAGCTCAAATAATTTGTCAACTTCAGACATTTCCTCGGTCTTTAGTTTCTTTTCAAATTTCTTTTCTAAATCTGTGATCATCTTTTCAACATCAGAAGTATCGGTCTTCTCCATAGTTGATCTTTCAACAATCTTCGGTTCTTTCTTCTTGTGTTGATGATCTTGGTAGTATTGAGCCCAATCATCATCATCATCAATGATCACCTTCTCATCATCAAAAACCACTTCACCGACTTTAGTCTTCCCTTTGTCTTTTGGTTTCTTAGTGCTAGCAGATGCTTCGGCATGATTTCCTAAAATTGCAGTCAATTAGTTCTTCATGGTCTCAGCTAGGGCCTCTTTTATTTCTTTCATCTTGGCATTGAGGGCATCATCCACCATTCTTTGAATTTTTTCGGGCTCCATTTCTTTTTGTGAGCAAGTGATTGAGTCATTGCTAGATTCTTCGCTTCCAGCGTAGGTCAGATCGTCGTAAGCTTTTGAACTATCATAATCCAGGGCTATAAGCCAAAAAGGATCAATGGTATGAGATGCAAATGTATGCATGTATGTATGTATGCACAAACAATCAATGAAGAAGGACAAATAGGACATTCCTCCTAACCTTATAACATCCACACACGAATGGCGAGTCTCCTTTCCTAGGTATATGGTTAACAAAATACCAACATGGGGTACCTTGTTTTCGAATATTTCCCTCGGACATTTTAACCAATAGTTATATTTTCAAAAATGGAAATCAGTTCATGATAATTCCAATTAATTAGGTTTTAATCCATTCAATCAACTAAAGTAGCTTTTATGCTATATTGGATTAAAACTAAATTAAGAGGTTTATTAAAATAGATTTCTCACTTGAAAAAGTAACTAATGATTCATGCCAAAAACAAGCCCACGATTAATTATTCTTAGTATAAACTAGGCTCACAATTTATTTTTGATATTTCGTAATTGACCTAAATAATTTGCAAAGCTCTTTGTAAGAAAAGGTTGGATAATTTTGTTTCTAAGCCCATTGTAAAAAGATTTTAGAAAAAATGGTTTTTGGGCTTAGTATTTAGGTTATGAGCAAAAGAATTTTTGAAATGTTTTGAGAAAAGTTTTATATCCCAAGACCATCTTAAAGAGTTTTGAAAATTGTTTTGGTCTTTTGGACTTTAAAGAAAAATTTATTTTGAGCTTACAATGTACTTAGGTCATATTAGAAAAAGAGCAAACCAAATAAGCCATGATTTAAGCCAAGACAAATTAACCATAGTCAAACAACATGCATTTGGGGTAAAACCTAAGGAAAGTAACTAGGCCAATTACATGAGCTTTAGTCTTTGGATTAAAAAGCTTAGGTTCCCATAGCGAGTATATACCAAAAGGTACGAGGCTATGAGTGGTTATGCCATGCTCGATCTCCATACCTTGAGTGAAAGTATGGTATCCCTTACATAACATAACACGGGTAATACGGGCGTCCTAACTCACGTAAATGATTCAATCTAATATGATGCAATGAATAATATCATTATAAGAAAGAATATAATAATATAAAGACCAACGGAATCAACTTCTCTTATCCCCAGTAGAGTCGCCATTGTGAGCGGGGATTTTTGCCCCCACTCCCGGTGGAATGGTTCTTGTGACTTCGGCACTGTTTAGGCTTGGGGCCTTAGAGAACATGGACCTAAGTCTGAAGAAAATGGAGTCGCCACCTGGACGGGCCGGGAAAAAGAAAGGGGTGGATGACTCAATTCCTAAGGAATCCTTAACCTCCTAATAGGTTCGAAAAGTTGGGTACGTGTGGAGAAGCTGAGAAATGGCCCAGCACCCCCACAACGACCGGTTTATTAGAACCAGCCTCCTTTACAGGTCTTAATATTATAAAATTCTTAAATATAACAATATTATCCATATTACATGTAACAATTGAAATAAAGCATTGTTATATTAAAAATCAAAGCAATGTCCAAAGAAATCAAGTAAATGGACACCCATTCGAAGATGGAAACATTTCCTTACATCATCTATGTCTAAACTAATAGGACACCCACCAAAAGGTAGAAACATGTCCTTTACATTGGTCTAAAATATAAAAGCAATTTAAATTACATGATATTTAACTAATGAGGTATCCACAAAGTGGAAACATACCTCTTACAATATTTGGAAATCAAAAATAAATCGATAAAAGTAAATAACCATTCATAATAAATAAATCATTCATCAAAGATATTAAACAAAATATAAAATAAACATCCATCCATGATAAATTAAATAAAGCATTGCAAATAAATCAAAGCATATAATGAACTACATAATTAAATATAGTAAGTAAAGATATAAATTAGGGTTACTGTTTCTATTTAACACTCTTTAATTAATACTTTAGGGTTTTGGAATTTTTTTGGTTTAGGCTACTGTAAGTTTTAAGGGAATTGAAATGGATTAAGGTTTTATAATTTAAGAGGTTAATAAGGGTCTTTGATTAACCAAATTAGGGTTTGAGGGGGTAAAATTATGAAATTAGGGTTTGGATACTTTAAAACATTTGGTTTATGATTATTAGCTACTGGATTGTTGTTTTTAGGCTTGCTATGTTGAATTTTAATATTTAGATTCATAAGGTTTTAAGGTTTTAAGGATTAGGGTTTAAGAAAATTAGGGTTTACGGTTTTGGTTTTGAGAGAATTAGGGATTTTGATGTTTTGGAAAACATGTTTTGGTTTTAGGATTTGAGAAAACAATTTATAGTTTTATAAAGCTTTATGGAAATAGGCAAGATGATTTAAGGATTTTGGAAATAGAAAGTATATTTTTAGGGTTTTTTGGAGATAGAAGGATCAATTTGGGGTTTTAAGCTTTCGGAAAATTGGAAAGCAGATTAGGATTTTGGGAATTAGAAAACGATTTAAGGTTTTGGAAAGTTGGAAAGTAATTAGGGTTTTAAGATTTTGAAGAAATAGAAAATTAATTTTAAGGTTTTTGAAAATAGAGGAGACGATTTAAGGTTCTAAGGTTTAGAAGAAGTAAATTAGGAATAAAGTTTTTAGAATCAAAAGAAACGATTTAATGATTCAAGCTACTGTAAGGAAAAAAGAGATTAGATATTCAAACCTTCATTTGTTGATTCCACCAAAAATTGCTTCTTGGATGAACAAAGACAAAGGCAAGATGGCTGCCTTTGACTGATTGATTGCTTGCTTATTCCTCAAAAGTCCGATCGTTCCTCCCTGCCAAGTCCGATCTTAGTTCAAAGTTTTCATTTTTTCTCCAAAAGTTTTCTCCTCCTAAATTCCAGTCCCCTTTCTGTGTTGTTTTTTTAGTCTTATTTATAGGAAATTTAGATGATTAATTCAATTTGTTTACAGAAACTATTGTTAATTTGGAAAAGGAAACCGAAACCAAATAGAATTTGGTTTCGAAAAAAATTACGTTGAAAAAAATTTTGCTGGCGAAAAAATTGCTGCGGGCTGCTACGAAGGATTGCCGTGGAAACTTGTGAGCTAGGCCTGCAGGATTTTCCTGCTGGCGAAATGGCCCAAGGCCATTTCTTCAAACCTTTTCGATGATGAATTTTTTCATCGCCGATTTTTATTTTTATTTTTGTTTATTTATTTATCATTTTTATTTTTCATTATATTAAAAAATAAATACTAAAACAAATATTATTTAATTAAGATAACATAAAAATTATTTTAGACTAAATAAAATATATTGGACCGGACTGGGTCAAAAATTAAGGGTCTACACCACTTGGCAGGGGAAGTACTCAAAGTTGGATGCCTTAGATACATTGGGATGGTATTTATCTTTAGTGGGAGCAAAGGTCCTCCAAACCCGAGGGGGAACAACCTCATACGCAACGAAGTCCATCTCAAAATTAAGATAGTAAAAAGTTTGTACCTCCTCTGCAGTGTAACCCTAGATGCACCCCAAGGTCATTAATGGTCATATGAAATCTCTGCCTCCCCCCCCCCCCCCCCCCAATCTGAATTTCATGGTAGGCTCAGTAATCGAAACCTTAGTCTTTTGAAACTGAAAGGTGCAGTAGAATTCCAATGTTAGCTCTCTGTAAGCAGCCTCATTGATGGAGAACACTTGTTCCCATCCTAGTTTATTGATCAGTCCTCGAATATCTGCTACAATGTTGGCTAGTTCCATAGCGTCCCAATCCAAAACACGAGGTGGGGACCAATCCTTGTTGTCGAAAAGCTCAAACCTCTTTCTTTCCTTGACATTTGAGAATCTAAGGCATTTGTGGTTTGCCATGAACTTAGAGGTTGGTCGTGTAGCGGGTTGGCTTGAACTACCTTCCCCTCGTGCACGTTTGGCAGGTAGCTGGGAGGAAAATTGTTTGTGAGGGCCCATTGTCTGTAAAACAAACAAGAATTCCTCAATAACAACAAAAATATAGCACGATAAGAAACACCGATAAAAGACTGGTATAAGATTACCGAAATACCGGCATTATAACGATAAAGCATAATGTAAATCCCAATAAAATTAATGCCAACAGCCAATTTAAAACAAGTTTAATCAATCTATATCAACAAACACTTAACCAACAAAAGCGACGAAATTTTACCTTTGACAATAATAGCGGTGAACCAATTTGAACAACGACAATTAATTAGATTTACAAATGAAACCTTATATCCATAACCCAACAAAACAAATCAAGCAATTTATAATTCAAACGCAAACAAAATTAAAATAAATCAAATGCCGAATCAAAAATGAAATCGAAATCAAAACAAAAGCAAAATAAACCAATCACCGTATAAATCTCGATAAATCAAAATGAAGCAAAATAAAGCAAACGCCGCATAAATCTTGAAATTCTAAGGAAAACCAGAGAGAATACAAGGAATCCATAAAAAAAATGAAAGAAAAATGAAAGACATCCAACAAAAATAGCAAAAGTGAGTGTTCATACCTGAAAAGTGAGAAAAATGTGTGGAATCAAACAGAAAGCAAGTGGATCCGCAAAAAAAAAAATGCAAAACGGGAGTTAAAATCCCTTCTAGAGTGAATAGGTGTGTGATTGTGGTGGTGGGAGTGCAAGAAATTTGAGAGAAAATGAGAGATGAAGGAGGAAGAAAACTATATTTTTTTGTTTAAAATGGCTTCGGGTCTTATAGAAAGACGTCGGCACACCCAGTGACACGCCCGTGTTACTGGGCGTGCCCTGTGTAATGCGAGATAGTGTATATTACACACCCACGGACATGACCTTGTCCATGGGCATGTCACAGGTACTGGATGAGTTGTTAAACGACACACCCATTGACACGGGCTTGTCAATGGCGTGTCACACATACTGTGTCACTGGTCTTTGGGCGTGCTGGCTCTCTTTTTGTTATTATTTTTTTTTTATTTTTTTATTTTTTTTGAGGCAAGACCAGTGACATGGGGGTGTCCCTGGGAGTGCCATAGCTACTGTTTCTCATTCAAATGACACGCTCAGTGACATGGGCATGTCACTGGGCGTATTGTAGCTACTGTCTCTAAAAAATAATGACACGCCCAATGACATGGGCCTGTCCTTAAATATGCTCAACTTACCCCCCTCAAAATCAAATTTCCTCTATAAATTCAAATGAATGCAAGGCAAACAAACCACCAACCAATTAAATGAATAAAAGACATAAAAATTAAAGAACGAATAAAATGGTGGGTTATCTCCCACCCAACACTTCTTTAACATTGTATTAGTTGGATGTTCAGGGCAAGTTTCCCTAGTCTTAGAGGTGTAAAACCTCCTTCAAGTCATGTATTTCTCCCCCAAATACATTCTTGCATTCTTGCATTGTTGCATTATACATGCATTGTCATAGGCTTGCAATCTCCACTCATCCAACTCGTTTACCTGCAATTTTCTCCTTTCACCTGCACTAGCTTGATCAAGGTTAATTTGTTTTATAGCCCAATAAGCATTATGTTCAATTTCTACAGGTAAATGACAAGCTTTTCCATATACCAGCCTAAATGGCATGGTGCCCAAAGGAGTTTTGAATGCAGTCCTAAAAGTCCATAGAGCATTGTCCAATTTCTCAAACCAATCCTTTCGGGATCGCTAGAATTCTTTTTTATCTCCCAATTCGTGTTCTCAACTTGGCCACTAGTTTGGGGATGGTAAGAAGTAACAAACCTATGTGTAACACCTAATCTTTTGAAAACTTTCTCTAGCTGAACATTACAAAAGTGAGTACCCCTATCACTTATGATTGCTTTTGGTGTACCAAATCGAGAGAACAACCTTTTCAAAAACATCATCACTACCCTGGCATCATTAATTGCCAAGGCTTGGGCTTTAGGCCATTTAGAGACATAGTCTATAGCTACAAGAATATATTTGATACCAAAGGAATTTGAAAACGGTCCCATAAAATTGATCCCCCATACATCAAAGACTTCACACACTAGAATTCCATTTTGGGGCGTATCATCATGAGATGAAATGTTTCCAGTCTTTTGGTAATGATCACAATGGTTCAAAAATTCATAGCTATCCCTAAACAAAGTGGGCCAATAGAATCCTGATTCTAGTACCTTTTGAGCAGTCCTATTTGTAACACCCCTATATCCCGTATACGTACACAACATGCTTATACGATCGTAATATACGTATACTGAATATAGCAAATGCCACAGTTTTAAAAATACACAAGTCATATCACGAAAAAGAAATAAAACAAATATCAATCATTTAAAAGAAATTCATAAAATATAATAGATGAAAACGTTTATTAATACACAGCAGAAGTTATAATAAATATACTTACAAGTACAAATACATAAAAATTTGAAATTTACAAAACATAGAATATATATACATGATTGGCAGCTTGACTCTCTGATCTTTAAGCTCTAGTCCAACTCTTCAAGCATAAACTCAACTAGGTCTAGAAGAATCTTCTGTCTCAACCCTATCAACTTTATCACCTGCGTGATGAACCACAATCGCGCTGAGCCAACAACTCAGTAGTACAAACCATAATGATACTATGCAATGTCAATATCAATGTCATACATTCAACCAATAAAGATCATACTTATAAATGTTACATTTCATTTTTACAATAATTATATCATCATCCATTATACTCATTCAACATAGACACCTATGGGCCCAACAAGTATTTAATATGATATTCAAAGTTCAAAGTTACTGCTTTGGTCTATAATCACAATGATCAAGCCCGTAGGCAATATATCTCATATCCCTATCCATGGATAGTGTAACAGACCCAGTCTCTTGGACCATCAACCCGATTGAAATCGAGGAGATCCTCAACCCGGCAAGACTGTTACTTTTCATATATCTCATATTCATAATTCACATAATGTAACAGACCCAGTCTCTTGGACCTCAATTCAATTCAAATTGAAGAGATCCTCAACCCGGCAAGACTGTTACCATTCATTTTATAGGCATGCCTCCAAACCCAGAACTCTAAAATTGAATAACATATTAAACATACAATTATTTCATTAATCACTTTATCATTCTCTTTCGCAATTTGTATCTCATAATCAAATAGGCAATCATGCCTCAATAATTTCATTTGTACAACCATGGCCAACAACAATGGCTTCATTATATCTCCATTTACATCAAAGCAATTCATCATTATATTTCCATTTACACCAAAGAAATTCATCATTATACATATAGTACATTTCACAAGATTCACAATGTGCAAAACATAACATTATTCATATATATCAACAATGCCATATCAAATGAATGTATGCAACAATGCAAGGTTTGTACTTACTTCAAAAGCATTCCACACAACTCTAAACACTTTCTCTTTCCAAAAGTCCTTCACCAAATGAATTAAGGCAATTCACTTTCTTCACAACCTAAACCAAAACAATGATGAACCACATCAATCCCAATACAATCAATCACTTAATAACCTCATACTAGACCCATAGATCACCATTACAAACCAACAACTCAACCTCAAAGCCCACGGTCGTGGCCACTCAAGACCCCCACGGGCGTGGGTTAAAGAATGCTTCTGCCCAAAATCATTCAACCCCCCACGGCCATGGCATCAAAGGGCCACGGGCGTGGCATCCAAGATGCTACTGCCTCCCACCAAAACATGTATTCCAAGCTTCTAACTCCATCAAACCCAAAAAATCATGAAGACTAACAAAAATAATAAACCCAGCTTAACATTAACAACACTTACCAACTCAAAACCCTAATACAATTTCAACACAAACACTTTCAAAACCAACATCAATTTAACTTACTTCCTTCAAACCAAAATTAACACCATAATTAATAAAATCAAACATACTCCAACATACTACAACCAACACACCCCTATTATCAAACATCAACAATCAAACTCATACAGCACTTCAAATAAACAAGAGAAATCAAGAGAGAGAACTTACCAAAATAATAAAACTTCTTGGACTTTCACTTAATCACTTGAAAACTCCTTCAATTTTGAGCTTGAACATCAAAACATACTCTTGCTCTCTATTGCTTTGGGTGGCCGGCCAACAATGGAGAAAGGAAAGAAGAAGAAATGAAGAAAAGTCAAAATTCTCTTCTCTTTAAATCTCCACCAAGCAATTCAAAATGAAAATTACTTAAATGCCCCCTTTATAAATTCTAACTCCCTTATATTCACTTGTCCTTTTTAGTAATTTCACAATTCTCAAATTAAATGTCTTCTTCCCTTGACCCACCATTTTGACTAGTATATATATTATATATATTGCCATGTATACAACATATACATTCCCTCTAAACAATCTTTTCCTTTCCAATAACACATATACATATGATTCAAATAAAACAACCATCATCTCAAAACTTCTAGGCACACTTTTGGGATATTACAATTCTCCCCCTCTAAAAAAAATTTTGTCCTCGAAATTACCTGATATTATCTCTGAAACAGTTGAGGATATTGATCTTGCATTTGTTGCTCGCTCTCCCAAGTTGCCTCTTCTCTCCCATGATTCTTCCATAGAACCTTCACCAATGGCATTTTCTTATTTCTCAACTCTTTCACTTCATGTGCCAAAATAGCAACTGGTTCTTCTTCAAATGTCTGATCCGAACTCACTTCAATGGATTCAACTGGCAAGATATGAGATGGATCCGATCTATACCTTCTCAACATAGAAACATGGAAGACATTATGGATTCTATCCAATTCAGGCGGCAAAGCAAGACGATAAGCAACTGGTCTAATTTTCTCCAAAACTTCATATGGTCCATTAAAACGAGGACTCAGCTTCCCTTTTCGACCAAATCTCAATATCTTTTTCCAAGGAGATACTTGCAAAAATACTTTATCTCCCACATTAAACTCAATGTCTCTCCTCTTTAAATCTGAATAAGATTTTTGTCGGTCTGAAGCTGCTTTCAATCTATTCCGAATCATCTTCACTTTTTCTTCAGTCTCTCTAACCAAATCAAGACCAATTAGCTTACCTTCACCACTTTCATTCCAACATAGAGGCGTTCTACACCGTCTACCATACAATGCCTCAAATGGTGCCATTCCAATACTGGATTGATGACTGTTGTTATAAGAAAATTCCAATAAATGGTAAAAATCTGTCCCAACTTCCAGAAAAATCAATGACACAGCTTCTTAACATATCCTCGATAATCTGTATCACTCTCTCTGACTGTCCATCTATCTGTGGATGGAAAGCAGTGCTAAAATGCAATCGAAAACCCAAAGCACCATGTAAACTCTTCCAAAACCTCGAAGTGAACCGGGGATCTCGATCTGACACTAAAGCAATTGGGACTCCATGCAACTTCACAATCTCATAAATATACAACTCAGCTAACTTCTCAAGAGAATAATGCATCCAAACCAGAAGAAAGTGTGCTATCTTTGTCAATCTATCAACAATCACCCAAATAGCATCATGTTTCATCAACGTCAATGGCAAACCAGATACAAAGTCCATTGTCACCCTCTCCCATTTCCATTTAGGCACTGTTAAAGGTTGAAGCAACCCTGTTGGAACTTGATGCTCCGCTTTTACCTTCTGACAAGTAAGACATTTGGACACAAATTCGGCTATGTCTCTCTTCATACCAAATCACCAATAATGCTGTCTTAAATCATGATACGTTTTTGTACTTCCCGGATGCATAGCAAAAACCGATTGATGTGCTTCTTCCAAAATGACCCTTTTCAAACTATCATCATCAGAAACACACAACCTATCCTTAAACCAAAGACTACCATCACTTTTCACATGAAAATCTCGGCTCTCTCCATTTCGACAATCTAAAACAATCTTTTGGATTTTCTCATCAGCCAACTGAGCCTCCTTAATATGATCTAACAATACTGGCCTCAACTGTAGCTGAGCCAATAATGCACCATCATCACATACTTCGAAATTAGCATGCAATGCTCTCAACTCAACAAGCAATGAGAGCAAATAAACAACCAAACCTGCCAAAGACTTCCGACTTAAGGCATCAGCAACAACATTTGCCTTACCAGGATGATAATCAATCAAACAGTCGTAGTCTTTGATCAATTCCAGCCATCGTCTCTGCCGAAGGTTGAGCTCTCTCTGAACCCCCAAATATTTTAAACTTTTGTGATCCGTATAAATAAAACATTTCTCTCCATATAAATAATGTCGCCAAATCTTCAAAGCAAACACTATGGCTGCTAACTCCAAATCATGGGTTGGATAATTAAGCTCATGCGGCTTCAACTGTCGAGAAGCATAAGCTATGACTTTACCCTTTTGCATCAATACACATCCTAAACCATTATGTGAAGCATCACTGTAAATCACATATGGTTTATCTTCTACGGGTAAAGTAAGAACAGGTGCTTGTGTCAACATTTCTTTCAACTGTTCAAAGCTAGCTTGACACTGATCCGTCCACACAAATCTAACTCCCTTCCGAAGCAATTTGGTGAGTGGAGTAGCTATCAAAGAAAAACCTTTCACAAATCGTCGGTAATAGCCTGCCAAACCCAGAAAACTTATAACTTCAGTCACTGACTTCGGTGGACTCCAATTTAAAATAGCTTCAACTTTACTTGGATCAACTCTTATACCATCTGCTGAAACTATATGACCGAGAAAAGTCACTTGATCAAGCCAAAACTCACACTTCGACAGCTTAGCATACAATTGCTTCTCTCTCAAGATCTGCAACACAATCCGCAAATGCTTGTCATGCTCCTCCTCATTACACGAATACACCAAAACATCATCAATGAAAACCACCACAAATTGATCCAGATAGGGCCTGAACACCCTATTCATCAAATTCATAAAAACTGCAGGTGCATTCGTCCATTCAAAAGGCATTACTAAAAACTCATAATGCCCATACCTGGTGTGGAAAGCTGTTTTAGAAACATCTTTAGCTCTCACCCTCAATTGATGGTACCCTGATCTCAAATCAATCTTGGAAAACACTGCAGCTCCTTTCAATTGATCAAAGAGATCATCAATCCTAGGCAAAGGATATTTATTCTTAATAGTCACTTTGTTCAATTGCCTATAATCAATGCATAACCTCATGGTACCATCCTTCTTTTTCACAAACAACACAGGAGCTCCCCAAGGAGAAACACTGGGGTGAATAAATCCTTTATCCAACAACTCCTGTAACTGCACCTTCAACTCTCTCATTTCAGCAGGTGCCATGCGATAAGGAGTGATAGAGATGGGAGTGGTACCAGGCAACAATTTGATAACAAACTCAACCTCTCTCTCAGGAGGCAACCCTGGCAACTCCTCTGGAAACACGTCTGGAAAATCTGCAACTGTGGTTATATCATCAAGTTGAGAACCCCTTACTCTAGTATCCACAACATGAGCAAGGTAAGCATCACACCCTTTTCTAATCAACCTTCTAGCTGTTACAGCTGATACAAACAAGGATGCAAGCTGTCTCTGCTCACTAGACACCATCACACTTCTATCATCACTAGTTCTCAAAGTGACACATTTTTTTTGACAATCTACCACAGCTCCATGTCTAGACAACTAGTCCATGCCCAAAATCAAATCATATTCTTTAAAAGGCATTTCAATCAAATCTCCAGGAAACTCCTCACCTTGCACGACAGCTGTACTATCTCGGTGCACTTTGCTAACAATCACACTATGCCCTAGAGGATTTGTCACCAACACATCAAATCCTAGGGACTCAGAATGCAATTCAGACACAGGCAAAATAGATGCACTAATATATGAATGAGTAGAGCCTGGATCAATTAAAGCAAGAACTGAAATGCCAAATAAAGAGAAAGTACCCGCAATAACTGCAGAAGCATCGAGTTGTCTTTGCATCACATATACTCATTGAGAAGGCCCAGCCCCATCGAGTCTATTATCCCTGGATGAAGATACTCCTCTCTGACTATACCCAGGTCTACCCCCTCTGATGAAACCTCTGCTCCCTCGACCACCTCTGACACTAGGTCGAGAAACTGCAGAATCTGCCGGCCTCTGCTCCTGCATCTCCGGACACTCTCTAATAAAATGATCAGGCAAACCACATCTGAAGCACACAGCTGGTCCACTATTCTTCCAACAAGCACCCCTATGTGTCCCACCACACTGAGCACACACAGGTGGAGTGGATCTCTGAACTACTGGAGTCAGAGCACTCGCTACTGAAACTGTAGGTCTCGATCTCTGTCTCTGAAACTGAACTGACCTACCAGCCTGCCTCTGACTCTGACTGATCCTGGGAACAAAACTTCCCCTACCTCTCTTCACAGATGAAGACCCTGCCTCAAAATGGGGTCTCCTAACCCTGGTCTCCTCCTCGGTAGCAGCTGCTACAAAACCCTGGGCTCTCTCCACACTCCTAGCTACTGCAACAAGCTGGGAAAAATCCTGGTATCTAGAACCAGCCACAAGACACATGATAGAGGGCCTCAATCCCTCCTCAAATCTTCTGCACCAGTCTATCTCGTCTGAAATAATTCCCCCAGCATAGTGACTCAACCGGATGAACTCGACCTCATATTCTGTTTACTGTCCGACTATCTTGCTTCAAATTCAGAAACTCCATCTTTTTCACATCTTTATATTCCCTCGGAGTATATTTCAGCTCAAACTCCCGTAGAAAATCATTGTAGGACAATGTAGGTGGATCATCCATAGCATAATCAAATTTTTCTTCTGGAGTGGCTTGCAACTGAATGAATATCCTCTATATCTTATCCAGCCACTGCTCAGCTACTGCTGGATCAATAGTACCCAGAAAATCTTCTGCTCCATACTTTCTTAATTTATCGTAATGTCTCACTGGTACCATTGGCTGTGGTGGGGGTGGTGGCGGCTGTACTGGGGCTTGCCTAAACAATTCTATCACATGTCTAAGCCAACCCGGCGGAGCCTCCTCACTAGCTGGTCTCATAGATGCAAAAACAGGTACCTCTCCAGCTCTATCCACTCTAGCTCCATCTCTACTCTCTTCAAGAGCTAAACTCTCCGCACTACCCTCAACAGACTGACGTGAATGAGAATCCATTACAACCTATATCTGTAAACACAACAGAATACACCTCATTAAAGATCAAAGACTGCCAATACCAAACATGTATTTTATTCAAAAACCCACTTTTTTTAAAATCAAAATACTCTTTTTCTTACAATTAACCTAGGTTGAGAATCTCAAACCTAGGCTCTGATACAAAAATAATTGTAACACCCCTATATCCCGTATACGTACACAGCATGCTTATACGATCGTAATATACGTATACTGAATATCGTAAATGCCACAGTTTTAAGAATACACAAGTCATATCTCAAAAAAGAAATAAAACAAATATCAATCGTTTAAAAGAAATTCATAAAATATAATAGATGAAAACGTTTATTAATGCACAACGGAAGTTATAATAAATACTTACAAGTACAAATACATAAAAATTTGAAATTTACAAAACATAAAATATATATACATGATTGGCAGCTTGACTCTCTGATCTTTAAACTCTAGTCCAACTCTTCAAGCATAAACTCAACTAGGTCTAGAAGAATCTTCTGTCTCAACCCTATCAACTCTATCACCTGCGCGATGAACCACAATCGCGCTGAGCCAACAACTCAGTAGTACAAACCATAATGATACTATACAATGTCAATATCAATGTCATACATTCAACCAATAAAGATCATACTTATAAATGTTACAATTCATTTTTACAATAATTATATCATCATCCATTATACTCATTCAACATAGACACCTATGGGCCCAACAAGTATTTAATATGATATTCAAAGTTCAGAGTTACTGATTTGGTCTATAATCACAATGATCAAGCCCATAGGCAATATATCTCGTATCTCTATCCATGGATAGTGTAACAGACCCAGTCTCTTGGACCATCAACTCAACAAGCTTGAGGAGATCCTCAACCCGGCAAGACTGTTACTAGTAACAGACCCAGTCTCTTGGACCATCAACCTGATTGAAATTGAGGGGATCCTCAACCCGGCAAGACTGTTACTTTTCATATATCTCATTTTCATAATTCACATAATGTAATAGACCTAGTCTCTTGGACCTCAATTCAATTCAAATTGAAGAGATCCTCAACCCGGTAAGACTGTTTGTAACATCCCGAATTCCAGATTGGTAAGAAACAGACATAGAGGATATGATTTAGGCTTAGAACAAAGGAACTTAGAACATGACCTATAACTTGAGCTCGAATTTTATCCAAGTTAATGACAGAATTAGAGAGTCTCAAAGAAGACTTAATTGTTTATTTGTGTCTTAGATAGACGTATAACTTTAAATTACCCAATTTGGAGTTGTACAGAATAAGATATGATGGATTTAGTAGACAATGTGCAAGCTGCCTCAGGACAGCATAGTAGGCTTGACTTCAAAGGACCGTCAAAAATCAGATATAGCTCGGATCAACCTGAAATTTTGACACAATGTAGCCCTAGATGTCTAGTCTCAGTAGGAATAAGAAAAATCAGTTTTGTCGACACTTGGGACCTCCATTTTTAGGGGAGGTTATGGCAAATTTTTTTTTAAAATCTGCACTTAAAATTGGCTAAGTAAAATATTAAGACACAACTACCAGGAGATAACAGTCCATCTTGGTCTATAAACGTAGGCTAAGATGGGGTGTTACATTTAGTGGTATCAGAGCATAGGTTTAGTCGATTTTGGGAGATAGGTAGTAAGTAAATAACTATGTGTGCCATGTAAGATAAAGTAACGAGAAAGTTATCTTATGAATAGGTAAAAGTACATGCCAGATAGGAATTGATAATCGAGTTATATGTTGATGATGTGTAATTACACGTAAGAATCATGCATGAATAAGTAAGTTTCGGGGCGAAACTTAAATTAAGGGGGATAGAATTGTAACATCCCGAATTCCAGATTGGTAAGAAACAGACATAGAGGATATGATTTAGGCTTAGAACAAAGGAACTTAGAACATGACCTATAACTTGAGCTCGAATTTTATCCAAGTTAATGACAGAATTAGAGAGTCTCAAAGAAGACTTAATTGTTTATTTGTGTCTTAGATAGACGTATAACTTTAAATTACCCAATTTGGAGTTGTACAGAATAAGATATGATGGATTTAGTAGACAATGTGCAAGCTGCCTCAGGACAGCATAGTAGGCTTGACTTCAAAGGACCGTCAAAAATCAGATATAGCTCGGATCAACCTGAAATTTTGACACAATGTAGCCCTAGATGTCTAGTATCAGTAGGAATAAGAAAAATCAGTTTTGTCGACACTTGGGACCTCCATTTTTAGGGGAGGTTATGGCAAATTTTTTTTTAAAATCTGCACTTAAAATTGGCTAAGTAAAATATTAAGACACAACTACCAGGAGATAACAGTCCATCTTGGTCTATAAACGTAGGCTAAGATGGGGTGTTACACTGTTACCATTCATTTTATAGGCATGCCTCCAAACCCAGAACTCTGAAATTGAATAACATACTAAACATACAATTATTTTATTAATCTCTTTATCATTCTCTTTCTCAATTTGTATCTCATAATCAAATAGGCAATCATGCCTCAATAATTTCATTTGTACAACCATGGCCAACAACAATGGCTTCATTATATCTCCATTTACATCAAAGCAATTCATCATTATATTTCCATTTACACCAAAGCAATTCATCATTATACATATAGTACATTTCACAAGATTCACAATGTGCAAAACATAACATTATTCATATATATCAACAATGCCATATCAAATGAATGTATGCAACAATGCAAGGTTTGTACTTACTTCAAAAGCAATCCACACAACTCTAAACACTTTCTCTTTCCAAAAGTCCTTCACCAAATGAATTAAGGCAATTCACTTTCTTCACAACCTAAACCAAAACAATGATGAACCACATCAATCCCAATACAATCATTCACTTAATAACCTCATACTAGACCCATAGATCACCATTACAAACCAACAACTCAACCTCAAAGCCCATGGTCGTGGCCACTCAAGACCCCCACGGGCGTGGGTTAAAGAATGCTTCTGCCCAAAATCATTCAACCCTCCACGGCCATGACATCAAAGGGCCACGGGCGTGGCATCCAAGATGCTACTGCCTCCCACCAAAACATGTATTCCAAGCTTCTAACTCCATCAAACCCAAAAAATCATGAAGACTAACAAAAATAATAAACCCAACTTAACATTAACAACACTTACAAACTCAAAACCCTAATACAATTTCAACGCAAACACTTTCAAAATGAACATCAATTTAACTTACTTCCTTCAATCCAAAATCAACACCATAATTAAAAAATCAAACATACTCCAACATACATTCCCTCTAAACAATCTTTTCCTTTCCAATAACACATATACATATGATTCAAATAAAACAACCATCATCTCAAAACTTCTAGGCACACTTTTGGGATATTACACTATTGGTTCCCATATGACCACCACCTGGTCCAGCGTGGCATTACTGTAACACCCCTTCCCGACCTACATGTGTAAGCTGAGTAGAGGCGCCACACTAACCTAATGTTGCTACCAATTTTACTTAGTTAAATTTTAGTTCCGATTTTTTTTACAAAAATTTTGCCATAGTTTCGCCTAAAAATTGAGTCTCAAGTGTCGACAAAACCGGTTTTTTTCTTATTTTTAAAAACATTTTACACAAACCAATGCAAACAAAATCATTCTCAGTACACTCCCAATAAATCCCCCTTGTAACCTCAACTATAACCTGCAAAAAGAATTTACACTTCTAGTGCAACATAAAATAAAGGTTTTGTGACAACCCCTATATTTAAATATTACATAGCGGAAGTTATAAAATATTTACATATTTACATACTAAACATTTCTTTACAAAATATAAAGAAATATACATGATTGGCAAGTCTGCTCTGATCTTTAAGCTCCAAAAATGGATTCAACAAGGTCTACTCTCACTTGGTCTTGATGAACTCTCGGGTTCAACTCTATCCACTATATTACCTGCGCGATTAAACACTATCGCGCTAAGCCAACGACTTAGTAAGATAAAACATGTTAATGGTATGCTTAAATGTAATGCAATGCCACATATGTTATTGATAAGATCAACATCATAAATATAAAGTTAACACATAATTATGCATTTCACAAATCATAGTCATATGAGTATACCACATTTCAACATCTTTCCACATTCAACATTACTCAATCATACTCAATAACCAACATCTCATTTCATTAACTCATAACATTATTTAGGACATTCATATAACCTTGACACCTATGGGCCCAACAAGTATTTAATATGATATTCAGAGTTCAGAGTTACTGATTTGGTTCATAGTCACAATAATCACGCCCGTAGGCAATGTATATACATGTATCTCTATCCATGGATAGTGTAACAGACCCAGTCTCTTGGACCATCACTCAACACATATGAGGAGATCCTCAACCCGGCAAGACTGTTACAAATCATATATCTTATATTCACAATTCTCATAGTGTAACAGACCCAGTCTCTTGGACCATCAACTCAACACATATGAGGAGATCCTCAACCCGACAAGACTGTTACCTTTCATCATTTCTTAGGCATGCCACCCAAATCCAGAACTCTGAAACTGAATAACATATTAAACAAACAATTCATTTATTATATAGTTACCATTTCCATTCTCAAATTCTCATCACATTTAGGCAAACATGCCTTCTTTCTTTCAATATCATCATCATAGCCAATCACAATGGCATTGTCTCATATCATGTCTTATTTGAATTATCATTTCAATTTCAATGTATATTATTCATGAAACACATAACCATTCACAATGCATAACATAACATTGTTCAATCTCAACAATGCAATTAGGGCAAAGAACAATTGATATGATTCATATGAATAATACATTCTGGTTTTAGACTCCATTTTATCCTTATTTTGAAAAATTGTATAAAATAATCTACTTGATTAAAAATTCTAAAATTTTTACAGAATTTATTTTTGTATCTTAAAATAATTCCTTTAAAATTTCAGATCAAACTGAACACAAAATCTTGGTCAAATAGTTCACCTAACCAGACTGCCCCAATTGCCCTGCATCCTGGCAGCAGTTCTGAACTTTGTGAATTCCATAAATCAAATTCAATCAACGTGGTTCCAAATTATTTTTCTCAAATACTAGACTCACTAAGCAACAACATATCCAAAATTCAATTGGATATGATTTTTCTACATTTTATTAAAAATCCCGAAATATAGCTGTCTCAGTTAAGGTACCTGCTGGAACAGTTCTACTAAAAATAATCTTTCTAAACTCATAACCATTCCAAAATCGAATCAACATATTTTTCAGTCATCTACAATTCACTTCAAGAACATTTTTCTATAAGTAATTAAAAATCATACAAGTCACAGCCTTTACTAATTGTAAAACAGAAAAAAGAATTTCACTAAACACAACTCATCTCATCATCAAACCAACAAACCCTAATTCCTTTCTCACACCACTTCAAAAGAATTGAAGAATTTAAAGAAAAGATCTTACCTTAGATGAAGAAATCCACAAATCTTTAACCAAAACCCTTGCTTCCTTCTTCAAATTGCTTCAAACCTCAAGATCACCTCTCTTTCTCTCTTGGTTTTTGGAGAGCCGGCACCTCTTGAAAGAAAGAAGGAAATGATGAAGACACAAAGTCAAATTTGCTTTTAATCTCCACCAAGTGATCTTATCCAAGCAATTACCAAAATGCCCTCAATCATATAACTAACTTTTTGTCTCATATAAGCCCTTATATGTAATTGCACATTCCACAAAAATATCTTCTTGCATTGACTCTTCCTTTGACCCATTTATATGTTATATATATCATCATATACACAACATATACATTTGTCTCTAAACCCTAAATTTCTTCTCCAAAACACATACAAAAACATTCTCTTCCAATTTCTTATCAACTTATCATATATACATAATTCAAGTGCAACAACACTAACACCAAGACTACTAGGGCATAATTAGGGATATTACAATTCTCCCCCTCTAGAAAGAAATTTCGTCCTCGAAATTACCTGAAATTAACTCTGAAATAACTGAGGATACTGGTCTCGCATGGTATGCTCACTTTCCCAAGTTGCTTCCTCTCTTGCATGATTCTTCCACAGAACTTTTACCAAAGGCACATTCTTATTTCTTAACTCTTTTACATCACGTGCCAAGATAGCAACTGGTTCCTCTTCAAATGTCAAGTCTGGGCTCACTTCAACAGATTCAAATGGCAACACATGAGATGGATCCGACCTATATCTCCTCAACATAGAAACATGGAATACATTATGAATACGATCCAACTCAGGTGGCAAAGCAAGTCGATACGCCACTGGCCCAACTCTTTCTAACACTTCATACGGCCCAATGAAACGAGGACTCAATTTTCCTTTCCGACCGAACCTCAAAATCTTCTTCCAAGGAGACACTTTTAGAAATACCTTATCTCCAACATCAAACTCTATATCTCTCCTTTTCAGATCTGCATAAGACTTCTGTCGGTCTGAAGCTGCTTTTAACCTGCCTCGAATCAACTTTACTTTTTCTTCAGTTTCTTGAATCAAATCAGGACCAACCAACTTATTATCTCCAAGCTCATTCCAACAAAGAGGTGTCCTACACCGTCTGCCATACAATGCTTCAAACGGTGCCATACCAATGCTGGATTGGTGACTGTTGTTGTAAGCAAACTCCACAAGAGGTAAAAACCTATCCCAACTTCCAGAGAAATCGATGACACAGCTTCTCAACATGTCCTCAATAATCTGTATCACCCTCTCTGACTGTCCATCCGTCTGTGGATGAAAAGCAGTGCTGAAGTGCAGTCGAGAACCTAAAGCACTATGCAAACTCTTCCAAAATCTGGAAGTAAACCTGGGATCTCAATCAGACACTAAAGAAGTTGGAACACCATGCAGTTTCACAATCTCATGGATATACAGCTCAGCCAATCTCTCCAAAGAGTAATCCATTCGAACCGGAAGAAAATGAGCTGTCTTAGTCAATCTATCCACAATCACCCATATGGCATCATGCTTCTTTTGTGTCAATGGCAAACTAGACACAAAATCCATTGTTACTCTTTCCCACTTCCATTCTGGCACTGACAATGGTTGAAGCAACCCGGTTGGAACTTGATGCTCTGCTTTAACCTTCTGACAGGTGAGACATTTCGATACAAACTCAGCAATGTCTCTCTTCAACCCCATCCACCAATAATGCTATCTCAAATCATGATACATCTTCGTATTACCCGGATGCATAGCAAACATTGACTGATGAGCTTCTTCCAAAATGACCCTTTTCAAATCAGCATCATCGGGTACACACAATCGGTTTTTAAACCATAGGCTCCCATCACTTTTCACAATAAAATCTCTAGTCTTCCCATTCTTGCAATCTGAAATAATCTTCTGAATCTTCATATCAATCAACTGAGCCTCTTTGATCTGATCTAACAAAACTGGTTTCAAAAGCAACTGTGCCAACAATGCACCATCATCACAAGGTACAAAACTGGCATGCAATGCTCTCAACTCAACAAGCAACGAGAGCGAGTAAACTGTTAAACTAGCTAAAGACTTCCGACTCATAGCATCAGCAACAACATTTGCTTTACCTGGATGATAGTCAATCAAGCAGTCGTAGTCTTTAATCAATTCTAACCATCTCCTCTGACGAAGATTGAGTTCTTTCTGGACACCCAAATACTTCAAACTCTTGTGATCAGTGTAGATGAAACATTTCTCCCCAAACAGATAGTGGCGCCAAATTTTCAATGCAAACACAATGGCAGCCAATTCCAAATCATGGGTCGGATAGTTAAGCTCATGCGGTTTCAACTGTCGAGATGCATAAGCTATAACTTTACCTTCCTGCATCAACACACATCCCAAACCACTATGTGAAGCATCACTGTAAATCACATATGGTTTGCCTTCTACAAGTAAAGTAAGAACAGGCGCTTGAGTCAACATATCTCTCAACTGCTCAAAGCTCGCCTGACACTGATCTGTCCACAAAAACCTCACTCCCTTACGAAGCAATCTGGTGAGTGGAGTAGCTATCAAAGAAAATCCTTTCACAAACCGCCGGTAATAGCCTGCCAAACCTAGAAAACTTCTAATCTCTATCACAGACTTAGGTGGACTCCAATTCAGAATAGCTTCAACTTTACTTGGATCAACTCTAATGCCTTCTGCTGAAACAATATGTCCGAGAAAAGCTACTTGATCCAACCAGAACTCACACTTCGACAATTTAGCAAACAACTGCTTCTCTCTCAAAATCTGCAACACAATCCGCAGATGCATATCATGTTCCTCCTCATTCCGCGAATACACCAGAATGTCATCGATGAAGACCACTACAAACTGATCTAGATAGGGCCTAAATACCCTATTCATCAAATCCATAAAAGCTGCAGGTGCATTCGTCAGACCAAAAGGCATAACTAAAAATTTATAATGCCCATATCTGGTCCGGAAAGCTGTCTTCGGAACATCTTCAGCTCTGACTCTCAGCTGATGGTACCCTGATCTCAGATCAATTTTGGAAAACACAGCTGCACCCTTCAACTGATCAAATAGATCATTGATTCTAGGCAAAGGATATTTATTCTTAATGGTCACTTTGTTCAATTGCCTATAATCGATACATAATCTCATAGTACCATCTTTCTTCTTCACAAATAGCACAGGAGCTCCCCAAGGAGAAACACTGGGGCGAATGAATCCTTTGTCCAACAACTCCTGTAATTGCACTTTTAACTCCCTCAATTCTGCTGGTGCCATTCTGTAAGGAGTAATCGAAATAGGAGTGGTACCGGGCAACAATTCGATACCAAACTCCACTTCTCTCTCAGGAGGCAATCCTGGCAACTCCTCGGGAAAAACATCTGGGAACTCAGCAACTGTGGCAATGCTATCAATGGGAGAACCCTTTACTCTAGTATCTACCACATGAGCAAGATAGGCTTCACATCCCTTTCTAATCAACCTCCTAGCTGCAACAGCTGAAACAAATAAGGAGGCTAGCTGTTCCTGCTCATTAGATACTATCACCTCTCTACCATCACCAGTTCTCAAAGAAACAATCTTCTTCTTACAATCTACCACAGCTCCATGTCGAGATAGCCAGTCCATGCCTAGAATCACATCATATTCCTTAAATGGCATCTCAATCAAATCTCCAAGGAACTCCTCACCTTGCACCCTCACTGCACTATCTTTATGCACTTTACTAACTATCACACTATGCCCTAGTGGATTTGTCACCAAAACATCAAATCCTAGGGACTCAGCATGCATATCAAACACAGGCAAAACAGATGCACTAATATAAGAATGGGTGGATCCGGGATCAATCAAAGCAAGTACTGCATTATCAAATAAAGAAAAAGTACCAGCTATAACTGCCGATGCATCCGGCTGCCTTTGCATAACATACATCCTCTGGGAAGATCCAACCTCCTCTGGTCTACTCTCCCTGGATGTAGCACCTCCTCTAAAACTGAACCCTGGTCTACCTGTTAGTGTATGTGCCCTAGGCCATTTATTTGGATCTTTATGTTATACATTCATTATTAATAAATGAGGTTTTATTATCATTATTGTTTGTTTGCATGTTACACAATTTTGATATTTGTCCCTGGTTTATTATTGTTATAGAGATAAAAAAAAATAATAATAATTCTTAACCAGTATGAACATTGATTTGATAATCATCAGATGGTTATGTGTATAGTGATACAAATCAATTTCATAGATACTTGTTAGAGAACAATGTATTGGATAGACCCATCATGAGATTACTACATGGGTTAGTGTCATAAGTAAATCTCATGATAGTTATGTATTAATTCTTTGACTTGAGATTGTCATAGTTTCCAATATAAGGACTATTATATTTTGACATGATCAAACATTATCCGTAACTGGATAGTAATAAAGGTTATGTTCATATATGATAGAAATTATGTAGAGGATAATGAACAATCAAGATAGAATTTGTCCCTCTCTTTGAGAGAGATATCTTTTGGGCCCCTCGATAAGTGAGACTGTGAAATGCATGGCCGTGCTCAAATGAATTGATAGTGTGATCAATTTCATTTGTTTTTATCAGTCTACTTGGAGATCGAGTAATCATAAGTTTGGACAATATAAGTATGACGTTGACCATGACTTATGTTCAAGCTAGATATCGTGTGACAAAGGGATTAATGCATATACTATTATTAGGCAAATTGGACATTCCTTATATTAATTGGGTAATTGTAACGCCTTGCTAGAGGCCAATTATGACTTGTTGATTTAATATAGATTAAATTGACTGCCAATTAATATGGGCCTATCGGGTCACACACAAGAATGCGTTTTGGGCTGGATATAATATTAATAATATTAATATTAGATATTAATATTTATTATTATTATTATTTTCGTTTTTATATATATATTATTAGATAATATATTCAGAATCCTAATTAGATTTGGATTCTGAATTTGACTTACCTTATCCAATTATATATATTATTAGATAATGTATTCAGAATCCTAATTAGACTTGGATTCTGAATTTGACTTTCCGTATCCAATTTTGAATTGGATTCTGAAGTGATTATATTCACTCCAGACGTTAAGTCTTCTCAGAGGTAACAATAAAAACAAAGAGGAACGAAAAAGGTAACCCTAATACGTTTTTAGAGAAAACGTTTTTCCAGCCTTCGCCGTTGCAGAGAGCTAGCACTCCAAACGGTAGCATTCGTGTGGATACGCGATAGAGGGTGTTTCGCGATCGAGGCATCTCTTCCAAACTGTGATTTCGAATCATCAACAGGTTAGTTCTTTGAACACTTTTGTCGAATTAAACGAACAGCATGGATCCTGGTGGGAAATCAGAGATCAAATATTTTTCCGCTGCGTGTTTTTGTTTGCAGTGATCTCTATGATTTCCTAACAGTGGTATCAGAGACACTTGTTGTTTTCGTTTAAGTCGAAAATGCCATGTTGATATGATTATGGTGATATATATTGTTTACGTATGGCATGTTAACTATAAAACTCTAATTCGTTTTTCATATGATGAGAAAGGATTGGTTTTTGGTTTCGTTTCTGTAAAACCCTAATTCATTTTTCATATGATGAGAAAGGATTGGTGTTTTTAATTTCGTTTTCATGAGTGATCACGTATATATGATTGGTTGATTAAAATGATTTTCATATGATGAAAACGATTAAGTTTATATGTGATATAAACATTTGGTAATGATTCTGTAATGGGTTGTACATATTCGAAATAAAACAGTAAGAAGGTTAATGAGATTAACGGTTCTGTTTTAGGGTTTCGCCAAAGAAAAATGTTAATGAGATTAACGTTTCTGTTTGGCTTCGAGGGGCGCTGCCCCTCGACCCCGCCCAGGGGGGCTGCCCCTTCGGAACCCCGCCCGCTGACCGGCCAGCGGGAGCCCCGCCCGCTAACCGGCTAGCGGGACCGCCGTATGTTCGCGCCCTATAGTTCGTTACCGCGACATTAAGAATGTCAATATATTTGTTTCTATTTAACATGTTGGTGATGAATATGTTATGTTTGTTTGATGTCTTGGCATGGTGCATAGCATGGCCTTATGACCTATGTGATTGGTTTATTCATATCTTTATTTTGGGTAAATACGGCCTGCGTGTCGTTTATTTTGTTGTAATTTATTTTACTAGTAGTTAGATTTTCTTTTATTGTAATATATGAAGATTCAAGCTACAATGTTTGTGATGGAGATTCATACCAAGGAGAAGATGGTTCCATGGTGATGGAAGCACAAGCTCAAGTTTTGAAGATATGTAATATTGCAAGTGTTGTAATAGATAGGTTTTTCACCTAGGGTTGCCTTTATGATCTTCATTTGGTCTCTTGAAGATCATATTTAGTTTGGCCATGCTATGTCACGTTTACATATTTTGTCATTTGGTATATGATGCTTATGTGATAAATTATATATATGCATATAGGATGCTAAAATATAATGATATGTAATGCAAGACATGATAATAATTTAGTTGAACCCTCATTAATAATTTAAGTCTAAATGCCATCCACGTTTTGAACACCTATCAAAACTAAGATTGTATTAAAGTAGGTATTGCCAAAGCAATATGCTTTAAACATTCCTAGCTAAGTAGGATGAGTAATAGTGCTACTCATATGTTTTAAAATTGGTTAGACTTAATTAGGCTATCAAAATGGTTTTGGGCCTAAGGCATTAGATGGAATTCAACATGCTATGACATATGATGTCAATATTCCATAATTACTAAGAGTTACATGAGATGTAATTGGTAAAGATGTTACCTACCTAAATAACTTGATTTTAAGCGTCACGCCAAAGCTGAGTTTAGAATTAAGTGAAATACGGATCTTAGCCTACTAAAATATTTCTTTAGAGGGTTATATTTTTTAGTAGGAGTTTAAATAATTTTAACCTCATTATTAATTAAAATTTGACTTTGCATATTTATCAACAGATGGCTGCTAATAACAATTCCACCTTATCACTGCAATCTATCCTTGAGAAGGAAAAACTGAAAGAATGTGGGACTAATTTTGTTGACTGGTTTAGGAACCTGAGAATTGTTCTCAAACAAGAGAAAAAGTCCTACGTGCTTGATGAAGCTATCCCTGACCCACCTCCTGCCGATGCTTCTAATGCTGCTAAGAGTAAGCATAAGAAGCATGTGGATGATTCCAATGACATAGGATGTCTTATGTTGGCTACTATGTGTCCAGGACTTCAGAAGGATCTGGAACACTTAGAGGCTTATGAGATGAGTGTGCATCTCAAACAAGCTTTCCAACAACAGGCTAGGCAAGATAGGTTTAACACCGCTGTTGCATTATTTGACTGCAAAATGTCTGAAGGTGAATCTGTTAGTGCTCATGTTTTGAAGATGAAAGGCTATCTAGATCACCTTGCTAGACTTGGATATCCCCTGAGTTTTGAACTCTCCACGGATTTGATCCTACATTCATTGCCTAGCAGTTTCTCACAGTTTGTCATGAACTATAACATGAATGACATGGAGAAATCCATTCTTGAGCTACATGGTATGCTCAAAACTGCTGAGGGGAATATCAAAAAGCCTACCCAAATATTGAATGTCAATATTAAACAAATGAAAAAGAAAGCCAAAGATACTAAAGGCAAGGGTAAGGCAAAAGGTGCTAAAGGGTCCAAGGGACAAGCTAAACCAAAACCTGTACCTAAGGCTAAAGTTCCTAAGGAAGGGACTTGTTTCCATTGCAACAAGCCTGGGCATTGGAAGAGAAATTGTCAACTCTATTTGGATGAGTTAAAGAAGTTGAAGGGTAGTGCGACTACATCTTCAGGTATTTATGTTATAGAAATTAATTTATCTATTCCTTCTTCCTGGGTATTAGATACCGGATGTGGATCTCATATTTGTACAAATATGCAGGGACTCAAAAGGAGTAGGATGCTGAAGAAGGGCGAAGTGGACCTATGTGTTGGCAATAGAGCAAGAGTTGCTGCTATAGCTGTAGGAACTTATGAGCTTGTTATGCCCAATGGGTTTTTGTTTATTTTGAACAATTGCTTTTATGTTCCTACTATGAGTAGGAATCTTATTTCAGTATCTGTTTTGGATGATGAAGGTTATTCATTTTTTATTAAGAATAAGAAATGTTCTATTTTTGATAAAAATGATCTGCTTTATGGTATTGCAAATTCTTATAATGGCCTTTATATCCTTAATCTTGATGATTCTAATGGTAATTATATCTATAACATAACTTCTAAGAGAACTAAGCCAAATGAGTTAAACCCTACTTATTTATGGCATTGTCGCCTTAGCCATATAAATGAGAAACGCATTTCTAAGCTCCATCAAGATGGATTATTAGATTCATTTGATTTTGAATCATTTGAAACATGTGAGTCTTGTTTGCTTGGTAAGATGACAAAGGATCCTTTTACTGGTCATAGTGAAAGGGCTAATGATTTATTGGGCTTGATACATACAGATGTATGTGGTCCTTTTAGCATTAGTGCCAGAGGAGGATTTCGATACTTCATTACTTTTACTGATGATTTCAGTAGGTATGGCTATGTCTACCTAATGAAACATAAGCATGAGTCTTTTGAAATGTTTAGAACTTTTCAAAATGAAGTACAAAATCAACTTGGTAAAACAATTAAACTACTTCGATCAGATCGAGGTGGTGAATATTTGAGCCAAGAGTTTGATGATCATCTAAGGGATTGTGGAATTGTTTCACAACTGACTCCTCCAGGAACTCCACAGTGGAATGGAGTTTCTGAAAGGAGAAATCGAACTCTATTAGATATGGTTCGATCAATGATGAGTCAAGCGGATCTTCCTTTATCTTTTTGGGGTTATGCCTTAGAGACAGCTGCATTCATTCTGAACCGTGTACCATCTAAGGCGGTTGAAAAGACACCATATGAGATATGGACAGGTAAGACACCTAGTTTGTCTTTTCTTAAGATTTGGGGTTGTGAAGCTTATGTGAAAAGACCAGTTTCAGATAAGTTAGCTCCAAAGTCTATCAAATGTAATTTTGTGGGGTATCCTAAGGAAACTAAAGGATACTATTTCTATACTCCTTCAGAGAACAAAGTGTTTGTTGCTCGAAATGGGATCTTTTTGGAAAGGGAATTTCTTTCTAAGAGAACTAGTGGGAGTATAGTAGAACTTGAGGAAACTCAAGTACCACAAGAAATCATTGAGCCGTCTATAGAGCCTATTTCAGAACCACAAATAGTTGTGGAGTCTGAAGATGTAACACAAATCCCTCGCAGGTCTGATAGGACACGTCGTCATCCAGAGAGATATGGATTTCTTGTGACTGATGATAGTAAAGTAATGCTCATAGATCAAGATGAGCCTACTACCTATCAAGAAGCTGTGTCAGGTCCAGATTCAGACAAATGGCTTGGTGCCATGAAATCTGAGATGCAATCTATGTTTGACAACCAAGTTTGGTCTTTAATTGATCCTCCAGAGGGTATTAAGACTATTGGTTGCAAATGGGTTTTCAAGAAGAAAACTGACATGGATGGGAATGTGCAGACCTATAAAGCAAGGCTTGTTGCAAAAGGTTTCAAGCAAACTCATGGTATAGACTATGATGAAACCTTTTCACCAGTTGTTATGCTTAAGTCTGTTAGAATTCTCATTGCCATTGCAGCATACTATGATTATGAGATATGGCAAATGGATGTCAAAACCGCTTTCCTTAATGGAAACTTGCTTGAGGATGTGTATATGACACAACCTGAGGGTTTTGTAAATCCTGAGAATTCTACAAAGGTTTGCAAGCTTCAAAAATCCATTTATGGATTGAAGCAAGCATCTCGAAGCTGGAATCTTCGTTTTGATGAAACAGTTAAGAACTTTGGTTTCATCAAGAATAAAGATGAACCTTGTGTCTACAAGATGGTTAGTGGGAGTGCAGTAGTGTTTTTAGTCTTATATGTGGATGACATATTACTCATTGGGAATGATATCCCTACCTTGCAAAAGGTTAAGACTTGGTTAGGGAATTCTTTCTCAATGAAAGACTTAGGTGAGGCTGCCTATATCCTTGGTATAAAGATCTATAGAGATAGATCTAGAAGGATAATTGGCCTGAGTCAAAGTACATACATAGATAAAGTGTTGAAGAGGTTCAACATGCAAGATTCCAAAAAGGGATTCTTGCCTATGTCTCATGGCATTCATCTCAGCAAGAGTCAATGTCCTATGACATCTGATGAGCGAGATCGAATGAATAAGATTCCTTATGCTTCTGCTATAGGATCTATTATGTATGCCATGCTATGTACTAGACCAGATGTCTCATATCCATTAAGCGCAACTAGTAGATTTCAAGCTGATCCTGGTGAAGGTCACTGGACAGCTGTCAAGAATATTCTTAAGTACCTTCGAAGGACTAAAGATGTATTCTTGGTTTATGGAGGTTTGGAAGATGAGCTAGTTGTAAATGGTTACACAGATGCTAGTTTCCAAACTGACATAGATGATTTTAGATCGCAGTCAGGTTTTACATTCACATTGAATGGTGGAGCTGTTAGTTGGAAGAGCTCAAAACAAAGCACTGTGGCTGATTCTACAACAGAGGCTGAGTATATAGCAGCATCAGATGCAGATAAGGAAGCAGTCTGGTTGAAGAAATTCATCACTGAGCTAGGAGTGGTGCCTAGCATTGCAAATCCTGTGGACATTTATTGTGACAACAATGGTGCCATAGCACAGGCAAAAGAGCCTAGATCTCATCAAAGGTCTAAGCATATACTCAGGCATTTTCACCTCATTCGAGACATTATCGATAGAGGAGATATCAAGATATGCAAAGTTGACACAAATGATAACATAGCAGATCCATTAACAAAGCCTCTCTCACGGGTCAAGCATGATCAGCACACTAGATCTATGGGTCTTAGAAATTTGTAGGCCTAGTGCAAGTGGGAGATTGTTAGTGTATGTGCCCTAGGCCATTTATTTGGATCTTTATGTTATACATTCATTATTAATAAATGAGGTTTTATTATCATTATTGTTTGTTTGCATGTTACACAATTTTGATATTTGTCCCTGGTTTATTATTGTTATAGAGATAAAAAAAATAATAATTCTTAACCAGTATGAACATTGATTTGATAATCATCAGATGGTTATGTGTATAGTGATACAAATCAATTTCATAGATACTTGTTAGAGAACAATGTATTGGATAGACCCATCATGAGATTACTACATGGGTTAGTGTCATAAGTAAATCTCATGATAGTTATGTATTAATTCTTTGACTTGAGATTGTCATAGTTTCCAATATAAGGACTATTATATTTTGACATGATCAAACATTATCCGTAACTGGATAGTAATAAAGGTTATGTTCATATATGATAGAAATTATGTAGAGGATAATGAACAATCAAGATAGAATTTGTCCCTCTCTTTGAGAGAGATATCTTTTGGGCCCCTCGATAAGTGAGACTGTGAAATGCATGGCCGTGCTCAAATGAATTGATAGTGTGATCAATTTCATTTGTTTTTATCAGTCTACTTGGAGATCGAGTAATCATAAGTTTGGACAATATAAGTATGACGTTGACCATGACTTATGTTCAAGCTAGATATCGTGTGACAAAGGGATTAATGCATATACTATTATTAGGCAAATTGGACATTCCTTATATTAATTGGGTAGTTGTAACGCCTTGCTAGAGGCCAATTATGACTTGTTGATTTAATAGAGATTAAATTGACTGCCAATTAATATGGGCCTATCGGGTCACACACAAGAATGCGTTTTGGGCTGGATATAATATTAATAATATTAATATTAGATATTAATATTTATTATTATTATTATTTTCGTTTTTATATATATATTATTAGATAATATATTCAGAATCCTAATTAGATTTGGATTCTGAATTTGACTTACCTTATCCAATTATATATATTATTAGATAATATATTCAGAATCCTAATTAGACTTGGATTCTGAATTTGACTTTCCGTATCCAATTTTGAATTGGATTCTGGAGTGATTATATTCACTCCAGACGTTAAGTCTTTAAAGAGGTAACAATAAAAACAAAGAGGAACGAAAAAGGTAACCCTAATACGTTTTTAGAGAAAACGTTTTTCCAGCCTTCGCCGTTGCAGAGAGCTAGCACTCCAAATGGTAGCATTCGTGTGGATACGCGATAGAGGGTGTTTCGCGATCGAGGCATCTCTTCCAAACTGTGATTTCGAATCATCAACAGGTTAGTTCTTTGAACACTTTTGTCGAATTAAACGAACAGCATGGATCCTGGTGGGAAATCAGAGATCAAATATTTTTCCGCTGTGTGTTTTTGTTTGCAGTGATCTCTATGATTTCCTAACACTACCTCCTCGGCTGGCACCTCTGCCTCCTCTGCCTCCCCTCACACTAGCTCGAGAAGCAGCAGAATCAACTGGCATCTGCTCCTGCCTCTCAGGACAGTCTCTCACAAAGTGGTCAGGTGATCCACACCTGAAGCATACCCCTGATCTACTATGCCTCCAACAAACGCCCCCATGTCTTCCACCACACTGGTTACACACAGGTAAGGTGGATCTCTGAACTCCAGGAGTAAGAGCACTCGCTACTGAAGCTGCAGGTCTAAATCTCTGCCTCTGGAACTGCACTGACCTACCAGCTGATCTTTGACTTCTACTGACCCGAGGAGCAAAGCTTCCCTTACCTCTTTTAGCAGAAGAAGACTCTGCCTCAAATTGGGGCCTTCTAATCCTAACCTCTTCCTCAGAAGCAGCTGCAATATTCTGAGCTTTCTCCACACTCCGAGCTGCTGCCACATGCTGAGAAAAATCCTGATACCGAGAACCAGCCACATGGCACATAAGAGAGGGCCTCAACCCCTCCTCAAATCTCCGGCATCGATCTATCTCATCCGATATAATGCCCCCGGCATACTCACTCAACCGGATAAATTCAACCTCATACTCCGTCACAGTCCGGTTGTTTTGCTTCAAATCTAAAAACTCTCTCTTCTTCCCATCTTTATACTCCCTCGGAGTATACTTCAATTCGAACTCCCTCAGAAAATCTGCATAGGACAATGTTGGGGGATCTTCCATAGAATGGGGCACTGTCTTCCACCAACTATAAGCATCCTTCTGTGTAATATCCCTAATTATGCCCTAGTAGTCTTGGTGTTAGTGTTGTTGCACTTGAATTATGTATATATGATAAGTTGATAAGAAATTGGAAGAAAATGTTTTTGTATGTGTTTTGGAGAAGAAATTTAGGGTTTAGAGACAAATGTATATGTTGTGTATATGATGATATATATAACATATAAATGGGTCAAAGGAAGAGTCAATGCAAGAAGATATTTTTGTGGAATGTGCAATTACATATAAGGGCTTATATGAGACAAAAAGTTAGTTATATGATTGAGGGAATTTTGGTAATTGCTTGGATAAGATCACTTGGTAGAGATTAAAAGCAAATTTGACTTTGTGTCTTCGTCATTTCCTTCTTTCTTTCAAGAGGTGCCGGCTCTCCAAAAACCAAGAGAGAAAGAGAGGTGATCTTGAGGTTTGAAGCAATTTGAAGAAGGAAGCAAGGGTTTTGGTTAAAGATTTGTGGATTTCTTCATCTAAGGTAAGATCTTTTCTTTAAATTCTTCAATTCTTTTGAAGTGGTGTGAGAAAGGAATTAGGGTTTGTTGGTTTGATGATGAGATGAGTTGTGTTTAGTGAAATTCTTTTTCTGTTTTACAATTAGTAAAGGCTGTGACTTGTATGATTTTTAATTAATTATAGAAAAATGTTCTTGAAGTGAATTTTTGATATGTTGTGCCTCTATGAGTCTAGAATGACTGAAAAATATGTTGATTCGATTTTGGAATGGTTATGAGTTTAGAAAGATTATTTTTAGTAGAACTGTTCCAGCAGGTACCTTAACTAAGACAGCTATATTTCGGGATTTTTAATAAAATGTAGAAAAATCATATCCAATTGAATTTTGGATATGTTGTTGCTTAGTGAGTCTAGTATTTGAGAAAAATAATTTGGAACCACGTTGATTGAATTTGATTTATGGAATTCACAAAGTTCAGAACTGCTGCCAGGATGCAGGGCAATTGGGGCAGTCTGGTTAGGTGAACTATTTGACCAAGATTTTGTGTTCAGTTTGATCTGAAATTTTAAAGGAATTATTTTAAGATACAAAAATAAATTCTGTAAAAATTTTAGAATTTTTAATCAAGTAGATTATTTTATACAATTTTTCAAAATAAGGATAAAATGGAGTCTAAAACCAGAATGTATTATTCATATGAATCATATCAATTGTTCTTTGCCCTAATTGCATTGTTGAGATTGAACAATGTTATGTTATGCATTGTGAATGGTTATGTGTTTCATGAATAATATACATTGAAATTGAAATGATAATTCAAATAAGACATGATATGAGACAATGCCATTGTGATTGGCTATGATGATGATATTGAAAGAAAGAAGGCATGTTTGCCTAAATGTGATGAGAATTTGAGAATGGAAATGGTAACTATATAATAAATGAATTGTTTGTTTAATATGTTATTCAGTTTCAGAGTTCTGGATTTGGGTGGCATGCCTAAGAAATGATGAAAGGTAACAGTCTTGCCGGGTTGAGGATCTCCTCATATGTGTTGAGTTGATGGTCCAAGAGACTGGGTCTGTTACACTATGAGAATTGTGAATATAAGATATATGATTTGTAACAGTCTTGCCGGGTTGAGGATCTCCTCATATGTGCTGAGTGATGGTCCAAGAGACTGGGTCTGTTACACTATCCATGGATAGAGATACATGTATATACATTGCCTACGGGCGTGATTATTGTGACTATGAACCAAATCAGTAACTCTGAACTCTGAATATCATATTAAATACTTGTTGGGCCCATAGGTGTCAAGGTTATATGAATGTCCTAAATAATGTTATGAGTTAATGAAATGAGATGTTGGTTATTGAGTATGATTGAGTAATGTTGAATGTGGAAAGATGTTGAAATGTGGTATACTCATATGACTATGATTTGTGAAATGCATAATTATGTGTTAACTTTATATTTATGATGTTGATCTTATCAATAACATATGTGGCATTGCATTACATTTAAGCATACCATTAACATGTTTTATCTTACTAAGTCGTTGGCTTAGCGCGATAGTGTTTAATCGCGCAGGTAATAGAGTGGATAGAGTTGAATCCGAGAGTTCATCAAGACCAAGTGAGAGTAGACCTTGTTGAATCCATTTTTGGAGCTTAAAGATCAGAGCAGACTTGCCAATCATGTATATTTCTTTATATTTTGTAAAGAAATGTTTAGTATGTAAATATGTAAATATTTTATAACTTCCGCTGTGTAATATTTAAATATAGGGGTTGTCACAAAACCTTTATTTTATGTTGCACTAGAAGTGTAAATTCTTTTTGCAGGTTGTAGTTGAGGTTACAAGGGGGATTTATTGGGAGTGTACTGAGAATGATTTTGTTTGCATTGGTTTGTGTAAAATGTTTTTAAAAATAAGAAAAAAGCCGGTTTTGTCGACACTTGGGACTCAATTTTTAGGCGAAACTATGGCAAAATTTTTGTAAAAAAAAATCGGAACTAAAATTTGACTAAGTAAAATTGGTAGCAACATTAGGTTAGTGTGGCACCTCTACTCAGCTTACACATGTAGGTCGGGAAGGGGTGTTACAATTGTTTTGGTATCAGAGCCTAGGTTTGAGATTCTCAACCTAGGTAAAATGTAATAAAAAGACTATTTTTACTTAAAAAGTGGTTTTGAATAACATATACATTTGAGATTGGCAGTCTCTGATCTTTAATAAGATATAATCTGCTGTGTTTGCAGTGTTAGGTTGTGATGGATTCTCACTCACGACAGTCGTTTGAGGGTAGTGCCGAGAGTATTGCCCCTGATGATGGAGCTAGGGTTGTTAGTGTTGAGGAGGCACCTGCTTCGGTGTCAGGGAGATCAGCTGGGGAGGAGGTTCCGCCAGCTTGGGTTAGGCATGTGATAGAGGCTTTGAGGCCAGCACCAGTGCAACCACAGCCACCACCACCACCCCCACAGCCTTTGGTAGCAGTGAGGCAATATGATAAACTAAGGAAGTTTGGAGCAGAGGATTTTATAGGTACTACTGATCCAGTTGTGGCTAAGCAATGGTTAGACAAAGTTCAGAGAATATTTGTGCAGTTGCAAGCCACTCCAGAGGAAAAGTTTGATTATGCAAGATCATTGTTGCAGAAGGATGCTTATAGTTGGTGGAAGACAGTGCCCCATTCTATGGAAGATCCCCCAACATTGTCCTATGCAGATTTTCTGAGGGAGTTTGAATTGAAGTATACTCCGAGGGAGTATAAAGATGGGAAGAAGAGAGAGTTTTTAGATTTGAAGCAAAACAATCGGACTGTGACGGAGTATGAGGTTGAATTTATCCGGTTGAGTGAGTATGCCGGGGGCATTATATCGGATGAGATAGATCGATGCCGGAGATTTGAGGAGGGGTTGAGGCCCTCTCTTATGTTCCATGTGGCTGGTTCTCAGTATCAGGATTTTTCTCAGCTTGTGGCAGCAGCTCGGAGTGTGGAGAAAGCTCAGAATATTGCAGCTGCTTCTGAGGAAGAGGTTAGGATTAGAAGGCCCCAATTTGAGGCAGAGTCTTCTTCTGCTAAAAGAGGTAAGGGAAGCTTTGCTCCTCGGGTCAGTAGAAGTCAAAGATCAGCTGGTAGGTCAGTGCAGTTCCAGAGGCAGAGATTTAGACCTGCAGCTTCAGTAGCGAGTGCTCCTACTCCTGGAGTTCAGAGATCCACCTTACCTGTGTGTAACCAGTGTGGTGGAAGACATGGGGGCGTTTGTTGGAGGCATAGTAGATCAGGGGTATGCTTCAGGTGTGGATCACCTGACCACTTTGTGAGAGACTGTCCTGAGAGGCAGGAGCAGATGCCGGTTGATTCTGCTGCTTCTCGAGCTAGTGTGAGGGGAGGCAGAGGAGGCAGAGGTGCCAGCCGAGGAGGTAGACCAGGGTTCAGTTTTAGAGGAGGTGCTACATCCAGGGAGAGTAGACCAGAGGAGGTTGGATCTTCCCAGAGGATGTATGTTATGCAAAGGCAGCCGGATGCATCGGCAGTTATAGCTGGTACTTTTTCTTTTTTTGATACTGCAGTACTTGCTTTGATTGATCCCGGATCCACCCATTCTTATATTAGTGCATCTGTTTTGCCTGTGTTTGATATGCATGCTGAGTCCCTAGGATTTGATGTTTTGGTGAAAAATCCTCTAGGGCATAGTGTGATAGTTAGTAAAGTGCATAAAGATAGTGCAGTGAGGGTGCAAGGTGAGGAGTTCCTTGGAGATTTGATTGAGATGCCATTTAAGGAATATGATGTGATTCTAGGCATGGACTGGCTATCTCGACATGGAGCTGTGGTAGATTGTAAGAAGAAGATTGTTTCTTTGAGAACTGGTGATGGTAGAGAGGTGATAGTATCTAATGAGCAGGAACAGCTAGCCTCCTTATTTGTTTCAGCTGTTGCAGCTAGGAGGTTGATTAGAAAGGGATGTGAAGCCTATCTTGCTCATGTGGTAGATACTAGAGTAAAGGGTTCTCCCATTGATAGCATTGCCACAGTTGCTGAGTTCCCAGATGTTTTTCCCGAGGAGTTGCCAGGATTGCCTCCTGAGAGAGAAGTGGAGTTTGGTATTGAATTGTTGCCCGGTACCACTCCTATTTCGATTACTCCTTACAGAATGGCACCAGCAGAATTGAGGGAGTTAAAAGTGCAATTACAGGAGTTGTTGGACAAAGGATTCATTCGCCCCAGTGTTTCTCCTTGGGGAGCTCCTGTGCTATTTGTGAAGAAGAAAGATGGTACTATGAGATTATGTATCGATTATAGGCAATTGAACAAAGTGACCATTAAGAATAAATATCCTTTGCCTAGAATCGATGATCTATTTGATCAGTTGAAGGGTGCAGCTGTGTTTTCCAAAATTGATCTGAGATCAGGGTACCATCAGCTGAGAGTCAGAGCTGAAGATGTTCCAAAGACAGCTTTCCGGACCAGATATGGGCATTATGAATTTTTAGTTATGCCTTTTGGTCTGATGAATGCACCTGCAGCTTTTATGGATTTGATGAATAGGGTATTTAGGCCCTATCTGGATCAGTTTGTAGTGGTCTTCATCGATGACATTCTGGTGTATTCGCGGAATGAGGAGGAACATGATATGCATCTGCGGATTGTGTTGCAGATTTTGAGAGAGAAGCAGTTGTTTGCTAAATTGTCGAAGTGTGAGTTCTGGTTGGATCAAGTAGCTTTTCTCGGACATATTGTTTCAGCAGAAGGCATTAGAGTTGATCCAAGTAAAGTTGAAGCTATTCTGAATTGGAGTCCACCTAAGTCTGTGACAGAGATTAGAAGTTTTCTAGGTTTGGCAGGCTATTATCGGCGGTTTGTGAAAGGATTTTCTTTGATAGCTACTCCACTCACCAGATTGCTTCGTAAGGGAGTGAGGTTTTTGTGGACAGATCAGTGTCAGGCGAGCTTTGAGCAGTTGAGAGATATGTTGACTCAAGCGCCTGTTCTTACTTTACCTGTAGAAGGCAAACCATATGTGATTTACAGTGATGCTTCACATAGTGGTTTGGGATGTGTGTTGATGCAGGAAGGTAAAGTTATAGCTTATGCATCTCGACAGTTGAAACCGCATGAGCTTAACTATCCGACCCATGATTTGGAATTGGCTGCCATTGTGTTTGCATTGAAAATTTGGCGCCACTATCTGTTTGGGGAGAAATGTTTCATCTACACTGATCACAAGAGTTTAAAGTATTTGGGTGTCCAGAAAGAACTCAATCTTCGTTAGAGGAGATGGTTAGAATTGATTAAAGACTACGACTGCTTGATTGACTATCATCCAGGTAAAGCAAATGTTGTTGCTGATTCTTTGAGTCGGAAGTCTTTAGCTGGTTTAACAGTTTACTCGCTCTCGTTGCTTGTTGAGTTGAGAGCATTGCATGCCAGTTTTGTACCTTGTGATGATGGTGCATTGTTGGCACAGTTGCTTTTGAAACCAGTTTTGTTAGATCAGATCAAAGAGGCTCAGTTGATTGATATGAAGATTCAGAAGATTATTTCAGATTGCAAGAATGGGAAGACTAGAGATTTTGTTGTGAAAAGTGATGGGAGCCTATGGTTTAAAAACCGATTTTGTGTACCCGATGATGCTGATTTGAAAAGGGTCATTTTGGAAGAAGCTCATCAGTCAATGTTTGCTCGGGTAATACGAAGATGTATCATGATTTGAGACAGCATTATTGGTGGATGGGGTTGAAGAGAGACATTGCTGAGTTTGTATCGAAATGTCTCACCTGTCAGAAGGTTAAAGCAGAGCATCAAGTTCCAACCGGGTTGCTTCAACCATTGTCAGTGCCAGAATGGAAGTGGGAAAGAATAACAATGGATTTTGTGTCTGGTTTGCCATTGACATAAAAGAAGCATGATGCCATATGGGTGATTGTGGATAGATTGACTAAGACAGCTCATTTTCTTCCGGTTCAAATGGATTACTCTTTGGAGAGATTGGCTGAGCTGTATATCCATGAGATTGTGAAACTGCATGGTGTTCCAACTTCTTTAGTGTCTGATCGAGATCCCAGGTTTACTTCCAGATTTTGGAAGAGTTTGCATAGTGCTTTAGGTTCTCGACTGCACTTCAGCACTGCTTTTCATCCACAGACGGATGGACAGTCAGAGAGGGTGATACAGATTATTGAGGACATGTTGAGAAGCTGTGTCATCGATTTCTCTGGAAGTTGGGATAGGTTTTTACCTCTTGTGGAGTTTGCTTACAACAACAGTCACCAATCCAGCATTGGTATGGCACCGTTTGAAGCATTGTATGGCAGACGGTGTAGGACACCTCTTTGTTGGAATGAGCTTGGAGATAATAAGTTAGTTGGTCCTGATTTGATTCAAGAAATTGAAGAAAAAGTAAAGTTGATTCGAGGCAGGTTAAAAGCAGCTTCAGACCGACAGAAGTCTTATGCAGATCTGAAAAGGAGAGATATAGAGTTTGATGTTGGAGATAAGGTATTTCTAAAAGTGTCTCCTTGGAAGAAGATTTTGAGGTTCGGTCGGAAAGGAAAATTGAGTCCTCGTTTCATTGGGCCGTATGAAGTGTTAGAAAGAGTTGGGCCAGTGGCGTATCGACTTGCTTTGCCACCTGAGTTGGATCGTATTCATAATGTATTCCATGTTTCTATGTTGAGGAGATATAGGTCGGATCCATCTCATGTGTTGCCATTTGAATCTATTGAAGTGAGCCCAGACTTGACATTTGAAGAGGAACCAGTTGCTATCTTGGCACGTGATGTAAAAGAGTTAAGAAATAAGAATGTGCCTTTGGTAAAAGTTCTGTGGAAGAATCATGCAAGAGAGGAAGCAACTTGGGAAAGTGAGCATACCATGCGAGACCAGTATCCTCAGTTATTTCAGAGTTAATTTCAGGTAATTTCGAGGACGAAATTTCTTTCTAGAGGGGGAGAATTGTAATATCCCTAATTATGCCCTAGTAGTCTTGGTGTTAGTGTTGTTGCACTTGAATTATGTATATATGATAAGTTGATAAGAAATTGGAAGAGAATGTTTTTGTATGTGTTTTGGAGAAGAAATTTAGGGTTTAGAGACAAATGTATATGTTGTGTATATGATGATATATATAACATATAAATGGGTCAAAGGAAGAGTCAATGCAAGAAGATATTTTTGTGGAATGTGCAATTACATATAAGGGCTTATATGAGACAAAAAGTTAGTTATATGATTGAGGGCATTTTGGTAATTGCTTGGATAAGATCACTTGGTGGAGATTAAAAGCAAATTTGACTTTGTGTCTTCATCATTTCCTTCTTTCTTTCAAGAGGTGCCGGCTCTCCAAAAACCAAGAGAGAAAGAGAGGTGATCTTGAGGTTTGAAGCAATTTGAAGAAGGAAGCAAGGGTTTTGGTTAAAGATTTGTGGATTTCTTCATCTAAGGTAAGATCTTTTCTTTAAATTCTTCAATTCTTTTGAAGTGGTGTGAGAAAGGAATTAGGGTTTGTTGGTTTGATGATGAGATGAGTTGTGTTTAGTGAAATTCTTTTTCTGTTTTACAATTAGTAAAGGCTGTGACTTGTATGATTTTTAATTAATTATAGAAAAATGTTCTTGAAGTGAATTTTTGATATGTTGTGCCTCTATGAGTCTAGAATGACTGAAAAATATGTTGATTCGATTTTGGAATGGTTATGAGTTTAGAAAGATTATTTTTAGTAGAACTGTTCCAGCAGGTACCTTAACTGAGACAGCTATATTTCGGGATTTTTAATAAAATGTAGAAACATCATATCCAATTGAATTTTGGATATGTTGTTGCTTAGTGAGTCTAGTATTTGAGAAAAATAATTTGGAACCACGTTGATTGAATTTGATTTATGGAATTCACAAAGTTCAGAACTGCTGCCAGGATGCAGGGCAATTGGGGCAGTCTGGTTAGGTGAACTATTTGACCAAGATTTTGTGTTCAGTTTGATCTGAAATTTTAAAGGAATTATTTTAAGATACAAAAATAAATTCTGTAAAAAGTTTAGAATTTTTAATCAAGTAGATTATTTTATACAATTTTTCAAAATAAGGATAAAATGGAGTCTAAAACCAGAATGTATTATTCATATGAATCATATCAATTGTTCTTTGCCCTAATTGCATTGTTGAGATTGAACAATGTTATGTTATGCATTGTGAATGGTTATGTGTTTCATGAATAATATACATTGAAATTGAAATGATAATTCAAATAAGACATGATATGAGACAATGCCATTGTGATTGGCTATGATGATGATATTGAAAGAAAGAAGGCATGTTTGCCTAAATGTGATGAGAATTTGAGAATGGAAATGGTAACTATATAATAAATGAATTGTTTGTTTAATATGTTATTCAGTTTCAGAGTTCTGGATTTGGGTGGCATGCCTAAGAAATGATGAAAGGTAACAGTCTTGCCGGGTTGAGGATCTCCTCATATGTGTTGAGTTGATGGTCCAAGAGACTGGGTCTGTTACACTATGAGAATTGTGAATATAAGATATATGATTTGTAACAGTCTTGCCGGGTTGAGGATCTCCTCATATGTGTTGAGTGATGGTCCAAGAGATTGGGTCTGTTACACTATCCATGGATAGAGATACATGTATATACATTGCCTACGGGCGTGATTATTGTGACTATGAACCAAATCAGTAACTCTGAACTCTGAATATCATATTAAATACTTGTTGGGCCCATAGGTGTCAAGGTTATATGAATGTCCTAAATAATGTTATGAGTTAATGAAATGAGATGTTGGTTATTGAGTATGATTTAGTAATGTTGAATGTGGAAAGATGTTGAAATGTGGTATACTCATATGACTATGATTTGTGAAATGCATAATTATGTGTTAACTTTATATTTATGATGTTGATCTTATCAATAACATATGTGGCATTGCATTACATTTAAGCATACCATTAACATGTTTTATCTTACTAAGTCGTTGGCTTAGCGCGATAGTGTTTAATCGCGCAGGTAATAGAGTGGATAGAGTTGAACCCGAGAGTTCATCAAGACCAAGTGAGAGTAGACCTTGTTGAATCCATTTTTGGAGCTTAAAGATCAGAGCAGACTTGCCAATCATGTTTATTTCTTTATATTTTGTAAAGAAATGTTTAGTATGTAAATATGTAAATATTTTATAACTTCCGCTGTGTAATATTTAAATATAGGGGTTGTCACAAAACCTTTATTTTATGTTGCACTAGAAGTGTAAATTCTTTTTGCAGGTTGTAGTTGAGGTTACAAGGGGGATTTATTGGGAGTGTACTGAGAATGATTTTGTTTGCATTGGTTTGTGTAAAATGTTTTTAAAAATAAGAAAAAAACCGGTTTTGTCGACACTTGGGACTCAATTTTTAGGCGAAACTATGGCAAAATTTTTGTAAAAAAAAATCGGAACTAAAATTTGACTAAGTAAAATTGGTAGCAACATTAGGTTAGTGTGGCGCCTCTACTCAGCTTACACATGTAGGTCGGGAAGGGGTGTTACATTCTGCAACAATGATCTTGCATAATCAAACTTTTCCTCTGGAGTGGCTTGCAACTGCACAAATATTCTCTGAACTTTGTCTAACCATTGCTCAGCCACAACTGGATCAGTAGTACCTATAAAATCCTCTGCTCCAAACTTCCTTAGTTTATCATATTGCCTCACTGCTGCCAAAGGCTATGGGGGTGGTGGTGGTGGCTGTGGTTGCACTGGTGCTGGCCTCAAAGCCTCTATCACATGCCTAACCCAAGCTGGCGGAACCTCCTCCCCAGCTGATCTCCCTGACACCGAAGCAGGTGCCTCCTCAACACTAACAACCCTAGCTCCATCATCAGGGGCAATACTCTCGGCACTACCCTCAACCGACTGTCGTGAGTGAGAATCCATCACAACCTAACACTGCAAACACAGCAGATTATATCTTATTAAAGATCAGAGACTGCCAATCTCAAACGTATATGTTATTCAAAACCACTTTTTAAGTAAAAATAGTCTTTTTATTACATTTTACCTAGGTTGAGAATCTCAAACCTAGGCTCTGATACCAAAACAATTGTAACACCCCTTCCCGACCTACATGTGTAAGCTGAGTAGAGGCACCACACTAACCTAATGTTGCTACCAATTTTACTTAGTCAAATTTTAGTTCCGATTTTTTTTACAAAAATTTTGCCATAGTTTCGCCTAAAAATTGAGTCCCAAGTGTCGACAAAACCGGTTTTTTTCTTATTTTTAAAAACATTTTACACAAACCAATGCAAACAAAATCATTCTCAGTACACTCCCAATAAATCCCCCTTGTAACCTCAACTACAACCTGCAAAAAGAATTTACACTTCTAGTGCAACATAAAATAAAGGTTTTGTGACAACCCCTATATTTAAATATTACATAGCGGAAGTTATAAAATATTTACATATTTACATACTAAACATTTCTTTACAAAATATAAAGAAATATACATGATTGGCAAGTCTGCTCTGATCTTTAAGCTCCAAAAATGGATTCAACAAGGTCTACTCTCACTTGGTCTTGATGAACTCTCGGGTTCAACTCTATCCACTCTATTACCTGTGCGATTAAACACTATCGCGCTAAGCCAACGACTTAGTAAGATAAAACATGTTAATGGTATGCTTAAATGTAATGCAATGCCACATATGTTATTGATAAGATCAACATCATAAATATAAAGTTAACACATAATTATGCATTTCACAAATCATAGTCATATGAGTATACCACATTTCAACATCTTTCCACATTCAACATTACTCAATCATACTCAATAACCAACATCTCATTTCATTAACTCATAACATTATTTAGGACATTCATATAACCTTGACACCTATGGGCCCAACAAGTATTTAATATGATATTCAGAGTTCAGAGTTACTGATTTGGTTCATAGTCACAATAATCACGCCCGTAGGCAATGTATATACATGTATCTCTATCCATGGATAGTGTAACAGACCCAGTCTCTTGGACCATCACTCAACACATATGAGGAGATCCTCAACCCTGCAAGACTGTTACAAATCATATATCTTATATTCACAATTCTCATAGTGTAACAGACCCAGTCTCTTGGACCATCAACTCAACACATATGAGGAGATCCTCAACCCGGCAAGACTGTTACCTTTCATCATTTCTTAGGCATGCCACCCAAATCCAGAACTCTGAAACTGAATAACATATTAAACAAACAATTCATTTATTATATAGTTACCATTTCCATTCTCAAATTCTCATCACATTTAGGCAAACATGCCTTCTTTCTTTCAATATCATCATCATAGCCAATCACAATGGCATTGTCTCATATCATGTCTTATTTGAATTATCATTTCAATTTCAATGTATATTATTCATGAAACACATAACCATTCACAATGCATAACATAACATTGTTCAATCTCAACAATGCAATTAGGGCAAAGAACAATTGATATGATTCATATGAATAATACATTCTGGTTTTAGACTACATTTTATCCTTATTTTGAAAAATTGTATAAAATAATCTACTTGATTAAAAATTCTAAAATTTTTACAGAATTTAGTTTTGTATCTTACAATAATTCCTTTAAAATTTCAGATCAAACTGAACACAAAATCTTGGTCAAATAGTTCACCTAACCAGACTGCCCCAATTGCCCTGCATCCTGGCAGCAGTTCTGAACTTTGTGAATTCCATAAATCAAATTCAATCAACGTGGTTCCAAATTATTTTTCTCAAATACTAGACTCACTAAGCAACAACATATCCAAAATTCAATTGGATATGATTTTTCTACATTTTATTAAAAATCCCGAAATATAGCTGTCTCAGTTAAGGTACCTGCTGGAACAGTTCTACTAAAAATAATCTTTCTAAACTCATAACCATTCCAAAATCGAATCAACATATTTTTCAGTCATTCTAGACTCATAGAGGCACAACATATCAAAAATTCACTTCAAGAACATTTTTCTATAATTAATTAAAAATCATACAAGTCACAGCCTTTACTAATTGTAAAACAGAAAAAGAATTTCACTAAACACAACTCATCTCATCATCAAACCAACAAACCCTAATTCCTTTCTCACACCACTTCAAAAGAATTGAAGAATTTAAAGAAAAGATCTTACCTTAGATGAAGAAATCCACAAATCTTTAACCAAAACCCTTGCTTCCTTCTTCAAATTGCTTCAAACCTCAAGATCACCTCTCTTTCTCTCTTGGTTTTTTGGAGAGCCGGCACCTCTTGAAAGAAAGAAGGAAATGATGAAGACACAAAGTCAAATTTGCTTTTAATCTCCACCAAGTGATCTTATCCAAGCAATTACCAAAATGCCCTCAATCATATAACTAACTTTTTGTCTCATATAAGCCCTTATATGTAATTGCACATTCCACAAAAATATCTTTTTGCATTGACTCTTCCTTTGACCCATTTATATGTTATATATATCATCATATACACAACATATATATTTGTCTCTAAACCCTAAATTTCTTCTCCAAAACACATACAAAAACATTCTCTTCCAATTTCTTATCAACTTATCATATATACACAATTCAAGTGCAACAACACTAACACCAAGACTACTAGGGCATAATTAGGGATATTACAATTCTCCCCCTCTAGAAAGAAATTTCGTCCTCGAAATTACCTGAAATTAACTCTGAAATAACTGAGGATACTGGTCTCGCATGGTATGCTCACTTTCCCAAGTTGCTTCCTCTCTTGCATGATTCTTCCACAGAACTTTTACCAAAGGCACATTCTTATTTCTTAACTCTTTTACATCACGTGCCAAGATAGCAACTGGTTCCTCTTCAAATGTCAAGTCTGGGCTCACTTCAATAGATTCAAATGGCAACACATGAGATGGATCCGACCTATATCTCCTCAACATAGAAACATGGAATACATTATGAATACGATCCAACTCAGGTGGCAAAGCAAGTCGATACGCCACTGGCCCAACTCTTTCTAACACTTCATACGGCCCAATGAAACGAGGACTCAATTTTCCTTTCCGACCGAACCTCAAAATCTTCTTCCAAGGAGACACTTTCAGAAATACCTTATCTCCAACATCAAACTCTATATCTCTCCTTTTCAGATCTGCATAAGACTTCTGTCGGTCTGAAGCTGCTTTTAACCTGCCTCGAATCAACTTTACTTTTTCTTCAGTTTCTTGAATCAAATCAGGACCAACCAACTTATTATCTCCAAGCTCATTCCAACAAAGAGGTGTCCTTACATAATCTAAACAAAAAGGGATCCTTCCAAAAATAATATTTTAAATCGAAAAAGAATTTCTTCTTTTCTTGATAAGTTAAGTCCTTAGGAAGTTCCCTAGCAGCTAAATAATTAGCAAAATCTGCAAACCAAGGAGTTTCAAAATTTAAATTACTTACCTCACTTACCATAGCGTACCGCTGCTCATCGGGGAAATGATCATCAATGTCCCCATCTTCAAACCTCTCCAAGGTTAGATTCTCCAAGCGAGAAAGGTGATCTACTGCCAAATTTTTAGCTCCCTTCTTATCTTAAATCGTCAAGTCAAATTCCTGCAATAATAAGACCCAACGGATTAGCCTAGGCTTTGCATCAATTTTTGTAAATAAATACCTCAAAGCCGAATGGTCTATATAAACAATCACTTTTGACAAGATTAGATATGATCTAAACTTGTCAAAAGCAAAAACTATAGCAAGTAGCTCTTTCTCTGAAGTTGTGTAATTAGCTTGAGCTGTGTTCAAAGTCTTGCTTGCATAATAGATAGGCTAGAAGTATTTCTCTTTGCATTGACCCAAGACTGTTCCCACTGCAAAATCACTCGCATCACACATTAGTTCAAACGGTAAATTCCAATTGGGAGCTACCATGATTGGAGCATGGGTCAATTTCTCCTTAAGAGTTGTGAATGCTCTAAAACATTCCTTGATAAGAGTATTTTTATACTTGTTTTTAGTATGATTTCTATTTGTTTTTAGTTAATGTTTCATTTGATTTTGGTTTAAAGTTTGTTTTAGGTCAAAGTGCAGAAACTCCCTTAGATGATCAAAACAATGAAGAAAGAGCATGAATCAAGCAAGACATGGCCAAGCCAAAGCAAGCTTGGCCGTGTCCCTCAAAATTACTTCAAGGCAGTAGATGACACGCCCAAAAGACACGGCCAAGCCTCTGGCTGTGTCTCACCCAAAGAGCAAAAATCAAAGAGACCAAGAAAGGAAAGAAAATTTGGCAGAAGAAGACACTGGCAAGTGACATGCCCAAGAGACACGGCTAAGCCTCTGGCCGTGTCCCCGGCAACGGCGCCAAAAACTTGGTGCGCGTCTCTTAGTGCACAATTGCAATACCGCAAGTGCACGAGTCACCCAAGTAATAAAGTAGTTTGAGCCTGTGCCCATTGACTTTAAAATCTCCTTTTGCCAGGTGAGTTATTTCAACCACTCCGTAGGACCAGACCATCGAGATTCAACTTACTTGGAAAGAGTCGAAGCCTTGAATTATACAGTAATACCTGATCTCCCGCTTGAAACTCTTTCCATTCCTTAATGCGAGCATCGTGCCATCTCTTGGTACGTTCCTTATACATTCTCGCATTGTCATGAGCTTGCAATCTCCACTCGTCTAACTCGTTTACCTGTAATTTTCTCCTTTCACCTGCATAAGCTAGATCAAGGTTATTCTGTTTTATGGCACAATATGCATTATGCTCTATTTCAACAGGTAAATAGTAAGCTTTTCCATATAATAACCTAAATGGTGTAGTGCCCAAGGGAGTTTTGAATGCAGTCCTAAAAGCCCATAGAGCATTGTCTAATTTCTCGGACCAATCCTTTTGGGATCGCTCTACAGTTTTTTCCAAAATTCTTTTAATCTCCCTATTCGTGTTCTCAACTTGGCCACTAGTTTGGGGATGATAGGGAGTAGCAAACCTATGTGTAACTCCTAATCTTTTGAAAACTTTCGCAAGCTGAAGGTTACAAAAGTGAATACCCCTATCACTTATAATTGCTTTTGGTGTACCAAATCGAGAAAACAATTTCATCAAAAATTTCACCACAACCCTAGCATCATTGGTTGCCAAGGCTTGGGCTTCAGGCCATTTAGATACATAGTCTATAGCTACAAGAATGTATTTGTTACCAAAGGAATTGGGATAGGGTCCCATAAAGTCGATCCCCCATACATCAAAGATTTCACAAACTAAAATCCCATTTTGGGGCATCTCATCACGAGATGAAATGTTTCCAGTTCTTTGGCATTGATCACAGCAGTTTACAAATTCATAGCTATCCCTAAACAAAGTGGGCCAATAAAATCCTGATTCTAGTACCTTTTGAGCAGTCCTATTGGCTCCCATATGACCACCAGCTGGTCCAGCATGGCATTGACTAAGAATGTTCATTGTTTTGGGCCATGCCACACATCGTCGGATCATGTGATCCTTACATAATCTAAACAAAAAGGGATCCTCCCAAAAGTAATATTTTAAATCAGAAAAGAATTTCTTCTTTGCTTGATAGGTTAAGTCCTTAGGAAGTTCCCTAACAGCTAAATAGTTAGCAAAATCTGCAAACCAAGGTGTTTCAAAATTTAAGTTACTTACCTCACTTACCATGGCGTCCAGCTGCTCATCGGGGAAATGATCATCAATGTCTTCTTCTTCAAACCTCTCCAAGGTTGGATTCTCCAAGCAAGAAAGATGATTTGCTGCCAGATTTTCAGCTCCCTTCTTATCTTGAATCGTCAAATCAAATTCCTGCAACAACAAAACCCAATGGATTAGCCTAGGCTTTGCATCAATTTTTACAAATAAATACCTTAAAGTCGAATGGTCTGTATAAACAATCACTTTTGACAATATTAGGTATGATCTAAACTTGTCAAAAGCAAAAACCACAGCTAGTAGCTCTTTCTCTGTAGTTGTGTAATTTGCTTGAGCTATGCTCAAGGTCTTGCTTGCATAGTAGATAGGCTGAAAGTATTTCTCCTTTGGAAAGTTGCTGGTGCATTGCACAACCCGAATGGCATTCTTCGATATGCGAATGTCCCATATGTGCAGGTGAATGTAGTTTTCTCTTGATCTTCTGGGGCAATAGGAATTTGGAAATAGCCTGAAAGGCCATCCAAAAAGCAGTAGTACTCATGACCGGATAACCTCTCCAACATCTGATCAATGAAGGGTAAAGGAAAGTGATCCTTTCTAGTTGCATCATTCAATTTTCTGTAGTCAATGCAAACCCTCCAACCGGTAACTGTTCTTGTTGGAATCAGCTCATCATTTTTATTAGGGACCACTGTCATCCCTCCTTTCTTTAGTACTACCTGAACTGGGCTCACCCAAGAGCTATTCGAGATTGGATAGATAATCCCTGCATCAAGTAGTTTTATCACTTCAGTCTTCACTACATCTTTCATCTTTGGGTTTTGTCTCCGTTGTGGTTGCACTACTGGTTTGAATTCATCTTCCATCAGTATCTTGTGAGTGCAATAGGATGGACTGATACCCTTTATGTCTGCTATCTTCCAAGCTATCACTTGCTTATGTTTCTACAACAACTGAATAAGCTTCTCCTTCTGTTCAAAAGATAGATGGGAACTTAGAATTATTGGCAGTTTCTTTTTCTCCTCCAGAAACCCATACTCAAGGTGATCCGAAAGAGGTTTCAGTTCCAAGTTGGGTGGATCAATCACCGATGGTTTTGGCTTTTCTTCCTTTGGCATCTCAATAGTCTCATATGCCCTGCATTTGAATGATTTGCTTGCTTCAAGAAAAGCAAGCTGCTCCATTGCTTCTCGATCCTCAACATTTTTCTACAATAAACACAACTCAAGGGGATCCTTGGAAACAATGTTAGTAACACAATTTACGGTTTCATGCTCAATAACATCATTGCATGATTCCACCTCATCAAGTGAAAGTGAATGTTTCATGGCATCATGTATCCTAAAAAAAACTTTTTCATCACCCACTCTCAAAGTTAATGTGCCATCATGTACATCGATAAGGGCACGGGTTGTATTTAAAAATGGCCTACCAAGAATAAGTGAAACATCCTCATCCTCATCAATATCAGTGACAACAAAATCATTTGAGAAAATGAAATTCCCGACTTTTACCAACACATCTTCTATAATGCCACGAGGGTGGATTACTGACTTATCAGTAAGCTGGATGGTCATGAGTGTTGGTTTAGGCTTACCAATGCCTAACTCTTTAAACATTTTATAGGGCATAACACTTATGCTAGCCCCCAAATCAGCTAATGAACTTTTAACCTCAAGATTACCTATCAAACATGGAATGGTAAAACTACCTGGATCTTTTAACTGCTTAGGTAACCTTCTTTGCAAAATTGCCGAACTCTTTTTAGATAAATGCACTAAAGACACTTCCTCAAGTTTCCTTTTGTTAGAAAGGATATCTTTCAAAAATTTAGCATACTTAGGCATTTGTGACAAAGCTTCAGCAAATGGAATATTAATGTGCAATTGTTTAAAAAGTTCAAGAAACTTACCGAACTGAGCATCAATCTTGTCCTTGTTCAACCTTGCCGGATAGGGTACTCTAGGTCGGTATTCCTTCAAATTGGGGCTGATTTCTTGCGGCTGCTTATCTTTCTCAATTTCTAGTGCAGCTTTCTCTTCTGGCGTGACAATAAGATCGTCTTCTTTTTCTTGTACTTCAGCCCCTTTTTCTGCCACTTTTTCTCTTTTCTCAAACACATTGCCCTTGATCTCTTTTCCACTCCTTAGTGTAATTGCCTTGAGCTGCTCTTTAGGATTTGCCTCAGTGTTGCTAGGCAGACTTCCTTGTGGTCTCTCACTGAGCAACTTGGCAATTTGCCCCGTCTGATTCTCCAAATTATGAATGGAGGCTTGCTGATTTCTTAGGGTGGTTTTAGTTGATTGGAGCCTAGTTTCAGAAGCTGCTATAAATTTCTCCATCATGTCCTCCAAACTACTCTTTCTTGGAGGGGTTTCTTCTTGATGTTGGGGCTATTGGAATCCAGGGGGAGGTCTTGGATTATTTTGATTATTCCATGAGAATTTTGGATGATTTCTCAACCTCGGATTGTATGTGTTGCTGTAGGGGTTATTCTGCTGTTGCCTTGGCATATTTCCAACATAATCTACTTGCTCTTGCCTAGCAAACATGTTACCACTTTGGCAATCTTGACTTTGATGTCCACCCCCACACCATTCACAAGACATCACTTGCATTACTTTCCAAGAAGAAGAGCCAAGGAATCAAATTTTTTTATTCAATGCTTCCAATTGTGCTGTCAAAGCCACCACAGGATCTAATTGGTGTGAACCCATGACCTTCATCTTTCCTTGCTCCCTTGGGGCTTGCCACTGATAATTGGTGATAGTCATGTCTTCAATTAAATCCCTTGCTTGTTCAGGTGTCTTGTTGTTTATGGTACCACCAGCTGCTGCATTAATGGATTGCTTACTTACATAATTCAACCCATTGTAAAATGTTTGAATTTGAAGCCATAGTGGAAGTCCATGATGAGGACACCTTCTCAGCAAATCTTTAAATCTTTTCCAGGCATCATAAAGGGTCTCACCATCTTGCTGCAAGAAGGATGAGATATCATTCCTCAACTTAGCAGTTTTGGATGGTGGGAAGTATTTCTCTAGGAATTTCTCTGCCAACTGACCCCATGTGGTGAAAGTCCCTGGAGGAAAAGATTTCAGCCACTTATTTGGTCTATCTCTAAGGGAAAATGGGAACAACCTCATCCTAATTGCATCATCTGAGACATTATTTTTCTTGAATGTGTCACATATCTCAAGAAAATTCTCAAAATGTGCATTAGGATCTTCATCATGAAACCCATCGAATTGACAAGTCTGCTGCACCATTTGAATTACATTCGCCTTTATTTCGAAGTTGTTTGCAGTAACTATCGGCCTCTGGATACTAGATTCAGCTCCATTGAGATTAGGCTTAGCAAACTCCTGCATTGTTCTTGGTCCAGCTCCTTCCATCACTTCAAACTCTTCTTCTTCGTCTATTTCCAAATTTATTTCTGTTTCCGCGTCTTCCAAAACTGCCTCCCCTTCTTCCTTTCGCTTTCTCCTTAATGTTCTTTCTATTTTTGGGTCTAACTCAAACAATTGGGATGAGTTACCTCTGGTCATAAACAGGGAAGAATACCTAAAATGATAATCAACAAGCAAGAACCAATGTCAAAAACAAATGAAAATAAAAACTAAATAAATAGTTTTGATTATATTACTAATATTGAAACCGTTGTCCCCGACAGCGGTGCCGAAAACTTGGTGCACGCAAGTCTAATGCTATACCGCAAGTGCACGGGTCGCCCAAGTAATAAAGTAGTTAGTGAGTTATCATTTCACTAGGGACAAGGCCAAGTACTAGTGTAAAGCTTAACCGTTGTTTAGCAAATTAATAGTTGTGTGATCTAATTAAAAATAACTAATTTAATAACTGGAAGTAAGGGGAAATTAAATGTTATGCAAATAAAATTGATGATAATAATACTATCCAGATATTGAATCCCCCTAGCCTCAATGATATTTATGAACAATCAATTCAGTTAAATCATTCAATAGAGTTGAGTTGGCATTCCTCTAAATTAGACTAAAACCTCTCTCAAGTGAATTAATCCCTAATCGCTAAGTAGAGTGCCAGAATCTCTTCTCAAACACAATTAAATAGATCATGCATTAAGAACAATGAACTTTAAACCAAAGGATCTTGTAAGTCTATCTCTAGCACCCCAATCAATCCTTAACCCTTATGAGTAATCAATTCATATCACGCTTTCTCAAGTCAATAATATGAAAATTGCAACCAATCAATAAGCATGCTATTATCAATTGGAAATAAATCATTAAGCATCATAAGAATAAAACAACTCAATCAAATGATTCAACTAAATATAATTATTCAATCCATACAAATAAACTAGGGTTCATCAATATCTAGGTAGAGAAGGAATTAGTTCATGTTCAAAACCAGAAAAACAGAGCAAGATAAATGAGTAAAAGAAACCAAACAATCCATGGCGAATAATTTGTATTTCTTCACTTCAATCCTTGATTCTTGGTTTAGGGCTTGTACAAGATGTATTTCCTTCTTCAAACTCAGCTTAAAACCCTCCTCTTTGCTTCAGTTATTGGCTCCTTTCTCCCTTGTTCCAGCTCCCCTCGTTTCAAGATCCAGAATCCCCCTAAAAACTCCCTCTTCTTCTCTTTTTAATTCCCTCCAAAGTTCAAGTCATGCTTCCAACTCACTTTGTCTCCCACATTCCCTTTGTTCAATCTTTCTTTTCCTCAAATTAGGCAAGCTTTTCTTTTGTCTAATATTACTTTTGACTAATAGTCTTTGTTCCCCACTTGTCTACAGAAAAATTTGAACATTTCAAAGTTTCCCTAGGTGACACGACCAAGCTTGTTGGCCGTGTCACCTTCTGCCCTTTCTTTCCTTATTTTCTTCTAGGTGACACGACGAAGCTCCTGGCCATGTCATGTGGGTGTGTCACTTTCTCCTTCTAGCTTCATCAACTTGCTTTCTTTGTTTCCAAGGTTGACACGGCCAAGCTTGTGGCCGTGTCATGTGACATAGCCACTGGCTTGGGCGTGTCACCTAAGTGTGTTGGCTTCTGGTTCATTTCTTTCCTTTCTTAGTTCTTTGGCTTGGATGGGACACGGCCAAGCTTGTGGCCGTGTCACTTGCCAGTGTCTTCTTCTGCTGAATTTTCTTTCCTTTCTTGGTCTCTTTGATTTTTGCTCTTTGGGTGAGACACGGCCAGAGGCTTGGCCGTGTCTCTTGGTCGTGTCATCTACTGCCTTGAAGTAATTTTGAGGGACACGGCCAAGCTTGCTTTAGCTTGGCCATGTCTTGCTTGATTCATGCTCTTTCTTCATTGTTTTGATCATCCAAGGGAGTTTTTACACTTTGACCTAAAACAAACACTTAAAACAAACTTTAAACCAAAATCAAATGAAACATTAACTAAAAACACATAGAAATCATACTAAAAACAAGTATAAAAATACTCTTATCATTCCTCATCAAAGACAAAATCCACATCCTTCTCAAGGAGTCTTGTTAGTAGCGGGCTATCTTAGAAAAATCTCGTATGAACCTCCGATAAAAGCCCACATGTCCTAAAAACCTTCTGATGGCCTTTACAGATGTGGGTGGTGGTAGCTTCTCGATGGTGTCTACCTTAGCCCGATCTACCTCAATACCTTTGCTTGAAATTTTGTGTCCCAACACGATTCCCTCTTGAACCATGAAATGAAATTTTTCCCAATTAAGCACCAGGTTTGTTTCCTCACATCTAATCAAGACTCTTTCAAGATTTTCCAAACATCTTTCAAATGAGCTACCATAGACCTTGAAATCATCCATAAACACCTCCATAATATCCTCAATAAGTTCATCAAAGATTTCCACCATGCACCTTTAAAAAGTCACAAGTGCATTGCATAACTAGAATGGCATTCTTCGATATGTGAATGTCCCATAAGGGTAGGTGAATGTAGTTTTCTCTTAGTCTTTCGGGGCAATAGAAATTTAGAAATAGCCTGAAAGACCATCCAAAAATCAGTAATACTCATGCCCGGATACCTTCTCCAACATATGATCAATGAAGGGCAAAGAAAAATGGTCCTTCCTAGGTGCATCATTCAATTTTCGGTAGTTGATGCAAACCCTCCAACCGATAACTATTCTTGTTGGAATCAACTCATCATTTTCATTAGTCTTGTTGCGCTCGAATTAAGTACTACTACAAGCGTCACTCGCAAGTATACGAGGTAGTTGTAGCAAAGGTGATCGCCCCAAGGTCGTTTCCCCAAAAAGATGTGGTTCGTAATAGCTTGATTAACAAGTATTTAAATGCGGAAGTTTGTTGTTTGGAATTGTAAAAGAACAATTTAAACCTAAGATTGAGGAGTGTAAGGTTGATGTATGAAGGTTGTACAAGATCAAATCGATTCTTGGAAAGGTACCTAGGGTTATATGTCCATTCAATCAAAGCTCAATTCTCAATTATCCATTAACATAACTTTGTAAATTAATTTGCTCCTTAAGGTTAATTAGTCAATTACCAATTCATTAGTTCTCATATTCATGAAATAGCAATAACCAATTATTTTACATTTACACCCTAGAACTTATATTTCTAATTCATTCATAGGGTAGTCGATTGCATAATTCCGATACCAAATTTCACCTCTCGGTCCTTCATTCAATATCTAGAGATCAACAGGTAGCTTATATATTAACCTAGCATACAATCCAATGCAATCAACCAACAACAAGGTACATCAATGGAAATATCAAATCAAAGCATTCAATCAAATATACTACAAACCCTAGGCATGGGTATTTAGCTCAACATCATCAATTTAAAACATTCATTCAACTCAATATAAATCAAATACAAATTGTTCATTGCAATATCAATTCTCTTAATACAACAAAAACAATATTGAAATGAATTAAAAGAGAGAATAGAAAACCCCTGTGAAGATGCCAAGAGTAGGATTACTAGTCTTCCTCCTAGCTCCACTTTGATATTTGATGAAGAACTTAGGCCTTCTTCAATGGTTGATTCCCCTTTGCAATATGGGATGGAGCTTTCTCAAGTCACCAACTCTTCAATTGATTATGCCTTCGAGAGATGGAATGGAGCTTTCTCAAGTCACCAAACCTTTCAATGAAGCTTCTTCAACCTTCAAGAGCTTGTTAACCCAATTTATCCCAAAGAAGCTCCAAGATTTTATCAATGGAAGATTGAGAAGATGAAGATGGAGGATGAAGATGAAGGGACAAGGAGAGTGTCACTCTCTCTTCATCCCAAATCGTGTTTGCCCCCTCCTTCTCTTTTCTTTTCTCTCTCTTTAAAACCCTAGCAGACTCCTCTTCTCCCTTTTCTTTTTTTTTTCTCTTTCACATAAAAGAATTTATATAGATTAAGGGTGACACAGCCAAGCCAAGAGTGGCTTGGCCGTGTCTCTTGATTTTCCTTGGGACACGACCAAGCTTGCTGGCCATGTCCCTCACTGCTTCTTTCTTTCTTTCTTTCTTTTCTTTCTTTTCTTTTGGTCTCAAGGAGGTGACACGGCCACAAGCTTGGCCATGTCACATGAGTGTGTTTGCTTCTGCTTATTTTTTGCTCTTCTTTGCTTTGGTCTTTGTTTTGCTCCTTAAATGAGACACGGCCAGCGGCTTGGCCATGTCAAGCTCTGCCATTTCTTTACTTTGAGGTGACACGGCCAAGCTTCATTTGGCTTGGCCATGTCATGCTTGGTTCATGCTCTTCTTGCACTATTTTGATCTTCCAAGGGTGTTTTTGCACCTAAACCTAAAACAAACACTTTAAACAAACTTAAAACAAAAATCAATCAAAACTTTAACTAAAAACACATAAAAATCATACTAAAAACAAGTACAAAATTGATCTAAACAACTACCCCACACTTAATTCCTTGCTTGTCCCTAAGCAAGGCTAAAATCAAAACATACTAACCATATGAATTTTGTTAAGTTCTAGAGCTATAAAGATGCATCAAGACTTCCTTATTCCTAAATCCGCAATCAATATCGAATCAAACAAAATCAACACCAATGCAATTAAGTGGCTTTCCATGCATAACCAATGTTGTCACTCCCTCACCAACTCTTACAAATGTTTGATCATGGTGGTGTTTACACTCATAACAATCAATGAAAGATTATTGCCATAGGCTTGCTTATCAATCAAATCTCCACCACAAAATAACAATCAAGCATCAATCAAAAGGTCTTTATTGGGTTGTAATAGGGCTAAGATAAAGGCATGATATTTAGGAAATGTGAGCTTGATCATTAAGTTCAAGAGCACTTTAAGAATGAAGTACCCGATCATATACATAACCCAACAATCCCAAAATACCTTCCTCTCATCTACCCCTTGACATTAAAGAGTTTTTCAAGGGAACTCACTTATTAAATATTGCAATGATACATTCCAACCCTTTCAACAAGAATAACAATTATTCTTATTATTATTATATATTTTTTTTTATTTTTCTCTTTTTTATTTTTTTATTTTTTTTATTTTTTTTATTTTGCTTTGCAATCTTAAACCTACTAAATTTAACCCCACACTTAATTCAACACAACACTTGGTCATAAACGCTCTTAAAATGCTCTTGACCTAATGAAAGGGTAAGAGTTAAACAACAAGGTTCAAGCTAATGGTGTTGTGAAAAAGAAAGAAAAGGAAAAATAAAATAAGCTCAAAATTGGCTAACTAAGGTTAAAAATAGGGTTGGTCTTTTTAAGCCAAAGTGGGTTTGTAACACCCCATCTTAGCCTACGTTTATAGACCAAGATGGACTGTTATCTCATGGTGGTTGTGTCTTAATATTTTACTTAGCCAAAAAATTTTTTGCCAGAGTTTCCCCTATAATTGGTGGTCCCAAGTGTCGACAAAACTGATTTTTCTTACTCATGAAAAACATTTTGTTTCACAATTCAATACAAGCACACTCCCAATAATCCACCCTTATAACCTCAACTATAATCCTGCAAGAAGAATTCGCAGTTCTATATTCACAACCCAACTCAATTCAAAATCATAAAGTTATTATACATTACTAGATTTACATGCTACATCAAGTTATCTCTTTGTATTGTTCAAATAAGTACATGCCAGTTTCTAATACCAAAATACAAAATGAAGAGCACCTCCTAAGCTTGTTGATGACCGGCAGATCGCAGGACTCCTCTGCTTGCTACTGGCTCCTTGCTAATAATCTACGAGTTTAGTCCTTTAATTTAGGTTTCGCCCCGAAACTTACTTATTCATGCATGATTCTTACGTATAATTACACATCATCAATATAACTAATAATCATCACATATTGCCACGAATTGCTACGAATCTAGGGACATCCTGCACTGACATAATTAGCTATCTGCTTAGTTCATCAACATATAACTCGATTATCAAATCCTATCTGGCATGTACATCTACCTATTCATCATATAACTTTCTCCTTGCTTTATCTTACATGGCACACATAGTTATTTACTTACTACCTATCTTCCAAAATCGACTAAACCTGGCTCTGATACCACAAATGTAACACCCCATCTTAGCCTACGTTTATAGACCAAGATGGACTGTTATCTCATGGTGGTTGTGTCTTAATATTTTACTTAGCCAAAAAATTTTTTGCCAGAGTTTCCCCTATAATTGGTGGTCCCAAGTGTCAACAAAACTGATTTTTCTTATTCATGAAAAACATTTTGTTTCACAATTCAATGCAAGCACACTCCCAATAATCCACCCTTATAACCTCAACTACAATCCTGCAAGAAGAATTCGCACTTCTATATTCACAACCCAACTCAATTCAAAATAATAAAGTTATTATACATTACTAGATTTACATGCTACATCAAGTTATCTCTTTGTATTGTTCAAATAAGTACATGCCAGTTTCTAATACCAAAATACAAAATGAAGAGCACCTCCTAAGCTTGTTGATGACCGGCAGATCGCAGGACTCCTCTGCTTGCTACTGGCTCCTTGCTAATAATCTACGAGTTTAGAAGAAACTAAACTCGCTAAGCATTGCTTAGTGGGTACTTTAACTAATTACGGAAAATGAATAATAAAGGCATAATGCACTTTTAAAAGCAATGAATCGTATTTAAAAATAATATCATAGTAAAAACAATCCATACATGTCATATATTCGGTTATTATCATTTTATCATTTCGCTCCACAAGGTAATTATGAATACACCGATCTCGGAATGAGGCCTCGTATAGAGTTACGCGTGGTCTTGACCTCACACGACTAATTGCCATGGTCTTGGTCTCACACGATATAGAATAACTGCGTGGTCTTGGTCTCACACGACTAGTTGCCATGATCTTGACCTCACACGTTATAACCCCCATTCCAGACCGGTTTTACTCATTTACCGAGTAGAGCATATATAACATTTCATATATATACCCATTCACTTCATATATATACCACATATTCTCCATGTATATAGAATATATACTTACACAAATACCACATATACTCACATATGTATCATATATATTCACATATATACCATATACACGCATATATATACCATATGAACAAAAGTTTGTAAGAAAATAAAATTTCTTTTATGTTAAAGTACCAAACCTTGCTTTTCCTTAGTCCTTATTCTATATCACTTCCTTTCCTTCCTTGTCTCCTTGATTTCCTTATAATCTTGTTTGTCACCAAACTCTTTAAATCAAAAGCCTTAAACTTAGGAAAAATACCTCCTTCTTCCTTCTCTTATGGTTTGGACGAATTCACCATGCAAGAGGGGGCTTTTATACTTTCTTTCCTTAGCTTATTTTGATACAAATGGCAGCCAAAAGTGGTGAATAGATGTTGACTTCCAATTGGTACACCTTATAGCAAAAATGGCCACTTTTAATTGGTCCATCTGCCTTCTTCCAATTGGTACACCTTATAACAAAAATGGCCACTTTTAATTGGTCCATTTGCCTTCTTCTAATTGGTACACCTTATAACAAAACATGGCCACTTTTAATTGGTCCATTTGCCTTCTTCTAATTGGTACACCTTATAACAAAACATGGCCACTTTTAATTGGTCCATTTGCCTTCTTCTAATTGGTACACCTTATAGCAAAAATGGCCACTTTTAATTGGTCCACTTGCCTTCTTCTTTTAATAAATGCTATATGACTAATTATGATCCACTTTTGGGGTTGATGAATGCCTTAGGGCCATTTGTCCATCTCTTTTTCTTTTCTTCTTTTAATAAATGCTAAATGGCTACTTATGATTGGCCCACTTGCCGCCTTCTTTTATCTTATTTATTTGGCAAGCCCTTAGACTTCTTTTTATTCATATTTTGATCCCCTCAACTTTCTTGTGCTGTAATTTTATAGTCTAGGGTGTGAAAATATCAAAATATCCTCCAGCGATTAATCGATTGTAACTTTTAAACTGTGCGTTTTCGGAAAAAATTGAAATCCATGGTTATGACCCGATTAATCTCGAGAATATTCTTCCGAGGTCGGATATGGGCACTATTAAGAACTTCCGACACTTAATTTTTAAGTTTACATAGTTGCCCCTAACTTTTAAGAAATTTCCACTTAGGTCCTTTTGATATCCCTTCCTGACCTTGCTGTCGTTCTTTATTAATATCTTTCTACTCACAACTCCAAATTAAGCAATTCTTATTCCCACTAAAACTAGACATCCGGGGCTACATTGTGTAAAAATTTCAGGTCGATCTGAGCTATATCTGAATTTTGACGGTCCTTCGAATTCAAGCCTACTATGCTGTCCTGAGGCAGCTTGCACATTGTCTACTAAATCCATCATATCTTATTCTGTACAACTCCAAATTGAGTAATTTCAAGTTATACATCTAAGACACAAATAAAAAATTAAGTCTTCTTTGAAACTCTCTAATTCTGTCATTAACTTGGATGAAATTCGAGCTCAAGTTATAGGTCATGTTCTAAACTTCTTTGTTCTAAGCCTAAATCATATCCTCTATGTCTGTTTCTTACCAATCTGGAATTCGGGATGTTACAATTCTATCCCCCTTAATTTAGGTTTCACCCCGAAACTTACTTATTCATGCATGATTCTTACGTATAATTACACATCATCAATATAACTAATAATCATTACATATTGCCACGAATTGCCACGAATCTAGGGACATCCTGCATTGACATAATTAGCTATCTGCTTAGTTCATCAACATATAACTCGATTATCAAATCCTATCTGCCATGTACATCTACCTATTCATCATATAACTTTCTCCTTACTTTATCTTACATGGCACACATAGTTATTTACTTACTACCTATCTTCCAGAATCGACTAAACCTGGCTCTGATACCACAAATGTAACACCCCATCTTAGCCTACGTTTATAGACCAAGATGGACTGTTATCTCATGGTGGTTGTGTCTTAATATTTTACTTAGCCAAAAATTTTTTTGCCAGAGTTTCCCCTATAATTGGTGGTCCCAAGTGTCGACAAAACTGAATTTTCTTATTCATGAAAAACATTTTGTTTCACAATTCAATACAAGCACACTCCCAATAATCCACCCTTATAACCTCAACTACAATCCTGCAAGAAGAATTCGCACTTCTATATTCACAACCCAACTCAATTCAAAATCATAAAGTTATTATACATTACTAGATTTACATGCTACATCAAGTTATCTCTTTGTATTGTTCAAATAAGTACATGCCAGTTTCTAATACCAAAATACAAAATGAAGAGCACCTCCTAAGCTTGTTGATGACCGGAAGATCGCAGAACTCCTCTGCTTGCTACTGGCTCCTTGCTAATAATCTACGAGTTTAGAAGAAACTAAACTCGCTAAGCATTGCTTAGTGGGTACTTTAACTAATTACGGAAAATGAATAATAAAGGCATAATGCACTTTTAAAAGCAATGAATCGTATTTAAAAATAATATCACAGTAAAAACAATCCATACATGTCATATATTCGGTTATTATCATTTTATCATTTCGCTCCACAAGGTAATTATGAATACACCGATCTCAGAATGAGGCCTCGTATAGAGTTACGCGTGGTCTTGACCTCACACGACTAATTGCCATGGTCTTGGTCTCACACGATATAGAATAACTGCGTGGTCTTGGTCTCACACGACTAGTTGCCATGATCTTGACCTCACACGATATAACCCCCATTCCAGACCGGTTTTACTCATTTACCGAGTAGAGCATATATAACATTTCATATATATACCCATTCACTTCATATATATACCACATATTCTCCATGTATATAGAATATATACTTACACAAATACCACATATACTCACATATGTATCATATATATTCACATATATACCATATACACGCATATATATACCATATGAACAAAAGTTTGTAAGAAAATAAAATTTCTTTTATGTTAAAGTACCAAACCTTGCTTTTCCTTAGTCCTTATTCTATATCACTTCCTTTCCTTCCTTGTCTCCTTGATTTCCTTATAATCTTGTTTGTCACCAAACTCTTTAAATCAAAAGCCTTAAACTTAGGAAAAATACCTCCTTCTTCCTTCTCTTATGGTTTGGACGAATTCACCATGCAAGAGGGGGCTTTTATACTTTCTTTCCTTAGCTTATTTTGATACAAATGGCAGCCAAAAGTGGTGAATAGATGTTGACTTCCAATTGGTACACCTTATAGCAAAAATGGCCACTTTTAATTGGTCCATTTGCCTTCTTCCAATTGGTACACCTTATAACAAAAATGGCCACTTTTAATTGGTCCATTTGCCTTCTTCTAATTGGTACACCTTATAACAAAACATGGCCACTTTTAATTGGTCCATTTGCCTTCTTCTAATTGGTACACCTTATAACAAAACATGGCCACTTTTAATTGGTCCATTTGCCTTCTTCTAATTGGTACACCTTATAACAAAACATGGCCACTTTTAATTGGTCCATTTGCCTTCTTCTAATTGGTACACCTTATAGCAAAAATGGCCACTTTTAATTGGTCCACTTGCCTTCTTCTTTTAATAAATGCTATATGGCTAATTATGATCCACTTTTGGGGTGGATGAATGCCTTAGGGCCATTTGTTCATCTCTTTTTCTTTTCTTCTTTTAATAAATGCTAAATGGCTACTTATGATTGGCCCACTTGCCGCCTTCTTTTGCCTTATTTATTTGGCAAGTCCTTAGACTTCTTTTTATTCATATTTTGATCCCCTCAACTTTCTTGTGCTGTAATTTTATAGTCTAGGGTGTGAAAATATCAAAATATCCTCCAGCGATTAATCGATTGTAACTTTTAAACCGTGCGTTTTCGGAAAAAATTGAAATCCACGGTTATGACCCGATTAATCTCGAGAATATTCTTCTGAGGTCGGATATGGGCACTATTAAGAACTTCCGACACTTAATTTTTAAGTTAACATAGTTGCCCCTAACTTTTGAGAAATTTCCACTTAGGTCCTTTTGATATCCCTTCCTGACCTTGCTGTCGTTCTTTATTAATATCTTTTTACTCACAACTCCAAATTAAGTAATTCTTATTCCCACTAAAACTAGACATCCGGGGCTAGATTGTGTAAAAATTTCAGGTCGATCTGAGCTATATCTGAATTTTGATGGTCCTTCGAAGTCAAGCCTACTATGCTGTCCTGAGGCAGCTTGCACATTGTCTACTAAATCCATCATATCTTATTCTGTACAACTCCAAATTGAGTAATTTCAAGTTATACATCCAAGACACAAATAAAAAATTAAGTCTTCTTTGAATCTCTCTAATTCTATCATTAACTTGGATGAAATTCGAGCTCAAGTTATAGGTCATGTTCTAAACTTCTTTGTTCTAAGCCTAAATCATATCCTCTATGTCTGTTTCTTACCAATCTGGAATTCGGGATGTTATAGGGTTCACCTAATTGCCTTAATCATCTTGATGCCTAATTGAAATTTTTATGTAATATTAAAATGCATGTCAAAGCAAGTTCTAGCAATTCATCAATCAAATATGTTCACCCACAATAATAATGATAAGTTGATGGCTCAATTCCTCACTAGGTTAATGGCAATGCAAGGAAAAACCAACAAAATTGACAATAAGCACCAATTCTACTCAATTCTCAAATTCATGCTTCAAAAATTCAAAGGTCATCTATCAACAATTTTTATAACAATTGAACTTTCTAAAACTCATTTATTCAAGGTAAAACATTATTAAACTTAAAAAGTAAAAACACAAAATGCATGACCCCACACTTAAAGATTCACATTGTCCTCAATGTGAGCATGCATAAACTAAAAGAGAGTTTAGATGATACCTGATTTTCATCGTTCCCATATACGATGTGTAGGGCTCCTTCCACCCATAATGTAATTGGAGCCCATGTATGAGAGGATGAACAACATGCAACTTTGAAATGTGCCCAATGTATTGAAAAGCCTAGGTAGCATCCTTGGAAGAGCAATTGTCCAAAAAGAACATGTGAGGGTTGTCTTAACTTGATCCTCTAACGCTATAGGGACGCGGTAAGAACCTTTTTCAGTTTGCAACATGGTTATATATGGTTTTTGCTCGTGATGATAATTTGTTGCATACTGTACTCCCCAACCAAAACGTCTTTCAAAATTCTTGGGGTCTTGTTAAGTTCAACCAAGTTTGGTTGAACCACTTCTTAATTCTCTTTAGCAATTTGAATCTCCCCCTCAATAATCTTATTATTTAATAGTAAATTGCTCTCCTCAATTTCTAAATTGGAAAAATTAGGCTCTACTCCTAAGGTCATGGCTACCTCAAGCTTATCTTCACTATCTTCTCTATAAGGCATGTCATAAAGATTAGAAAGTTGCATACCTTGTTTCTCTTCATTCGGCCTGCTTGGGAATGGGATTGGTGGCATACAAGGATTTGGAGGTTCATGCAATTTTGTGAAAGTTGATGCTTCCAAATTCTCCTCCTCCTTTGATTGAATTAACTCCTCTATGTATGGTTGTATTTCCTCACCATCTTTTTCCTGATTAGTTCCTGCATAAAAGGAATCACAAAAACTGTTATATATCGCCTGTTCACTCCTCAAATTTGTGATTAACTTGACGTGCTCCAGTAGGCTAGGAAATTCCTCTTTTTGGTGTGCTTGGAGTTGATGTACCAATTGCCTAACTTGAGCTTCCACCCTCTTCAATGATTCCTCCAAAGAATCTAACCTCTCATTGCTCCTTTCCTGATTTTGTGTGCTAATTTGAAGGTAAGCATTTAAATCATCTTCCACTGTGGATTTCTTGCATTGATCTTGATTTTGTGCACTATTTTGAATGAAGGCATTCAAACTATCTTCCAAAGTGGGTTCCTTAAGTCGATCTTGATTTTGTACGCTAGTTTGAATGAAGGCATTCAATCTATCCTCCAATGTGGGTTTCTTAAGGTGATCTTGATTTTGTGCGCTAGTTTGAATGAAGGAATTCAAACTATCCTCCAATGTGGGTTTCTTAAGGTGATCTTGATTTTGTGTGCTAGTTTGAATGAAGGAATTCAAACTATCCTCTAATGTGGGTTTCTTAAGGTGAACTTGATTTGAATATTGTTCTTGAGAGTAAGGATTTCTTTGGTAAGGTTGAAAAAAATTTTGAGGTGGAATTTGCTATTGATTTTCCCAAGAAAAATTTGGGTGGCTTCCCAGCTTGGATTATAAGGTCTGGGATATGGGTCATTTCCACCCATTTGCTGGAAACTTTCATAGGCATATTCTTCCTCTTGCCTCTCTTGGTATTGTCCATAACCAAATGAACACATGTTTGCGCTATGTCCTGCAATGCCACATGCTGAACATACTTCACTAGTAGGCATAGGTGTTCTTCCTCTTGCATTTAGCATCTTAAGTTGGTTTGTTAATTCTGCTAATTGCCATGCCATGTCAGAGTTAGGGTTATCATCATAAACCCCTACGTACCTTGAAAACTTCATATTTACAAAAGGCACTTAGCAACTTAAAGAAAACAAATAAATAATTAAATTGAAACAAAATCAAACAAAACAAACAAACAATTCAAAGAAAACAAATAAATAATTAAATTGAAACAAAATCAAACAAAACAAACAAACAATTCAAAGAAAACAAACAATCAATTAAATTGTAAAGAAAAATCAAATTATCACTACTTAAACAGCCTTCCTCAGCAACGGCGCCAAAAACTTATTGTGCTCGAATTAAGTACTACTACAAGCGTCACTCGCAAGTATACAAGGTAGTTGTAGCAAAGGTGATCGCCCCAAGGTCATTTCCCCAAGAAGGTGTGGTTCATAATAGCTTGATTGACAAGTATTTAAATGCGGAAGTTTGTTGTTTGGAATTGTAAAAGAACAATTTAAACCTAAGATTAAGGAGTGTAGGGTTGATGTATGAAGGTTGTACAAGATCACATCGATTCTTAGGAAGGTGCCTAGGGTTATAGGTCCATTCAATCAAAGCTCAATTCTCAATTATCCATTAACATAACCTTGTAAATTAATTTGTTCCTTAAGGTTAATTAGTCAATTACCAATTCATTAGTTCTCATATACATGAAATAGCAATAACCAATTATTTTACATTTGCAAATTAATGAAACCCTAGAACTTATATTTCTAATTCATTCATAGGGTAGTCGATTGCATAATTCCGATATCAAATTTCACCTCTCGGCCCTTCATTCAATATCTAGAGATCAATAGGTAGCTAATCTATTAACCTAGCATACAATCCAATGCAATCAACCAACAACAAGGTACATCAATGGAAATATCAAATCAAAGCATTCAATCAAATATACTACAAACCCTAGGCATGGGTATTTAGCTCAACATCATCAATTTAAAACATTCATTCAACTCAATATAAATCAAATACAAATTGTTCATTGCAATATCAATTCTCTTAATACAACAAAAACAATATTGAAATGAATTAAAAGAGAGAATAGAAAAACCCCTTGTGAAGATGCCAAGAGTAGGATTACTAGTCTTCCTCCTAGCTCCACTTTGATATTTGATGAAGAACTCAAGCCCTCTTCAATGGTTGATTCCCCTTTGCAATATGGGATGGAGCTTTCTCAAGTCACCAAACCATTCAGTGAAGCTTCTTCAACCTTCAAGAGCTTATTAACCCAATTTATCCCAAAGAACCTCAAAGATCTTATCAATGGAAGATTGAGAAGATAAAGATGGAGGATGAAGATGAAGGGACAAGGAGAGTGTCACTCTCTCCTCATCCCAAATCATGATTGCCCCCTCCTTCTCTTTTCTTTTCTCTCTCTCTAAAACCCTAGCCGACTCCTCTTCTCCCTTTTGTTTTTTTTTCTCTTTCATGCAAAAGAATTTATATAGATTAAGGGTGACACAACCAAGCCAAGAGTGGCTTGGCCGTGTCTCTTGACTTTCCTTGGGACACGGCCAAGCTTGCTGGCTGTGTCCCTCACTGCTTCTTTCTTTCTTTCTTTCTTTTCTTTCTTTTCTTTTGGTCTCAAGGAGGTGACACGGCCAAGCCAAGAGTGGCTTGGCCATGTCACATGAGTGTGTTTGCTTCTGCTTCTTTTTTGCTCTTCTTTGCTTTGATCTTTGTTTTGCTCCTTAAATGAGACACAGCCAGTGGCTTGGCCGTGTCTCTTGGCAGTGTCAAGCTCTGCCATTTCTTTACTTTGAGGTGACACGGCCAAGCTTCATTTGGCTTGGCCATGTCATGCTTGGTTCATGCTCTTCTTGCACTGTTTTGATCTTCCAAGGGTGTTTTTGCACCTAAACCTAAAACAAACACTTTAAACAAACTTAAAACAAAAATCAATCAAAACATTAACTAAAAACACATAAAATCATACTAAAAACAAGTACAAAAATGATCTAAACAGGGACCACCATCATCCCTCCTTTCTTTGGTACTACCTGAACTGGGCTCACCCAAGAGCTATCCAAGATCGGATATATAATCCCTGCATCAAGTAGTTTTATCACTTCAGCCTTCACTACATCTTTCATCTTTGGGTTTAGTCTCCATTGTGTTGCACTACTGGCTTGAATTCATCCTCCATCAGTATCTTGTGAGTGCAATAGGATGGACTGATACCCTTGATGTCTGCTAGTTGGCAAGATCCTCACCTTTGAATTGCATCCGAGAAACAAGATGATAAGGTTGAGAAGGACAAGAAGAAAGCCATAGCTCTCAAAGACACCAAAGAAATTGAGAGCTCAAGTGAAGAAGATAGTGATGATGAAGAAGAAACGACCATGCTATCTAGGAGAGTAAGTGAATGGAAAAGAAAGAGGAGATTGAAAGCAAAAGGTAATCCCTCCAAATTCTCTTTCAAAGATAAGGAGAAGAAAAATGAAGAAAAATGTTATGAATGTGGCAAGCCCAGTCACACCAAAATAGATTGCTTCAAAATTAAGAACAAAATGGAATGTGATAAGGAGAAAAAGAAATATCTCAAAGCCACATAGGATGATGGCTCTTCAAGCGAAGAAGAAGAGGAGGTGTTGACCCTTAAATTTGGATCAGTTTAAATTTAAAAAGCTTTTCTTGGTCCATTATAAATTTAAAGTTTTTAAACCTGATTTTAAAAATTAGAATTCAATTGGTCTAATTTTATATTAAAATTACAAAAAAAAGTCAGTGCTGAAAAATTAATTATTTTGGGTCGGTTTGAGTCAAGATGAAGCAACCATTAAACACAAAATACTATCTAATCTATAAAATAAGGTAGTGACTACTGTCTTGGATTTTGTTCAGCCAGAGTTCTGAGATTGATGCAAGAAAAGTTTGGATCAACACGTAATTTTAGTAGAACCAACAACCAAGGTACGTTCTCTAAGTTTAATCCACTTAAATTCAATACATGATGTTTTGATGATGACTTTCAAAACTGATTATATTTATCCTTTTGTCAAAATAATTCTAGTAGTTTATATTTATTGATTTCAATTCATATGTACTTATTAAAACATATCCAGTAGCTTGTGTTGATTGATTTTAAACTCACAGTAGGTTACATATTTAATTCTTTCTTCGTTCAGTAGCTCATTTAGTCATCTTTTATTTATTTTAGATTCATAATGACTTAAGATTTAACTTGAAACTTTTATTTACATGCTAGTTTATATGTTTTGAAAAACCCTAATTCCCTAAATTCCAATCTAAAAACCCTAATTTCCCATTTTCTTAACCTAAAACCTAAGAACCCTAATCCTATTTTTAAATAACCCTAAACCCTAATTATTTTTTCCTAAACCCTAATTCATAAAACCCTTGTTTGTATATCTATTGTTTAACATGATATTTAAATGCAGACTTGATTATCAATGCATGGATGATTTATTTTATTTGATTTATAATGAATGGTTTACTTTTATGATGAATTGTTGAATATCTTTTATTGGTTTATTTTAGCTTCAATGATGTAAGAGGTATGTTTCCACTTTGTGGGTACCTCATTAGTTAAGCTTAATATAATCTAATTTGTTTTGAGTTTTCGATTATTTTAAAGGCATGTTTCCATCCTTGGATGGGTGCCTATTTTGATTGTTTAATTTTAATAAAAGTGATGGATGATTATTTGTTTTGACAATCGCATGTAATATGGATGATTTTATAATATTTAAGAATTTAATAATATTTAGACCTGAAAAGGAAGCCGGTTGCAGTGAACCAAGTATTAAAAGGAAGCCGGTTGCAGTGAACCAAGTATTAAAAGGTCTCTAATATCAAAGCCATAAAAAGCATGACTCCAATAAGGTTCCTGCATTGATCTAGTGTTCAACACAACTGATGAAAAATCTTCTGGTACTCTCCTCTAGTTTGGGCTGAGAAACTAGTTCTACACTCTTTCACCAAGATACCAGTCATAAGAGATTGGGCCAGCAATGCGTGAGCAGGGATTTTTGCCCCCACTCCCATGTGGAATGGTTCTTGCGACTTTGGCACTATTAGGCTCAGGGCCTTAGAGAACACGAGCCTAAACCTAGAGAAAATAGAGTCACCACCCGGATGGGCTTGGAAAAAAGAAAGGGGTAGATGACTCGATTCCTAAGGAATTCCCAACCCCCTATTGGGTTCGAAAAGTTGGATATGCGTGGGGAAAGTGAGAATAACCAAGCACACCCACAATGTCCGATTCACTGGAACCGGCCTCCTTTTCAGGTTTATATTTTATTAAATTCTTAAATTATTATAGCATCATCCATATTACACACATATTAAAGTGAATAAATATTTATTGTATTAAAATCAAAGAAGGTCCAAATAAAATAATAAATGGGCACCCAACCAATATGAAAACATGCCCTTACAATGTCCAATACCCAAAATAAAATAGGACACCTACATTTTAGTGAAAAACATGCCCTTTCCATTAGTTCCAAAATCTAAAATAAATTAAATTACATTGAACCTAACTAATCAGGTACCCACAATGTGGAAACATACCTCTTAAATCTTGGAAAATAAAATAATTAACAAAAGAAATCTAACTATTCATCATAAATCAAAATAAAATAAGTCATACATCAAAATATGCAATAATTGAGCATATATTAATAATCGAGCCTATATTCAAATATCATGTTAAATAATAAATGTACAAACTAGGGTTTTAACATATGAATTAGGGTTTCTTAAGGTTTAGATTCCTAAATTAGAGTTTAGGGTTTATATCATGTAATTAGGGTTTCTTACATGCAATTTAGGTTTGAAACATACAAACTAGGGTTTTGAAGAAACATACAATCAAGTTTTAGGGTTTACAAAATAAAGTTAGGATTTTGATTTCACAACTAGGTTTTTAGATTATTTTTGGGAATTAATTAAAAAATACCAAAACATATATAAAAATACTAAACCTAACTACTGGATGAATTAATAATCAACATTCAATATTTAAAAGAAAGAACATGGCCACCAATATTCAATATAAAAGAAAAGCATGATTATTGGATATTCTTGGAAGTGCAAGAAGGAAACAAAACAAACAAAAACAAAGGAATTACTGAAATTTTTTTAAAAAAAGTTAAATAAAGGATTGCAAACCTCCATTGTTGGTTACACCGATACAATCTTTGTATTTGTCCCATGACTAAATCTCAGTTGAATGGAATGAAGATAGTTGTTCACTGCCTTCTTAGTTTGATGGTTTGATATTCTGATTTCCTGCTTACTGAACTGTTGAAGTTTAATGCCTGTTATTTTTCTTTTTGTGTTCTTGTTGATGTTTCTATATATTTCTTACTCTGGGTTATTGCCCTCTTTCTCCCCCTTTTATCAGTTGCTCCACCCTATATTTATAAGAAAGGATTTAGGTCAACTTCATAAACCAATCTTCATTTCCTAATTAAGCATGGTTTTAAAACCATTTGAATTTTCTTAATTAAGCATGGTCTTAAAATAATTTGAATTTTAGATGAAGCACGGTTGTAAAATAATTTGAATTTCAGATAAACCGTGACCATGTTGAACTAAAACCAACTGAATTAGAGATGGAATGGGGTTCATATTGAACTGGCCATGCCTTAGTTCAATATGGGCATGTCCATATCAAACTGGGGATGTCCTAATTCGATATGGATGTCCATATTGAACTGGGCATCCTCCAACTCGATATGGACATGTCCACATCAACTAGGCAAGTCCCAGTTTGATATGGACCTTGTCCATGCTGAACTGGGAAAGTCCCAGTTAGATATGGACCTTGTCCATATTGAACTAGGACTTCCCAGTTTGATATGGATGCCCATAGCAAACTAGGTTTGTCCTATATTGAAATTGACCATCCATATCTAACTGGATAGGCCCAATTCGGCATGCACAGTCCAATATCAAACCAAAATGATTTTCATACTATTTTTAGGTTTTAAAACTTGCTTTCTTACCATTTTAAAGTTTTAGAAACTAAACTGGACTCATTTAAGCCTTTATAAAAATTGGACCAATCAAGATAAAAGCTTAAAATAGATTTAAGCTATTAAGAATGGACCGATAAGTACTTAGACCATCTTTAATTAGGATCAAACCAGCTTAGGGTCAAAATCAAGGGTCTACAGTTTGCCCCCTACTTGAATGATCTTGGATTTATTCAGAGAGTGAAAAGCAACATGAGTTTAAGCTAATTTTGGACACGGATGGTTCTGGGCCCGAGATTGGAGTTGGTTTGGGTTCTGGACCCAGATTGAGTTCTAGACTCGAAAATAATATGGGTTCTGAACCCGGATTAGTTTGGGTATTGGACCTAGATTGAGTTCTGGACTCGAAAATAATTTAGATTATGGACCTGAATTGGTTTGGGTTTTGGACCCAGATTGCATTATGGACTAAAATAATTTGGGTTCTAGACCCGGATTGGTTTGGGTTTTGGATCTGAGGTGAGTCTTAGACTAAAAAATGATTTGGATTCTGGACCCGAATTGGTTTGGGTTTTGGACCCGAGGTTTGTTAGGTTTTGTAATCAAAACTAGATTGGTTGGGTTCTGGACCTGAAACTAGATTGGTTGGATTCTGGACCCGAGGTTAGTTGGGTTCTGGACTTGAAACACTTGCAAAAATTAATTGTAGTTAGTAAAGCATTTTGCAAAAAATTTAGTTATATTTTACCATATATAGGTACCTATATACTCTTACCCCTTGTGTGAAAAAAATATTTAATGAGTACAAAAAATACTTTTTAGGCACGCAAAAAATTATATACCCATAATAAATATTTATTTACTGTGTGCACGTGTTTTGTCAAAAAATTATTGAAAAAGTAAATTGCAAAATTATTGAAACAAATAAGACACGGGACATGAATAATGTATTGTCCATTTTCTTTGACCAAACACTTGATCATGCTTTAACTTTTAACCTTTTTTTAATTAAAGAAAACTGCATACTTATCCTTTAGATTCAATCTCTATAAATTGAATGCTTCATTCATTTCAACCATACCTTTGCCAAATCTCATTAATTCAAGCTACTCATTTTATTTTCAAAAATTTTGCAAGCTTTTTTTTAAAAAGAGAAAGGAGATGGCAGTAAATCAACATGCGTCTAGAACTAGACCATGTATGGATTCTAAATTATGTTCTTACAATAAATATAGCGGGTTGGAGTAGATTCCAATTCTAGTAGGGTTGCACCTCCACCGAAGTTCACAAGAGAAAACACATATTTATTATTGTCCACAAAAAAAAATATTTTATGACTTTTATGATATTTTTTAGGTCAATTATGAAATACCAAAAATCAATTGCGGGCCTAATCTATACTAAGAATCATTAATCATGGGCTCATTTTTGGCATGAATCATTAGTTAATTTTTCAAATGGGAATCTATTTATGATAAATTTCTTAATTTAGTTTTAATCCAATATAGCATAAAAGTTGTTTTAGTTGAGATTCAAGGGATTAAAGCCTAATTAATGAAAATTATCATGGATCAACTTATAAGTTTAAAAATATAACCATTGGTTAAATCATTCGAGAGAATTTTTTGATAACAAATATCCCATGTTGGTATTTTGTTGACCATACACCTAGGAAAAGAGACTCATCATTCGTGTGTGAAAGTTATAAGGTTGGAAGGAACGTCCTAATTATCTTTATTTGTTTGTTGTGAATACATGCATGCATGCATTGTATTACATGTCATTGATGCTTTCTGGCTCACAGACTTGAAGTACAATAGTTCAAGAACTGTGAGAAGGGATTTTTGCCCCCGCTCCTATATGGAATAGTTTTTGTGACTTAAACACTGTTAGGCACAGAGCCTTAGAGAATACGGGCCTAAACTAGGATAAAATGGAGTCGCCACCCGGATGGGCCAAAAAAAAGAAAGGGGTGGATGACTCAATTCCTAAGGAATCCCTAACCCCCTAATGGGTTCGAAAAGTTGGGTACGTATGGGGAAGGTGAGAATAACCCAAAACCCTCATAATGCCCGGTTCATTAGAATCGGCCTCCATTTCAGGTCTAAACATTATTAAATTCTTAAATAATATAAAATCATCCATACTAAATGTAATCATTAAATAAATATTCATTGTATTAAAATCACAACAATTCCAATACAAAATAATAAATAGGCACCCGTCCATAGATGGAAATATGCCTTTACAAATGTCCAATGTTCAAAAAGAAGAGAAGATAAACAAAATGGGACACCCACCATAGATGGAAACATATCCCTTACAATAGTCCTAAAATCCTTTAAAAGATAAATTAAATTATATAATAAAAATCGAGGCACCCACAAAGTGAAAACATACATCTTACATTCTTGAATATTAAAATAATTAACGAAATAAATCAAATTATTAAATCATTCACCATGAGCAAAATAAAAATAGATAATTCATAAAAATAAAACATTAATAAATCATTCATTACGACATAAAACAATCATATCCAAATTTTAATCTTAAATAAAGCAACAAATATACAAATTTAGGATTTACATCTTAAACTAAGACTTGTAGGATTTAAATCAAGGTTTTAGGTTTCATGAAACAAAATTAGAGTTTTTAAGGTAAAAACATGATTTTAGGGTTTTAAGATGACAATTAGAGTTTCGGTGATCAAACTTGGGTTTTTAGGGTTAAAATATAATTTTATGATTTTATGGATTAGCATTAAGGTTTTGGTTTAGAATTTGGGTTTTGAGTATTGAAAACTAGGGTTTTGAAACTATAATCTAAGATATTGGTTTTTCAAATAAGTTAATAGGGTTTTAGGTAATTAAATTGGAGATTTAAATTAAATCCTAAGCTACTGGATATTTGAAATAACTGAATTATTGGTTAACTAAGTTATTGGACGAAACAATGTTGAATGAATTAAACTATAGTGACTTTGAAACCAATGAAAACAAGTTATTGGACATGAATATATGTGTAATCAATGTTGTTTCAAATAAAAAAAGTTACTGGATATGAATATATATATATAATCAATGTTGTTTCAAAGAAAACAAGTTACCGGACATGAATATGTTTAATCATTGTTTAAAATCATGACCAAAGAAACTTGTGTTGATGTTAAATGGATTAAGTGTAGGGAGCGTACCTCTGTTTGTTGGATCCACCAAAGTAAAAGAGATCACATATCCGACTGCCTAAATCTATTTAATCATTGGCTGCAGGTTAAGTGCAATCGAGGACAATTCTTCTTTCTGCCTCTTATTTGATTTGTATGTTTTAATTGTTGCTTTGTTTCTATGTTAATTCTAAAGTTGCTCCCTCTGTGTTTATTGAGATGTTGCTAATCCTTCTCCCTTGTTCTCCTCCTGTATTTATAGCAAATACCTTAGGTTAAAACCTTATGACCGACACTTTAACTTCTTATTCAAGCCTGGCTTGTTCTGAAGCATATTGAATTAAATCCTCTCAAATTCGAGGGAAGCTGTGACCATATCAGATTAAAACAAGTTAATCTAGAACAAAGTCCATATCAAATAAGACTTCTCCATAATGAATTAGAATTAACCTAATTCAATACCAAAACCTTTTAGGATACCAAAACAAGCCGAATTTGATGTGCCATATCAAATTGGATGTCCAATTCGATATGGCCAAACTTCATAACGAATTTAATCAAGTTAAATTTGATATGAGCCTCTTAAATTTGATATGAGGTGACTCATATCAAATATAAGTTGAATAAATTTTTTATGAGCCATGCTCATAACGAAATAGACATAAAAAGTGGCCAATTATCTTTATTTTGTGTCGGTTTAGCTTTAGAATCAAACCAAAATTTGTTTTAGCTTTTTAATTGGGTCCAGACTTGATTTGCGCCTCCAAAATTGAATTAATTCAACTTGGGGATTTAATATTGAAACCAAACTTGATTCAACATTTTTATTTAGAACAAAATATATACTGAGCCAAAATTAAGGGTCTACAGTTTGCCCCCTGATTGAACAATCTTGAATTTTTTTAGAGAGTGAAAAGCAACATAACTTTGAGCTAATTTTGGATAAGGTTAGGTTTTAGGCCTGAGATTGGATTAGATTTTTTGCTCGAGATATGATTTGATTTGGGTCCTGGACTTGAGATTGGATTGGGTTCTGGACCCGAGATATGATCAGTTAGGTTTTGGACCTAAGGCTGGATTAGGTTCTGGACCCAAAACTAGTTTGGGTTTTGTCCTAAGGTTGGATCAAGTTTTGGACCTGAGGTATGATTTGATTTGGGTACTTGGACCCAAGACTAAATTTGATTTGGGTACTTGGACCCGAGACTGGATTTGAGCTCTTCTAGCTTGATCATCCCTTTGTCGTTTTTGAATTCTGGCTTTCTTCTAGTCAACTGGTTTCAACACTTCTAGCTAACTAACCTTCTATTAGTTTAAGAGTTCTGGCTGTCTTCTAGCCAATCAATTTCATCTCTTCTAGCTGAATAACCTTTTGTCATTTTAGAGTTCTAGCTTTCTTCTAGCCAGTTATTCCATTCTTTAATGGATTGCAGGTCTTCACCCTTCAAAATGAATCTTCATCCTTGGACATTGAGTCTTCACCCTTCAAAATGGATCTTCATCCTTGGACATTGAGTCTTCACCCTTCAAAATGGATCTTCATCCTTGGACATCAGGTCTTCACCCTTTAAAATGGATCTTCATCCTTTGGCATCAGGTCTTCACCCTTCAAAATGGATCTTCATCCTTGGACATTGAACATTGGCTCTTCATCCTTCATAATGGATCTTCATCCTTGGACATTGGGTCTTCACCCTTCAAAATGGATCTACATCCTTGGACATCGGGTCTTCACCCTTCAAAATGGATCTTCATCCTTGGACATTGGGTCTTCACCCTTTAAAATGGATCTTCATCCTTGGATATTGGTCCTATATTGGCTTAAGCTCTTCTAGCTAGATTGATCTCTTATCTTTTGCGTCTTCATTCTTTTAGGGTTCTTACTTTCTTCTTGTTTTGTTCTTTTTGTTCTTCCTTTTGCAAAAAAATTAGCTATATTTTAGTTGGCCCTTATATCCTCTCTTTGTCCCCTGCATGGAAAAATATTAAAGTGAATCTAAAAATATTTTGTACACACATAAACTCAAAATTTGAAAGGATAAACTTTGCCAACTTTGAAGGCTCAAACTAATGATTTTGTTCCCATATAAGCTTTTATTGATGTTTGCATTTTGGCTAGATGCTTTCACAAGCATGCATCTCCATTTTTATATAGCGACTGGATCTTCCTCAAGTAATGGGTTCATACCCCTGATTCCATATTTGCTTCATATTTGCTTCGTAGAGTATCTGTTGTTCACTTTGACAAAGGATAGGCAATACAAGACAACAAAATGCATTATGATATGCTTATGTATGCATGAATAATACTTATAATGGTTCTATTAACTAACAGACTAAGGTGATTGGCTGAAGTGCTCCCACTGATTTATTCCAGATGCTCGTTTAGATCTTGTATTAGAACATTAGAAGACTTTACATCTATGGCTTTTATCTTCCAAGATGAAATCATGAGTAGTTGAGCCCCCAGCAGGGTAGAGATATGAAAGACATCCATTTGGGTGGCAACTTCTCCATGATATGACCTTGCAAGTGATCCTTTCATTAGCCCTCTTTTGCCCATTATGTCCTTTAAGATTTGTCAATGTTGTTTACTTCCCTTAAATTGAAGACTTTGTATGACAAAAACATTTTTTTTTGCTTCAAAAATCATATTTTGGCTTTGTTCAATCAGTGTCTTCGCACCTCAGGACTCGACTTTCCAAATTAACATATCTATAACATGAAAATCCTCATTACCATACTAAACTTGGGAATCATTTCCATTTAAGCAAGAACTGTTGCACTTCAGATAGGCACTTACACATTACTTGGCCAAAGGTCTCATTAAGTTTAAATATTGTCTATCTCATATGCATGTTTATCCAACCCTTACCTACTAAGAGAGATCAACAGGTCTTTAATAGGCTTGAAATGGGGTCTATAAGGGACATGGGTTGATTGAAGGCTATTTTTAGATTGGAGCTGATGTGACGCTGCTGACAAAACTTCACACTACAATCTACTTGTTGGAGCTGTATATTGTTAGAGGTTCCATTTTCACCTCCTGCGCATCATTTTCCTCTAATTTCATGAAAATACAAAGCTTGAATGTCCTTCCATCTTCTTGACAAAAATCTGGATCCAATCAGTACTATCTTGATCTTTAGACCACCCTTTTCTTCCTCTTTCTTTCTGTCCTTTTCTTTTTTGGAGTATCAAGTCTAAGTCATTTAAGATTGCGGACCTGAAGCTATGAAAGATGATCTTTCTCTTTTTTTTCCTTTTCTTCTTCTTTTTTCTTTTTCTTTTTTTTTCTTTTTCTATTTTTTTTGTTTTTCTTTCTTTTTCTATTTTCTATTTTTGGTTTTCTTTCTTTTTTTTCTATTTTCTTTTTTTTAGGTCCTAGCTCGAAAAGAGTTGTCTTGTTTGTACTAATTTATCTTTCTGATAATTGATGAGTGGAGTGGCATAAGTCTACCTTAGTCCTAACTTTACCTCAATAAGTCTATGATATTAGTTCTAATTTAGGTGTCCTTCAACTATCTCTACAGTCTTGACTATATATCCTTCTCTTTGATCCTCTTTCTCTTTTGTTCCTTAGTGATCATCAGACTTGCCATTAGTATCACAATAGCTCAGGGTAGGTCGTTAAGGTTTATAAGCCAATGAAAAGCAAGCTAAAATTATATGAAGGCTCAAAGGGACAAACTAGGGATTGATGTTAATAGGGCGGATACTAGTTCTTGGCTTATCAAATAATGCCTAGATCATCTCTTCCTTAAATAAGTATAGTTCAATTTTGCCTCAAAAGTTCATCAAAGCATGTTCTAAGACTGACTAGGACCTAGACAAGTAAGCATACATAGCTCAATGCAACAGAAAAATTCCCTCACCTAGTAAAGTCATTCCAATTATAATGCATAGATATACTAATTCATAAATATCAAGCTAGACCTATCATTGGTTGAACACTATAATATCAAAAACCAATAAAATTATAAATTCCATAGATGCAATTTATTCAAACAAACTGAATTTGAAAAACATAATTGTTCTAGAAAATACCAAATAAAGAAAATGAAACAAAAACCAAACATGCTAAGAGAAGTTTGTTGAGTTGGAGTAGAGGATGCTTAATTTATTTGGACATATCAAGGACAATGGTCATCACCTCCTCATCTGTAGTTCCTTCATCTGTGTCTTGAAAAGTTGATAAGAGAAAACTTTCCCTCAATCCTCCCTCTATCATGAAGGTTACTGCCGGCAACACTCTTCCAAATTTAGGCAAAGGATTATTCTTGGTGTTAGGTTTTGTGAGATCGGGCAGCTTACCACTGTCAATCAAATCTTAGATCCCATGCTTCAATAAAGTACATCTATCTATCTCATATCCTTATGTCTGATGAAATTGAAAAAAAGCTTTGGTATCAAAGTTTGGTGGTAAAGGATTTGGCAAGGGTCGAGGAGCCAATGATTATAACAACCCTTTCTTTTCCAACTTGTTAAAAACCCAAGACAGAGGTTTTCCTAACTCTGAAAACTATCTTCTATTTACTTGACCAGTTGCATTGACATCTACTACAATGTGCACTCTAGCCACTAGAGTGATAATTCCCCCTCTCATTCTTTCTTCTAGAAAAATGGCTCTTCTCTCTTTCCCATTCTTCTATTTGTAAACCAGCTTGGAAAAGATATTTGAAATCCCTTATAAGGGTGTGAGATAGCCTCTCACAGAGGTTGGGTAAGATGCCTCTGACTATCATCCTGATCTGGTAAGACTCATCAATCCTTCTTTTGAGAAGTGAAGACTTATTTCTCCATCTCTTCACATAATCAACAAAACTTTCATTTTTGTTTTTGCCAGATAATCTCCACCTCTATCAAGGTAACTTCCAGCTTGACATTATACCCATACTGCTGAATGAAGGCTTTGTACAACATATCCCAATCTGTTTAGGTACTTTCCTCTAAGGTGTTGAATTAGTTTTGCAGAACTGGATCCAATGAGATAATGAAATACCTTAGAGATTGAGCCTTGGTAGCTCTAGCAGATTGCATAGCAGTGATATACTGCTTAACATGCAAATGTGGATACCCTATACCATTGTACCTAGAGAAAGAAGGCATCTTAAACATGTAAGGAACTTCTTCATGTTGCTCAAATAGCTTGTCCACTTTTGACACCTCTTCAGTTTTAAGCTTCTTCTCAAACTTCTTCTCCAAGTTAGCAATTAACTTTTATACATCAATAGTCTCAGTCTTTTCGACAGTTGATGTTTCCATAACCTTTGGCTCTTTCTTCTTATCTTGAGGATCATGGAAGTATTGTGCCTAGTCATCATCATCATCAACTACTTTGTCATCATCAAAGGCTACCTTACCAACTTTAGCCTTTCCTTTGTCCTTCTGCTTCTTAGTACTAGCAGATGACTCAATTATGTTCCCCAATAGCGCAGCCAGTTGGCTCTTCATAGTCTCAGCCAGGGCCTCCTTCAATTCTTTCATCTTAGCATTGAGGGCATTATCCACCACCCTTTAGATCTGTTTAGGTTCCATTGCTTTCGGCGAGAAGTTGGCAGAGTCATTACTTGATTCTACGTCACTGTCGTAGGTTGGATTGTCGTACACTCTTAAACTGCTGTGCTCCAGGTCTGTGAGCCAAAAAGGATCAATAACATGTGTGAGTGGTGATTTTCACCCCCACTCTTGGTGGAATGGTTCTTGCGACTTCGGCACTATTTAGGCTCGAGCCCTTAGAGAACACAGGCCTAAGCCCGGAGAAAATAGAGTCGCCACCCGGACGGGCCAAAAAAAAGAAAGGGGTGGATGACTTGATTCCTAAGGAATCCGCAACCCACTAATGGGTTCGAAAAGTTGAGTACGTGTGGGGAAGGTGAGAAATGGCCCAACACCCCCACAATGCCCCGGTTCATTGGGACCGACCTCCTTTGCAGGTCTTAATATTATAAAATTCTTAAGTATAATGATATTATTCATACTACATACGATAATAAGAATAAATAAATACTTTACTAAGATCACAACATTGTCTAAACAAAATAAATAAATGGATACCATCCGAGGATGGAAACATGTTCTTACATTGTCTAATATCTAAAACTAAATAGAACACCAATCGAAAGGTGGAAATGTCTCCTTTACATTGATCCAAAAACATTAAAATAAATTAAATTACATGATGCTTATGATATGTGGTACCCAAAACATGGAAACATACCTCTTACAATGTTTTGAAACCAAAGCAAATCAATAAAAGTAACCAACCATTCATCATAAATAAAGTATTTATCCAAGACATGAAACATCAATAAAAATGTATAATAAACATTCATCTAATAAGGCAGTAAGCATATGAATTTAGGGTTTATGCATCATTTAGGGTTTCTTGAATAAAATTAGGGTTTTGTAGGTTTTATGTTTAATAATTAGGGTTTTGTATTTACTGGATTTGTCAACTAAGAAATATTTAATATAAAAGAAATAACATGGCTACTGGATGTACAAATAGGTTGAATTAAAGATTAGGTTTTGAAATAAATTAGGGTTTGAATATAAGGAATGGATGTTTTGAATTTAGGGTTTTGGAAAATAGTATTAAGGTTTAAGGTTTAAGTAAATAAAATTGAAGATCATGAAAATGGGATTAAAAGTTAGGAGTTTGGAAAGAATGGGCCACTGTGAATTTTAAAAAAGTAGAATTGATTATGATTTTGAGAAAATAGATTATTGTTTTGTGGCTTTAGAAAAGTGCAATTAGGGTTTTAGGCTTCAAATTTTAGTTTAATAGGTATGAAGATATTAGGGTTTTGAAAAATAATTTTTAGGGTTTTAGATAGAAACTAGATGATAAAAAGAATAATTGATCAACATGTTTTAAATAAAAATCCATCCATTGTATGCTTAAACAAGTGATAAAATTGAATAATGAGGCTACTGGAAATATAAAAAGTTAATAGAAACTCAAACCTCTGTTGTTGGTTCCACCACAATTTTAATATTCGGTGAACAATAACAAAGATAGTATGTGCTGCCTTTTGATGGATTGTATGTTGTTTGCTGCTTCTTGATCCTTCAAGTCCGAGGATATGAATAAATTGCCAAAAAGAATTTCAATAGTTCCAATCCCAAAAGTTCTCAAAAATCCAACCCCCTTTTCAATGTGTTTTAATGTGGTATTTATAGGCAACTAAAATCAAATACCTAGTATATTAAGGAAATTAAGAATTATTTTGGAAATAAAATCAAAAATCAAGTAAAATAGGGTTTCAAAAAATATGGTGCCCGGGCCCGGGCAAACTGCTGGCTGGGTGCAAGTTGCATACAATTTTGCCCCAAGTCTTTCTTGTGAATTCGCCGTAAACAAAACTTGCGGCGAATTGGCCTGTGGCCAATTTGTCACCGATTCTGCCATCGTTGATATATTTTTTTATTTTTTTATTTTTAGTATTAAAAATAAATATTATAAGTAATAATTATTAAAATAAATATTAAATATTAAAATATCACAAAAATTATTTTGGACTGTTTAAAAATATCGGACTGGACTGGATCAAAAATTAAGGGTCTATAGTTTGCCCCCTGCTTGAGCGATTTGAGACTACAACAAAAGAGAGCGAAAAGCAATATGATTTTTTACTGGGTTTAGAGCCATACTGGACTTCATACCCAGGGTTGGTTTGATTTCTGGACTCAAGAATAATTTAGGTTCTGGACCTGGGGTAAGTTTTAGACTTAAAAAATAATTTAAGTTTTGGACCCGAAGTAAGTTTTGGACTTAAAAATAATTAGGATTCTTTACCCGAGATGAGTTTTGCAAGCAAAAATAATTTGGGTTTTAGATCCGAGATGTGTTATGGACTCAAAAATAATTTTTGTTCTGGACCTGAGATGAGTTTTGGATTTGGGCTCTATACCAGAGGTAAGTTCTAGTCTTAAAAATAATTTGGGTTTTGGACCCGAGATGAGTTTTGGACTAAAAAATAAATTGAGTTCTGAACCCGAGATGAGTTTTGGATTTGGATTCTGGACCCAAGGTAAGTTTTGGACTTAAAAATAATTTGGGTTTTGGACTTGAGATGAGTTCTGAAATAAAAAATAATTTAGGTTCTGGACCCGGGATAAGTTTTGTACTTAAAAAATAATTTAAGTTCTGGACCCGAGTGAGTTATGGACTCTAGAATAATTTGGGTTCTAGACCCGAGGTACCTTTTATCAGTTGAGAATTCTAGCTGCTCTGGCTATTCCATTCTTTAATGGATTGTAGGTCTTTACCTGCAAAAAGTGGATCTTCATCCTTGGACCTTAGTTCTTCATCCTTGGAGATCGGGTCTTCACCCTTGAGATTGGATCTTCATCCTTGGCATCGGGTCCTCACCCTTGAAAATGGATCTTCATCCTTGGAAATCAGGTCTTTGCCCTTCAAAATGGATCTTCATCCTTTAAGCTGGATCTTCCTCCTTGGAATCGGGCCTTCTCCCTTGAAATGGATCTTCATCCTTTAGATTTCAGGTCTTTACGCTTCAAAGTGGATCTTCATCATCGGCATCAGCTCTTCACCCTTGAAATGGATCTTTATCATTGGAAATCGGGTCTACACCCTTGAAATTATATCTTCATCCTTTAAACTAGATCTTCAACCTTGGAATCAGGTCTTCACCCTTTAAACTGGATCTTCATCCTTTGGACGTCGAGTCTTCACCCTTCAAAGTGAATTTTCATCCTTAGCATTGGGTCTTCACCCTTTAAACTGGATCTTCATCCTTGGAAATCGAGTCTCCACGCTTGATAGTGGATATTCATCCTTGGCATCGGGTCTTTACCCTTGAAAATGGATCTTCATCCTTGGAAATTGGGTCTTCACCCTTGAAATTGGATCTTCATCCTCTTTAAGTTCGATCTTCATCCTAAGAATCAGGTCTTCTTTCTTGAAATGGATCTTCATCCTTTAGAGATTGAGTCTTTACCCTTGAAACATGGATCTTTATCCATTAGAGATTGAGTCTTTACCAATGAAACATGGATCTTTATCCATTGGAGATCAGGTCTTTACACTCAAAACATGGATCTTTATCCATTGGATATCGGGTCTTTACCTTGTCTTCAACTCTTTTAGCTAGACTGATCTTTTATCTTTTACATCTTCATTCTTTTGAGAGTTCTAATTTTCTTCTTTTTCCATTCTTTTTTGTTCTTCCTTTGCAAAAAATTCAGCCATTTTTAGCTGGCCTCATATCTTCTCCTTGTTTCCTATGTGGAAAAATATTAAAGATGAGTCTGAAAATGCTTTATACATGCATAAATTCAAAAAATTGAAAAGAAGAAACCTTGCCCCCTGTGTAGGCTCAAACCAAAGATTTTTTCATGCAGGCTTTGATTGATGTTTATATATTGTCTAGTTTCTTCGGACAAACATGCATTTTTTCTTTTGCAAAATAACTGGGGCTTCCTTAAGCAATGGGTCTTTCATGCCTCATGATTCCATATCCACTTCATGGTTGCTTCATAGAGTATTGTTGTTTACTTTTGACAAAAAAAAATGCAGTGTCATATGCTCATGTATGCATGATATGCATGAGTATTACTTATAGTGGTTCCATCAACTCACAAATTGAGGTGATCAGCTGAAGTGTTCTTATTGACTCCTTCCAGATGCTCGCTCAGGTCTTGCATTGGAATGATAGAAGGCTTCACATTTATGGCTTTTATCTTCGAGATATTGAAAACATGAATGGTGAGGACCAAGCATCATAGTCAGGGATACATCCATTTCAAACTATGATTCAACATGTCAATTGGTAGCTTCTTTACAACCTTGCAAATAATTCTTTACTTTGCCCAATGTGTCCTTCAAGGTTCGACTGTTCAAATAGACTAAAATAGTAACTCTGGGATTTAAATAATATATTAGTTGTTTGGGCCCATGCTTGTGTATGTGTTTGTGTGAATTATTGAATGATGAGATAATATATTTGAAAGTGAGCTTGGATGTCACATTGTGACATAGCATATAAACATTTTGCATTGGTATTATTTTAAAGTGTTATTATTATCAAAGTTTGTACCACTAGGCTTTTAGCTTAGAGCGATTGTAACTCATAGCGCAAGTGATAGGGGTGATCCGATAGAGCCGAAAAGTTATATTAGACATGGTTAGGTCTAGGCTTCCGTTTGTTGAGCTTGAAACATTTTTGCTACTTCAAGATCAGAGCCATTTTTCCAGCATGTATATATTTTACATTATTGTACATTTTAATATATTATGTTTTTGGAATATATATTATAAATTATAAAGAATGTTTTGAATAATTAAGTAATGTGAGATTATATATATTTTGATATATATACATGTATTTGTATAAATATTTTAAGGATTGAGGAAATATGAAATTTTTTATTAAAACGGGTTGTGACATTTTTATACTTTATATGCGGGTTTCACATATACTGGGTGTGTGTATTATTCATATATGGGATATAAGGGTGTTACATAATTCCCATTAATTAAGCTTTAATCCATTCAGTCAATTAAAATAGCTTTTATGATATATTGGATTAAAATTAAATTAAGAGGTTTATCATTTAAAAAAATAACTAATGATTCATGCTAAAAATAAGCTCATGATTAATATATTCTTGGTATAAATTAGGCCCACAATTAATTTTTGGTATTCCATAATTGACCTAAATAGTTGTAAGCTCATTTTAAGATAAATTGTAATTTTAGATGAAGTGAAAATAGTTTTGTTTCAAAGCCCATAAAAAGATTTTAGAAAAAATAGATTTTAGGCTTTGGGCTATAAGGTGAAAAAGAATTTTTTGATCCATCTTTAATAAGTTTTATGTCCAAAGACCATCTTGAAAAGTTTTAAAAATAATTTTGGTCTTTTGGGTTTAAAAGAATAAAACTGTTTTGAGCTTATAACATAATTAGGTCATAATAGGAAAAAAGAACAAATCAAATAAGCCATGGTTCATACCAAGATATATCAATCATAGTCAAACAACAAGCATTTGGGTAAAAAACCTAAGGAAAATAACTAGGCTAATTACATGAGCTTTAGTCATTGGGTTGAAAAGTTTAAGCTCCCAAAGATAGTATATACCAAAAAGTATAAGGCTATGAGTGGTTATGTCATGCTCGATTTCCATACCTTAAGTGAAAGTATGGTATCCCTTACATAATAAAATACGAGTTACATGGGCATCCTAACTCACATACATAATGCAATCTAAATGATGCAATAGACAATATCATAATAAGAAAGAATAAAATAATATAAAGACCAACGGAATCAACTTCTCTTATCCCCAATGGAGTCGCCACTATAAGCAAGGATTTTTGCCCCCACTCCCATGTGGAATGATTCTTACGACTTCGGCAGTGTTAGACCCAGGGCCTTAACACAGGCCTAAATCCAGAGAAAATGGAGTCGCCACCCAGACAGGCTGGGAAAACAAAAGGGGTGGATAACTCGATTCCTAAGGAATCCCCAACCCCTTAATGGGTTTAGAAAGTTGGTACGTATAGAGAAGGTGAGAATGACCCAGAACCCCCATAATACCCTGTTCATTGGAACCGACCTCCTTTTGAGGTCTAAACATTATTATATTCTTAAATATTATAAAATCATTCATACTACATGCAATCATTGAAATAAATATTCATTGTATTATAATCACAACAAGTGCAATACAAAATAATAAATAGGCACCCATCTATAGATGGAAACATGCCTTTACAAATGTCGAATGTTCAAAAAGAAGAGAAGTTAAACAAAATGGGACACCCACAATAGGTAGAAACGTGACCCTTATTATAGTCCTAAAATCCTTTAAAAGATAAATTAAATTATATAATAAAAACCGAGGCACTCATAAAGTGAAAACGTACCTCTTACATTCTTGAATATTAAAAAATTAACCAAATAAATCAAATCATTAAATCATTCACCATGAGAAAAATAAAAATAGATAATTCATAAAAATAAAATATTAATAAATCATTCATTAAGACATAAAACAATCATATCTAAATTTTAATCTTAAATAAAATAACAAATACACAAATTTAGGATTTACATCTTAAACTAAGACTTATAGTATTTAAATCATGGTTATGAAACAAAATTAGAGTTTTTAAGGTAAAAACATGATTTTAGGGTTTTAAGATGACAATTAGGATTTTGGTGATCAAACTAGGGTTTTTAGGGTTAAAATATAATTTTATGGTTTTATGCATTAACATTAAGGTATTGGTTTATAATTCAGGCTTTGAATATTGAAGACTAGGGTTTTTATGAGATTAGGGTTTTAAAACTAAGATATTGGTTTTTCAAAATAAGTCAATAGTGTTTTAGGTAATTAAATTGGAGATTTAAATTAAATCCTAAGCTACTGGATAATTGAAATAACTGAATTATTGATTAACTAAGTTACTGGATGAAACAATGTTGAATGAATTAAACTATGGTGACTTTGAAATCAATGAAAACAAGTTATTGGACATGAATATATATGTAATCAATGTTGTTTCAAAGAAAACAAGTTACTGGATATTAATATATATATAATCAATGTTGTTTCAAAGAAAAGAAGTTACTGGACATAAATATGTTTAATCAATGTTTAAAACCATGACCAAAGCAACTTGTGTTGATGTTAAATGGATTAAGTGTAGGAAACATACCTTCGTTTATTGGCTCCACCAAAGTAAAAGAGATTGCATAGCCGACTGCCTGAATCTATTTAATTTCTGGCTGGAGGTTAAGTGCAATAGAGGACAATTCTTCTTTCTGCCTCTTGGTTGCTATGTATGTTTTAATTATTGCTTTGTTAATGTGTTAATTCTAAAGTTGGTCCGTTTGTGTTAATTGAGATGTTTCTAATCCTTCTCCTGTGTTCTCCTCATGTATTTATTGCAAATACCTTAGGTTAAAGCCTTATGACCGACACTTTAACTTCTTATTCAAGCCTGGCTCGTTCTGAAGCATATCGAATTAAATCCATTCAAATTCATGGGAAACCAGGACCATATCGGATTCAACAAATTTAATCCAACATGGAACAAAGTCCGTATCGAATAAGACTTCTCCATATTGAATTAGAATTAACCTAATTCGATACCAAAACCATTTAAGATACCAAAAGAAGCCAAATTTGAAGGGCAATATCGAATTGGATGTCCAATTTGATATGGCTAAGCCTCATAACGAATTTAATCAAGTTAAATTCAATATGAGGTGGCTCTTATCAAATTTAACTTGAATAAATTCATTATGAGCCATGCTCATAACGAAATAGACATAAAAAAAATGGCCAATTATCTTCATTTTGGGTCTGTTTAGCAATTGAATCAAACCAAAATTGGTTTTGGCTTTTTAATTGGGTCCAGACTTGATTTGGGCCTCCAAAATTGAATTAAATTTAACTTGGGGATTTAATATTGAAACCAAACTTGATTCAACATTTTTATTTAGAACAAAATTCATACTGAGACAAAATTAAGGGTCTACAAAGTGATCCGACGAGACTCTTGCAAGGGCAGTGCATCGATCATGCATGCAGTCCAGTTGTTTCTTTCTTTGTCGCTCCACCAAGCTATGTTCATATGCGGAAAAGCAAACAGGTAAGTTGTTTTACTCATAAGTTTTTATATTTATATTATCATTTTTGTTACTTAGTCCTAGGTTAAGCGACTCATGTGATAGTGGTGAGTATGTACGTGATGGCTTCCAGGCACTTCTCTACTGCCCAACAGCCAGAAGCTTAGTCATGGGTATCTGACTCATGGCCCAGTAATGGTGGGAGCTCTCACCATATTGTGCTCATACATCTATACCTGTGTGTAATATCCCATATAATACCCCAAAATTTTGGAAATACTAATTGTTGAAAAATTAATTAAATGATTAGTGTATATATATTTGATTAAGTGAAAAGAAAAGAGAAAAGGAAGATGTGTATATGTTATGTATATGAAGATGTATACAATATATACAAGTCAACCTTTTATTATGGTCAAATGATATTTAATTAGATATTAATTATTGTTAGTGGAAGAAGATATTTGGTTTTAAGTATATTATATTAATATATTTACTTGGTGGAGATTAAAAGAAGGGATTTGTGTGATTTTAAGGAAAGTGTTGAATGAGTTATTGACTATTGCTATTTCCATCTTCATCCTCTTCTTTCTTCCCTAAGAAAGCCGGCCACCATCTTCATCAAGGGAAAGAGATTTTTTTCTTCCTAACTGAAGCAATTGGAGTTTTAAAGATTTTTCTTCATATTTGGTAAGTTTCCAACTTGTTTCTTTGATTTCCTTTGAAAGTGTATATATGAGTTTGTTGGATTGTTCGGTGTAGTTGTTTTTATGGTTGATTTTGGTATGTTTGAGGTTGTTTTGTCTAGTTTACTTTGATATTTGGGTTGGACTGAAAAAGAAGGTTAAGTTTGGTGAAGAAAACAAGAGTTGTGGATTGTGTAAGTTTTGAGTTGTGAAATATGGTTGTGATTTTGTTTGTTGATTATGATTGAGTTGTGTTGATGCTCATACAAGTTTATTGTGGTATTATGACGGTTTTGGGTTGTGTTGGTTTGGAATTAAAAAAGGTTAATAAAAGATGATTTTTGGATGAGGTATTATTATGGCGATATCAGGTTTTTGGCCTGACACGCCCAGTAGCACAGCCATGTCTTTGGGCCTGCCGATGGTTTTATTTTCGGTGTTGGTGACACGAGCAGTGACATGCCCATGTCACTGAGCATGTCACAGCTTCTGTGTAGTAGTAGTATTGACACGTCCATGTCACTGAGCATGTCATAACTACTGTATTGTTGGAGTATTGACACGACCAGTGACATGCCCATGTCACTGAGCATGTCATAGCTACTGTGTTGTTAGAGTGTTGACACGTGCAGTGACATGCCCATGTCACTGAGCGTGTCATAGCTTTTGTGTTGTGGGTTTAGGGCACGATCATGGACACGCCCGTGTTGTTGAGCATGTCAAGTGTAGAGTTTGCTCTAGATAGTGCTTTTGCTTATTTCCTATGTTTATCACTAAGTGAGTATGTATAATCACCTTTGGTTTAGTTTTTGAAGAGATTTGAGATACCCCAATTCAAGTGTTGAGAGGGATATCTTGGAAGAGGAGGTTGATAGAGTGGTGTTGTTGCTTTTAGAGGTAAGTACAAACTTTGAATAATTGTTCATATTTACATGATATTGGGACTTAACATATTTGGTTGGAAAATATGTTAAGTTACCTACTACATTGTTGATGCATGAGAATAATGCTATGATTTGCATAATGTGAACAAGAATTCACCTCGAGTCCAGAACCCAAATCATTTTCGAGTCCAAAACTCATCTCGAGTCTAAAAAATATTTTTTGTACTCATTAAATATTTTTTTACGCAGAGGGCAAGAGTATATAGGTACCAATATATGGTAACAATTAGCTAAATTTTTTGCAAAATGCTTTACTAACTACAATTAATTTTTACCGGTGTTTTGGGTTTAGAACCCAACCAACCTCGAGTCTAGAACTCAACCAATCCAAGTTCAAAACCCAAATCATTTTCGAGTGCAGAACTAACCTTGGGTCTAAAACCCAACCAATACTGGTCTAAAAGCCAAATCATTTTCGAGTCTAGAATTCACCTCGGGTCCAAAACCTAAATCATTTTTTCGTCTAGAACTCACCTTGGGTCCAGAACCCAAATCTTTTTCGAGTCCAGAATTCACCTCGGGTCCAGACACAAATTATTTTTGAGTTCAAAACTCATCTTGAGTCTAAAACCCAAACAAACTCGAGTAAAAAATCCAAATCTTTTTTTAGTCCAGAACTCACTTCGGGTCTAGAATCCAAACCAACTCGGGTACAGAACCAAAATCTTTTTCAAGTCCAAAACTCAATATAACTCGAAAACCCAAATCTTTTTTTAGTCCAAAACTCAATCCGAGTCCAGAACCCAAACCAACTCGGGTCCAAAATCCACTCTTATTCTAAATTAGTTCAAAAGTCATGTTGTTTTTTACTCTCTTCTACTAAAGTCTCAGATTGCTCAAGCAGGGGGCAAACTGTAGTCTCTTGAATTTGGATCAGTTTAAACTTAAAAAGCTTATCTCAGTCCATTATAAATTTAAAGTTTTTAAACCTAATTTTAAAAATTAGAATTCAATTGGTCTCATTTTATATTAAAATTGTAAAAGAAATCAATGCTGAAAATTAATTATTTTGGATCGACTTGAGTCGAGTTGGTTCATTTGGACCTCCCAAATTGATATGAGGCTAGCCCATATCGATTTGGGAGAGTCAAATAGATATGGGCATTACCTCATATCGATTTGAGCATGCCAAATCGATATGAGGCTATCTCATATCGATTTGGATGGCAAAATCAATATGAGCTTTGCCTCGTATTGATTAAAGCTCATATTGATTTGGTAAGCCCAAATCGACATGAGGATCGATATGAGGAAGACCTCATGTCAATTTTTGGCCTCTTATTTGACTAATCTGAGTCCTAAAAATATTTGGACTGATCAATTTTATTTCTTAGTCATTCAATAAGTCATTTACAACTCGGATGAAGCAATTTTAGGTTTAACGGGGAAGTGCATGCTTTTGTTTATAAATATGGGATTAAAGGCAGAGAAGAAAAAAAAAGGGGAATAGTAAGCATTAAAATGATTAGCAACCATTAAGCAAGACAGAATTTTACACAGAGCAATGAAACAACCAAAAAGAGTATGAAGACAGAGATAAAGCAACCATTAAACACAAAATACTATCTAATCTATAAAACAAGGCAGTGACTATGGTCTTGCATTTTGTTCAGCCAGAGTTCCAAGATTGGTGCAAGAAAAGTTTGGATCAACATATAATTTTGGTGGAACTAACAACCAAGGTATGTTCTCTAAGTTTAATCCACTTAAATTCAATACATGATGTTTTGATGATGATTTTAAAAATTGAATAAATTTATAATTTTGTTAAAATAACTCCAGTAGTTTATATTTATTGATTTTAATTCATGTGTATTTATTAAAACGTATCCAGTAGCATATGTTGATTGACTTTAAACTCACGGCAGGTTACATATTTAATTCTTGCTCTGTCTAATAGCTCATTTAGTCATCTTTTATTTGTTAAAGATTCATAATGACTTAAGATTTAACTTGAAACTTTTATTTACATACTAGTTTATATGTTTTGAAACCCTGATTCCCTAAATTCCAATCTAGAAACCCTAATTTCCTATTTATTTAACCTAAAACCTAAGAACCTTAATACTATTTTTAAGAAACCCAAAACCCTAATTCATAAAACCCTAATTTGTATATCTACTATTTAACATGATATTTAAATGCAGACTTGATTAAAAATGCATGGATGATTTATTTTATTTTATTTATAATGAATGGTTTACTTTTATGATGAATGGTTGAATATCTTTTATTGGTTGATTTTAGCTTTAATGATGTAAGAGGTATGTTTCCACTTTGTGGGTACCTCATTAGTTAAGTTTAATGTAATCTAATTTGTTTTGAGTTTTGGATTATTGTAAAGGCATGTTTCCATCCTTGGATGGGTGCCTATTTTAATTGCTTAATTTTAATAAAAGTAATGGATGATTATTTATTTTGACAATCACATGTAATATGGATGATTTTATAATATTTAAGAATTTAATAATATTTATACATGAAAAGGAGGCCGGTTCCAATGAACTGGGCATTATGGTGGTGCTGGGTCATTCTCACCTTCCCCATACATACCTAACTTTTCGAACCCATTAGGGGGTTGGAGATTCTTTAGGAATCAATTCATCCACCGCTTTCTTTTTCCTGGCCTGTCCAGGTGGCGACTCTATTTTCTCCGGGCTTAGGCCCATATTCTCTAAGGCCCCAAGCCTAACAGTGCCGAAGTCGCAAGAACCATTCCATATAGGAGTGGGGAAAAAATCCCTACTCATAGGAGGAAGAGCAATGAATTGAAAATCTATGTCTCATGGCTATTGGAGATGATGATGATCACACCAATGAGGTAGGTACTCAATCCCAAAACTTTAATGCATATAGTGATAATGTTGATGATGCTTTAGATGATAATGATCTAGTTGAGCATATGAATCTAAGAGTCCAAAGATATTTTTATAAGATGAAGTCCTATAAAGAAAAATACTTTAAGCTAGAAAAGGATTTTATTTCCTTAAAAATTTCTACTCTAGAATTAAAGATCACAAATGAACAATTATTGAAATCCATTGATGAAATGTCTAGACATTCACTTAGCTTAGAAAAGGTAGTCAAAGAAAATAACACTTTGAGAGAAGAAATAAATGGACTAAAGAATTCTATCTCAAAGTTTCATAAAGGTAAGGAAGCTTTGGATACACTAATTAGTATCCAAAGGTCACCTTCCTCCAAATATTGCTTAGGATTCAATGGCTCTTCTACTACTACATCTAAATTCACCAACATTTGATAAAGTATCTACAACTCAATCTTCTAGTGTTGAAGTTGTAAAGAATACAAATGTACACACCAAGCCTAAAAATCCTAAAAAAAAATACTACAATAGGGTCTAAAAATAAGGTTTGAAGAGAAAATTATGCATCCATGTACACAAGGCATGAAAACAACCACAAGTATGCACAGAAACAATTCTATCCCACACACACTTATGATTGTCAATTTAATTCTTCAAGGTTTAATAGAAAAAGGATGGAAAAACATAAAATTCTATATCAATGCCAATATTGCATGAAATTTGGTCATAAAAGTATATTTTGCTACATTAGGAAGGCTCACCTCAAATTAGAGAATCCTTCTTTAACTAACCACCAAGGACCTAAGTTCATTTGGGTACCTAAAATAAGATAAACCTTATTAGTGTGTAGGTATGCCTAAGGTCTACTATAAATGAAAGTGTTTGGCTTGTAGATAGTAGATGTTCAAGGCACATGATCAGTAATGCAAAACGTTTTACAACTCTTACTTACAAGCAAGGAGGTAATGTGACATTTGGAAATAATGCTAAATGAAAAATTATAGGCATTGATTCTATTGGTATGCTTGGTAAAAATTTAATTAATGATGTGTGGCTAGTTGATGGATTGAAAAATTAATTGCTTAGTGTAAGACAATTATGTGACAAAGGATATAATGTCAATTTTAATTCTAAAACATGTAAAATTATCTCTTCTAGTGGTGATCTTGCATTCAATGGAAGTAGAATTGGTAACACCAATAAAATTGACTTACACTCTAATAATACTTTTGAATGTTTAGTTACCTTTAGCAATGATACTTGGCTTTGGCATAGAAGATTAAGACATGCTAATATGGGCCAATTACAATGTCTAAGCAAAGAAGAACTTGTAAATGGACTCCCCAAAATGAAATTCAAAGATAAAATTTATAAAACTTGTCAATTTGGAAGACAACATAAAAGTTCCTTCAAAATGAAGAATATTGTAAGTACATCTAGACCCTTAAAATTAATTTCATTTGGATTTGTTTGGTCCTAATAGAATTGCTAATCAAGGAGGCAAGTTGTATGCATTTGTGCTTGTTGATGATTTCTCAAGGTTTACATGAGTTAATTTCTTAGCTCAAAAGAATGAAGCTTTTAATCATTTCAAAATTTTTGCAAAATGAGTTCAAAAAGAAAAAGGTTATTTGATCACATTTATTAGAAGTGATCATGGAAAAGAACTTGAAAATGATAATTTTGAAGATTTTTACTATGAATTTGGAATTTTAAATAATTTTTCAGCTCCTAGAACACCATAACAAAATGGTGTGGTTGAGAGAAAAAATAAAACTGTAGACCCTTAATTTTTAACCAGTTTCGGTCTGATATTTTAAAATCGTTAGAAATAATTTTTGTGGTATTTATTTTATTTATTATTTATAATATTTATTTTAATTTTATTTATTTATTTTTAATAATATAATAATATTTATTTTTAATAAGAAATAAAAAAAGGATAAAAAATAAAAATGGATGAATCAGTGACGGCAGAATCGGCGATAAAAAGCTACAGCAAAATTGAGCCCCAGCCCGCAGAAGTAGCCCAACATGCCCTTGCCAGCCAGCAGCAGCACACCGATCCTCGCATGCCAGTCTCGCCGAGTAGCCCGCGCACGCTACTGATTTCTTCCCAAACCATATTTTACTCGGATGATTCAATTTATTTTTTAATTAGATTTTATTTCCTTAATCAAGTAGGTCTTATTATTTGAATTGCCTATAATTACCACATTAAAAACACACAGAAAAAGTGAGAGAATTTACTTAGAATTATTCAGACTCTTCTTAGCAATTTACTCAGAACCATAAACTTGTGAAGGAAGGAGCAAGAGGCAGCAAGCAACAAACAATCATCCAGCAACAACTAAAGATCAAACAAACAATCCATAAAGTGCAGCACACATTGTCTTTGTTATTGTTCAACTAGAATTCCAACAAAAAATTGTGTTGGAGCCAACAAATGACGGTAAACTCTAAACCAATTCAATATAACATGTTTCAGTGGTCTTAAATACTGAATAACATGCTTTAATGATTTTATTCCTATGTTAGATTAATTTTAAGATTAATTATAGTAGCTTGTTTTTTACCAATATCAAAGAAATTTCAATCCTATTGTCATAAATCCAAAACATCCATTCTTTAGATTCAAACCTTAATTTATTTCAAACCTAATCCTTAATTTAAACATCACAGTAGCTATGTTATTTTACCTTTAAAATTTTTTGATTATTTTGGGTTGTTATATCAACACAATGGCTTCATTATTTCAATCATACAAATTTAATTATTAAAGCATTAATTACATAAAATAAAAGATCAACCTATTTGTCCATCCAATAGCCATGTTATTTCTTTTATATTGAATATTTCTTAGTTGAATAATCCAGTAATTAAAATACAAAACCCTAATTGTTAATCATAAAACCTACAAAATTCTAATTTTATTCAAGAAACCCTAATTTATGCATAAACCCTAAATTTATATACTTATTACTTTATTTAAATTAGATGTATGTTTATTATATATTTTGATTGATGGTTCATGTCCTTCATAAATAATTTATTTATGATGAATGATTGGTTATTTTTACTGATTTGCTTTGGGTTTAAAACATTGTAAGAGGAATGTTTCCATGTTTTAGGTACCTCATATTGTGAGCATTTGTATTTTAATTTATTTTAAGCTTCAGATCAATGTAAATGACACATTTCCACCTTTCGGTGGGTGTCCTATTTAGTTTTAGACATGGACGATGTAAGGACATGTTTCCATCCTCGGATGGGTGTCCATTTATTTGTTTTGTTTGGACATTCCTTTGATTTTAATATAATGATGCTTTTATTTTAATTATTGCATGTATGATGGATTATATCATAATAACTGAGATTTTTATACTATTAAGACGTGAAAAGGAAGCCAGTTCTAATGAACCAGGCATTATAGGGGTACTGGGCCATTTCTCACCTTCCCCACGCATACCCAACTTTCCGAAATCATTAAGGGGTTGGGAAATCCTTAGGAATTGAGTCATCCATCCCTTTCTTTTTCTCGGCCCGTCTGGGCGGTGACTCCATTTTCTCCAGGCTTAGGCCCATGTTCTCTAAGATCAAATCGATATGAAATTGCCTCATGTCGATTTTAGCCTTTAATACGAGTCCTAAACGTAATTGTATCGACCATTAGACTTCCTAATTACCTTATGAGAGTAGGATTAGGTTTAGGTTAAAGTGTTGGTTTTTATATAAATACATGATTAACATGAATAAAAAAGGGGAAGAGGAGGCAAACTAAGAGGAAGAGATCGAGAGGCGACTAGAATTATTTAAAAAGGGCAACAGGAGACAGAGAGAAAACATCAATAAGTGACGATATAATTTATAAAATCAAGGCAATAAAAGCACTGTTGTCTTGATCTAGCTCAACCCAAAAATAAACTTTGATTCAGGCAGTAGCACATATCCAAACAAGCTTGATTCAAACACTTTAAATTTGGTGGAGTCTTCAAACGTAGGTAAGCTCTCTAAATTCAGTTTATTGAATAAATAACCATCTTCACCTTTCAAATTTTCATCACACTGTTTGTATAATCAAATTCTCTTTTTCAATTCAAATAGTAGCTAAGGTTTTACTTAAAGTAAATATGATCATTTAAATATTAGTCTAATTTCTCAAACCCCAATTAGTTTCATAACTTAACAAAACCCTAATTATTTTCCTTAAAATAAAAACCCCAAAATAGTTTTCAAATTCTAAAAACCCTAACTATCCAAAACCCTAGCTTCCTAAAACCCTAATTCCGAAACCTCAATTCCAGAAGCCATAAACCTGAGTTTGCAAATACTTTAATTATTAAAATTGATCCAATAGCCAAATTTCTAAACCCTAACTCTAGTAAACTCTAAGACCCAAACCCTAATTTGCCTTGTATTTCCTAGAACCCCAAAATGGTTTTTCATTATCAAAACCCTAAATTGTTTTCTTAAATTGTAAAATTCAAATTGCTTTCTTGAATCCTAATTTATTTTCCAAATATCCAGTAACCCGAAAAATTAACTTTCAAACCTTAGATCTCAAATTATTAAGCTCTTCTTCCAGAACCATAAATTATTCTTCAAACAAAATCTAAAGTGCTTTATTTTCAAAAAAAAAACCCTAAATCATTTTTTTCCAAACCATAAATTCTTTAAAATCGTAACTCTAAATGTCAAAACCTTAATTCTTCAAAGCCAAAATCTGAAAATCATAATTTATTAAACCAACACCCAATACTCCCAGTAGCCGAAAGCCATAACCAAAATCTTATTTCCTCAAACCTTAAATCCTAGAACCCTAATTTCTTAAATCCTAAATCTTAAATCTTAACCTTGTCTATTTAATGAATTGAATTCTAATTTTACTTATCTGTTTGATTATGGTTTATTTTATTTTATGAATGGTTTGCTCTTATTTATAATTGGATGATTGAATATTCTTTTATTTGTCTTAGTTTTAAAATTATAAGAGTTATGTTTCCACTTTGTGGGTACCTCATTAGTTAAATTTCATGAAATTTATTTTATTTTAAAGTTTTTTAGACCAATGTAAAGGATTCGTTTCCACCTTTCAGTGGGTGTCCTATTTAGCTTTAGATATGGATGATGTAAGGACATGTTTCCATCCTCGAATGGGTGTCCATTTATTTGTTTTGTTTGGACATTGCTTTGATTTTAATATAATGATGCTTTATTTTTAATTGTTGCATGTAGTATGGACAATATTGTTATATTTAAGAATTTTATAATATTAAGACCTGCAAAGGAGATCGATTCCAATAAATCGGGAGTTGTGGGGGTGCTGGGCCATTTCTCATCTTCTCCACACGTACTCAACTTTTTGAACCCATTAGGGGGTTGGAGATTTATTAGGAATCGAGTCATCCACCCCTTTCTTTTTCCCGGCCCGTCCGGATGGCGACTCCATTTTCTCCGGGCTTAGGCCTGTGTTCTCTAAGGCCCTGAGCCTAAACAATGCCGAAGTCGAAAGAACCATTCCACCGGGAGTGGGGGAGAAAATCCCCGCTCACAGTGGTGACTCCACTGGGGATAAGAGAAGTTGATTCCTTTGGTCTTTATATTATTCTATTCTTTCTTATCATTATATTATCCATTGCATCATATTAGATTGCATCGTGTGCGTGAGTTAGGACGCCCGTGTTACCCGTGTTGTGTTATGTAAGGGATACCATACTTTCACTCAAGGTATGAAGATCGAGCATGACATAACCACTCATTGTTAGTAAATCGAAAAAGGATCTGCAACCCTTGCCGCAGCGGAAAACAAAAAAAAATTTCTTTCGATTTACTCACAGGATCCATGTGATCCATTCAGTTCGATAAAAGAGATTCGAAACTAACCTTTTTGCGTAGCTTCAAAATGATTAACAGATGCTGCCTTCTGAAGACGAACACCCTCTAATGAAGTCCACACAAACGTACGCCGGTCTGAGTGCTAGCTCACCAACGGCAGTGGCTGAATTTTTTTGCAAAAATGAAACTAGGGTTTTATGTTTTTCCTCTTCTTCCGTTTTCTTTCAAAATGAAAATAATAATAAATATCATCAAGGCCTCTAGTCCTTTTAAAACCGTTTTAAAAGACCTTTCCTTGTCAAAACCCTAACTGTCCATATCCTATATGGACCCACGTTTTTAATAATTATTATCTAATAATAATTATTATAACAATATTATTATTAATATCTAATAATAATAATAATACTAACAACAATAATAAAAATATAATTATTATTGTTTAAGTACAGCCTACGTTCTATGTGTGTGACCCGATAGGCTCATATTAACTGGTAGTGTATTTCAATCTCTATTGAAATGCACAAATCATAATTGGTCTCTAGCAAGACATTATGACTACCCAATTAATCATGAGAATCATTATAAATGAAAACCTGAAATAGTACATGCATTAATCCCTTTGTCACACGATATCTAGTTTGAACATAAGTCATAGTAAATGTCATACTTATATTGTCCAAACTTATGATTACTCGATCTCCAAGTTAACTGATAAACAAATAAGATTGATCTTATATCAACTTATTTGAGCACGGCCATGCATTTCTCAGTTACACTTATCGAGGGGCCCAGAAGATATCTCTCTCATAGAGAGGGACAAATTTCATCTTGATTGTTCATTTTCCTCTACATAATTTATACCATGTTCAAGCATAACCTTTATAATTATCTAGTTACAGATAACGTTTGATCATGTCAAAACATAATATTCCTTATGTTGGAAACTATGATAATCTCAAGTCAAAGGATTAAATGAAAACTATTATGAGATACACTTATGACATTAAACCATGAAGTGATATCTATGTGGGTCTATCCAATACACTGTTCTCTAACATGTATCCATAATATTGATTTGTATCTTCATACCTATAATCATCTTATGATTATCAAATCAATATTACACTAGTTATATTTATTATTATCTCCATAACAATAATAAACCAGGGATATAATCATTATTATATATAACATGCAAACATAACAATGATAATAAAAACTTCTTTATTAATAACAAAATGAATAACATTAAGGTCCAAATCAATGGCCTAGGGCATATACACTAACACTCATAGCTTTGTACATTTTGGTATATAATTGCTATGGAAACCTAAGCCATTTCAACCCAAAGACTAAAGCTCATGTAATTGGCCTAATTACTTTCCTTAGGTTTTTATCCCAAATGCTTGTTGTTTAACTATGGTTAGTTTATCTTGGTTTGAATCATGGCTTATTTGCTTTGTTCTTTTTCTAATATGACTTAAGTACATTGTAAGCCATGATTCAAACCAAGATAAACTAACCATAGTTAAACAACAAGCATTTGGGATAAAAATCTAAGGAAAGTAATTAGGGACACGGCCAAGACACTATGTTTGATCCAAGGTGAGACACGGCCAATGGACACGACCGTGTCATGTGACACAGCCAGTGTCTTGGCCGTGTCCCTTGATGGTGTCCATCTCTGCTTCTTTTCTTTCCTTCTTTGTTTGCTCTTTTGTTCTTGGCATGAATGGGACACGGCCAAGCCATTCTTGGCCTGGCCGTGTCACTGAGTGTGTCCACTTCTGTTACTCATTTTCCTTCTTTTCTTTGGTTTGTTCTTTGATTTGTTCTTTGAATGAGACACGGCCAGAGGCTTGGCCATGTCTCTGGGTGTGTTTGCTTCTGCCTTGAATTTCTTTTAAGGGACATGGCCATGTCTTGCTTTGCTTGGCCATGTCTTGCTTGGTTCATGCTTTTCTTGCCTGGTTTTGATCTTCCAAGGGTGTTTTTGTACCTAAACCTAAAACAAACTCTTTAAACACACTTAAAACAAAAATCAATCAAAACATTAACTAAAACACACATAAAATCATACTAAAAACTAGTACAAAAATGAACTAAACATAAGCATACACAAATTAATGCTATAGAGCAATTCCTTTACCTAGTAAAGTCATTCAAGTCATGATGCTTCGATATATTAATTCTTGAATTATCAAGATAGATTCCTCATTGGTTGAGCACCAAAATGAACAAAGACCAACAAAATTTTGATGAAAGTAATTTATTTAAAGCAACTTTAAGTTTGAAAAGCACAATAGTTCAAAATATTAAATAAAGTAAAATTGTAAAGCAACATTCAAGCTAAGGAAAGTTCGTTGAGTTTAAGCTTCTTTTCCTCTCATATCTTCAATATCCCCATCTTGAAAGGATGATAAAACAAAATCTTCTTCCAATCCTTTTCCACCATGAAGGTTGCCAGTGGAGGTACTCTATTGAACCTTGGAAATGGATTATCTTTGGTGTTGGGCTTATCCGGCTCGGGCAACTTGCCATTATCAATTAAATTCTAGATCTCATGCCTCAGTCAAGTACATCTATCAGTCTCATGTCCTTGAGTCTGATGAAATTGACAAAAAGCCTTAGTATCAAATTTTGGGGGTAAAGGATTTAGCAAAGGTCGAGGGGCCAATGGTTGTAATAGTCCCTTCTTTTGTAGCTTGTTGAAGACCTAAGACAAAGGCTTCCCTAGATCTGAAAATTTAAGCCTCTTTGCTGGTTCAGTTGCTACATTTTCCTCAACACCTCTTCTTTTCTTTTGATTTTGTTCATTGGGGTAGTAGCCACTCTTATTACCCCAATTAGACAGCATATGGTTCGGTTGACCTTGTAGAATAGGGATTGATCCCTCATTTCTAATTTGATCTCTATTAGTGAATATGTTCTCCATGGATGCTGCCTTTCCTTTCCTTCTTATGTCAATGGGAGATGTCTCATTAGCGTTGTTGATGATCTCTAGAATTTGAATCAACTGGGTCCTCATAATTTCAACCAATTGATCTCGTAGCTCGGCCATCCTAGCTTTGACAACTTCATCGACTATGTCCCTTAGCTGGCTCGCATCCATCCTTCCAATGAAGTGCTTGAATCAAAATCAATGTTGTAGGTGGTATCGTTGTATGCTCTTGAATTGTTGTACTTCAGGTTTATGAGCCAGAAAGGATCAATGATATGAGATGCAAATGTATGCATGTATGCAAAAACAATCAACAAAGAAAATTAATTGGGACGTTCCTTCCAACCTTATAACTTCCACACACAAATGGCGAGTCTCTTTTCCTAGGTAATATGGTTAATAAAATACCAACATGGGGTATCTTGTTTTCGAATAATTCCCTCGGACATTTTAACCAATAGTTATATTTTCAAAAATGGAAATCAGTTCACAATAATTCCAATTAATTAGGTTTTAATCAATTCAACCAACTATAGTAACATCTATGCTATATGGGATTAAAACTAAATTAAAAGGTTTATTATAAACAGATTTCTCACTTGAAGAAGTAACTAATGATTCATGCCAAAAACAAGCCCATGATTAATTATTTCTTAGTATAAACTAGGCTCACAATTGATTTTTAGTATTTCTTAATTGTCCTAAATAATTTGCAAGCTCTTTGTAAGAAAATGGTTGGATGAAAATAATTTTGTTTCTAAGCCCATTGTAAAAGATTTTAGAAAAATGTCTTTTGGGCTTAGTATTTGGGCCATGGGCCAAAGAATTTTTTATTTGTTTTTAGAAAAGTCTTATGTCCAAAGACCATCTTGAAAAAATTTTGAAAATTGCTTTGGTCTTTTGGATTTTAAAGAAAAATTTATTTTGAGCTTACAATATACTTATGTCATATTATAAAAAGAACAAACAAAATAAGCCATGATTTAAGCCAAGATAAATCAACCATAGTCAAACAACATGCATTTGGGGTAAAACCAAAGGAAAGTAACTAGGCCAATTACATGAGCTTTCATTTTTGGGTTAAAAGGCTTAGGTTCCCATAATAAGTATATACCAAATGGTATGAGGCTATGAGTGGTTATGCCATGCTCGATCTCCATACCTTGAGTGAAAGTATGGTATCCCTTACATAACATAACACGGGTAACACAGGCATCCTAACTCACTCACACGATGCAAACTAATATGATGCAATGGATAATATCATTATAAGAAAGAATAGAATAATATAAAGACCAATGGATTCAACTTCTCTTATCTCCAGTGGAGTCACCACTGTGAGCGGGGATTTTCACCTCCACTCCTGGTGGAATGGTTCTTGCGACTTTGGTACTATTTAGGCTCGGGGCCTTAGAGAACACGGACCTAAGTCCAGAGAAAATGGAGTCCCCACCCGGACGGGCCAGGAAAAATAAAGGGGTGGATGACTCGATTCCTAAGGAATCCCCAACCCCCTAATGGGTTTGGAAAGTTGGGTATGTGTGGGGAAGGTGAGAAATGGCCCAGCACCCCCCACAACGCCTTGTTCATTGGAACCGGCCTCCTTTACAGGTCTTAATATTATAAAATTCTTAAATATAATAACATTATCCATATTACACACAATAATTAAAAGAAAGCATCATTATATTAAAATCAAAACAAGGTCCAAGCAAAACAAATAAATGGACACCCATTCGAAGATGGAAACATGTCCTGACATCACATGCCTAAATAAGACACCCATCGAAAGGCAGAAACATGTCCTTTACATAGGTTCTAAAATAGAAAAGAAAATTAAATTACATGATATTTAACTAATGAGGTATCCAATAAGTGGAAACATACCTCTTACAACATTTGAAAATCTAAATAAATTGATAAAGGTAAATAACCATTCACCATAAATAAATCATTCATCAAAGCTATTAATCAAAATATAAAATAAGCATCCATCCATGATAAATTAAATAAATCAAGCACTGAAACTAAATAAATCAACCATCAAAAAATATAATAAACTATATAATCAAATCTAAAATTAAATAAAGCAATAAATATGTAAATTTAGGGTTTTAAAGGATTATCAATTGAATTTACGGTTTCAAAATTTAGGGTTTTAGAAACTAAAGTTTTATAATTAAGGTTTTGAAATTAGGATTTTAGGATTTTTGAAACTAGGGTTTTGGAATTAGGGTTTTGGAATTAGGGCTTTTGGAATTAGGGTTTTTAAAATTAGGGTTTTGGAATTAGGGTTTTTAAAACTAAGGTTTTGGAATTAGGGTTTTTAAAACTAGGGTTTTGGAATTATGGTTTTTGGAATTAGGGTTTTTTGGAATTGACTTACTGCCTAAAAAAACACAATTTTGGATTTGAAAAAATAAATTAAGGTTTTGGAAAAATAATCAACATTTTGGAGTTTAATAATGAAATGGTTTAGGCTTTTGGATAAAAATAGTTTGAGGTTTTGAGTTTTAATGAAATAACATACGGTTCTCGAAGTTAAAGTAAACAAGATAGATTTTAACAATTAATTGTTGACTACTGGATAGTTTTATGCTTTATGAAATATGCCAGTGGGATTATGAATACCAATTGATCAATGTAATAATTAAAGCAAAAGATTAAAGTTATTAAAACAAAAACCAAAGCAAACGATTAAAGTTATTAAAATGAAAAAACAATCTACTGCATGTTCAAAGATCAAGCTACTGTGTGTTCAAAGTTACTGCATGCATGCATGTTCTTATTAATCAAAGAAACAAAACTACTGTAAACATAAATAATTCATGATTAAAGATCAAACCTCCACTCATTGGTTACTCCACAATTAACTTCTGGATGAACAATTAACAAAGATAGCACTGTTGTCTTTGAATGATTGATTATTGATGAATGTTTGATGGTAATCTTTTCTGTTTGTTGCCGTCTCTTTGCTATCTTGTTAATGTTCCTTGCCGTCCCCTCTTAATGTTACCTTGTTAATGTTTTCTCCTCTTTTTGAATTCTAAAACATTGTTACTTATAGCCGAACCTCACTCAGAATCCTTAACCTAATATAAAACAGTCCTTAAAACAAATTCTAGTTGAATTAAGAAACATATTGAACCCATGTCGACCTAGTTTCCCTAGGTCGACATGAGACCAACCTCATGTCGACCTTGGGCTGCCCAAGTCGACATGAGGCATGCTCATGTCAATCTTTGGCTGCCAAGGTCGACATGAGGCATGTTCATGTCGACCTAGCCTCCCAAGGTCGACATGAAGCATACTCATGTTGACCTAGCTTGCCCAAGTCGACATGAGGCATGCTCATGTCGATCTTGGGCTGCCAAGGTCGACATGAAGCATGCTATTGTCTCCAGGTCGACCTCAATTAAATTACTCTAACCTTTTTTAACTTATGAATCGAAAAATTTTAATTTGGGCTGATTCCACTTGGTTTTAGGGTTTTACAATCAAATTTTAATTTTAATACCGGCCATTAGACTTCCAAATTACCTTATGAGAGTCAGATTAGGTTTAGGTTAAAGTGTTAGTTTTTATATAAATACATGATTAACATGAATAAAAAAGGGGAGGAGGAGGCAAAGTAAGAGGAAGAGATCATGAGGCGTCTAGAATTATTTAAAAAGAGCAACAGGAGATAGAGAGAAAACATCAATAAGTGATTATCTAATTTACAAAATTAAGGCAATAAAAGCAGTGTTGTCTTGATCTAGTTCAACCCAAAAATAAACTTTAATTCAAGCAGTAGCACATATCCAAACAAGTTTGATTCAAAAACTTTAAATTCGATGGAGCCTTCAAATGTAGGTAAGCTCTCTAAATTCAGTTTATTGAATAAATAACCATCTTCACCTTTCAAATTTTCATCACACTATTTGTATAATCAAATTCTCTTTTTTTAATTCAAACAGTAGCTAAGGTTTTACTTAAAGTAAATATGATCATTCAAATATTAGTCTAATTTCTCAAACCCCAATTAGTTTCATAACTTAACAAAATCCTAATTATTTTCCTTAAAATAAAAACCCCAAAATAGTTTGCAAATTCTAAAAAACCTAACTATCCAAAACCTTAGCTTCCTAAAACCCTAATTCCCAAACCTCAATTCCAGAAGCCATAAACCTGAGTTTACAAATAGTTTAATTATTAAAATTGATCCAATAGCCAAATTTCTAAACCCTAACTCTAGTAAACTCTAAGACCCAAGCCCTAATTTGCCTTGTATTTCCTAAAACCCCAAAATAGCTTTTCAATTATCAAAACCCTAAATTATTTTCTTAAATTCTAAAATTCAAAATTGCTTTCTTGAATCCTAATTTGTTTTCCAAATATCCAGTAACCCTAAAAAGTAACTTTCAAACCTTAGATCTTAAATTCTTAAGCTCTTCTTCTAGAACCATAAATTATTCTTTAAACAAAATCTAAAATGCTTTATTTTTCAAAAAAAAAAAACCCTAAATCATTTTTCCCAAACCCTAAATTCTTTAAAATCATAATTCAAAATGTCAAAACCTTAATTCCTCAAAGCCAAAATCTAGAAATCATAATTTTTTAAACCAACACCCAGTACTTCCAGTAGCCTAAAGCCATAGCCAAAATCCTATTTCCTCAAACCTTAAATCCTAGAACCCTAATTTCTTAAATCCTAAATCTTAAATCTTAACCTTGTTTATTTAGTGGATTGAATTCTAATTTACTTATCTATTTGATTATGTGATTTGTTATATGTTAATGATGAATGGTTTATTTTATTTTATGAATGGTTTGCTTTTATTTATAATTGGATGATTGAATATTCTTTTATTTATCTTAGTTTTAAAATTGTAAGAGGTATGTTTCCACATTGTGGGTACCTCATTAGTTAAATTTCATTTAATTTATTTTATTTTAAAGTTTTTTGGACCAATGTAAAGGAACTGTTTCCACGTTTCTGTGGGTGTCCTATTTAGTTTTAGATATGGATGATATAAGGATATGTTTCCATCCTCGGATGGGTGTCCATTTATTTGTTTTGTTTGGACATTGCTTTTATTTTAATATAATGATGCTTTATTTTAATTGTTGCATGTAGTATGGATAATATTATTATATTTAAGAATTTTATAATATTAAGACTTGCAAAAGAGGCCGATTCCAATGAACCGGGCGTTGTGACAATGCTGGGCCATTTCTCACCTTCCCCACACATACCCAACTTTTTAAACCCATTAAGGGGTTGGGGATTTCTTAGGAATCGAGTCATCCACCCGTTCTTTTTCCCAACCTGTCCGGGTGGCAACTTCATTTTCTCTGGGCTTAGGCTTGTGTTTTCAAGGCCCCGAGCCTAAACAGTGCCAAAGTGGCAAGAACCATTCCACCAGGAGTGGAGGCAAAAATCCCTGCTCATAGGGTCGAGAACCCAAATCTAGTTTTGGGTTGAGCACCCAAATATAGTCTAGGATCAAAAATCCAATTTTGGGTCAAGCATCCAAATTCTATTTCGGATCGAGCACCCAACTCCAATTTCGTGTCGAGAACCTACAACCAAATTAGTCTTGGGTCGAGCACCCAAAAATCTAGTATCGGGTCGAGTACACAAAATCAAGTTTTGGATCGAGAACCCAAATCCAAATCAGTTTTGGGTCGAGAACCTAAATCCAGTCTTGGGTCAAGCACCAAAAATTCAGTCTCTGGTCGAGAACCCAATCAAATCTAGTCTCGAATCGAGAACCCAAATTATTTTCAAGTCCAAAACCCAACATCAGACCAATAACCCAAACCATTGCCAATCTCGAGTCGAGAACTCATCCTAACCTAAAATCTACACAAAGTTATGTTGCTTTTCACTCTCTTCTCCTAAAAGTCTCAGATCATTCATGCAGGGGCAAACTGTAGACCCTTAATTTTGATCAGGTTCGGTCTGATATTTTAAAACCATCTGAAATAATTTTTGTGGTATTTATTTTATTTATTATTTATAATATTTATTTTATTTTTATTTATTCATTTTTAATAATATAATAATATTTATTTTTAATAAGAAATAAAAAATGGATAAAAATAAAAATGGATGAATCGGCGATAAAAAGCTGCGGCGATGAATTGGCCATAGGCCAATTCAACGCAGGCTAATTGCACCCCAGCCTGCAGAAGCAACCCAGCATGCCCTCGCTAGTCGGCAGTAATACAATGATCCTCGCATGCCAGTCTCGCCCAGTAGCCCTCCCGCGCTGTCAATTTCTGCGACAACCATATTTTACTCGGATGATTCAATTTATTTCCTAATTAGATTTTATTTCCTTAATCAAGTAGGTTTTATTTTTTGAATTGTCTATAAATACCACATTAAAAACACACAAAAAAAGGGGGGAGAATTTACTCGAGAATTATTCGAACTCTTCTTAGCAATTTACTCAAAACCTTGGACTTGTGAAGGAAGGAGAAAGAGGCAGCAAGCAACAACCAAAGACGTTGATCAAAATAAAAAGTAAACATTCATCCATGATAAATTAAATAAATCAGGCATTGAACTTAAATAAATCAAAGCATATAATAAAGTACATAATTAAATAAAGCAAGTAAAGACATAAATTAGGGTTACTATTTCTATTTAAAATTCTTTAATTAATATATTAGGGTTTTGGAATTTTAGTATTTTAGTATTTGTTTAACCTACTGTAAAAGTTTTGGAAAATTGGAATGAATTAGGGTTTCATGAATCAAAATAGGGTTTAGGTTTTTATTTTGAATAATCATAATAAAGGAAGTTAAACATAAAGATTTATAATACATAAATAAATATTAACCCGAGCTCACACGGTGGTCCCGCTAGCCGGTTAACGGGCAGGGGTCAAGGGGGGCATAGAAGAAATAAATTTAGGATTGTAGGTTTCGGTGTTGAAAAATTAAGATTTTAAGGTTTAAGATTTAGAAAATAAGGTTTTGAAATTAGAAGAAACTAATGTTATTTTTTTAAAAGAATGATGCTTACTGTGTGGTTTTGGAAAGAAGGATTAATTAGGGTTAAAGCTTTTGATGCTTAAAAAAATAAGGCTACTGACTTTTGGAATAGAGATTAGGTTTTTGGGAATTAATAAAATGATTTAGGGTTTTTGGTGTCTTGGAAAATATATTTGGTTTTAAGATTTGTGAAAACAGTTTAGAGTTTTATAAAGTTTTGGAAATAAGCAAAACAGTTTAAGGTTTTTGGAAACAGAAAAGTAACGATTTAAGGTCTTTTAGACATAGAAGAAATAAATTTAGGGTTCTTAGGGTTTAGAAGAAACAAAAGAAAAATTTTTCAATTTTGAGTGATGAAGCTACTGTAAAGAAAAATAAATAAAGAAATTAGAAATTCAAACCTCCGTTCATTGGTTCCACCAAAAATTATTTTCTGGATGAACAAAGACAAAAGCAAGATTGCTGCCTTTGATGGATTGATTGCTTGCTTGCTTATTCCTCTCAAATCTGAAGTCCCAAGTTCAAAGTTCTCTCTTGTTCCTCCCAAGTCCGATCGTTAATGCTAAGTTCTCTCCAAGTTCAAAAGTGCAAAGTCCGATCCCCCTTTCTGTGTTGTTTTTAGTCTTATTTATAGGAAATTTAGATGATTAATTTTAATTGTTTAAGGAAATTATCATTAATTAGGAAAAGAAAACTGAAACCAAATAGAATTTGGTTTTGAAAAAAATTGAGTTGGAAAAAAAATTCGCTGGCGAAAACTGCGACGGGCGGCAAGAGCTACGAGCGCTGGCGTGGAAAATTGCAAGGGGCTCTGGCTGCGGGCCATTTCGTCCAACACTATTAAACTTCGTCGCCGATTTTTATTTTTATTTTTATTTTTTATTTTTTATATTATTATTTTATATTATTAATTTTTTAAAAATTATAAAAAATAAATACTAAAAAAAATATTATTTAATTAAGATAACACAAAAATTATTTTGGACTAAATAGAATATATTGGACCGGACTTGGTCAAAAATTAAGGGTCTGCAATTATATGGATTAAAATAAGCTCCAAGAGCTTGGTATGATAGACTTAGTGCTTATTTATTGGAAAATGGTTTTACAAAAGGCAAAGTTGATACTAAACTTTTTGTTAAAAAGAAATTGCATAACATTTTAATTGTACAAATCTGACATTATATTTGGTGCTACTATTGAATATTTATGCCAAGAGTTTGCTTCTTGTATGACTAGGGAATTTGAAATGAGCATGATGGGTGACCTCAAATTCTTTCTTAGTCTACAAGTTAAGCAATGCAATGATGGTATCTTCATCAATCAATCCAAATATACAATGGAATTTCTCAAGAAGTTTGGCATGGATGGTTACGAAGTAAGCAAGACTCCAATGAGTACATCCTTAAAATTGGACAAAGATGAAATTGGTAAGAAAGTTGATGAGAAGAAATATTAAGGTATTATCGGATCATTTCTTTACTTAACCACTTATAGACTGACTATAATGTATAGTGTTTGTTTGTGTGCTAGATTTCAATCATGCCCTAAAGAATCACATTTGAATGCCACCAAAAAGATTTTAAAATATTTGAGTAGAACATTGCATTTAAGACTTTGGTATCCTAGAAATACATCATATGACATTTTAGGTTTTTTAGATGCAAATTTTGCCGGTAGCCTATTGATAGGAAAAGCACAACCGGTGCATGCCATTTCCTTAGTGATTGCTTAGTTTCTTAGTTTAGTAAGAAACAAGTGTCAGTTGCCCTATCGACTACGGAAGCCGAATATGTTGCTACATGTTTCTGTTGTACACAAGTTTTATGGATGAAATAACAATTGTAAGATTATGGTAAAAATTTTGATAACATTCTCATTAAATGTGACAATACAAGTGCCATTAATTTATCAAAAAATCCAATCCAACATTCTAGGTCCAAACATATAGATATTAGGCATCATTTCTTAAGAGACAATGTTCAAAATCAAAATATTGTCCTAGAATTCTTAGATACCCAAAATCAACTTGCAAATATTTTCACAAAACCTTTGAATGAAGAAAGATTAAACTTTATAAAACAACATATTGGGATGATAGATGGGAACACTCTAGATTAAATACACTTTGTTGATTGATTTAAATGTGCATATCATTAATGGAATTAGACTTGCTTGCAAATGCATACTTTTTACAAGACCTAATTATTCATTTACATCTATTTTGATCATACATTAGAACATCAAATTGAGATACACAAAGTTCCCTAAAGTTTCTTAATTTTTTAGATTATCCTAATCGGACCATCAATTAGTTCGACTGTAGTTCTGTGGTCCGACCAGTATAATTCAAAATTTTCTTACCGTTGTGTTCAAAATCAAAATTTTTTTTAAACTTACCATATTCCAATTGCACTTTATGTGATTTTTTGAATTTCAGCACCGGACAAAGGTAGGTCTGATCATACTTGACCTCTGCACTTTAAAAATTATAGCCATTGGAACTTGTTACAAACGTTCAATAATGCTCTCCAACAGTTAGAAACAGCTAGTTTTAGCCAAAAACTCTATAAATACACTTAAAGATTAGATTTTGAAAACTTTTATCAAATTCTAAACATCTAAACACTCAAAATAATCATCTCTTTCACTATTCCTCTCTTCCTTTATGAAAATCGCAAGACCCAACACATGGCCCCCAAAGAGCATTCAAAGAAGAAGTCCTCTAAGAAGGAGAAAGGCAAGGGAATTACCACCTATTCTCACACAAAAGATGCCATAACAAGAGTTCACAATATTAGATTTAAAGATGATGATGAAAGAAAAAGGTATGCTATCCTTAAAGACAAACTTGAAGACAACCGTCTCTTCTCTACCTTGACTCTAGAGAGCCTAAGAATTGAAAATGAAATTAGGGCCTATCTTAGCAACTAGGGATGGGAAACTTTTGTTTTTCTAGAACATGATGACCTTGGCTGGGAATCCTTGACAAAGGAATTCCTCACCACTCTAGTTGTTAACAAGAAGAGTAGTGATCTTTAGGTTATTATGGAATTTTCTTCAAATTTTTTAACCAAGAATATGGCCTTTCTTTATAAGAATTTTCATCCATTTGGGGTTTTTAATTGGAAGATATTTCTCACATCTCCAACAATATTCTCACTCCCGAAGTTCAATTGAACTTTTGGCAAGAGATTTCCATTAAAACCTTACTCCAGAAATAATCTAATGCCAAGAACCATAGAACCTTGACCTATTGGATGTTGCATAGAATAATCACTTGTACAATAAGTGCTAAAGGTGAAAGCAATAAGTGCTAGAAGTGAAAGCAATGAGAAAGTTACTCAAAATGTCCTTCCCTTTCTCTTTTGCCTAATTCGAGGCCAAGCTATCCAAACTAGAAAATTCCTAATTGATACCTTCCTCTACATTAGGAAAACCAAAGCCAGACTCATTCCACTTTCTTCTCAATTTACTCAAATTGCAAAATATGTTGGTACTCTTACCCCAACAAATTAAGCTACACTCTCACATCCTCTTGATCCAACCACAAAGTCCATCAGCTTTGGCTATATCAAACACACTAAATGCTTTAGAGATGATGATGGGACTTATGTGTACCTTTTAGGTACACAAGGAGCTAGGGCACAACAAAGAAAAAGGTCTAAGATTATAAAAGAATCTGAGGAAACATTTCAAATGGACATTCCTAGATCTCAAACCTATAGGTCACAAGGAATTGTTCTCTCTATTCTCCAAGACATCCAAAGCCAAATGACCTCTCAAGGTACAAAAATTTATAGCCTCACCACGCAACTCTCTCACCTTCATCTTGACATCCAATAAATTCAGGAAGCTATGGGACTCTATCAATGCTTTGAGGATGGACCTAGCCTGTCTTATAATGTTTAAAATTTTAGATACTAAACTTTTAATTTAATATTGATAATTAATAGTGAATTGTGATATAAGTGGTATGGAAAAGTGATGTAAATAGTAGATCTCAAAAATTTACGGAAGAAAATATTTATTTTTACAATTTTACGAGATTTAAAATTGAATTAGAATTAAAGGATAAGTAAGAGGGTGCACCATAACTAAGATGAGATATATATGTGTGTGTGTGTGTGTGTGCATGTGTATGGACAGGTGTAATGATATAGAAACTTTTCTTTCTTTCTTTCTTTTTCTTTCCACATTCATCACCATTTTCACCATCAAAATTCCTTCTTTCATCCTTCCTTCCAAGATTTTGATCAAAACCTAAGAGAAAATAATATCTAGTTATAAGTTTTTAGAAGATTAAGCTGGAGAGTTGAGATTATCAACAAGTGATTAGAGAAAAAGAAGAGTTTGAAGAGGTATGTGCTTATGTATTTTTTATTTGCAAATATTTGAATTTCTATAAATTTAGTGTCTAAAATGATTGATTGAGTTGTCTTGATGAGTTTTTACTGAAAAATATTTGATATATATTCTCTTTCTATGTTAAAGAAACTAGTTTTGATCTATTGATATCATATATTTGGATATATGGAATTTAAGTTGATGAGTGTTTGAAATACAGAGTTTTGCTTAACACCACCAGTGACACAGCCATGTCACTGGGCGTGTCAACAGTGATGTGTTTCAACATTGATGACACAGCCAGTAACACACCTATGTCAATGAATGTGTCATAGCTACCGTGATAAAACTTAAATGACACTACCAGTAACATGCTCGTGTCAATGAGCATATCATAGCTACTATGATAAAACTTAAATGACACAGTGGGCTTGTCGTAGCTACTGTAATGTAACTTAAAAGACACGGCCGGAGACACGCCTATGTCATTGGAGAGTTTTTGTGAGAGTTTTTGTGAGAGTGTGTAGCTTCCTTGTTGTAAGAACAAGCTTTTTCCTTGTAGGATACAAAGCAGAAAGGTATACCCACAGGTAGACTTACTTGGTCATTTTTCCAAGAAGAATTTAAAAAAGAATATATTAGTGAGATTTATTTAGAGGAGAAGAGTCGGGAGTTTTTGTATCTTAAGTAAAGGCAATTATCTGTGTCTGAATATGAGAGGCAGTTTGCTCGCCTCAGCAAATATTTTTCAGAGTTAGTTGTATCTAAGGAAGAGAAGTGTAAGCGGTTTGAATAAGGTTTGAACAGTCAGATTCGGGTATATTTAGTAGTGATGAGGATTAAAGAGTTTTCCACTCTTGTTAATGCAGCAGTCGCTATAGAAAATGAGATTAAACAAGAGCAGGGAAGAAAACAACAATCAAAGAAGGCATTTTCTAGTGAACAACAATAAGGTGGCCAAAAAAGACAGAAATATTCAAGCCAAAACTCAGGAGTTTAGTAGAGGAAGTGGAGCTAGTTTTCATAAATCTTCTTCAAGAGTTGTTACTACACCTTGTCAATATTGTGGTAAGGGTCATGCAAGTGAAGATTGTTGGTATAAAAAGGGGGCTTGTTTGAAATGTGGTTCTTTGGATCATAAAATCAGAGATTGTCCAACAATAAAAGAATTAGAAGTTATGGAAGGAAAAAGTTTTGTACAAAGGTCTCAGTCAAGCCGTAAGAAAGGTAGAGGTGGTCGACCCAGTGTTAGTCAACAGAGAGGATCTAAAACACTGGATAGACCTCAGACTCGAGGCAGTGCTCCAACTAGGGCTTATGCCATGAAAGCTGTGGATGACCAGGATGCTCCTGATGTTGTAGTTGGTAAATTTTCTTTACTTGGTCTTGATGTGTATGCATTGTTAGATCCTGGTTCTACACATTCTTATATTTGTACAACTATAGCTTCAGGGAAGAAAATGTGTGTTGATAAACTTGATTATGAGATAGAAGTTACAAATCCCTTAGGCCATAGTGTGAAAGTAAATAGAGTATATCAAAATTGTCCACTTAGAGTTCATGATGTAGAGCTTTCTGCTGATTTGATTGAACTACTATTCCATGACTTTGATTTAATCTTGGGAATGGATTGGTTATTTCGACATCAAGGAGTTATGGACTGCTGTAGTAAAGTTGTAACTTTTAAGATTTTGGGTTATGGTGAAATTGTAGTTCAAGTAGAAAAATAATTTTATCTTTCTAGTTTGATTTCTGCAAATAAAGCTAGAAGGTTGATTAGGAAGAGATGTGAAGCTTATCTTGCTTATGTTAATGATATACGACATTCAAGCAAGGTTTTGGGAGACATACCTACAGTGAGTGAGTTTTCGAATGTTTTTTCCTAAGAATTACCTGGAATACCACCAGCGAGAGAGGTAGAATTTGTTATTGATGTAGTTCTAGGTATAGCACCAATTTCTATTCCACCTTATAGAATTGCACCTCCGGAATTAAAAGAATTAAAGGTGCAACTCCAAGAATTGCTTGATAAAGGATTTATAAGACCTAGTGTGTTACCTTGGGGCGCACTAGTTTTGTTTGTGAAGAAGAAGGATGGTACCTTAAGATTATGTATAGATTATCGATAGTTGAATAAAGTTACTATTAAGAATAAGTACTTGTGAGCGGGATTTTTGCCCCCACTCCCGGTGGAATGGTTCTTACGACTTCGGCACTGTTTAGGCTTGGGGCCTTAGAGATCACGGGCCTAAGCCTGGAGAAAATGGAGTCGCCACCCGGATGGGCTGAGAAAAAGAAAGGAGTGGATGACTTGATTCCTAAGGAATCTTCAACCCCCCTAATGGATTCGGAAAGTTGGGTACGTGTAGGGAAAGTGAGAAATGGCCCAGCACCCCCACAATGCCCAGTTCATTGGAACCGGCCTCCTTTTCAGGTCATAATATTACAAATTCTTAAATATAATAATATTATCCATATTACATGCAACAATTAAAATAAAGCATCATTATATTAAAATCAAAGCAAGGTCCAAACAAAGCAAATAAATGGACACCCATCCGAGGATGAAAAATGTCCTTACATCGTTCATGTCTAAACCAAATAGGGCACCCACCAAAAGGTGGAAACATGTCCTTTACATTGGTCCAAAATATAAGAGAAATTTAAATTACATAATACTTAACAAATGAGGTACCCAATAATGGAAACATACCTCTTACAATTTTAATACTAAGACAAATTATAGTAATCATAATAATAGTAAAATTATCCATTCATGATAAATTAAATAAATCAAGCATTAAAATTAAATAAATCGACCATCAAAACATATAATAAACTATATAATGAAATCTAAAATTATATAAAGCAATAAATATATAAAATTTAGGGTTTTAAAGAATTATCAATTGAATTTAGGGTTTCGAAACTTAGGGTTTTAGAAACTAGGGTTTTTGGATAGTTAGGGTTTTTGAAACTAAGGTTTTGGATAGTTAGGATTTTTTTAGTGGCTTTAGGTAGAATAATTTCGGGAAAGGGTTACGAGGTTTAACTTACTGCCTGAAAAACATAATTTTGGATTTGGAGAGATAAATTAAGGTTGTGGAGAAATAACCAATATTTTGGAGTTTAATAATGAAATGGCTTACATTTTTGGATAAAAATAGTTTGAGGTTTTGAGTTTTAATAAAATAATTCACGATTCTTGAAGTAAAGTAAACAAAATATATTTTAACAATTAATTTAAATCCTCGATGGCTACTGGATAGTTTTATGCTTTTTATGAAACATGCAAGTAGGTTACGAATACCAACTGATCAATGTGTTAATTAAAGCAAACGATTAAAGTTATTGAAACAAGGATCAATTTGCTGCATGTTCAAAGATCATGGTACTGCATATTCAAAGATCAAGTTACTGCATGCATGTTCTTATTAATCAAAGAGAAATGAAGCTATTGTGAGCATGAATAATTCATGATTAAAGATCAAACCTTCGTCGTTGGTTCCACCAAAAATTGATTTCTGGATGAACAATGTGAAGACCGTATGGACTCTGCCTTCTTCTTTGGTTGTTTTGATATTTCTGTTTGTTTCCTTCGTTCTCCAAAAAAAGCTAATGTTGTTCTTCTGTGTTTGTTTTCGTCTCTTCTGTTTTATGGTTTAATCTCTCTTAATATTAATTGTCAACCTCCTTAATGTTAATTGTTACCCTTTTAATGTTTTTCTCCCTTTCTGAATTCTGAAACGTTAGTATTTATAGGCAAACCTCACTCAGAATCCCTAACCCTAATATTAATCCTTCCTTAAAATAAATTTTAGTTCAATTAGGAAACTTATTGAACCCATGTTGACCTGGTTGCCCTAGATCGACATGAGTCCAACCTCATGTCGACCTTGGGCTGCCCGAGTCTACATGAGACATGCTTATGTCGACCTGGGGCCTCCAGGTCGACATGGATCAAAGCCATGTCGACCTAGGACATCCAGGTTGACATGAGCCCTCATCTCGACCTAGGGCCTCCAGGTCGACATGAGCCAAGGTTCATGTCATTTGGGCCCTCTGAACTTTAACTAATTTCGCATTTTTTAATTTTTTGGATTGGACCTTCTAAAAAAAGACTTGGTTTAGGGTTTTGTAGTTGAGTTTGTGACTTTTAAAATTGGACCAACTTATTAGAAGTTATAAATCGGATCGAATTTATTTTGGAATCCTTTAAAAAGGACCGTATCAAATTAGGACCAAAATTAAGGGTCTACAGTTTGCCCCCTGCTTGAGCGATCTGATACTTTCAGTAGAAGAGAGTGAAAAGCAACATGATTTTGAGCAGATTTTGGATGAGGATGGATACTTGGATTTGATTTGGGTACTTGGACCTGAGATTGAATTTGATTTGACTGACCTTTTATCAGTTGAGAATTCTGGCATAACTGGTTGTTCCATTTTTTATGGATTGTGGGTCTTTACCCACCAAAAATAGATCTTTATCCATTGGGAATTGGGTCTTTACCCTCAAAATATGGATCTTTATCCATTAGAGATCGGGTCTTTACCCTTGAAATATGGATCTTTATCCATTGAAAATTGGGTCTTTACCCTTGAAACATGGATCTTTATCCATTGGAGATCGGGTCTTTACACTTGAAATATGGATCTTTATCCATTGAAAATTAGGTCTTTATCTTTATGCATTAGAGATCGGGTCTTTACCCTTGAAATATGGATCTTTAACCATTGGAAATCAGGTCTTTACCTTTGAAACATGGATCTTTATCCATTGGAGATCGGGTCTTTACCCTTGAAACATGGATCTTTATCCACTGGAGATTGGGTCTTTACCATTGAAACATGGATCTCTATCCTTTAGAGATCGGGTCTTTACCCTTGAAACATGGATCTTTATCCATTGGAGATCGGGTCGTTACCCTGGCTTCAGCTCTTTTAGCTGGACTGATCTTTTGTCTTTTGCATCTTCATTCTTTTGAGAATTCTAATTTTCTTCTTTTTCCGTTCTTTTTTGTTCTTCCTTTGCACTTTTACAAAAAATTCAGCCTTTTTAGCTAGCCTTCACATCTTCTCCTTGCCCCCTATATGGTAAAATATTGGAAGTGAGTCTCAAAATGTTTTGTACATAAACTTAAAATTTTGAAAGGGAGAAACTTTGCCCCCTGTGTAGGCTAAAACCCATGATTTTTTTATGTGGGCTTTGGTTGATGTTTGTAGATTGTCTAGTTCTTCCAACAAGCATGTATTTCTTCTTTTGCAAAATGACTGGAACTTCCTCAAGCAATAGGCTTTTCATGCCCCCTTGATTCAATATCTTCTTTTGATTCTTTACTTCATGGGGTGTTTATTGTTCACTTTGATAAAGAATAGACAATATAAGAAAAATGCAATGTGATATGCTCATGTATGCATAATATGCATGAATAGTACTCACAGCGGTTTCATTGACTCATAGACTGAGGTTATCAGCAGAAGTGTTCTCACTGGTTCCTTTCAGATGCTCGTTCAGGTCTTGCACTGGAATGGCAGAAGGCTTCACTTTTATGGATTTTATCTTCGAGATATTGAAAACATGAATAATGGAGACCCCAAACAGAAAAGATACATCCATTCCAAATGTAATATCCCAATATATGCCTAGGAGTTTTAATACAATTGTTGTGTGATTTGAATTAAAGGTATATATATGTTGTGCAAAGAAAATGATTGTGTAATTGGAATGTATATATTGTATATATGTTAGTATATAAAACATATAAGTTGGTCAAATGGAGAGTCAAGGGGAAAAGATATTTATCTTATTGAGTGTGAAAGTACTTAAATGGGCATTTGAGTAATAAGAGAGTTAGAATAAATGGTTAAAGGGCATTGAGGTAATTTTCTCTTGGAAATTATTATTATTATTATTATTATTATTATTATTATTATTATTATTATTATTATTATTATTATTATTATTATTATTATTATTATATTTTTGTGGCTATCGTGAGAAGAGAAAAGAGATTTGTCTTTCTTCTTCTTCTTCTCCTTTTGGTTCTTGCACGAGAGAGAGAGAGAGAGAGTTAAAGAGAGGTGATGATCTTCATCAAAATCTTGGGGTTTTAAGAGAATTGAAGGTAGAGATTGAAGAATTGACAAGATATTCAAGTAAGTATTCAATTCTTTGTCTTGATTTCTATTGTTTGAGTTGGATTTGATATGGTTGGTGTGATGGTGATGTTAATGGAAGATTAAGAGTATTGATATGTTGAATTGATAGTTAGATGATATTAATAAGGTTAATTGTGAGGTTGATGATGGATTATTGAAATTGGTTAGTAAGGTTTAATAGATATGAGATGGAGAGTTGATTGAATGATGTATGTTTATGTTTATTGAAGTTGAAATACATTGAATATATGATTTTGGCCTCGTTGGAAATCTTCATTCTTTGTGGGACACGGCCAGGATTAGGGTAGACACGGCCGTGTTGGATCGATTTGGAGAGACACGGCCATTGTCTCGGCCGTGTCACTTGCCCGTGTCTGCTACTGGAATTTTGGTGTTGAGAGACACGGCCACTGGCTTGGCCGTGTCCCTTGACCGTGTCTGTCACTGCCTCTTTTGGTTGAGAGACACGGCCAAGCTATGGGAGTCTTGGCCGTGTTGGAGCATGTGTTGGGTGACACGGCCACAAGCTTGGCCGTGTCCCTTGAGTGTGTTAGCTACTGTGTGAAAGGTAATTGATGGACACGGCCGTGTTGGTGCCCGTGTTGGTGGGCGTGTCTTGTGTTGAGGTTGCTGTAATTGATTACCATTCTTATGTTCTTATGGAAATAACTATCTTTGGATTAGGTTTTGAAGAAATTGTGTTACATTAACCTAATGTGAAGAATTCTTGGGAAAGGAAAGGTATAGGTGATGGGAGTAGTTCTTGAGGTAAGTACAAACTTACATAGATGTAATCTTTTATATGATTTTGAGACTTAACACCCTTAGTATAAATGTGTTAAGTAGATTATTATATTGATTAATTCAATGTTACTAATGTTGTCATTGGTATAGTGTGAAAGCTATAATGATCATCCAAAAAGAAAGGTACGTGCAATGCAATTTGTTATGATAAATGTTTGAATAATGAATGGTGTTAATGTGTTTGAGAAATGATGAAATGTGATGTTATCATGATTGATAATGATGGTCAAAATGAAATAAATAGACACATGAATTATATGACAATGAATTTAAGATACATGTGTAATGAAATGGATTATGTATAATTGAGTGACATGATTGAAGTATGCCTATATGGTATGATTGATTAATGACATGTTTGTTTAGCAATGTAATTAATGTTGCATATATCAATGATGAAACATGAAATGTGATTTGAGATATATTGTGATATTAAGCCATTGTTATTGGCAATGATAACTTAAATGGAATATAAAGCCATTGTGATTGGCTATGATGATACAATTGCGATAAATGAGGCATGTTTGCCTAGAGGATGAATCAATTGTGATAAATGAGGCATGTTTGCCTAAATAATGATAAGAACTGAAAATGATATTGATGATGAAATAATCAATGAATTGTGTATCTAATGTGTTATTCATTTTCAGAGTTTTGTTGTTGGTGGCATGCCTAATGGTAACAATCTCTTGAAGTTAGGTTGGGCTTGATCCTTGAAGCCAAGTTGGGTTGAAGTTTAACATGTTTTACTCCCCTTGAAGCTTGGTTGGGTCTAGTCCTTGAAGCCTAATTGAGATGTTACAACCCTTGAAGCTAGGTTGGATTAGTTCTTGAAGCCAAGTTGGGTTGATACTTAGCATGCTTTGTTCCCCTTGAAGCTTGGTTGAACTTAATCCTTGAAGCCTAGTTGGGATATTGATGAATGTGATAATTAAACCAAAGCATTAACTCTGAAAGTCGAATAGCATATTAGTGTCTTTTGGGCCCGAGTCTGTCATTTGTTGTAAATGAGATATATGAATTGTGGATATTAGTGATGGATGATGGATGATGGTTGATGGTAATAATTGCCTTTGTGGGAAATATGCTTTATGATTAGTGAATTGTGAACAATCTAATGTTTTGAAGTATGATATGTGGTCTGTGTATTGATTGTGAGTGATAATGATGAATTGTGTTTGGTGATAAGAATTGCCTTCTTTGGAAATGTGACTCTTGATTGGTATGATATATAATATATGTATATTGATATATTGAATATGAGTACTAGTAATGGATTGTGGTTGGTGGTAATGTTTTGTTTAAATGTATATAATATATGAAATTTGTCAATATGTATGAAAGGTGCAATCAAGAAGGAAAAACATGATAAGAACTAATTGTACATTGAATTGATATATTATTATCTATTAGCATATCTATAATGTATGTTTATATTTTATATTTGTACTACTAAGCTTTTGGGCTTAGCGCGGATGTATAATCGCGCAGGTAGCTTGGTGGAAGATACAAGTGTTTCGTTATGCCACGAGAAGAGTAAAGGTTTGTCGAGACCAACTAGAGGGTAATGCATACATGTATAACTTTTAATTTTGATGTATTTTGACAAGAGGATATGTATATGTATAAATGAAGTTTTGATAAAGACAATGATTTTGTAGATATTATGTAAATTAATGTATTATGGTTTGAACTTTGTTACAGGTTTTTAAAAAGGTAACAAAAAGTGACATCCTTATACTTTATATACTTACTGTATGTATGTATACAAGGTATACGTACAGTACTTATATAGGATATCGGGGTGTTACAATTATTTTGGTATCAGAGCTTAGGTTCGAGATTCTCGGCCTAAGTGAAATTAAAAAGAAAAAGTTTTGAAACGCTTAAAATGAATTACAAAGAAGAGTTTTGAAATGTAATTTGTAATACATGTATATGCATTGACACCTAGGTTGGTCTCAGATGTGGCATTATGTGATGTGGGATAAATTTGAATTATGAGAAGGATGATAATGTCTGAATGAGGTTTTTACTTGAAAGTAAAAACTAGAGAAAGAAATGATATGAAAACTAAAATAAAATAAAAATATTGGTTAATGTAAGTAAATATAATGGTGTTGTTTGCATTGTTGTTTTAATGCAAATATTGTAAATTTAATGTGATAATGTGATGTAATATGTTAGTGATCAAAGATTGAGTTGATCACTTGAAAATGTAAGGTATGTACAGTATTGCATGTTTGTAACCTATATAATTACTTGTCTATTAATGTTGAGAATGATTACACTTGCATTGATAAACTTGTGCAAAGCTAGGTCACGTGATAAGATTGATAGTGAGAATTGGATTGAGCAACGTTGGTTTAAGAAACCGAGATTTGTGATAACTAGACTTGAAAAGCGTATAAAGGTTATTGGGCTCAATGTGTATATGATTGGATGTAATGTACATATGTATATATGTGAGTGATATATATATGTTGAATGGTAAACAAATGGATATGTAAAGTTAAGATTTTGTTTAAAGGAAAAAGAGATGATATGGGTTAAGTAAAAATATGCATTGGTATTGTTACCTTAATACGGACATTGTGAATTCAATGTTAGAAATGTGAGATGTTTGGATATTGTGAAATATCAATGTAATGGTGGTAATATGTGATATTTAAATTGTTGAAGTGAGCTTGATAATTGTGAAAAGTATATGTTTTAATATTGCCTTGTGATATATAAATATATAAGATGAGTTTGGCAAATTGAAGTTTAAGTGAAGTAGTAAGTTGAGAAGTTAAAGTTTTAGTGGCATTTGATAAAGATTATTTGAATATTGATGGTTTAATGTGTATACAATACATGAGCTAAATGAAATGATTAATATGGCATATGAAAGTATTATGAATTGAGTAAGGTGATTGATAGTATAAGAATTTATCTTGGAGTATAAAAGGGTAAAAATGGAGATGGAAATATATTAAATGCTTTTAAAGATGAAGATGAAAGTGAAAGAGATGTTACATTGAGAATGTGGTTAAGATGGATGTAAAGTGCTATTATAGTCAGTATATATATATGTGTATTGTATGAATAAATACTTTGCATCATATTGGAAGAGATGGTACTGGATGATTCTCGCTGACTCTCTTAAGGGGGAGGTTAGGTATTCGATCCAGAGTGGCGACTTGCACTCATGTGTCTTGGGTGTAATTCGAATAAGTGAATCCTGTTGGAAGGCCGTGAGGGCAGTTTGGTACTGTAGTAGCCCAACTCAGAGGCCCTGATGGATTCTCCGAATAGGAATGGTTTAGCAGGTGGACTAGGACGGTTGTTACAGTTATAAAGGAAAATTTGTATTGAATGTATGATAAATAAGAGTATTTAATTAAGTGTACATATGTATGTGATATGTGAATTGAATTTTCACTGTGAATGAAATTATATATATCAACAAATGTGTGAATCGCATTATAAAGGTGACTTATGAATATGTATGTGGTATAATTATAAAATTAATGTTATAAAAACAATATTGTATGTAGTATTAGACCTAAGAGAGATTAGGTCTTGAATTGTGTTAAGCTAAATGAATTATGTGATGGAAGTGAGAATGGCATAGACTTAAATAATATTGAACAGTGGAAATTGTTATGGTGAGCATTGAACTTGATGATTATGTGATATTTAGAGTTCCAAAGTATTCACATATGAAAAGTTCTATGTGCATATATATATTATAAGAGATTGTAAATGGATTAGAAATGAAGTGACGAATAGAAATTGTATAAGAACTGCATATAATTGAATATGTGTATAGTAATATTGTTGAAGCATGAATTAAGTTGATAAAGATCTTTTACTCGAGTGCAAATTGGTTTGAAATGAAATTGGAATGTGTTAATTTCTGATATAGTAGAAATGTAAAGAAGGACTATATAATTCTTAAAATATACCTTAGCCTTGTATTTGTAAAGATTGAGAATAAAATTATAAAAGAACAGTATTGATTTGGAAGTCCCAGGCTTGAATATTAATCTCTTAAAGCCATGTGTTTTGTTCAGTATATTGGAACGGTTAATTTGTTATCTATGGATTTGAATCTTAGATATAATGATTGTAATACGGATTTGGTGAGGTTGACAATTTTGTTTGAAAAGTATAGTTAAAAGCTATGATGGATAAGGTTGTACCTTATTATTATTTTTATGTTAAGAATTTGGTTATAATGGTGAAGATAAAGAAAGAAAAAAGGGAAATTATGGAAATGTGATGAGATATGAATAATATGATAAAAAGGTAATTGAAATAAGTATAACAATGATTTGAAACGTGAAGAGATATTAAAAAAGGAGAAATTCTAAGATATGAATGAAAGTTATACTGAATATGCTTATGATATGTAACTTGAGGTTTAAGGGAATGAGCTCAAGGTTTGAGTGAATGAATTATGGATATTAAGCATGATATAACATTTTTATGAGAATTGGTGGAAATTATTACTAAGATAATAGAAAGTAAACTATGTGTATATTTAAAGATAATTGGAAGTGATTTGTTATCATGATGATTTGACTGAAAATGGATTGAAAGAGATTAGAAATTGAATATAAGTTTGTTCCTATGGACTTAAGTTATTTTTATACTTATATGAAAATTGTGAAATTTCTTGATAAGTTAGATTACTTAATCGTTGGTTGGAATTGAACAAAATTGGAACGTGGGTATATTGTGACAGATAAATCAATTGATCTGGATTTGGCTAGGATTATGATTCATTATTGAAATTTAACGTGTATAGTTGTATTAAGAAAATAAGTATTTACATGATAATGTATATGAGGTAAAATTTTAAAGTGTGTTTGGACATGAATGAATAGAGTATAGTGGTTGTTAATCATGATAAAAAGAGAAAAGGTTAAGTATGTATGAAATATATTGAAAGATAATGTATTATTATGTAAGTTAAGTGAAAAGCATGCTAAAGAAGTAATCCCATTTGTGAAAAATAAAGAATTTGTTATCCATTGGGGTGTGGTAAATGTCTATTTAGACAGTGATAGTAATAACAAGATAGTTAATGCTCGGATATAAACCAATGGGTTCTAAGGTTAAAGCTATAAAAGTAATATTTAAGAGATGAAGAAACAATATATTTATTAAATATAAAGATTTGACAAAGTATTATTGTACTATATGATGATCTGATTCTTGTATAAAGATATTAATAGGAAATGTAATGAGATCTTTTGAATGTTTGATCAAGAAAGTAATAAGATGTATAGACATATAGAATGATGAACTATGGAATTTAGAGAAGATGGTTGATTCAAAAAGGGAGAGTTGAAGTTATATGATTTGATGAAATAATAACTTAAGCATATAATTAACTTCATATGGAAGTTAAGATAGTAATTTCTTAAAAGCGGATTTTTATGGTATTAATAATTTCGAGGACGAAATTATTTAAGGGGGAGAGAATTGTAATATCCCAATATATGCCTAGGAGTTTTAATACAATTGTTGTGTGATTTGAATTAAAGGTATATATATATGTTGTGCAAAGAAAATGATTGTGTAATTGGAATGTATATATTGTATATATGTTAGTATATAAAACATATAAGTTGGTCAAATGGAGAGTCAAGGGGAAAAGATATTTATCTTATTGAGTGTGAAAGTACTTAAATGGGCATTTGAGTAATAAGAAAGTTAGAATAAATGGTTAAAGGGCATTGAGGTAATTTTCTCTTGGAAATTATTATTATTATTATTATTATTATTATTATTATTATTATTATTATTATATTTGTGTGGCTATCGTGAGAAGAGAAAAGAGATTTGTCTTTCTTCTTCTTCTTCTCCTTTTGGTTCTTGCACGAGAGAGAGAGAGAGAGTTAAAGAGAGGTGATGATCTTCATCAAAATCTTGGGGTTTTAAGAGAATTGAAGGTAGAGATTGAAGAATTGACAAGATATTCAAGTAAGTATTCAATTCTTTGTCTTGATTTCTATTGTTTGAGTTGGATTTGATATGGTTGGTGTGATGGTGATGTTAATGGAAGATTAAGAGTATTGATATGTTGAATTGATAGTTAGATGATATTAATAAGGTTAATTGTGAGGTTGATGATGGATTATTGAAATTGGTTAGTAAGGTTTAATAGATATGAGATGGAGAGTTGATTGAATGATGTATATTTATGTTTATTGAAGTTGAAATACATTGAATATATGATTTTGGCCTCGTTGGAAATCTTCATTCTTTGTGAGACACGGCCAGGATTAGGGTAGACACGGCCGTGTTGGATCGATTTAGAGAGACACGGCCACTGTCTCGGCCGTGTCACTTGCCCGTGTCTGCTACTGGAATTTTGGTGTTGAGAAACACGGCCACTGGCTTGGCCGTGTCCCTTGACCGTGTCTGTCACTGCCTCTTTTGGTTGAGAGACACGGCCAAGCTATGGGAGTCTTGGCCGTGTTGGAGCATGTGTTGGGTGACACGGCCACAAGCTTGGCCGTGTCCCTTGAGTGTGTTAGCTACTGTGTGAAAGGTAATTGATGGACACGGCCGTGTTGGTGCCCGTGTTGGTGGGCGTGTCTTGTGTTGAGGTTGCTGTAATTGATTACCATTCTTATGTTCTTATGGAAATAACTATTAGGTTTTGAAGAAATTGTGTTACATTAACCTAATGTGAAGAATTCTTGGGAAAGGAAAGGTATAGGTGATGGGAGTAGTTCTTGAGGTAAGTACAAACTTACATAGATGTAATCTTTTATATGATTTTGAGACTTAACACCCTTAGTATAAATGTGTTAAGTAGATTATTATATTGATTAATTCAATGTTACTAATGTTGTCATTGGTATAGTGTGAAAGCTATAATGATCATCCAAAAAGAAAGGTACGTGCAATGCAATTTGTTATGATAAATGTTTGAATAATGAATGGTGTTAATGTGTTTGAGAAATGATGAAATGTGATGTTATCATGATTGATAATGATGGTCAAAATGAAATAAATAGACACATGAATTATATGACAATGAATTTAAGATACATGTGTAATGAAATGGATTATGTATAATTGAGTGACATGATTGAAGTATGCCTATATGGTATGATTGATTAATGACATGTTTGTTTAGCAATGTAATTAATGTTGCATATATCAATGATGAAACATGAAATGTGATTTGAGATATATTGTGATATTAAGCCATTGTTATTGGCAATGATAACTTAAATGGAATATAAAGCCATTGTGATTGGCTATGATGATACAATTGCGATAAATGAGGCATGTTTGCCTAGAGGATGAATCAATTGTGATAAATGAGGCATGTTTGCCTAAATAATGATAAGAACTGAAAATGATATTGATGATGAAATAATCAATGAATTGTGTATCTAATGTGTTATTCATTTTCAGAGTTTTGTTGTTGGTGGCATGCCTAATGGTAACAATCTCTTGAAGTTAGGTTGGGCTTGATCCTTGAAGCCAAGTTGGGTTGAAGTTTAACATGTTTTACTCCCCTTGAAGCTTGGTTGGGTCTAGTCCTTGAAGCCTAATTGAGATGTTACAACCCTTGAAGCTAGGTTGGATTAGTTCTTGAAGCCAAGTTGGGTTGATACTTAGCATGCTTTGTTCCCCTTGAAGCTTGGTTGAACTTAATCCTTGAAGCCTAGTTGGGATATTGATGAATGTGATAATTAAACCAAAGCATTAACTCTGAAAGTCGAATAGCATATTAGTGTCTTTTGGGCCCGAGTCTGTCATTTGTTGTAAATGAGATATATGAATTGTGGATATTAGTGATGGATGATGGATGATGGTTGATGGTAATAATTGCCTTTGTGGGAAATATGCTTTATGATTAGTGAATTGTGAACAATCTAATGTTTTGAAGTATGATATGTGGTCTGTGTATTGATTGTGAGTGATAATGATGAATTGTGTTTGGTGATAAGAATTGCCTTCTTTGGAAATGTGACTCTTGATTGGTATGATATATAATATATGTATATTGATATATTGAATATGAGTACTAGTAATGGATTGTGGTTGGTGGTAATGTTTTGTTTAAATGTATATAATATATGAAATTTGTCAATATGTATGAAAGGTGCAATCAAGAAGGAAAAACATGATAAGAACTAATTGTACATTGAATTGATATATTATTATCTATTAGCATATCTATAATGTATGTTTATATTTTATATTTGTACTACTAAGCTTTTGGGCTTAGCGCGGATGTATAATCGCGCAGGTAGCTTGGTGGAAGATACAAGTGTTTCGTTATGCCACGAGAAGAGTAAAGGTTTGTCGAGACCAACTAGAGGGTAATGCATACATGTATAACTTTTAATTTTGATGTATTTTGACAAGAGGATATGTATATGTATAAATGAAGTTTTGATAAAGACAATGATTTTGTAGATATTATGTAAATTAATGTATTATGGTTTGAACTTTGTTACAGGTTTTTAAAAAGGTAACAAAAAGTGACATCCTTATACTTTATATACTTACTGTATGTATGTATACAAGGTATACGTACAGTACTTATATAGGATATCGGGGTGTTACACCAAACTATATTTTGGCATGTCAGTTGGTAGCTTCTTCATAACCTTGCCAATAATCATTTACTTTTCCCAATGTGTCCTTTGAGGTTTAATGACTCAACATACTCCCCTTAACTTGAAGGCTTTGTAATAATTTTTTTTTCTTTTTTTTCAATTTTGAATTTTGATTTTGAAATCAAATATTGGCCTTGCCAAATTAATGTCATTGTACCCTAGTTACCATACTAAATTTGGAAATTATTTCTATTTAAGTAAGAACTATTGCACTTCAGATAGGCACATACACATTACTTGGCCAAAGGTCTCATTGAGTTTAAATATTGTCTATCTCATATGCATGCTTATTCAAACTATCTTCACTAATAGACTCTACCTACCAAGAGAGATCAACAGGTCTTTGATAGGCTTGAAATGGGGTCTATAAGGGACACAGGTTTAAGTGAAGGCCATTTTGAGATTGGAGCTGGTGTGACACAAAGGACAAATCTTCACACTACAAATTTCTTGTTGGAACTTTAGACAGTTGGAACATAAAAAGATAGAGCTTTGAGAGTTCTCCCATCTTTTTGGCATTAATATAGATCTTGATTGGGATAGTCTTTGCCATTGCAAAAATGGTTGGTACCCAAATTTGTTTCTTTTCTTCTTCTCCCTTTTCTTTCTTTTTATTTTTCTTACTCTTCCCTTTCTTTGAGCATTTTATCATTTTGTCCTTCTTCCTTTTAGGACTGTCAAGTACAGAACTTTCAAGAACTGGATGGTCTTTCTTCTTTTTTTCTGATTTTGATCGAATCTTTGGTGGGGTTGGACAAATTCAAGTCAAACTATCCTTATAAACCAAATGGAAGCCTCTTATTGTCTTAGGTAAAAGATAACTCAGTTGGCTTTTTGAACCGCCTTTTTGGGTTTTATTTTTCTTCTCCTTTTTTTTGTTTTTTTTTCTTTTCTTTTTTTTTTCCTTTTTTTTCTCTTTTTTTTCTTTTTGTCTTCTTTTTTCTTTTCTTCTTTTTTTTTCTTCTTCTCTTTTTTCATCCTCAAATTTTTTTTTGAGGTTCTAGCTCTAAAAGAGCTGTCTTGTTTGTACCAACTTGGGTTTCTTATAATGGATAAGTGGAGTGACATAAATCTGCTTCAGTCTTAACTTTATTTGTGATATTTGGTCTAATTCAGGTAAACTTCATCTACCTTTATAGTCTTGAGAACATCAACTATCCTTACAACTTTGGCTATGCATTCCATTCTTTGATCTTCTTGCCTCTTCTCCTTAGTGATCATAAGACTTTTCAAAAGTATCACAACAGCTCAGGATAGGTTGTTGGGATTTGTAAGCCAATGAAAAGAAAGCTAAAATTTCATGAAGGCTCAAAAGGACAACTAGGGATTGATATTTAATTAGGTGGGTACCAGTTGTTGGCTCATCAAACAATGCCTATATCATCTCTCTCTTAGAATAAGTAGAGTTCAATTTTGCCTCGAAAGTTTGTCAAAGCATGTTCTAAGGCTGACTAAGACCTAGACAAAGGTAATTATACAGGAGCCCTCTCTAAGTAAGCATACACAACTCAATGCTATAGAGCAATTCCCTCATCTAGTAAAGTCATTCAAGTCATGATGCCTAGATACATTAATTTATGAACATCAAACTAGATTCCTCATTGGTTGAGCACCTAAATGAATAAAGACCAATAAAAATTTTGATGAAAGTAATTTATTCAAACAAATTTAAATTTGAAAAAACATAATTGTTCCAATTAAATATTAAAGAAAGTAAAATAAATAGAGCAATATTCAAGCTAAGGAAAGTTTGTTGAGTTGGAGCCGAAGATACTCCATTTATTTAGACATATCAAGGGCAAGGACTTTTTCCATCATCAAGGACCATTGCTTCATCATCCACAGCTAGTTCAAGCTTGCTTAGTAGCACATCCTCTTTAGCAGCTTCTCTATCCATGTCATGATGAGATGACAAAATAAAATTCTTCATGAAGGTTGTCGGCGGTGGTGACCTTTCAAATTTAGGTAGAGAATTATTCTTAGTGTTGGGCTTATCAGACTCAGGCAACTTTCCATTGTCAATCAAATCTTGGATTTTGTGCCTTAAGTGAACACATTTATCTATCTCATGCCCTTGCATTTGATGGAATTGACAGAAGACCTTGGCATCAAAATTTGGTGGTAAAGGCTTATGTAGAGGCTGAGATGTCAATGGTTGTAGCAAATCCATCTTTATTAGATTTTCTAACATCTTTGGCAAAGGCTCCCCCAAGTTTGAAAATTTATGCTTCTTTGCTGGTTCAGTTGCTACATTTTTCTCAACACCTCTTCTTTTACTTTGATTTTGTTCATTGGGATGGTAGCTGCCCTTATTGCCCCACTTATATAGCACATGGTTCGGTTGGTCTTGTAGAATAGGGATTGATCCCTCATTTTTCATTCGATCTCTATTAGTGAACATATTCTCCATTGATGCTGCCTTTCCCCTCTTTCTTATGTCAATGGGAGATGCCTTATTAGCATTGTTAATGATCTCCAGAATTCGAATCAACTGGGTCCTCATAATTTCAACCAATTGATCTCGTAGCTCAACCATCCTAGCTTTGACAACTTCATCGACTATGTCCCTTAGCTGGTTTGCATCCAACCTTCCAATAAATCACTTGACTCAAAATCAATGTTGTAGGTGGTATTGTTGTATGCTCTTGAATTGTCATACTTTAGGTCAATGAGCCAGAAAGGATCAATGATATGAGATGCAAATGTTTGCATGTATGTATGCACAATAAACAAACAAAGATAAATAGGACGTTCCTTCCAACCTTATAACATCCACACAGGAATGGCGAGTCTCTTTTCCTAGGTATATGGGGTATCTTATTTTCGAAAAGTTTTCTCGGACGTTTCAATCAATAGTTATATTTTCAAAAATGGAAATCAGTTCATGATAATTCCCATTAATTAGGTTTTAATCCATTCAATCAACTAAAACAGCTTTTGTGCTATATTGGATTAAAACTAAATTAAGAGGTTTATTATAAATAGATTTCTCACTTGAAAAAGTAACTAATGATTCATGCCAAAAACAAGCCCATGATTAATTATTCTTAGTATAAACTAGGCTCACAATTGATTTTTGGTATTTCGTAATTGACCTAAATAATTTGCAAGCTCTTTTAGATGAAAAATAATTTTGTTTCTAAGCCCAGTGTAAAAAAGATTTTAGAAAAAATGGATTTTGGACTTTGTATTTGAGTCATGAGAAAAGAATTTTTGATTTGTTTTTAGAAAAGTTTTATATCCAAAGACTATCTTGAAAAATTTTAAAAATAGCTTTGATCTTTTTGATTTTAAAGAAAAATTTATTTTGAGCTTACAATGTACTTAGGTCATATTAGAAAAAGAACAAACCAAATAAGCCATGATTTAAACCAAGATAAACTAACCATAGTCAAACAATAAGCATTTAGGGTAAAACCTAAGGAAAGTAACTAGGCCAATTACATGAGTTTTAGTCTTTGGGTTAAAAGGATTAGGTTCCCATAGCAAGTATATACCAAATGGTACAAGGCTATGCGTGGTTATGCCATGCTCGATCTGTCATATCCGTAATTTTGGAGAAATTAAATAAGTATTTGGAGATATAAAAGTTGTACATAACCAATATATATACCTAGTATATATATAACATATGCATATGGTATATTAATTGTATATGTTGGATATATATATTACATACTTAATAGATTTAATACACATATAAAGTAAATTTGATGTGTATATAGGAATATTATTTGTGCATATGGGTATTTATATTCATTAGATATACCATTACATAGACATAGTATAAACATTACATAAATATGTACATAATGATATATGTGAAATATAAGTAACATATATAAGATATATACATATACATATACATAAAATATACAATATATATATATGTGGGATATAATTTGATGTTGAAAAAGTGAACGATGAAAATAATAATAATAATAAAATAATATTAGATAGTGGAAAATGATGGAAAAGTGTGATATTTTGTAATTATTAATTAATTAATAATAAGTAAATAAAAATAATTCAATATTAATTTATTTTTGGATGGTAGAAGATTAAATATATTTATTAATAATTAATTAAATAAATAAATATTTATATATAAGGCTAGAAATTAAAAAAGAAAGAAATTAAAAAGACAAAAACATAAATAGTAAAGGAGGGTAAATTAGTAAATATACTTTATAAAATTTAAAACTTAATAAAATAATTTAAAAAGAAAATATTTTTGAATGGAAGATGAAAATTGGTATTTTTAAAATAAATAAATAATTAATTAATTAAAATAATATAAAAAAATATATATGTGGTCTTAAATGAAGGAAAGAGAAAAAAATCAAAAATTTTAAAAGAATTTTTTTTTTCTTCTTCTTCCTCTCTTTGACGTTTTCTCCATGGATGAGGAAGATTAGTTTTGGCTTCATTTAAACAACCAATTTCCAAGGATTTTACAAGAACCAAGTGGGTTTTGGTGATTTCTTCATAAATTAGTAAGTTTTCCATTACAATTTTGAAGTTCCATCTAAATATATGATTATGTATAAATTGAGATTTTAATGGAGTGTGTTTTAATTGGTTAAATGCATATGAAAGATGCTATTTTGTTTAATTATTAATGATTCTTAAGTTGGATTGAAGAAATGGTTAAGCTTGAGTTAAGTTGGTTGAAGAGAGAGAATTTAGGGTTATGGAACATTTGGGTTTTTGAAATCATGAGTTTTAATTGTGCAAATTGGTTCCAAATGCATTGTTTTGATGCATAAACAAGGATTTTAAAATCAAATGATAGATTTAGTTAAGTTTGGATAGAGTTTGAAGATGGTAGTATTGATTTAGGGTTTTGGAAAAGTGAATTTTCAAAGAATGATTAATTGTTTGATTTTAATGCTTAAATCATGTTATTTAATGATATAAGTGGTGGAAATAAGATTGAAATGATAATTGAATTTAGTTGGAATGGAGATCCTTCAATGGTGAAGGTTATGCCATTTTAGGATTTTGAACATAAGCATGTGGTTAATTAATGTAATTGGTTTAAACATGTTAAAATATGCTTGTAATGATATAAATAAACTCAAAACAATAATTTAATGGGTTAATATGGATTTGCTAAATTAAAGTAAGGAAAGACTTAATTTTTTAAATTTTGTGGAAGTGTTGTTAAATTAAGATTTGATGTTGAGAATGCCTTAGAATGTGATATTAAATGATTATTTATGATCACATTTGATATAGGCATTGAGAAGAAGTAGTTTGGCCAATCCAAGTGTTGAAGGGTAACTTGGAAGAGAAAGTTGGTGAGAGTTTTAAGATTATTTTGGTTGCTATTTGAGGTATGTACAAACTTTAAATATATTGTTTATATTTGCATGACATTTGGGCTTAACACATTTTGGTTGGAAAATGTGTTAAGTTACTTGGTTCATTGATTGAGTATGAATAATGTGCTATGACATTTGTAATGTCATATATGTGTTAAATGCATTGTGAAAAGCCATTGATAATGGCTAAATTGTTTAGAATGTGAAATATGTATATTATGTGAAAATACCCAAAGTAATTGGGTAATGTGTTGTGAATGCAAAAATGAGATATGTGGAATAATGAAATGAATTAATATTGATAAAAATGAGAAAAAATGAGAAAAGTGAGAAAATTGAGAAAGATGTGAAAAATCAGAAAAATCAGAAAAAAAAATATGAAAAAAAGGCAATGTTTCTAGATTGAATAAGTGACAATGAGAAAGAGATTAATAATGAGAAAAATGAATAAATGAAAAAAAAAGTGAGAAAAAGGATGATATAATAAGGCAATGTTCCTAGTTTGATCATGAGAAAATGAGAAAAGTTTTAATAAAGGAATTATGAAAGAATTTTATAATGAGAAATATGAATAAATTATATGCCTAGTACGTTATTCAATTTTCAGAGTTCTAAATTTGGCAGCATGCCTATGATTGCCTACGGGCCAAACGCTGGAATGGTGAAAAGACTGGGTCATTAGCCTCAAAAACTGTAGCAGTCTAGCCGGGTTGAGGGCCAAAATACTAGAGCCTAAGGGTCTAGCCGAGTTGAGGTCCAAGAGATTGCGACTGTTACATTATCCATGGATATATTGCCTACGTGGCTAGACACATGGTTTCATTATGGACCAAAGCAGTAACTCTGAAATTTGAATAGCATATTAGATCCTTTTGGGCCCATGCTTGTCTTTATTTTAATATGAATTATGAATTGTGATACAATTGAGCAATACAATGAGATATAATGTTATGAGTTGTGATATATATATATATATGTGTGTGTGTTGTGCATTGACATTTCATTTGGACTATATTGTTATCAAAGTTTGTACCACTAGGCTTCGGCTTAGCGTGATTGTAATTCGTCACGCAGGTGTCATGGATGTTTTGGTAGAGCCGGAGAGTTCTAATAGACCTAGTCGGGTCTAGGTTTGTATTTATTAAGCTTGAAGAGTTATTTTTGGGTACATCAAGATCAGAGCCAGTTGCCAGCATGTACATTTTTTATATTATAGTATATTTTGATTTTATGCATGTTATGATATATTTTTGAAGTATATATTGTAAATTGTAAAGAATGATTTGAATAATTTTGTTTAAGATGGGATTTTATATGTAATGTTGATATATATACCTATATATAAGTATTTTGAGAAAATATGGAGAAATTGAGAAGTATTGGTGAATTGATTTTATATGGAGTGTTTGTTTTATGCAGGTTGTATTTTGTTGAATTTTGGAAACATCCAAATTACAGACAAAACTCTGGCGAATTTTTTTTCCAGAGATTTTCTTATAAAATGTTATTTCGGGTTACTATAACAAGTAAAGAATATTTATATACTATCTAATTTTATATATTTAGTATTTGAAATTTTAAAACATAAATGTGTAAATTTTTTTATTAAATTGATTTGTGACATTTTTTATACTGTATATGCGTATTTTACATGTGCTGAAAATATGTATTGTACGTATATAGGGTATAAAGGTGTTACACGATCTCCATACCTTGAGTGAAAGTATGGTAACTCACGCACACGATGCAATCTAAATTATACAATGGATAATATCATGATAAGAAAGAATAGAATAATAAAAAGACCAACAGAATCAACTTCTCTTATCCCCAGTGGAGTGGTTCTTGCGACTTCGGCACTGTTTAGGCTCGGGGCCTTAGAGAACACGGGCTAAGCTCGGAGAAAATAGAGTAGCCACTCGGATGGGCCGGGAAAAATAAAGGGATGGATGACTCAATTCCTAAGTAATCCCTAACACCCTAATGGGTTCGGAAAGTTGAGTATGTGTGTGGAAGGTGAGAAATGGCCCAGCACCCCCACAACGCCCAGTTCATTGGAACCGGCCTCCTTTTTAGGTCTTAATATTATAAAATTCTTAAATATAATAATATTATCCATATTACATGCAACAACATCATTATATTAAAATCAAAGCAAGGTCCAAACAAAGCAAATAAATGGACACCCATTTGAGGATGGAAACATGTCCTTACATCGTTCATTTCTAAACTAAATAGGACACCGACCGAAAGGTGGAAACATATCCTTTACATTGGTCCAAAATATAAGAGCAATTTAAATTGCATAATACTTAACTAATGAGGTACCCAATAATGGAAGCATACCTCTTACAATTTTAATACTAAAACAAACTTATAATAATCATAATAATAATAAAAATATCATGATAAGTTAAATAAATCAAGCATTGAAATTAAATAAATCGACCATCAAAACATATAATAAACTATATAATCAAATCTAAAATTAAATAAAGCAATAAATATATAAATTTAGGGTTTTAAAGAATTATCAATTGAATTTAGGGTTTTGAAACTTAGGGTTTTAGAAACTAAGGTTTCGGAATTAGGGTTTTGGAATTAGGGTTTTTGGATAGTTAGGGTTTTTTAAACTAAGGTTTTGGATAGTTAGGGTTTTTTAGTGGCTTTAGGTAGAATAATTTGGGAAAAGGGTTATGGGGTTTAACTTACTGCCTTAAAAACATAATTTTGGATTTGGATAGATAAATTAAGGTTGTGGAGTAATAACCAATATTTTGGAGTTTAATAATGAAATGGTTTAGGCTTTTGGATAAAAATAGTTTGAGGTTTTGAGTTTTAATAAAATAATTCATGGTTCTTGAAGTAAAGTAAACAAAATAGATTTTAACAATTAATTTAAATCCTCGACAGCTACTGGATAGTTTTATGTTTTTATGAAACATGCAAGTGGGATTATGAATACCAACTGATCAATGTGTTAATTAAAGCAAACGATTAAAGTTATTGAAATAAGGATCAATTTACTGCATCTTCAAAGATCATGGTCCTGCGTATTCAAAGATCAAGTTACTGCATGCATGTTCTTATTAATCAAGGAAATGAAGCTACAGTGAGCATGAATAATTCATGATTAAAGATCAAACCTCCGTCGTTGGTTCCACCAAAAAATTGATTTCTGGATGAACAATGTGAAGACAGTATGGACTTTGCCTTCTTCTTTGGTTGTTTTGATATTTCTGTTTGTTTCCTTCACTCTCCAAAAAAAGTTGCGGCTGTTCTTCTCTGTTTGTTGCCGTCTCTTCGGTTTTGTGGTTTAATCTCTCTTAATATTAATTGTCGACCTCCTTAATGTTAATTGCTACCCTTGTTAATTTTTTTCTCCCTTTCTGAATTCTAAAACATTAGTATTTATAGGCAAACCTCACTCAGAATCCCTAACCCTAATATTAATCCATCCTTAAAACAAATTTTTGTTCAATTATGAAACTTATTGAACCTATGTCGACTTGGTTGCCCTAGGTCGACATGAGGCATGCTCATGTCAACCTGGGGCCTCCAGGTTGACATGAGCCAAGGTTCATGTCACTTGGGCCCTCTGAACTTTAACTAATCTTGCATTTTTTAATTTTTTGGACCAGACCTTCTAAAAAAGACTTGGTTTAGGGTTTTGTAGTTGAGTTTGTCACTTTTAAAATTGGACCAACTTATTTGAAGTTATAAATCGGATCGAATTTATTTTGGCATCCTTTAATCAGAACCGTATCAAATTAGGGCCAAAATTAAGGGTCTACAGTTTGCCCCCTGCTTGAGCGATCTAATACTTTCAGTAGAAGAGAGTGAAAAGCAACATGAATTTGAGCATATTTTGGATGAGGATGGATAGTTGGATTTGATTTGGGTACTTGGACCCAAGATTGAATTTGATTTGACTAACCTTTTATCAGTTGAGAATTCTGGCATAACTAGTTGTTCCATTTTTTATGGATTATGGGTCTTTACCCACCAAAAATAGATCTTTATCTATTGGGAATTGGGTATTTATCCTCAAAATATGGATCTTTATCCATTAGAGATCGGGTCTTTACCCTTGAAATATAGATCTTTATCCATTGGAAATTGGGTCTTTACCCTTAAAACATGGATCTTTATCCATTGGAGATCGGGTCTTTACTCTTGAAATATGGATCTTTATACATTGAAAATTGGATCTATACCCTTAAAATATAGATCTTTATCCATTGAAAATCTGAATTGGCTAGCCCGCAGCAATTTTCAACTCTCTCGCAATTTTCGCCCGCAGCAGTTTTTTTGCCAGCGTAATTTTCCAGCGCAATTTTTTTCCGAAACCAAATTCTATTTGCTTTTGGTTTCTTTTTCTAAATGGTTTGAATTTCCTTAGACAATTAGAAGTAGTTTTATTATTTTTCCTAGAAATACCACATTAAAACACAGAATTAGAGGAGAAAAAACTAGAGGACGGCAATCAAAGAACATTAAGGGAGATTGAAAACAGCAAAGCAGAAAGAGCAAAAAAAAAAAAGCAGCAACAAGTATCGATCATCAATCATCAATCCATCAAAGGTAGCAATGCTACCTTTGTTCATTGTTTATCCTGAAGTCAATTGTGGAGGAACCAACGAACGGAGGTTTGATTATAAATCTTTGATTTTATTATATTTACAACATTCTTACATTTAGATTCATGGATTGTTAAAGCATGCGATAGTATTGCCATATTTTATTTTAAATGTTTCTATTATTTATTTTGATGTTGAGTCTTCCAGTAACCTAAATTATTAAACATTAATAGTATGTTTATAAATCAGATTTTCCATTCATCCAGTAGCCTAATTCATTGATTAAATTATCAAAAATCCTAAACTATTCTTCTATTCCTTAAACTTTGAAAACCCTAAACTATTCTTCTGTTTCTTAAACTTCAAAAATCCTAAATTGTTCTTCTGTTTTCAAAACTTTAAAACTGTTATTTTATTTTCAAAACTTTTAAACCCTAAATTATCCCATTAAAATCTCAAAACCCTAATTATTTTATAAAATTTTAATTTATTTTCATAATTAATGTTTCTTCTAAAATGATAAATCAAAACCTTAATTTACTTTAAAACTTGTCACCCCGTGAACCTTTCCCCAAACTATTCTACCAAAGCCACCAAAACCCTAATCCAAATTATTCTGCCAAAAACACCCAAAACCCTAATCCATGAAAATCCTAATTTATCCCCAAAATGCCAAAACCTCATTTTTCAAACCTCCATCCAGTAAACCTAAAAAACCATCAAACCTTAATTCCAGTTGCCAAACCTAAAAAATCTTAAACCCTAATTCCAATCTTTTAAAATTATAGACCGTGTCCTTATTGTCTACTTTTAACTCATTAATGATATAAACTTTGGTTTCACTTATTTATTGGATTTGTTATATGTTTTGATGGTTGATTTATTTAATTTCAATGCTTGATTTGTTTAATTTATCATGGATAGATATTTTCATTATTATTATGATTATTATTTATTTATTTTGGTATTAAAATTGTAAGAGGTATGCTTCCATTATTGGGTGCCTCATTAATTAATTTTGATGTAATTTAAATTACTTTTATATTTTGGACTAATGTAAAGGGCATATTTCCACCTTTCGGTGGGTGTCCTATTTAGTTTAGACATGAACGATGTAAGAACATATTTTCATCCTCGGATGGGTATCCATTTATTTGCTTTGTTTGAACATTACTTTGATTTTAATATAATGATATTTTTTAATTTTTGCATGTAATATGGATAATATTATTATATTTAAGAATTTTATAATATTAAACCCTGCAAAGGAGGCCGATTCTAATGAACCGGGCGTTGTGGGTGTGCTGGGCCATTTCTCACCTTCCCCACACATACCCAACTTTTCGTACCCATTAGGGGGTTGGGGATTCCTTAGGAATTGAGTCATCCACCCCTTTCTTTTTCCCAACCCATCTGGGTGGCAACTCCATTTTCTCCGGGCTCAGACCCATGTTCTTTAAGGCCCCAAGCCTAAACAGTGCCGAAGTCGCAAGAACCATTCCACCGAGAGTGGGGGCGAAAATCCCCACTCACAGTAGGTGTTTTCTCTAAAATTGATCTTAAATCGGGTTATTGTCAGATGAAAATTAAAGAAGTAGATATTCCGAAGATAGATTTTAGAACTCGATATGGACATTATGAATTTTTGGTTATGCCCTTTGGTTTAACTAATGCTCCAGTAGCTTTTATGGACTTGATGAATCAAGTCTTTAAACCCTATTTAGACTAGTTTATAGTTGTTTTTATTGATGATATACTGGTTTATTCTAGAAATAGAGAGGAGCATAATAAGCATTTGAGAATTGAACTACAGACACTAAGGGAGAATCAATTGTACGCTAAATTATTGATGTGTGATTTTTGGTTGACGGAAGTGGCATTTCTAGGTCATGTAGTGTCAGCTAATGATATTCATGTGGATCCAAGTAAAATTGAGACTATTTTGAATTGGCAGCCACTAAAGAATATAATAGAAGTCCGGAGTTTCCTTGGGTTGGCTGGATATTATAGAAGACTTGTGCAGGGGTTTTCGAAGATAGCACTTTCCTTAACTAAGATCCTTAGAAAAAAAAATTAAATTTGAGTGGAATGCTCAGTGTCAAGCTAGTTTTGAACAATTGAAGGCTATATTGACTGAAGCGCCTGTCTTGACCCAATCGATTCCAGGTAAAGACTATGTTATTTATAGTGATGCTTCTCATCGAGGACTTGGTTGTGTATTGATGCAAGAGGGTAAGGTAATTGTTTATGCTTCTAGGCAATTAAAATCTCATGAATTGAATTACCCTACACATGATTTGGAGTTAGCTACTATTGTATTTGCTCTTAAAATCTGGCGACATTATTTGTATGGTGAAAGGTGTTATATTTTCACTAATCATAAAAGTTTGAAATACTTGCCAACACAAAAAGAACTAAATTTAAGGCAGAGAAGATGAATGGAATTGATCAAGGATTATGATTGTATCATCGACTATCATCCTGGAAAAGCTAATGTCCTAGCCGATGCTTTAAACCGAAAGACTTTACCAGATATGTTATATACAGAATATTTTAACATTATATATATAAATTAAATAAACTAAATGATAACATGTGTTATGTTAGCAGAATTGAGGGTTGAACCAACCATTAGGCAAAAAGTGATAAAAGCTCAGAAACAAAATCAAAAATTGCTAGAACTTTTAAAACAAGTGCATGAAGGGGAAAAGCCAGATTATGTTGTGTTAAATGATGGTGGAGTGTAATATAGAGATCGATTATGTGTACCTGATGTGATAGAACTAAAGGAATGTATTCTTGGTGAAGCTCATAATACTATGTATACTATACATCCTGGAAGAAACAAGATGTACCAGAATTTGAAATCTCATTATTGGTGGCCTGGTATGAAAGAGATATTACTGAATATGTGACTCGATGTTTAGTATGTCAACAAGTCAAAGCAGAACATCAAGTTCCATCGGGTCTCTTGCAACCTATATCAATACCAAAATGGAAGTGGGATAGAATCACTATGGATTTTGTGACTGGTCTTCCAAACACCCAAAAGAAGCATGATACAATTTGGGTAATTGTTGATCGATTAACCAAACCAACTCATTTCCTTCCCATTCGAGTTGACTATTCAATGAATAGACTTACAGAGTTGTATGTTAATGAGATAGTTAGACTTCATGGAGTACCAATGTCTATTATCTCAGATCGAGACCCTCACTTTACTTCAAGATTTTGGGAAAGTTTTTAGAAAGCATTGGGTACTCGACTTCATTTTAGTACTGCATTTCATCCACAAATAGATGGTCAATCAAAAATGGTGATACAAATACTTGAGGATATGCTTAGAAGTTGTGTAATCAATTTTGAAGATAGTTGGGATAAATATCTACCTTTAGTAGAATTTGCCTATAACAACAGTTATCAAATGATTATTGGAATGGCTCCATATGAGGTACTCTATGGAAGGAAGTGTAGAACTCCATTGTGTTGGGTGGAATTGAATGAAAGCAAACTTGTGGGACCTGATCTCATAAAACAAACTGAAGACAAAGTAAAGCTTATAAAGGATCGATTACAAATTACAATGGATAGACAAAAATCTTATGCAAATTTGAAACGGCGTGATATTGAATATAGTGTGGGGGATAAGGTATTTTTGAAAGTATCACCATGGAAGAAAGTTCTTCGCTTTGGAAAGAAAGGTAAATTAAGTCCTAGGTTCATTGGACCATATGAAATACTTGAACGTGTAGGTCCATTAGCCTATCGACTAGCTTTGCCTCCAGAATTAGCTAAGATTCATAATGTATTTCATGTGTCAATGCTTAGACGATATAGATCCGATCCTACACATGTGATTCAAGTAGAGTCTATTGAAATTCAGCCAGATTTGAATTATGAAGAAGAACCAGTGGCTATCTTAGCTCGTGAAATAAAGGAGTTGAGTAATAGGCGCATTCCTTTAGTAAAAGTGTTGTGGAGGAATCATTCGATAGAGGAAGCAACTTGGGAAAGCAAAGAGACAATGAGACAATAATATCCTCAATTGTTTCAAGCGTCTATAATAGGTAAATTTCGAGGATGAAATTTCTTTAGTGGGGGAGAATTGTAATGTTTAAAATTTTAGATACTAAACTTTTAATTTAATATTGATAATTAATAGTGAATTCTGATATAAGTGGTATGGATAAGTGATGTAAATAGTGGATATCAAAAATTTACTGAAGAAATTATTTATTTTTACGGTTTTACGAGATTTAAAATCGAATTAGAATTAAAGGATAAGTAAGAGGGTGCACCATAACTAAGATGAGATTGGCCACACAAGATTAAGATATATATATGTGTGTGTGTGTGTGTGTGTGTGCATGTGTGTGGACAGGTGTAATGATATAGAAACTTTCTTTCTTTCTTTCTTTTTCTTTCCACGTTCATCACCATTTTCACCATCAAAATTCCTTCTTTCTTTCTTCCTTCCAAGATTTTTATCAAAACCTAAGAGAAAATAATATCTAGTTATAAGTTTTTAGAAGATTATACTGGAAAGTTGAGATTATCAACAAGTGATTAGAGAAAAAGAAGAGTTTGAAGAGGTATGTGCTTATGTATTTTTGATTTGCAACTATTTATATTTCTATAAATTTAGTGTCTAAAATGATTGATTGAGTTGTCTTGATGAGTTTTTACTAAAAAATATTTGATATATATACTCTTTCTATGTTAAAGAAACTAGTTTTGATCTATTGATATCATATATTTGGATATATGGAATTTAAGTTGATAAGTGTTCGAAATACAGAGTTTTGCTTGACACCACCAGTGACACGGCCATGTCACTGGGCGTGTCAATGGTGATGTGTTTCAACATTGATGACACGGCCAGTAACATGTATGTGTCAATGAGCGTGTCATAGCTACTGTGATAAAACTTAAAAAACACGGCCAGTGACACACCAGTGTCAATGGGCATGTCGTAGCTACTGTAATGCAACTTAAAAGACACGGCCAGAGATACACCCGTGTCATTGGACCTGTCAAACCTTCTATGAAAATGAGCTTATGACACAGTCAATGACACACCCATGTCAATGGGCGTGTCACTTGAAGAAATTGCTCAAAATAACTTTTTGATTTGTTTTTACTTGTAATTTTAGCTGTAATGATTATAAGTTCTCAAAGTGTAAATGATATCTTTTTGACATTAATCCTAACAAGTAGTGTAATAGATTTATTTGAATATATGATAAATGTGTGTGATACTAAGTGTTGATCAAAGAATTGTTTCATTATAGTGCCATACATAATTTAATGTTAGTTAAAAACTAATAAATTGCCCAAAACATACTGATTTTAGATCTAGCTTGAGATTGAATGGCTAGCCAAAGGCAGGATATCCAAAGTAATAATGGGCACTTTGTACAATCAAAAGACATTGTGTCATCATATTCAGTGGGCATTCATGTCATAGTAGACCAATGGTCAAAATTCTATACAGTCGGCATTAAATTGCCATCAGTGACCCGTTATCCAAATCCAGAATCTGAGTTCAGTGTGTATGGGCATAATTAAAGTAGTTATCTATAGTGAAAACAATTTGTTATTTAGTTATCGATAAATTACTCAATTCTGAATCTAATTGTGCTTAGTATTTCAATTTTTAATGAATTTATTAATTTCTTTATTTACCATTCAGAAAGTAATACACTTCAATGTTTGTAAATAATTTAATGATTAGATCTCTTTTCATTAAACTTTCTTGCATATTATAAATACATAAGCACCACTAAGCTTTGTTTAGCATGTTAGAATTATTTTCTGATGTGCAGATCAAACAAGGAGAGTTGAGACCGCAGAGTGAGAGATATACGTTTTAGATCAACTGCATCACCAAGGTTTAATGAACAATATTATAAATATTGTATTCTATATAGTTCACATAGCAATACTTTATAATTTTGTATGACAGTTGTACTAGTTTGAGAGTAGTTTGAGAATTTTATAATAATGTAAGTTATCATTAAGAGTTCTTTATAAATTAATAGATATGTGTGTGTACTATAGAAATCTTAACAACTGCATTAATGCTTAGAAGTATTTTGACCTTATTTCTTTAATACATATATAGACACATATATAGAACAATTGTGAATGCTAGGTGACATCTCCTATGTAGGTAAGTGTATGGGCTAAGTAGGGGGTGTTACATGTCTCCTTCTATTCATAGTTCTTATCCTCATGAAGAGGAAGGTGAAGCTCCTGCATCCCACCAAAGAGAAGAAGAAGAGGAACGGAATGTAGAAGAAGCAAATGAAGAAGGAGATGAAGAGGATGAAGGAGATAATTATGAAGAATAAAAACATTTTCTTATTCCTACTTTCCAATCTCTTTTTTATGCTCTCAAACCATTTTGTGGCATTCCATGTAACAAGATCATACATTATCTCTTTATTATATATTTTATGTTTATTTACATCAATATTTATATGACTATTTGATTGCATTATTACTTTTGCCTTTGTCAAAGGGGGAGAATTTGGATTTGAAATTGAATTCAAATTTGAAATTGAATTGAATTAAAATGTCTTGTATGAAAAATAAGTTAAAATACTATTGCATATGTTAAGGGGGAGTAATAACAATTTATCACACCCTTTAATTCAATTTGTCACATGAAAACTTTTAGAAATTTCTCAATTTAATTTAATTGCTAAAGTCAAAAAGGGGGAGATTATTAGCCAAACTCTTAGCTTAATGAAATCTATTTTTTATCTTAGGTAATCAAATTGAATAGAACTAACATTTATATCAAGTTATATTTTGTAGGAAGTTAATTCTTAAAGAATTCATGAAAAGTTTGATTAGACCACCATGAAGCCCAACCAGACTATTGATACAAACTCAAGTGAAAATCATATAGAAAGGTTCATAGTGAAGAGTATTCTAAAAATCTCACCATACCATTATGTAGAGGGGATTTTTGCCCCCACTCCCATGTGGAATGGTTCTTGTGACTTTCGGCACTATTAGGCTTAGAGCCTTAAAGAACACGGGCTTAAGCCCGGAGAAAATGGAGTCACCACTCGATGGGCCAGGAAAAAGAAAGGGGTGGATGACTCGATTCCTAAGGAATCCCCAACCCCCTAAAGGGTTCCTTAATGACCCAACACCCCTACAACGCCCGGTTCATTGGAACCGGCCTTCTTTTTAGGTCTCACTATTTTAAAATTCTTAATTAATATAATATTATCCATACTACATGCAATCATAAGAATGAATAATTACTTTATTAAAATCACAACAATGTTCAAACAAAATAAATAAATAGACACCCATCCGAGGATGGAAACGTGTCCATACATTGTCTAACATCTAAAACTAAATAAGACACCCACCGAAAGATGGAAATGCATCCTTTACATTGATCCCAAAGTTAAACCAAATTACATGATGCTCAATACATGAGGTACCCATAACATAGAAACATACCTCTTACAATTTCTTGAAACTAAAATAAATCAAATAAAAGTAACCAACAATTCATCATGAATAAATTATTCATCAAAACATATCATAAATACACATACATAAATAATTAATCCTATATTTGAATGTCATATTTAAATAATAGATTTACAAGCTAGGGTATTTAATTTGTGAATTAGCGTTTTCGATTTCAAAAATTAGTTTACTGAATATTAAGATATTAGGGTTTTGAAAAATAATTTTAAGGTTTTAAATAAAAGCTTTTGATGCTGGAAAATATGGTTATTGGAAAACGTTTGCAATTAAATAATCATGTAGTAAAAAAATCAATTTAACACTTATAAGTCACTATAACTTAAGCTAATAGGTTGTGGATTTATTTTGTTTGAATAACGAATAACATCATCAAATCACTTCACATGAACTAATATGAAATAAAACAAAAGGCTATAACCTACTGAAATTAATCCAACTAAATAACCATTATATTCAGCATTTAAAATCATCAAATCATATTATATTGAGTTAAGTTAGATGTGTACCGTAATTTGTTGGCTCCACCATAATTTGTTAAATGAAATTTTAATTTAGCTTGAAACCAAGACAGAAGACCTAGCTTACTGCCTTGATTATGGGTTGTCTCTCATCTCTGTTGCTTTTCCAATTTCAAAAGAATGTCTAAAAGTCCCCGAATATTTCTTGAATAACTGTCCTTGAATAATTCTTGAATCCTCCTATTTCTGTGTTTAAAACTGCTATTTATAGGAAATTAAAACAAAACCTAATATGTTATGAAAATTAAAAACTGTTCAGGAAATTAATTGAGGTTTCCAAGTAAAATAAAGTTTTGGCAAAAATCGGCCAACGCGCTGGCATAGGCTGCTGGGCTGCTTTGAGGCTTTGGCTGCTGGCACGCGAGCGATGGGCTGCTAGGCGAGCATGGCTACTGACACGCAAGCAATGAGGCTGGACGACGAGCCTACGTGCGAGCCGCAATTCTCCGCAAGCCAATTTGTTGCTGCCCAATTCGCGATAGCACTGCCACGCTGTCGAGCGTCATTCGCCGATCGGTCTTATTTTTATTTTTATTATTATTTTTTATTTTTTATTAAAAATAAATATTATATTTAAAATAAATATTTATAATTTTCTATTTTTTTTCTTTTTCTATATTAAATAATAAATATTATATTATTATAATAAGTAATAAATATTAAAATAAATAATAAATAGTATAAAAATTATTTTCAGACTGTTTTAAAATATCGGATTGGACTTGGCCAAAAAATAAGGGTTTACAGTTTGCCCCCTGCTTGAACGATCTGAGACTTTCAGTAGAAGAGAGTGAAAAGCAACATGACTTTGAGCAGATTTTCGATGAGGATGGATTCTCAAAAAAGATTTGGATACTTGGACCCGAGATTGATTTTAATTTGGGTACTTAGACCCGAGACTGGGAACTTGAACTTGAGATTGAATTTGATTTGGGTACTTGGACCTGAGATTGAATTTGATTTGGGTACTTTGACCCGAGACTGGATTTGACTGACCTTTTATCAGTTGAGAATTCTGGCTTTCTTTTAGCCAATAAATTTTAGCTTCTTCTAACTGATTGATCTTCTATCATGGCTTTCTTCTAGCCACTTGCTTCATTCTTCAATGGATTAACTCCAGCTCTTCTAGCTGGACTGACCTTCTATCATCTGGGGATTCTGGCTTTCTTCTAGCCGGTTGTTCCATTCTTCAATGGATTATGGGTCTTCACCCTCAAAATGGATCTTCATCCTTGGACCTTGGGTCTTCATCCTTGGTCATTGGGTCTTCAACTTTGGAATGGATTTTCATCCTTTGGACTTCGGGTCTTCACCCTTCGAAATGGATCTTCATCCTTTGGCCATACTTTGGACTTTGGGTCTTCACCCTTCAAAATGGATCTTTATCCTTTGGAAATTGGGTCTTCACCCTTCAAAGTAGATCTTCATCCTTGGAATTAGGTCTTCACCCTTGAAAATGGATCTTCATCCTTGGAGATTGGGTCTTCACCCTTGAAATTGGATCTTCATCCTTTGGACTTTGGGTCTTCACCATTAAAAATGGATCTTCATCCTTTGGATTTTGGGTCTTCACCCTTCAAAATGGATCTTCATCCTTTGGACTTCAGGCCTTCACCCTTCAAAACGGGTGTTCATCCTTTGGAAATTGGATCTTCACCCTTTAAAGTGGATCTTCATCCTTGGCATCGGGTCTTCACCCTTGAAATTGGATCTTCATCCTTGGAGATTGGGTCTTCACCCTTGAAATTAGATCTTCATCCTTTGGACTTTGGGTCTTCACCCTTAAAAATGGATCTTCATCCTTTGGATTTTGGGTCTTCATCTTTCAAAATGGATCTTCATCCTTTGGACTTTGGGCCTTCACCCTTCAAAATGAATGTTCATCCTTTGGAAATTGGATCTTCACCCTTCAAAGTGGATCTTCATCCTTGGCATCGGGTCTTCACCCTTGAAATTGGATCTTCATCCTTGGAGATCGGGTCTTCACCCTTGAAACTAGATCTTCATCCTTTTGAAATTGAGTCTTCACCCTTCATAGTATATCTTCATCCTTGGCATCGGGTCTTCACCTTTGAAAATGGGATCTTCATCCTTTTGAACTTTTGTCCTATATTGGCTTTAGCTCTTCTAGCCGAATTGATTTTTTATCTTTTACATCTTCATTTTTTGAGACTTCTAATTTTCTTCTTTTTTCCATTCTTTTTATTCTTCCTTTTGCAAAAAATTCATCTATTTTTTAGCCGGATCTTATATCGTCTCCTTGCCCTCTGCGTGGAAAAATATTGAAAGGGAGTCTGAAAATATTTTATACATGCATAAACCTAAAAAATTGAAAGGAGAAACCTTGTCCCTATCTAGGCTCAAACTAATGATTTTGCTCCCATGCAGGCTCATATTGATGTTTGTGTTATCTAGTTCTTCGCACAAGCATGCATTTCTTCTTTCGCGAAATGACTGGAGCTTCCTGTATTAATAGGCTTTCCATGCCCTCTGATTCAATATCTTCTTTTAATTCTTTGCTTCATAAGATGTTTGTTGTCCCTTTTGACAAATAATAGGTAACACAAGATAACAAAATGCAATATGATATGCTTATGTATGCATGATATGCATGAATAATACTTACAATGGTTCTATCGACTCATAGACTGAGATGATCAACTAAAGTGTTCTCATTGATTCCCTCCAGACGCTCGTTCAGTTCTTTCATTAAAATAGTAAAAAAATCACATTTATGGCTTCTATCTTTAAGATGTTGAACACATGAACAATGGAGGCCTAAGCAGTAGAGATACATCCATTTCATATTAGGATTCAGCACGCCAGTCAGTAATTATTTGACAACCTTGCCAATAATCATTTACTTTGCCCAATGTGTCCTTTGAGGTTTGATGGTTCAACAAACTTCTCTTAACTTGAAGGCTTTGTATGAAAAAACATTTTTTTTAAATCTTAAAATCATCATTTTTTTTTAAACCGCTAGTTCAGGTCTTTCATTAGAATAGCAAAAAAAATCACTTTTATGGCTTCTATCTTGAAGATGTTGAAAACATGTGCAGTGGAGGCCTAAGCAGTAGAGATACATCCATTTCATATTAGGATTCAGCACGCCAGTCGGTAACTGTTTCACAACCTTGCCAATAATTATTTACTTTGCCCAATGTGTCCTTTGAGGTTTGATGGTTCAACAAACTTCTCTTAACTTGAAGGCTTTGTATGGAAAAACATTTTTTAAAATCTTAAAATCATCAATTTTTTTTTATTTTTCTTTGTCAATTAGTGTCACTATACCTCAGGACTCAATTTTCTAAATTATCATATCTATAACATGACAACCCTAGTTATTGTACTAAACTCGGGAATTATTTCCATTTAAGCAAGAATTGTTGCACTTCAGATAGGCACATAAACATTACTTGGCCAAAGGTCTCATTAAGTTTAAATATTATCTATCACATATGCATGCTTATTCAAACTATCTCAACTAATAGATTCTACCTACCAAGAGAGATCAACAGGTCTTTAATAGGCTTGAAATGGGGTCTATAAGGGACATAGGTTAAATGAAGGCCATTTTGAGCTGGAGCTGATGTGACACAATGGCTAACCTTTACACTACAAAATTCTTGTTGGAGCCATTGGCAACTGTAAGTAATCTTGCTGGACTTCAATCTCCTTCTATCTCTTTGGAAGAAATATAGAACTGATTAAGATGATCTTCATCTTTTCCTTTTGCTTTCGCATAAACTCAGGACCCATTTTTTCATTTTCTTTTTTTTCTTATTTTTTTCTTTTCTCTTCTTTTTTTCTTTTTTTTTATTTCTTTTTGGGTCCAACTCTAAAAGGATTGTTTTGTCATCACCATTCTATGCTTCTGACTATGGATGAGTGGAGTAGAGTGAGTTTGCTTCAACAAGGATAAATCATTTGTCATCTTGATGGATTAGAGATATTATGTCTAGTATCAGGAAGACTTCAACTACCCTTATGATCTTGAGAATTTCAACTATCCTTATGGTCTTGACTATGCATTCCTTTCTTTGATCTTCTTGCCTCTTCCCCTTAGTGATCCTTAGATTTGTCATAAGAGTAACTGTAACACCCCTTCCCAACCTACATGTGTAAGCCGAGTAGAGGCGCCACACTATCCTAATGTTGCTACCAATTTACTTAGTCAAATTTTAGTTCTGATTTTTACAGAAATTTTGCCATAGTTCCGCCTAGAAATTTGGAACCCAAGTGTTGACAAAACTTGTTTTTTTTTTATTTTTGAAAACATTTTACACAGACCAATGTGAATACCATCAAATTTAATGCACTCCCAATGAATCCACCTTATACCCTCAACTACAAACCTGCACGAAGAGTTCACACTTCTAATATAACATAAAATAAAGATTTATGATTATTACATACTAATAACATACAGTTATAACATAGAAATTCTCTTTTTTATTTATTCATATACATGCCACAACTATCAACTCATAATGGAACTAAAAGATCTACCCCTGAGATTTGCTGTGGTCTGGTCGTTGCTTCCCCAAGATTTATCTACTGCTCCGAACCTACGAGTCAAGGAAAACTTAACTCGCTGAGCGTTGTCGCTCAGTGGGTACTTTACCAATAAAAATAAGAGTAGTATATGAAAGTATTTGAAATCAAAGGAAATAATTAAATCAACAATCAACCCACTTTATACCAATAGAAATCATGATACATTCAGTGTGATATTCTTTCAATAATGTAAAATCATAATTCAAACTCATTTGCATTATATAGTTCAACGAAAAATAATATGTATTTGATTCAGGCTCTACTGGTATATAGGGAACCTTAGTGATAAGGCAGTGGGCCTCCCCACTGTAACATAGGTGGCTCTCACCACCAATATCAGATCACAGGAATGGGCCTCCCCATCCTGGTTAACCAATGGGCCTCCCCATTGGCTTCAGTGGCCTCACCACTGAATAAAATATCATATCACAATAATGAGCAGTACTGCATGCGTTAGTATAGTACACCATACCCTTATCTACCACTCCCACTATCCAGTAGAGCATAAAGATTAAAATGATTCAATTTAAGACTCAAACTTCATTTTAGCATGATTCAAGAAATCATTTTAAATTCTCATCGCGCTTTGCCATTTACGCCGCGCACCACATTCTTTTGTCAAACCGTTATTCTTTTTCACATATTTAACATCCACAATAAACATATCAAACATTTCAAAGCATTCCTCAAAAGATCACAAATTGACCAAATGAATAGTGTTGCGGCGAGAAAAATCGGCAACGCAAAATGGCATGACCAAATGAATAGTAAAATCTGGGTTTTCGTCAAAATTTCAGTCCACTTCAGTCATGCTGGCCAAGTAAATGATCTTATTTTTGGCTGAAATTTTACAAAAAACTTATTTCATATGTTGACTAATTGCATGTAAAATTTCGTTGAAAAATTCATTCGTTTGCTACCCCAAACAATTTCCCCAAAAATAGTCCAGAAGCTGTCACTTTGGGACCATTTCGGCCCAAACATTTGAAATGCATAGGATAGTTTATTTTTCTTTTGCAAATCAATATTAAGGCTTCTTTAATAGTAAAGTGAAGATTCAAACACTTCCTTTTAACAATTTTTGCATGTTTAACTCAAATCAAACTAATTAAAGTCCAAACAACTTACCAAATCAACTTTCCAAATTTTCTCAAAACATTTGGTTTCAATTAAATTTTACAACCCAAATTGCCATAAGAAAACAAAAACATATCTCAAATATTTAATTTAAACTCAATCAATATATTTAAACATCAACTTCAAAACTTCCATAAACCAAAGTTTGTAAGCAAATAGAGTTTCTTTTATGGTAAAGCACCAAATCAAAAGTAATTATTCAAAGATAAAGTACCAAACCTTATTTCTTTAATTCCTCTTAGCTTTTCCTTCTTCTCCTTCTTTAATTCTTTATTTCTCCTTCAATCAATTCAAAATACAACATAAACCTTAGAAATTTAAAATAATAAGTTATCCTCCATTTCTTTTCCAACCGAAACCCTAATCCAACCTTATTAATCTTTATACATCTTTATTCTTCCATTTAATCAATTAATCTCATCACTTACTTAATATTTTTCCAATTCCACATAAAGACTCTAATCTCCAATCTTCCAATAAATATATAACTACCTAAAATTAATACTAAAATTAAAGTCTACTTACTAGAAAACCTTAAAAACTCACCTTAAAAATCAACTTTGGAGAAACTTGGAAGCCCTTTGGTATTTCCCTTTGTTGGCCGAATTTTGTAAGAGGAAAAAGAGAGAGTTTGTTCTTCATTTCACATATATTTATATACAAAGGAAATGATGATCACCTTATGTGTTGGTTAAGCTCTTTAAGCCCACTTGTCCACCTTTCTCTTTCTTCATTTATTACACATGCTAAATGCTTACTTTTGATTCGCCAACCTTAGATTTTTATAGTTTTCTTTTCCTTTACTTCTTTCCACTTGTCCCTCATCCCATAGGATATCATAAAGTTGTCCCGGGTTTCCCATCAGTCCCGACATAAAACCGGGCCCACTTTATGTTCCGGCGATTAATCGATCATATCTTTTAAACCTTATAGTTCCACGAGTCAAACTACATATAGTTTTGATCCTCTTGACCTCTACTTTCTATTTTTAAAGTCTATTTTAGGTTTCCAAGTCATTTTGAAAAATTACCAATAAGCCCTCGACTTTTTACAAAATTTCCTTTAGGTCCTTTCTTTGCTCGGGTGTTGCCCGGGCCCCGTTTCTACTGACGATCATTTCATATTTACCCCCTTAACGTCCTCTACCCACTCTTGTTTTTATTTCCTACTTTGGATTCATGTATAATGACCAAAATATCCCTAGTCAAAATCCCTTATATCTTCCAAACCGTGCGTTTTCTGGAAAAACCGTTACGCGTCGTTGTGACCCGGTTTTTCTCTATTTTCCATTTTTGGAATCTGTTATGTGCACTATTAAGAACATCCGGTATGACTTTTTTTGAAATTACATCTACGTCCCCATAACTTTTGAAAATTACAGTCACTTCCCCAAAACTTTTTAAAATTACAATCACCTCCCTAACACTTTGCATTTTTCTTCAAGTAGGTCCCAGTGGTCCTATAGCCTTATCTGGGGCCGTTGTCAGAAATTATCTTCTCCTTTCCCCTTCTCTCACTGTGCACGTGACTACACTGCATAAATACGATAGGCGGATGTGACAGTTCCTTCCTCATTAATTTAAGCTTCGTCCCGAAGCTCATCAAGTGAAAACAAATATGGGTATTGCTTCCTCATAATTTCTTCGCGTTCCCATGTAGCTTCTTCTACTTTGTGATTTCTCCAAAGCACTTTGACCAATGAAATCTTCTTATTTCGCAACTCTTTGATTTCCCGTGCTAGGATTTCTACCGGCTCTTCCTCATATGTCAGTTCAGGCTGAATCTCAATGTCTTGAACTTGTATGACATGGGTTGGGTCTGAACGATACCTCCTTAACATCGAAACATGGAAAACATCATGTATTTTACTTAATTCGGGTGGTAACGCCAACTGGTAAGCTACCGGACCTACCCGTTTAATAATTTCATATGGTCCGATGAATCTAGGGCTTAGCTTGCCTTTTTGTTTAAATCGTAACACTTTCTTCCAAGGAGAGACTTTGAGGAATACTCTATCGCCTACTTCAAACTGTATGTCTTTCCTTTTTAGATCCGAGTATGATTTTTGCCTGTCCGCCGCTGCTTTTAATCTGTCTCAAATGATTTCTACCTTCTCTTCAGTTTCCTTAACTATGTCTGGCCCCAATATCTTTTTCTCACTCAATTCTGTCCAGCAAACTGGAGTTCTACATTTTTTACCGTACAGTGCTTCGTAAGGTGCCATTTGTATGCTGGATTGATAACTGTTGTTGTACGCGAATTCCATTAAGCTTAGGTGTTTGTCCCAGCTACCTTTAAATTCTAAAACGCACGCCCTCAGCATATCTTCCAAAACTTGAATCACTCTTTTCCACTGTCCGTCTGTCTGGGGATGGAATGTTGTGCTGTGGTAAGTTCGAGTTCCAAGGGCTGTTTGTAACTTCTGCCAAAAATTTGACGTAAAACGTGGATCTCGATCGGATATGATCGAAGCTGGAACTCCGTGGAGACGTATAATCTCTTTGATATACAAGTCTGCCAACTTGTCTAGCGAGTAATCCACACGTACTGGTATGAAATGAGCGGACTTAGTAAGCCGGTCTACGATTACCCAAATCGCGTCATGTTTGTCTCTTATCATAGGCAATCCTATGACAAAATCCATAATAATACGATCCCATTTCCAGGTTGGAATCGTAATAGGTTGTAGTAGCCCTGAGGGTAGTTGATGTTTCGCCTTCACTTGCTGACAGGTTAGACACTTCGTTACGTGATCAACGATATCTCTTTTCATTCCTGACCACCAATAATACTCCTTCAAGTCCCGATACATTTTTGTTACTCCCAAATGCATTGTATAAGGACTGTTATGAGCTTCTTGCAAAATCTGTTTCTTCAGCTCCTTGGACTTAGGTACCACCATTCTCTTCTTGTAGTAGAGAATACCATCAGGACGAATTTGATAGTCTCCTGAAGAGTTCTCCTGTGCCTGTTTACTCCACTTCTTCACTTGTTCATCTTCCTTCTGAACCTCACGTATTTGTTGATGTAAGTTAGGTCGCACGTGCATTTCTGCAAAGATAGCTCCATCTTCTGTGGGTTTTAACGTTACCCTCATAGCACTTAGCGCTTGCATTGACTTCCTACTAAGTGCATATGCTACGACATTCGCTTTGCCCGGGTGATAATTAATCGTATAGTCGTAGTTGGCTAACCATTGCATCCATTTTTGCTGTCGCAGGTTTAAATCTTTTTGCGTGGGCAGATACTTCAAGCTTTGATGATCAGTATAAATGTAACACTTTTCTCCATATAAGTAGTGCCTCCACGTCTTGAAAGCCAAAACAATCGCTGCTAGCTCTAAGTCATGCGTAGGATAATTCTTTTCATGTGGCTTGAGTTGTCGAGAGACATACGCAATGACTTTGCCTTCCTGCATCAATACGCAACCCAACCCGATATGGGATGCATCGCTATAGATCACAAAATCTTTTCCTGATTTGGGTTGTGTAAGAATAGGCGCTTCAGTAAGTTTTTGTTTCAACTTCTCAAAGCTCCGTTGACAAGCGTCGGTCCACTGGAATTTGGCATTCTTCTGAAGTACCTTGGTCATAGATGCGGCGATCATGGAAAACCCTTTGACGAATCTCCGATAATATCCTGCTAACCCCATGAAACTACTGACTTCCGTTACTGTCTTAGGTGGCTTCCATTCCAATACTGCTTCTATTTTCTTGGGATCGACCCTTATTCCTTCTGCCGATACAATATGTCCCAAGAAGGCTACTTCTTCCAACCAAAATTCGCATTTGTTGAATTTAGCGTATAATTGCTTTTCTCGCAGGGTTTGCAAAACAATTCTAAGGTGACGGTCATGATCTTCTCGATTCTTTGAATACACCAATATGTCGTCAATAAATACCACCACGAACTGATCCAAATACGGGTGGAAGATTCTATTCATCAGATCCATGAATACTGCAGGTGCATTCGTTAATCCGAAAGGCATAACAATGAATTCATAATGTCCATAGCGAGTTCTGAATGCGGTTTTTGGTATGTCTTCGTCTTTAATTCCCAATTGATGATAACCCAATCGTAGATCAATTTTTGAAAAGACTCCAGCACCTTTGAGTTGATCAAACAAATCATCTATGCGAGGTAACAGATACTTATTTTTGATGGTCAACTTATTGAGTTGGCGGTAATCTACACACAACCTTAAGGATCCGTCTTTCTTTTTCACGAACAATACTGGCGCTCCCCATGGTGACACACTTGGCCTAATGAATCCCTTATCTAAAAGTTCATGTAGCTGTACCTTTAATTCTTTTAACTCCGCTGGCGCCATTCAATAAGGTGCGATAGATATTGGTACAGCTCTCGGGTACACGTCTATGGTGAATTCCACCTCTCGTTTAGGTGGTAATCCGAGTAAATCGTCAGGAAATACGTCGGGAAAATCGCATACAATAGGTATATCTTGTAACTTTGGTGCCTCTTCTTTCGCTACTAATGCACATACCAAGTATGCCTCGCAACATTTTTGCACTAACCTCTTAGCCGTCATGGCAGAAATGATGTTAGTTAGATAATCCTTCCTCTTTCCCACTAAGGTCACTTCATCACCGTCCGCAGTATGCAAGGTAACTCTCTTCCGTTTACAGTCAACCAATGCATCGTGTTTGGCCAACCAATCCATCCCAAGGATAGCATCAAATTCTTGAAATGGTAGTTCAAATAAATCTCCCCAAAAGATATGTCCATGTATCTCTATTGGGCAATCTTTCACTACCTTCCTAGTAATCACCTCATTTCCTAATGGGTTAGTAACTAATATTCCTTCTTTTTCTAGTTCTACCTTTAGGTTCTCAAGTTTTTCATTTTTCATGCATATATATGAGTGTGAAGACCCCGGATCTATTAAAACGTAAAGTAAAACTCCAAACATAGACAACTGACCTGCAATCACGTCTAACGCTTCTTCGTCTTCTTGCCCCCTCATGGCATACATTCTAGTAGGAGCCCTTGCTTCTGGTCGATTCACCGTTTCAGATTGCACACGTGATGGATTTTCGCTCCTACCTCTGCTTCGGCCTAGACCTGCTACCGCTTGTGATCTCTCAGTATTCCTAGGTAGATTCTGCATTCGCTGGGGACACTCTCACATAAGGTGGTCTAAAGATCCATATATATAGCATACAAATGTCCGACCCCAACATTCTCCCGGGTGACTTCATCCGCATTGATCACAACGTGGATTAGTATTCACACCTTCATTACCTCTCGGACCAATAGAAAAGTTACCTCCGCTTCGGCTGAATTCTCTTCCTTTTCCTCTTCCAGATTGTCCCGTACTAGCGACTGAGGTAGTTTGACTTAAGCCACCGCGAATCAATCCCTGGCTGTAACCTCGACGTTGACCGCCTCCCATGGAACCACTGCCTCGGAATCATTTCCCTGATGATTGGTAGGTTCCCGAATAGTTCTGGGTACCTCTCTTCTGTTTCATCTTCTGTCGTCTATTCTGTTCGTCAGACTGACATTGCTCTACTTCTAGAGCCCTATTGACCAACTCGGAAAATTCTTTGATATTAGCAGCGATTAGCTGCATCCTAATCTCATTATTCAAACCATCCTGGAATTGCTTACATCTATCATGTTCGTCTTCAATTGTCTTCTTGGCATACCTACTCAGCCTAGTAAATTCCCTCTCATATTCAGCAACGGTCAGTCGACCTTGCTTTAAGTGTAGAAACTCCTTTTTCTTGGCATCTAGGTATGCCTCCGATATAAACTTCCTCTTGAACTCATTCACAAAGAAATCACATGTTCTCTATTCCGGTGGAACTCGTTGGTGAACTGTGTCCCACCATATATATGCTTCTTCCACTAATAAGGAAGTAGCACATACCACTCGCTCTTCTGGCGTACACTGTAACTGATCTAAGGCTCGTATTGTTCCTTCCAGCCAATACTCGGCTGTTGAAGAATCATCGTCCCTTCGAACCTTAAACTCCTTTGCACCATACTTTCTTATCTTTTCTATCGGGGGTTTTCTTTCCCCTCCTACAGCAGGTACTGGTATGGGTGCTGGCGCTGGGGGTGGGGCTGGGGCAACGCCGGCTATCTGCCGAAGTACGGCAGCCATTTGTTGCAACATTTCATTGGGAATAAGAGCATCAGCGGGTGGTTGCTCAGATGTTGATGTCTTTGATACATGCATTTCTACAATTCGGGAGGCCTGAGACTCGACCTCCTCCCCTATATCACGCTGCGCTGCTTGCGACATCTAAAGAGTAAACGTATACCATCTCATCATTAGTAACAACCCAGACCAACAGCATTATCTTATCCTAGGTGGCATGTATATAAATAAAAATTCTTAAATAACACATATACAACACAACCTTTATTTATTTCCAAACAAAAAGTTTTACAATACTAGGAAGCCCTTATGTACATTTCAAAATTTAGGACTCCTTACTATTATATCATCATATTATACTACCATACAATATTTACATGATACCTCTATATCATATATGTATAACTAAAAGAACCGCCAAACACATTACATCTCAAGACTCAGTGAGTAGGTGCCCTAGGTGAAGTGGCACTGTCTGAAAAATATTCTTCTATCTCGGGATCAAAATCTGGGTCATGTGATGCTTCACTAGGTAAGTACTGGCCTAGCTCTTGAACCCTCTCCTGTAAAGCTCGAATCTCTTGATGTGCTACCCCGAGGCTTCTACCGACACTATCCAACTCCGCTCTATAACTAAGCCTGTCTTCTTTTAACATATGCACGTCATCTATCAAGGAGGAAATCATCTCATCTTTTATTCTCAAGTCTTCACGATCTTGTATACTTCTATCGGCCAAAATTTCTATAGTCTCATCTTGCTCCCGCACTAGCTGTTTTAACCTCTCTACTTCTATCCTCAGCTCCCTCACCTCCTCGTTTAGATCACCCATTATTACTCCTGTATAAGTTGAATAACATAACTAACAATAACACACACATGTATAGTTATATAATTAAAGCCCCTATTCTAACCCTATGTGTCATACATTTAAGGTTTAGTTCGACTAACTACCTAGAACCGGCTAAACCGAAGCTCTGATACCACTAATTGTAACACCCCTTCCCAACCTACATGTGTAAGCCGAGTAGAGGCGCCACACTATCCTAATGTTGCTACCAATTTACTTAGTCAAATTTTAGTTTTGATTTTTACAGAAATTTTGTCATAGTTCCGCCTAGAAATTTGGATCCCAAGTGTCGACAAAACTTGTTTTTTTTATTTTTGAAAACATTTTACACAGACCAATGTGAATACCATCAAATTTAATGCACTCCCAATGAATCCACCTTATACCCTCAACTACAAACCTGCACGAAGAGTTCACACTTCTAATATAACATAAAATAAAGATTTATGATTATTACATACTAATAACATACAGTTATAACATAGAAATTCTCTTTTTTATTTATTCATATACATGCCACAACTATCAACTCATAATGGAACTAAAAGATCTACCCCTGAGATTTGCTGTGGTCTGGTCGTTGCTTCCCCAAGATTTATCTACAGCTCCGAACCTACGAGTCAAGGAAAACTTAACTCGCTGAGCATTGTCGCTCAGTGGGTACTTTACCAATAAAAATAAGAGTAGTATATGAAAGTATTTGAAATCAAAGGAAATAATTAAATCAACAATCAACCCACTTTATACCAATAGAAATCATGATACATTCAGTGTGATATTCTTTCAATAATGTAAAATCATAATTCAAACTCATTTGCATTATATAGTTCAACGAAAAATAATATGTATTTGATTCAGGCTCTACTGGTATATAGGGAACCTTAGTGATAAGGCAGTGGGCCTCCCCACTGTAACATAGGTGGCCCTCACCACCAATATCAGATCACAGGAATGGGCCTCCCCATTGGCTTCAGTGGCCTCACCACTGAATAAAATATCATATCACAATAATGAGCAGTACTGCATGCGCTAGTATAGTGCACCATACCCTTATCTACCACTCCCACTATCCAGTAGAGCATAAAGATTAAAATGATTCAATTTAAGACTCAAACTTCATTTTAGCATGATTCAAGAAATCATTTTAAATTCTCATCGCGCTTTGTCATTTACGCCGCGCACCACATTCTTTTGTCAAACCGTTATTCTTTTTCACATATTTAACATCCACAATAAACATATCAAACATTTCAAAGCATTCCTCAAAAGATCACAAATTGACCAAATGAATAGTGTTGCGGCGAGAAAAATCGGTCACGCAAAATGGCATGACCAAATGAATAGTAAAATCTGGGTTTTCGTCAAAATTTCAGTCTACTTCAGTCATGCATTTGACCAAGTAAATGATCTTATTTTTGGCTGAAATTTTACAGAAAACTTATTTCATATGTTGACTAATTGCATGTAAAATTTCGTTGAAAAATTCATTCGTTTGCTGCCCCAAACAATTTCCCCAAAAATAGTCCAGAAACTGTCACTTTGGGACCATTTCGGCCCAAACATTTGAAATGCATAGGATAGTTTATTTTTCTTTTGCAAATCAATATTAAGGCTTCTTTAATAGTAAAGTGAAGATTCAAACACTTCCTTTTAACAATTTTTGCATGTTTAACTCAAATCAAACTAATTAAAGTCCAAACAACAAGCCAAATCAACTTTCTAAATTTTCTCAAAACATTTGGTTTCAATTAAATTTTACAACCCAAATTGCCATAAGAAAATAAAAACATAACTCAAATATTTAATTTAAACTCAATCAATATATTTAAACATCAACTTCAAAACTTCCATAAACCAAAGTTTGTAAGCAAATAGAGTTTCTTTTATGGTAAAGCACCAAATCAAAAGTAATTATTCAAAGGTAAAGTACCAAACCTTATTTCTTTAATTCCTCTTAGCTTTTCCTTCTTCTCCTTCTTTAATTCTTTATTTCTCCTTCAATCAATTCAAAATACAACATAAACCTTAGAAATTTAAAATAATAAGTTATCCTCCATTTCTTTTCCAACCGAAACTCTAATCCAACCTTATTAATCTTTATACATCTTTATTCTTCCATTTAATCAATTAATCTCATCACTTACTTAATATTTTTCCAATTCCACATAAAGACTCTAATCTCCAATCTTCCAATAAATATATAACTACCTAAAATTAATACTAAAATTAAAGTCTACTTACTAGAAAACCTTAAAAACTCACCTTAAAAATCAACTTTGGAGAAACTTGGAAGCCCTTTGGTGTTTCCCTTTGTTGGCCGAATTTTGTAAGTGGAAAAAGAGAGAGTTTGTTCTTCATTTCACATATATTTATATACAAAGGAAATGATGATCACCTTATGTGTTGGTTAAGCTCTTTAAGCCCACTTGTCCACCTTTCTCTTTCTTCATTTATTACACATGCTAAATGCTTACTTTTGATTCGCCAACCTTAGATTTTTATAGTTTTCTTTTCCTTTACTTCTTTCCACTTGTCCCTCATCCCATAGGATATCATAAAGTTGTCCCGAGTTTCCCATCCGGTCCCGACATGAAACCGGGCCCACTTTACGTTCCAGCGATTAATCGATCATATCTTTTAAACCGTATAGTTCCACGAGTCAAACTACATATAGTTTTCATCCTCTTGACCTCTACTTTCTATTTTTAAAGTCTATTTTAGGTTTCCAAGTCATTTTGAAAAATTACCAATAAGCCCTCGTCTTTTTACAAAATTTCCTTTAGGTCCTTTCTTTGCTCGGGTGTTGGCCGGGCCCCGTTTCTACTGACGATCATTTCATATTTACCCCCCTTAACATCCTCTACCCACTCTTGTTTTTATTTCCTACTTCGGATTCATGTATAATGACCAAAATGTCCCTAGTCAAAATCCCCTATATCTTCCAAACCGTGCATTTTCTGGAAAAACCGTTACGCGTCGTTGTGACCCGATTTTTCTCTTTTTTCCATTTTTGGAATCTATTATGTGCACTATTAAGAACATCCGGTATGACTTTTTTTGATATTACATCTAAGTCCCCAAAACTTTTGAAAATTACAGTCACCTCCCCAAAACTTTTTGAAATTACAATCACCTCCCTAACACTTTGCATTTTTCTTCAAGCAGGTCCCAGTGGTCCTATAGCCTTATCTGGGGCCGTTGTCAGAAATTATCTTCTCCTTTCCCCTTTTCTCACTGTGCACGTGACTACACTGCATAAATACGATAGGCGGATGTGACAGTAACAACAACTAGGGGTAAGTTATTGAGTTTGTAAGCCAATGAAAAGTAAGCTAAATTTTATGAAGGCTCAAAGGGAAAACTAGGGATTAATATTTAATTAGGTGGATATTAATTGTTGGCTAACCAAACAATGCCTTGATCATCTCTCCTTTATATAAATAGAGTTTAATTTTTCCTTGAAAGCTTGTCAAAGCATGTTCTAAGATGGACTAGGACCTAAACAAAGGTCATTATGCAGGAGCCCTCTCTAAGTGACCATACACAACTCATTGCTATATAACAACTCCCTCACCTAGTAAAGTCATTCAAATCATGATGCATAGATACACTAATTTATAAATATCAAGGTAGATTCGTCATCGGTTGAGCACCAGAATGAACAAAGACCAACAAAAATTTTGATAAAAATAATTTATTCAAATAATCTTAATTTAAAAACATAATTGTTCCAAAGAAGTATTAAAGAAAGCAAAATAAAAAAGGTAACACTTCGAGCTAAGGGAGGTTTGTCAAATAAAATTTCTCCTTATTTTGTGTCTTCAATACTCCCATCTTGAAAGGACGATAAGACAAAATCTTTCTCCAATCCTCCTCCTACCATGAAGGTTGCCAGTGGTGGCACTTTGTTGAACCTAAGCAGAGAATTGTCCTTCATATTGGGCTTATTGTGCTCAGGCAACTTACCACTGTCAATCAGATCTTGGATCTCATGTTTTAATCGGGTGCATCTATCCGTCTTATGTCTTTGAGTCTGATGAAATTGATAAAAAAGCCTTGGTATCAAATTTTAGGGGTAAAGGATTCGGCAAAAGTAGAGGGGCCAATGGCTGTAATAGTCCCTTCTTTTGTAGCTTGATGAAAATCAAGATAGAAGTTTCCCTAACTCTGAGAACTATCTTCTATTTCCTTGACCAGTCTCATTAACGTCAGCTTCCTTTTGCGTGCTTTGATTACCCGACTGGTAGTTTCCTTTCTCATTCCTTCTTACTGAAAAGTGGTTCTTCTCCCTTTCCTACTCTTTGATTTGCAAGCCAGCTTACAAGAGGTCCTTGAAATCCCTTATAAGGGTGTGAGACAGCCTCTCACGAAGGTTGGGTAGGACACCTCTCATAATCATCCTGATTTGGTCTAACTCATCAGGCCTTCTTTTGAGCGATGCAGCTTTGTTTCTCCACCTTTTTACATAATCAACAAAGTTCTCATATGGTTTTTACCTAATGATCTCCACCTCCATCAAGGTAACTTTCAGATCGACATTGTACCCATACTGCTGAATGAAAGCTTTGTACAACATATCCCAATCTTTTTGAGTACTTTCCTCTAAGGTGTTGAACCAATTCTGGACAATAGGATCCAATGAGAGCATGAAATACCTTAGAGTTTGAGCCTTAGTAGCTTGGGCAGACTACATAGCAGTGATGTATTGCTTGACATGCAAGTGAGGATTTCCTGTAACATTGTACCTAGCGAAGGAAGGCATCTTGAACTTATAAGGGACCTCCTTATCTTGTTTGAACAACTTATCAACATCCGACATTTCTTTAATTTTTAGCTTCTTCTTGAATTTCTTCTCCAAATCAGTAATTAACTTTTCAACGTCTAAAGTTTCAGTCTTTTCTATGGTAGTCTTCTTTTCTCTCATGTTCTCTTATTGATCTTGATAGTATTATTCCCAGTCATCATTATCCATAGCTTCCTTGCCTTCATCAAAGGCCACTTCGGCTATCTTAGCCTTTCCCTTATCTTTTGGTTTCTTTGTGTTGGCAGATGCCTCAGCGGGGTTCCCCAAAAGTGCAGTCAATTGGTTTCTCATAGACTCAGCCAGAGCCTCCTTTAACTCTTCCATCTTGGCATTGAGGGTGTCGTCCACCATCCTTTGAATTTGCTCAGGATCCATTGCTTTTGGTGAAAAGCTAATTGAGTTGCTGCTGTCACTGGCGTATGTTTGGTCACCGTATGCTTTTGAACTATTGTACTCCAGGTCTGTGAGCCAGAAAGGATTAATGATATGTTATGCAATGCTTGTATGCATGTATACATGTATGCACAAAAAACAAACAAAGATAATTAAGACGTTCCTTCCAACCTTATAACTTCCACACATGAATGATGAGTCTCTTTTCCTAGGTATATGGCCAACAAAATACCAACATGGGATATTTTGTTTTCGAAAAGTTCCCTCGGATGGTTTAACCAATAGTTACATTTTCTAATATAGAAGTCGATTCATAATAATTCCTATTAATTAGATTTACCCATTGAATCATAAAAATAACTTTTATGCTATATTGGATTAAAACTAAATTAAGAGGTTTATCATGAATAGATTTCTTATTTGAAAAAAGTAACTAGTTATTCATGCCAAAAACAAGCTCATGGTTAATAATTCTTGGCATAAACTAGGCTCACAATTGATTTTTGAAATTTCATAATTGACCTAAATAATTTGTAAGCTCATTTTAGAAAAAGTTGTAATGAAGTGAAAACATGGTTTTGTTTCAAAGCCCATAAAAAGATTTTAGAAAAAATGAATTTTGGGCTTTGAACTTGAGCTATATATTGAAAAAGAGTTTTTTGATCTATTTTTAAAAAATTTTATGTCCAAAGGCCATCTTGAAAAGTTTTGAAAATAGTTTTGGTCTTTTGGATTTTAAAGGCAAAAATTATTTTGAGCTTACAATATAGGTAGGTCATATTAGAAAAAGAACAAACCAAATAAGCCATAGTTTAAATCAAGATAAGTTAATCATAGTCAAACAATAAGCATTTGGGAAAAACCCTAAGAAAAATAACTAGGTCAATTACATAAGCTTAAGTCTTTGGGTTGAAAGGCTTTAGGCTCCCATAGCAAATAAAAGGTTATGCCATGCTTAATTTTCATACCTTGAGTGAAAGTATGGTATCCCTTACATGACACAACATGAGTAACACGGGGGTCCTAACTCATGCACACAATGTAATCTAAATAATGCAATGGATAATATAATAATAAGAAAGAATAGAATAATCTAAAGACCAACGAAATCAACTTCTCTTATCCCCAGTGGAGTCGCCATTGTGAGAGGAGATTTTTGCCCCCACTCCCACATTGAATAGTTCTTGCGACTTTTGGCATTATTAGGCACAGGGCCTTAGAGAATACGGGCCTAAGCCCAGAGAAAATAGAGTCGCCACCCGGACGGACCAGAAAAAGAAAGGGGTGGATGACTCGATTCCTAAAGAATCCCCAACCCCCTAATGGGTTAGGAAAGTTAGGTACGTGTGGGAAAGGTGAGAATGACCCAGCACCCCCACAATGCTCGGTTTATTCAAACCGGCTTCCTTTTTAGGTCTCAATATTATAAAATTTTTAATTAATACAACATTATCCATACTACAAGCAATCATAAGAATGAATAAATACTTTATTAAAATCACAACAATGTTTAAGCAAAATAAATAAATGGACACCCATCCGAGGATGGAAACGTATTCTTACATTGTATAATGTCTAAAACTAAATAGGACACCCAGCTGGAAACGTGTCCTTTACATTGATTCCAAAGTTTAAGATAAACCAAATTGCATGATACTTAATACATGAGGTACCCATAATATGGAAATATACCTCTTACAATTTCTTGAAACCAAAATAAATCAAATAAAAATAACTAACCATTCATCATGAATAAATTATTCATCAACACATATAATAAATACACAAACATAAATAATTAATCCTATATTTGAATGTCATATTTAAATAATAGATTTACAAGCTAGGGTATTTAATTTGTGAATTAGGATTTTGGATTTCAAAAATTAGTTTACTGGATATTAAGATATTAGGGTTTTGAAAAATAATTTTAGGATTTTAAATAAAAGCTTTTGATGCTAGAAAAATAAGGTTAAAATGTTTGCAATTAAATAATCATGTACTAAAAATATCAATTTAACACTTTCAAGTCACTGTAACTTAAGCTATTAGGTTGTGGATTTATTTTGTTTGAATAATGAAAAACATCATCAAATCACTTCACATGAACTAATATGAAATAAAATAAAAGGCTATAACCTACTGGAATCAATCCAACCAAATAACCATTATACCCGGCATTTAAAATTTTCAAATCATTTTATATTGAGTTAAGTTAGATGTGTACCGTAATTTGTTGGCTCCACCACAATTTGTAGAATGAAATTCTAATTTAGCTTGAAACCAAGACAGAAGGCCTAGTTTGTTGCCTTGATTATGGATTGTCTCTTGTCTTTGTTGCTTTTTCCAATTTCAAAAGAAAGTCCAAAAGTCCCCGAATATTTATTGAATAATTATCCTTGTATAATTCTTGAATCCCCATGTTTCTGTGTTTAAAACTACTATTTATAGAAAATTAAAATAAAACCTAATATGTTAAGAAAATTAAAAAATATTCAAAAAATTAATTGAGGTTTTCGAGTAAAATAAAGTTTTGGCAAATATCGGCCAACTCACTGACACATGATATTGGGCTGCTGTAAGGTGTTGGGATGTTGGCACGTAAGCAATCGGCTGCTGGGGCCTATGAGGCTCTAGGCTGCTGGTGCACGAGCAACGGGCTACTAGGTGAGCGAGGCTGCTAGCACGCAAGCAACGGGCTGCTGGGCGAGGGGGCTTGCGAGGGAGCCATAATTCACCCCAGGCCTAGGCCTGCGGGTTAGCCGCAATTAGTCATAGGCCCAGGCCTGCGGGCGAGCCGTAATTCGCTGCAAACCTAGGCCTGCAGCAAATTGGCGGCTGCCTAATTCGCCTGATTGCTGCGCGGCAGCGCTGCCGCACGTCGTTCGCTGATCCGTCTTATTTTTATTTATATTATTATTTTTTATTTTTTATTAAAAATAAATATTATATTTAAAATAAATATTTATAATTTTTTTCTTTTTCTATATTAAATAATAAATATTATATTATTAAAATAAATAATAAATAGTACAAAAATTATTTTCAGACTATTTTAAAATATCGGACTGGACTTTGTCAAAAAATAAGGGTCTACACATTGAATGTAAATTTGGAAAATTCATCCAGTAAGGTTCATGGCCAAAAGTCCTCCTAATTTTTTAGAGTACAATGAAAAGTCCAACTGACTTCTTGAAATTTTGACCGGACCTGAGTAGCAAAAATTGTCCAAAAATGTCCAGTATCGTTCATGGCCTAGGGTACTTCCAGAATTTGAGCATACCATCATTAGTCCGATCTGGCCACTTGTATTCATGAATGGACTTGTATAAATCTTTCAAATCTATAATCGTAACTCCTCCATTCAATTGACGGATGCCATGTGGACCAAACAGTGGAGGAGTGTCTGTCAGAAATTCAATAAGTAAGATTGGACCTATTGAAGTACGACCGGACCACACAAAGTCCAACCATGAAGTCACTCTAGACAATGATTAAAGTGGGAGACAAGATTCAAACATATTGGTACCTACCTCAAATGGCTAATTAAAGGCTTGAAGGCTATAAATACCCTAAGAAACTTTATTTTTCAGAAGATTTGTGATTAATATAGCCAAGATGAACAACTTTTATTTCTTTGCATCAAAATCTTATTTGTATTATTTGAGTGTTGGGTGTGAGCATTAAACACCATTATAAGTTTGAGTGTGAGCTTCGAAACACTTGGATTTTAGAGTGAGCCTGGGAAAACTCTTGTTGGGTCATGAGGAAAATACTCAAATCTTGTAAAAGTTTGGTGTGAGCTTGTGAAAAAACCAAGTTAAAGTTGAGCTTGTAAAAACTCAAGATTAGTATAACCTTAACAAGTTGTTAAGGAAGTGGATGTAAGATTGAGATAATCCAAACCACTACAAATTCTTTGTGTGTGTTCTTCTCTACTCTACTCCTCTCTTGCTTTATTTGATCTCAAATCTTTAATTTACCACCACCTCTTCAAAATAACCAATTCACACCCTTCTCCCCCCCCCCCCCCCCCCCCCCTCTCTCATGGTTGCCATCATAGGACAAAAAAAGGTCAATATGCAAATTCTTTATCAAAAATAGTGCAAAATTAGAGAAAAAGGTGAAAAAAGGAGCTATGGAGGAGATGCCACGACCGTGGCACTTAAAGCCCATGACCATGGGATCAAGAATGAGTCTTGTAATATCCCAAAATTTTTAAAAATTTTTAATTTTTGAAAAATTTGATAAAATAAATTATAATTTAAAAGGATAAATTAAATTAATGGTTTTAAATGAAAAATGAAGGGATTTTAAATGAAAACATGGAATATATATATGTGATACATATGCAAAATATATATAACATATAAAAGTCAACACTTTTTAAAAGAAAAGTCAAAGTCCAATGGCATTTTTGTAAATAAATTTTAAAATTTTAAAATTAATAAAATAATTAAAAAACAAATTATTTTTGAACGGAAGAGGAAAATTAGGACTTTAATTTATTAAATAAATAATTAAATTATTAATCATTAAATTATTTTAATATATATATAGTTAAAAAAAAGATGAAAAGAAAAAGAAAATTTAAAAAGTCTTCTTCTTCTTCTTCTTCTTCTTCTTCTTCCTCTAGGTCGATTTTCCATGGGAGCTTGGACCAAAAATTTTGATCTTCCATACTCCACAAATTGAAGGATTTAACAAGTTTCAAGTGGGTTTTTGGTGATTTCCACCAAATTTAGTAAGTTTCCAACTCTTTTCTTTGATTTTCCATGGAAGTTTGATTTATGTGAGAATTTGGATTTTTAAGTAGTATGTAATAATTGTTGAAATTGGTGTGTATGACGTTATTTTGGGTAGTTAACAATGATTTTCAGGTTAGATTGAAGAGATGATGGAGTTTGGATAAAGAATACTGAAGAGAGAGAATTTAGGGTTATGGATTTTTGGAATTTTGAAAGCATGAGCTTTAATTGTGCAAATTGGTTCTAAATGTGTTATTTTGATTCATAAACAAGTATTTTGAAGTCAAATATTAGATTTGGTTGTGTTTGGTTGGAGTTTGAGAATGGAAGTGGAGATTTAGGGTTTTGTAGAAGTGATTTTCCAAAGTGGTTGAATTGTGTGATTTTATTTGTTTAAGCATGTTTTTTAGTGTTAAAAGTGATGAATATAAGCTTGAAAAGAGTAATGGATTGTGTTGGAATGGAAAACCTTCAATGGGGGAAAGTTATGCCATTTTTGAGATTTTGTGTATAAGAGTATATTTTTATAATATAAATGATTTAAATGTATTGAAATATGTTTTTAATAATATAAATAAACTTAAAACTCTAAGTTTATTGTAGTAGAATGGAATTCTAATGTTCAAGTAACGAAAGGCTAAATTTTTGAAAATTTATAATAGTGATGTTTAATTATGGTTAAATATTAGAAATGCCATTAAATGTGATACTAAATGATTATTTGCTATCACATTTGGTTCAGGCATTGAGGGAGGTTGATTTGCTTCATCCAAGTGGTGGAGGCCAAGTTGGAAAGATAGGGTTGGAGGTCGTTTAAGCTTGCTTTGGGTAGCTAGTGGAGGCATGTACAAACTTTGAATATATTGTTTATATTTGCCTGACATTTGGGCTTAACACATTTTGGTTGGAAAATGTGTTAAGCTACTTGGTACATTGATTGTGTATGAATAATGTGCTATGACATTTGTAATGTCATATATGTGTTAAATGCATTGTGAAAAGCCATTTATAATGGCTAAATTGTGTAAAATGTGAAATATGTATATTATGTGGAAATACCTAAAGTAATTGGGTAATGTGTTGTAAATGCAAAAATGAGATATGTGGTATAATGAAATGAATTGATATTAATAAAAATGAGAAAAGTGAGAAAAATGAAAAAGATGTGAAAAATGAGAAAAAGTGAGAAAAAAAATGTGAATATAAGGCAATGTGCCTAGATTGAATATGTGAAAATTATAAAGAGATTAATAATGAGAAATATGAATAAATTGTGTGTCTAGTATGTTATTCAATTTTCAGAGTTCTGTGTTTGGCGGCATGCCAATGATTGTCTTCGGGCTAAATGCTGGGCTGGTGAAAAGACCGGGTCGTAAGCCTCAAAAACAAATCCTTGAAGCTATACTGAATAAAAAGAATGGATTGTAAGCTTAGATCTAATTGGATTATTCGTGGATATATTGCCTACGGGGCTAGACACAAGGTGTCATTATGGACCAAAGCAGTAACTCTGAAATTTGAATAGCATATTAGATCCTTTTTGGGCCCATGCTTGTCTTTGCTTTAATGTGGATTATGAATTGTGATACAATTGATCAATATAATGAGATATAAAGTTATGAGTTGTGATATATATATATATATATATATGTGTTGTGCATTGACATTACATTTGGACTATATTGTTATCAAAGTTTGTTCCACTAGGCTTCGGCTTAGCGAGATTGTTTCCATTGCTCAGGTGACAGGGTAGACTCAGCTGAACCAGAGAGTTCTTCTAGACCAGGTCAGGTCTAGACTTGTAGTTGAGCTTGTTGAGTTGCTATCGAGATCAGAAACACTGTCAGTAGCATGTATATATTTTTATGTTATTGTACATTTTGAGAATTATGCATTATATATTATGTTTTGGATTTTATGTATTGTATATTATAAAGAATGTTTAGGTCAATATATTTGAAATGAGAGAGTAAATGTGTTTTAAAGTATATATATCTATATATAAATGTTTGAGAAACTTGGTGAAATTGAGGAGTATGGTTGAGATGGTGATTTGAAATTATTTGGGAGAGTTTTTCTTTTGCAAGTTGTGTTTTGCTAAATTTTGCGATGTCCAAATTACAAATAAAACTCTAGCTAATTTTTCCCAGAGATTTTCATATATAATATTTATTTTGGGTTGCTATAACAAGTAAATAATATTTATATGCTATTTAATTTTATATATTTAGAATTTGGAATTTTAAATTGGAAATGTGAAAAATTTTTATTAAACCGATCCGTGACATTTTTGTACTGTATATGTGTTACATATGCTGGAAATATGTATTGTAGGTATATAGAGTATAAGGGTGTTACATTTGTTTTGGTATCAGAGTCTAGGTTTGAGTTTCTCAACCTAGGTGGGTTGATAGAGAGAGAAAATGGGAGATTTGAAAATAGTTTTTAATTGTAATATATGCATTGGCACTGGCAGTTTTTAATCTCTAATATAGTATTTTCTGCTGTGTTTGCAGATATAGGTAGTTATGGTGTCTCGACCGCATCAGGCTGCTGAGGGTAGTGCGAAGAGTGTGGCTTCAAATGAGAGTAGAGATGGAGCTAGAGTTGTGTCTGCTGGTGAGGCATCTGTTTCTGTTCCTGTGAGACCAGCAGCTGATGAGATTTCGCCTGGCTGGGTATGGCATATGGTAGAGTTGTTGAGGCAGGCTCCAATTTCGCAACCGCCACAGCCATAGCCGCAGCCGCAGTTGCCGATGAGGCAGTATGATAAACTAAGAAAGTATGGAGCTGAGGACTTTGTTGGTACTACAGACCCTGCTGTAGCATAGCAGTGGATAGACAGGGTTCAGAGGGTATTCATTTAGTTACAAGCTAGTTCGAAAGAGAAGTTTGATTATGCTAGATCTCTTCTGCAGAGGGATGTATATGATTGGTGGAAGACAGTTCCACATGCTCTGGATGATCCACCAGTCTTGACCTATGATGATTTTCTGCGGGAATTTGAGCAGAAGTATACTCCGAGAGAGTATAAAGATGCAAAGAAGATAGAGTTCCTGAGTCTGAGACAGGATACTAGGACAGTGACCGAGTATGATATGCTGGTGGGATCATTTCTGACGAGTTTGATAGGTGCAGGAGGTTTGAGGAGGGATTGAGACCCTCTATCATGTGCATTATCGCAGGCTCCCTGTATCAAGATTTTTTCCAGTTAGTTACAGCTGCCAGGAGTGTAGAGAGAGCACAGAGTCTTGCAATAGCTGCTAGGTTGAGGAGACCAGAGCTAGGAGACCCCAGAGTGAGGCAGGGTCTTCATTAGTGAAGAGAGGTAGAGGGGGATATTTTCAGAGGTTTAGTAGGAGTCAGAGGCAGTTTGGCAGGTCAGTACAGCAGCAGAGATAGAGATAGAGACCTGCAGTTTCAGTGGCTAGTGCTCCGACCCTAGTGGCTCAGAGACCTGCTCCACCTACATGTGTTCATTGTCGTAGAGCACACGAAGGTGTCTACTGGTGGAGAGGTACTTTGGGAGTGTGTTTTAGATGTGAGTCGTCAGACCATTTTATCATAGATTATCCCGGGCCACCAAAGGTTAGACAGGCAGATACTACAGCTTCTCGACCCAGTGTCAGAGGGAGTCGTGGTGGCTGAGGTTTTGGTAGAGTTGGTCAATTTGGGTCTAGTCTGAGAGGATGTTCTATAGCTGGAGGTTGTAGAACAAATGAGGCAGGACCATCACAGCGGGTTTATGTGATGCAGAGGTAGCCAGATGCTTCAACTATTATTGTTGGTACTTTTACATTATTTGGTACTTCAGTTCTTGCATTATTAGACCCTGGTCCGACTCATTCTTACATCAGTGCATCCATCTTGCCTGTGATTGATTTGCATTTTGAGTCCTTAGGATTTGATGTTTTGGTCACAAATCCTTTAGGGCATAGTGTTGTGGTGAGCAGGGTGCACTGAGATAGTCCAGTTGTTGTTCAGGATGAGGAGTTTCTCAGTGACCTGATTGAGATACCTTTCAGGGAGTATGATCTGATTTTGGGCATGGATTGGTTATCCAAGCATGGGGCTGTGGTAGACTGTTAGAAGAAATGTGTTACTTTGAGAACACATGATGGTAGGGATGTTATAGTATCTATGAGCAAAGGTATCTTTCATCCATGTTTGTTTTAGTTGTTTCAGCTGGGAGGATGATTCAAAAGGAATGTGAGGCTTATCTTGCTCATGTTGTAGATACCAGAGTAGTGGGGTCCCTGCTTGATAGTATATCCACAGTTGTCGAGTTTTCAGATATTTTTCCTGATGAGTTGCCAGGGGTACCTCTTGAAAGAGAAGTGGAGTTTGGTATCGATTTGTTGCCTGCTACCACTCCTCTCTCTATTACCCCTTATCGGATGGCACCTGCTGAGTTGAGAGAATTGAAGGTGTAGTTGCATGAGTTGTTAGAAAAAGGGTTTGTCCACCCTAGTGTGTCCCGTGGGGAGCGCCTATGTTGCTTGTGAAGAAGAAGGATGGCACCATGAGATTGTGTATTGATTATAGGCAGTTGAATAAGGTGACCATCAAGAACAAGTTTCCTTTGCCTCAAATAGATGATCTCTTTGATCAGTTGAAGGGAGCAGCAATATTCTCTAAGATCGATCTGAGATCAGGGTACCATCAGTTGAGAGTCAGAGATGTGCATGTATCCAAGATAGCTTTTTGCATGAGGTATGGGCATTATGAGTTTATAGTGATGCCCTTTGGTTTGACGAATGCACCAGCAGCTTTTATGGATTTGATGAACAGGGTGTTCAAACCATATTTAGATCAGTTTGTAGTGGTCTTCATTGATGACATCTTGGTGTATTCGCATAATGAGGAGGATCATGATAAGCATTTGCAGATTATATTGCAGACTCTGAGAGAGAAGCAGTTATATGCTAAGCTGTCTAAGTGTGAGTTCTGGCTCGATCAGGTAGCTTTTCTCAGTCATGTGGTTTTGGCAGAGGGTATTAGAGTTGATTTGAGTAAAGTTGAGGCTATCTTGAATTGGAGTCCATCGAAGACTGTGACAGAGGTTAGAAGTTTTCTAGGATTGACAGGCTATTATCGTCGGTTTGTGAAGGTTTTTCTATAATAGCTACACCACTAACTAGATTACTTCGAAAAGGAGTAAGATTTGTGTGGACAGATTGGTGTCAGGCGAGTTTTGAGCAGCTAAGGGAGATGTTGACTCAGGCTCCTATCCTTACCCTGCTTGTGGAAGGTAAATCATATGTGATATACAGTGATGCTTCACATAGTGGTTTAGGTTGTGTTCTGATGCAGGAGGGTAGAGTCATTGCTTATGCCTCTTGACAGTTGAAACCACATGAGCTGAATTACCCGATGCATGATTTGGAAATAGTAACAAAAGTTTTTGCCTTGATGATTTGGCGGCATTACTTGTATGGGGAAAAGTGTTTCATTTATACAGATCACAAGAGTTTGAAATACCTGGGTGTTTAGAGAGAGCTGAATCTTCGGCAGAGACAGTGGTTAGAGTTGATTAAAGACTATGACTGTTTGATTGATTACCATCCTAGCAAGGTAAATGTTGTTTCTGATGCCTTGAGTCGAAATTCTTTGGCAGGTTTGACTGCTTATTTGCTCTCAATGCTTGTTGAGTTGAGAGCATTGAATGCTAGATTTGAGCCTTCTGATGATGGTGCTTTGATGGCTCAGTTGCAGTTGAGGCCAGTCTTGTTGGATCATATTAGGGAGGCTCAGTTGGCAGATGAGAGAATTAAGAAAATTATGTTGGTTTGTCAGAAGGGGGAGAGTCGAAACTTTTATATGAGGGATGATGGCAGTCTATGGTACAGAGATAGATTGTGTATTCCTGATGATGCAGAATTGAAAAGAATGATATTAGAGGAAGCACATTAGTCACTTTTTGCTATGCACCCTGGGAGTACCAAGATATATCAAGACTTAAAGTGACATTATTGGTGGTCAGGTATGAAGAGGGACATAGTAGAGTTTGTATCCAGATGTCTCACTTGCTAGAAAATAAAGGCTGAGCACCAAGTTCCTTCAGGGTTGCTCCAACCTTTATCAGTGCCTGAGCAAAAATGGGAGCGAGTGACAATGGATTTTGTGACTGGACTGCCTTTGACCCAAAAGAAGCATGATGCAATCTAGGTGATAGTTGATCGGATGATAAAGACAGCTCATTTTCTTCTAGTTCAGATGGATTATTCTCTTGAGAGGTTGGCTGAGCTGTATATCAATGAGATAGTCAGGTTGCATGGAGTCCCAGGTTCTTTGGTGTCGGATCGAGATCTCCGGTTTACTTTGAGGTTTTGGAAGAGTTTGCATGATGCTTTGGGTTCTCGATTGTATTTTAGTACTGCTTTCCATCCTTAGATAGATGGGTAATCAGAGAGAGTGATACAAATTCTGGAGGATATGTTGAGGAGTTGTATCATTGATTTTACCGGGAATTGGGACAGATTTTTGCCACTAATTGAGTTTGCTTATAACAATAGTCATCGGTCCAGTATTGGGATGACTCCTTATGAGACTTTATATGGCAGGAGATGTAGGACACCTTTGTGTTGAGATGAGGTCGGAGAAGGTGGTCCTGATTTGATTAGGGAAACAGAGGAGAAAGTGAAGGTGATTCGGGGTTGTTTGAAAGCAGCTTTAGACAGATAGAAATCCTATTTAGATTTAAAGAGAAGAGACATAGAGTTTAGTGTGGGAGATAAAGTGTTTTTGAAGGTGTCTCCATGGAAGAAAATTTTGAGATTTGGCCGTAAAGGAAAGTTGAGTCCTCGTTTCATAGGACCATATGAGGTGTTGGAGAGAGTTGGTCCAGTGGCTTATAGACTAGCTTTGCCGCCTGAGTTGGATTGAATACATAATGTTTTCCATGTCTTAATGCTCCGGAGATACAGGTCTGGCCCATCTCATATTTTGTCAGTGGAGTCCATTGAGGTGAGTCCAAATCTGACTTATGAGGAAGAACCAATGGCGATTTTGGCACGAGAGGTTAAAAATTGAGGAATAAGAGGGTGCCACTTGTGAAAGTCTTTTGGATGAATCATGCCACTGAGGAGGCGACATGGGAGAGTGAGCAAGCGATGCAGAGTCAGTTTTTTCAATTGTTCCAGACTTGAGAATAGGTAATTTCGAGGACGAAATTTATTTTAGGGGGAGAGAATTATAATATCCCAAAATTTTTAAAAATTTTTAATTTTTGAAAAATTTGATAAAATAAATTATAATTTAAAAGAATAAATTAAATTAATGGTTTTAAATGAAAAATGAAGGAATTTTAAATGAAAAGGTGGTATATATATGTGATACATATGCAAAATATACATAACATATAAAAGTCAACACTTTTTAAAAGAAAAGTCAAAGTCCAATGGCATTTTTTGTAAACAAATTTTAAAAATTTAAAATTAATAAAATAATTAAAAAATAAATTATTTTTAAATGGAAGAGGAAAATTAGGACTTTTAATTTATTAAATAGATAATTAATTATTAAATTATTTTAATATATATATATATATGGTTTAAAAAAAAGATGAAAAGAAAAAGAAAATTTAAAAAGTCTTCTTCTTCTTCTTCTTCCTCTAGGCCAATTTTCCATGGGAGCTTGGAGCAAGAATTTTGATCTTCCATACTCCACAAATTGAAGGATTTAATAAGTTTCAAGTGGATTTTTGGTGATTTTCACCAAATTTAGTAAGTTTCCAACTCTTTTCTTTGAATTCCATGGAAGTTTGATTTATGTGAGAATTTAGATTTTTAAGTAGTATGTTATAATTGTTGGAATTGGTATGTATGATGTTATTTTGGGTAGTTAACAATGATTTTAAGGTTAGATTGAAGAGATGATAGAGTTTGGATAAAGAATGGTGAAGAGAGAGAATTTAGGGTTATGGATTTTTGGGGTTTTGAAAACATGAGCTTTAATTGTGCAAATTGGTTCTATATGTGTTATTTTGATTCATAAACAAGTACTTTGAAGTCAAATATTGGATTTGGTTGTGTTTGTTTGGAGTTTGAGAATGGAAGTGGAGACTTAGGGTTTTGGAAAAGTGATTTTCCAAAGTGGTTGAATTGTGTGATTTTATTTGTTTAAGCATGTTTGTTAAAAGTGATGAATATAAGCTTGAAATGAGTAATGGATTGTTTTGGAATGGAAAATCTTTAATGGGGGAAGGTTATGCCATTTTTGAGATTTTGTGTATAAGAGTGTATTTTTATAATGTAAATGATTTAAATGTATTAAAATATATTTTTAATAATATAAATAAACTTTAAACACTAATTTAATTGTAGTAGAATGGAATTCTAATGTTAAAGTAAGGAAAGACTAAATTTTTGGAAATTTGTAAGAGTGATGTTTAATAATGGTTAAATATTGGAAATGCCATTAAATGTGATACTAAATTATTATTTGCTATCACATTTGGTTTAGGCATTGAGGGAGGTTGATTTGCTTCATCCAAGTGGTGAAGGGAAAGTTGGAAAGATAGGGTTGGAGGTTGTTTAAGCTTGCTTTGGGTTGCTAGTGGAGGTATGTACAAACTTTGAATTTATTGTTTTTATTTTCATGACATTTGGGCTTAACACATTTTAGTTGGAAAATGTGTTAAGCTACTTGGTACATTGATTATGTATGAATAATGTGCTATGACATTTTTAATGCCATATATGTGTTAAATACATTGTGAAAAGCCATTGATAATGGCTAAATTGTGTGAAATGTGAAATATGTATGTTATGTTGAAATACCCAACGTAATTGGGTAATGTATTGTGAATGCAAAAATGAGATATGTGGTATAATGAAATTAATTGATATTGATAGAAATGAGAAAAGTGAAAAAAAATGAGAAAGATGTGAAAAATGAGAAAAAGTGAGAAAAAAATGAAAATAAGGCAATATACCTAGATTGAATATGTGAAAATGAGAAAGAGATTAATAATTAGAAATATGAATAAATTGTGTGTCTAGTATGTTATTCAATTTTCAGAGTTCTGTGTTTGGCAACATACCTATGATTGCCTATAGGCTAAACGCTGGGCTGGTGAAAAAACTGGGTCGTAAGCCAGACCCAGTTGATAAATATGATATTTTTGGGGTGAAAAGACCAAGTCGTAAGCCTCAAAAATAAATCCTTAAAGCTAGACTGAGTGAAAAGATTGGGTCCTAAGCTCAGATCTAGTTGAATTATCCATGGATATATTGCCCACGGGGATAGACAGAAGGTGTCATTATGGACCAAAGCAGTAACTCTGAAATTTGAATAGCATATTAGATCCTTTTTGGGCCCATGCTTGTCTTTGCTTTAATATGGATTATGAATTGTGATACAGTTGAGTAATATAATGAGATATAATGTTATGAGTTGTGATATATATATGTGTTGTGCATTGACATTACATTTGGACTATATTGTTATCAAAGTTTGTACCACTAGGCTTCGGCTTAGTATGATTGTTTTCATCGCGCAGGTGACAGTGTAGACTCAGCTGAGCCAAAGAGTTCTTCTAGACCAGGTCGGGTCTAGACTTGTAGTTGAGCTTGTTGAGTTACTATAGAGATCAGAAACACTGTCGACAGCATGTATATATTTTTATGTTATTGTACATTTTGAGAATTATGCATTATATATTATGTTTTGGATTTTATGTATTATATATTATAAAGAATGTTTGGGTCAATGTATTTGAAATGGGAGAGTAAATGTGTTTTAAATTATATATATCTATATATAAATGTTTGAGAAACTTGGTGAAATTAAGGAGTATGGTTGAGATGGTGATTTGAAATTATTTGGGAGTGTTTTTTTTTCTTTGCAGGTTGTGTTTTGCTAAATTTTGGGATGTCCAAATTACAGACAAAACTCTGGCTTATTTTTCCCAGAGATTTTCATATATAATATTTATTTTGGGTTCCTATAACAAGTAAAGAATATTTATATGCTATTTAATTTTATATATTTAGAATTTAGAATTTTAAATTGGAAATGTGAAAAATTTTTATTAAATCGGTCTGTGACATTTTTGTACTGTATATGCATATTTTACATATGCTGAAAATTTGTATTGTACGTATATAGAGTATAAGGGTGTTACAAGTCTACCAAAACATGGGGAGAAGAGAAAGAAGAGGTCCAGAAGGCAAATGGAAGCGACAACAATGACAATTGAAGGCCACGATCATGGGATTAGATCGGACACAAGGATGGAAACAATGCCCTTACAATGTTCAAATGCTCATAATACAAATAAATGGGACACCCACAAAAAAGAGGAAATGTGTCCCTTATAATAGTCTAAAAATAAATTAAAATAAATAACTTAAACACATAAGGCACCCACAAAGTGAAAACATGCCTTTTATAAACTCTTTAAAATCCAAATAATGAATAACCACAATTTAACCATTCATAATAAGCAAATAATCAAGACATATAATTGATCATAATTCAAACAACCAAAAGTCTAAGGTTTAATTAAATGAAATTAGGGTTAATCAAGAAAAATTAGGGTTTTGATTACAAATTAGAGTTTCAAAACTAAAACTAGGGTTTCTCATGTAAATTATGGTTTTGATCCTAAAGCTAGGGTTTTAACATGAAAAATTAGGGTTTCTCATGCAAATTTGGGTTTTAATCTTAAAACTATGGTTTAATATGCAAAATTAGGATTTTATCCTAAAACTAGGGTTTAATATGCAAAATTAAGATTTAATCCTAAAACTAGGGCTCAATAATTAGGGTTTTTATCCTAAAACTAAGGTTTTGGTGATCAAATTAGGGCTTAAATTGATGGGATTGGGGTTTTAATTGCATAATTAGGATTTGAAGTAAAATTTTAGTTCTTAGATTGCACTTTAAACTAAATCAAAATACATTAAATTTCAAGATTAAATGATGGTGATACTCATCAAAATAGATCTTGGCTGAGCTAAATAATCCGGAGATTACCTACTGTGTTCACAAGCTTCAGCTATTATCTCTCTTTTTTATTTCTCTCTGTCTCTCTCTTTTGGTTCTTCTTAATTGCTTATTGTTTCTGCCCTTTTTCTTTTTGCTAGTTGTTGCCTCCCGAATCTATTAATTGTTGGTCCTTTTATAAATGAAGATTAGGGTTAAATTTTTCTTAATCTGATTGGAAAGTCCCAATTTCATTTGAAAAGCCTTGTGTTTATCTAAAAAAGCGTGAATTTATCTAGGTTTAGGAAAAAAAAATAAAGTGTTGGGCAAACCATGGACTCATGGCAAATTTACCATGAGCATTTTGTTATGACCTTTCATGGCTTTTTTGTAATGCAGGCTTTTAACTAAGCTTTTAATTGGTACTAGTTTAGTTTGGAATTTTAAATTGAAATCAGATTTAATTTGGGCTTTTAAATGAGGACCAGACTTATCTAGGGCCAAAATTAACAGTCTATAATTTTGTCCCCCTACTTGAACGATCTTGAATTTATTCAGAGAGTGAAATGCAATATGCTCTTGATGAATTTAATCCAATCTCGAATGCTTCAACAAATCTGGGCCGGTCTAGATGCCTTAAATAAAACCAAAGTCTTCTAACGGATGCTTATATAAATTCAAATTGGCTAGGTGCTTCAAATAAACTCGAGCTGCTCTGGAAAATCTAGAATCTTATAACGGATGCTTTAATAAATTTGAATTGGTTTAAGTACTTTAAGTAAACCTGAGCTTCTTTGGAAAATTTAGAATCTTCTAGTGGATGCTTTAATAAATCTGAATTGGTTTAAGTGCTTCAAATAAACCTGAGCTGGTTTAGAAAATCCAAAATCTTCTAACAAATGCTTTAATAAATCTAAATTGGTTGGAGGTGTGGATGCTTTATGAAATTCATAAAATTATGTTGTCAGGATACTTCAACAAATCTAATATAAACTGGAGGTTTGGATGATTTACTAAATCCATAAAACTTCACCGCCAGGATACTTCAACAAATTCAAAATAGGTTGAATCTTTAGATACTTCAACAAATCCACAAAACTGTACCTTCATGATACTTCAACAAATCCAATATAAGCTGGAAGTTTGGATACATTAACTAATCCACAAAACTGCACCATCAGGAACTTCAACAAATATAATAAAGGCCAGAGGTTTGAATACTTCAGCAAATCCAAAGAGTTTATAACATTTAGGAAAATATGAGTAGACTTGGTTGTAAATGCTTTAACTAATTCGCTTGAAAATGTCTGCCTTTATATAAATGGATCTACATCTTGATTCTTTATTTTTGGGAATGGACCTTTGTCCTGCATTGACTTTAGCTCTTCTAGCTTAACCGACTTTCTGTCTTCTGCATTTTTACTCATTTGAGATTTCTAGCTTTCCTCTAGCCACTTGTTCCATTTTTTTAATGGATTTCGCTTTTAAGAATTCAACCATTCTTTTCGCTGGATACTTTATCATTGCCCTTGTGCAGGCTTAAATTGGCAATTTCTCCACACATGTAGGCTCTTATCAACATTTTTGTTAGCATGCAACTCTTCTTTCTTTTGCCATGGGATTGGATCTTTCTCAAGCAATGGGCCTTTCATGCCCCCTAATGCTATGTCTACTTCTCATTGTTTCTTCATAAAATGTTAACTATTCACTTTGACAAAGAATATGCAACACGATGCAATAAAAATACAGTATAATATACTTATGTATGCATGATATGCATGGGTGAAACTTACAGTAGTTTTATTGACTCACAGACTGAAGTGATATGCCAAAGCACTCCCATTAGTACCTTCAAGATATTTATGTAGGTCTTGAATTGGATCATCAAGAGATGTCACATCCATAGTTTCATCTTCAAGATATGGAAAACAAGAGTAGTGGGGGCCTAAGCAGGATAGTCATAGATACATGAGACATCCATTTCAAACCATGATTCAGCACATTAGCTGATAGCTTCTTCATAACCTTGTGAATAATTTTTTCATTAGCCTGCCTTTGCCCAATGTGTCCTTTAAGGTTTGACAGCACAACGTACATCCTCAAGTTTAAAGGCTTATGTAACAAAAAAAAACTTCTGAATTTTAATTTAAAAATCACATGTTGGCTTTGTCAAACTAATGTCAATATACCTCAGAACTTGATTTTTCTAAATTAACACATCTATAACATGACAACCCAAGTTACCATACTAAATTTGGGAATTATTTCCATTTTAGAAAGAATTGTTGCACTTCATATAGGCACATATACATTATTTGGCCAAAGGTTTTATTGAGTTTACATATTGTCTATCTCATATGCATACTTTTTCAAACAATCTCTACTAATAGACTCCACCTACCAAGAGAGATCAAAAGGTCTTTAGCATACTTGAAATGGGGTCTATAAGGGATGTTGGCTAAGTGAAGGCCATTTTTTAAATTGGAGCTAATGTGATACGAATGACAAACCTTCATACTACAACTTTATGTTGGAACCATTTGTTGTCCTAAGATGGCAACCAAGAGGGGGGTGAATTGGTTGATTTAAAAGAAATGATGGTAAATTAAAACTTTAAAATGGAACAAAGCAAGAAATGAGTAGAGTATAGAATAATTAACACAAGAAGTTTATAGTGGTTTGGATTATCTCAATCATATATCCACTTCCTTAACAACTTGTTAAGGTCCACTAATCTTGAGTTTTTACAAGCTCAACTCTAACTTAGTGTTTTCACAAGCTCACACCAAACTTTTACAAGGTTTGAGAATTTCCCTCACAACCCAACAAAAGATTTTCAGGCTCACTCTATAACCTAAGTGTTTCAAAGCTCACACTCAAACTTACAATAGTGTTGTTTTCACTTCATGGGTGCCTCGTTTATCATTTTGTAAAGGACATATTTTTCACCTTTTGGTGGGTGTCCAATTTTATTTATTTGTATAAACATTTGAGAATTGTAAGGGTATGTTTCCATCTAAGGATGGGTACCACTTTTGTTTGATTCGTTTTAATAATATGATGGATGTTTATTTTATTTCATCTCATGTAGTATCGATAATGTCATAACAATCAAAGAATTTAATAATATTTAGATCTAAAAAGGAGGCTGATTCCAATGAACCAAGCGTTATAGGGGTACTGGGCCATTCTCACCTTCCCCTTGCGTACCCAACTTTTCAAACCTAATAAGGAGTTGGGGATTTCTTAGAAATTGAGTCATATACCCCTTTCTATCTTCTCGGCCCATCGATGTGGTGACTCCTATTCTCTAGGCTTTGGACCTTATTCTCTAAGGCCTTGAGCCTAACAGTGCCAAAGTCGCAAGAACTATTCCACCAGGAGTGGGGACAAAAATTTTCGCTCACACTTTAGATCTTAATCTTAGGAATGGACCTCCATCCTATATTGGCTACCTCTTCTATCTAGACTGGCCTTCTGTCATTTGTATCTTCATTCATTTGACTCTTCTATCAATCATTCATTTGAGAGTTCTAGCTTTCTTCTAGCCACTTGTTCCATGCTTTCATGAATTCTGCTTTTAATTTTTTAATGGATTATGCTTTGCAAAAAATTTGACTATTTGTAAAAAATTTGGCTATTTTTTATCCCTTTAGCCCTCATGTCCTCTCTTTGCCTCCTGCATGACAGGATATTGAAAGAGAGTCTGAAAATATTTTGTTTATGTATAAACTCAAAAAATTGAAAAGGAGAAATTTTGCCCCCTGTATAGGGTCAAACCAATGATTTTGTTCCCATATAAGCTCCAACTGATGTTTTATTTTGTCTCATTCTTTGCACAAGCATGTGTCTCCATCTTTGCAAAGTGATTGGATCTTTCTCAAGCAATGGACCTTTCATTCCTCCTAATGCTATGTCTGCTTCTCATTGTTAGCTTTATAAAGTATCAACTATGACAAGAAGTAGGCAACACAAGACAACAAAAATGCAGTGTGATATGCCCATATATGTGTATGCATGATATGCATGAGTGATATTTACAGTGATTATATTAACTCACAAACTGAGGTGATAGGCCATAGGACTCCCATTGGCACCTTTGAGATGTTCATTTAGGCTTTGCTTTGGATCATCAGGAGATGTCATATCCATAGCTTCATCTTTAAGATATAGCGAACATGAGTAATGGAGGCCCAAGCAGGATAGTGAGAGATACAGGATATACTCATTTCAAACCATAATTTAGAACATTAGTTGGGAGCTTCTTCATAACCTTGCAAACAATTCCTACCTTTGCCCAATATTCCTTAAGGTTCAACAGTGCAACGTATTTCCCCAAGCTTGAAGGCTCATTTGACAAGAAAATACATTTTTTTTATTTTAGTTTTTGAAATTTAATTTTAATTTTGAAATTAAATTAAATGTTGGCTTTGTCAAATTAGTGTCAATATACCTCTGGACTTGGTCTTTCAAATTAACACATCTATAAAATCAAAACCCTAGTTACTATACTAAACTTGGAAATTATTTCTATTTGAGCAAGAACTGTTGCACTTCAGATAGGCACATACACATTACTAGGCCAAAAGTATCATTGAGTTTAAATAATGTCTATCTTATATACATGCTTATTTAAACAATCTCCACTAATAGACTCTACCTGCCAAGAGAGATTAACAGGTCTTTAACAAGCTTGAAATGGGATCTATAAGGGATATAGGTTAAGCAAAGGTCATTTGAAAATTGGAATTGATGTAACACTGCAAACTTTCTATTGGAACCATAGGCAGCTGGGAGCAATCTTAAACTCTGGGATTCTTGTTATCTTGTTTCATGAAAAGATAGAGCTTGAATATTCCTCCATTTTCTTGGCAAAAATCTGGATACATAGAAAATGATCTTAATCTTTTTCTTTTCCAAAAAACTCGGGACCTTTTTTCTTCTATTTTCCTTTTATCTCCTTTTTTTATTTATTTTTTCTTTTCCCTTTTTTTGGACATGGTATTTGATCATTCTGCCCATTTTTTCCCTTTGTCAAATCAGTGTCAATAAAATAGGCACCCATATAAGGATGAAAATATGCCCTTATAATGTCCAAATGTTCATAATACAAATAAAATAGGACACCTACAATTGTCCATAAATAAATAAAAATAAACAACTTAAACATACAAGGCACCCTCAAAGTGAAAATATGTCTTTTACAAACTCATTAAAATCCAAATAAAGAATAACCACAATTTAACCATTCATAATAAGCAAATAATCAAGACATATAATTGATTATCATTCAAATAACCAAAAGTCTAAGGTTTAATTAAATGAAATTAGAGGTAACCATGAAAGATTAAGGTTTTGATTACAAATTAGAGTTTTAAATATAAAACTAGGGTTTCTCATGCAAATTAGGATTTTGATCCTAGGGTTAGGGTTTTAACATGCAAAATTAGAATTTCTCATGAAAATTAGGGTTATAATCTTAAAACTAGGGTTTAATATGCAAAATTAGGATTTAATCCTAAAACTAAGGCTTAATATGCAAAAATTAGGGTTTTTATCCTAAAACTAAGGTTTTGATTTTCAAACTAGGGTTTAAATTGATGGGATTGGGATTTTGAATGTACAATTAGGATTTAGAGTAAAACTTTAGTTCTGAGATTGCACTTTAAACTAAATCAAAATAATAAATCAAATTACAGTAAACTTAAAAGATTAATTGTGGTGATACTGAATTGAATTAAATGGATTTAGTTAATAAAGAACATACGTACGCTATTGACTCCACCAAAATAATTTCCTTGAGCCAAACCTTGCCCCCAAACACCATAATATCTTCATAGAGGCCAGAACTTAGTGATACTATGGTTTTCTTGGATCAAAATATGTCTTGGCTGAGCTAAACAATCCAGAGATTTACTACTATGTTTACAAACTTTAGCTACTATCCCTCTTTTTTATTGCTCTCTCTCTCTCTTTTGGTTCTTTTTTAATTGCTTATCGTTTCTGCCTTGTTTCTTTTTGCTAGTTGTTGCCTCCCGAATCTATTAATTGTTGGTCCTTTTATAAATGAAGATTAGGGTTAAATTTTTTGTAATCTAGTTGGAAAGTCCCAATTTCATCTGAAAAGCCTTGTGTTTATCTAAAAAAGCATGAATTTATCTAGGTTTAGGAAAAAAATTGAAGTGTCAGGCATGCCATGGACTCATGGCCAATTCACCATGAGCAAAGGCTCATGGTGATTTTTTCATGGGCAAAGGTGAATTGGCCATGAGCTTTGTTACAGCCTTTTAGTGCTTTTTTTAATTCAGGCTTTTAATTGGGCTTTTAATTGGTAATGGTAAGATTTGGGATTTTTAAATTGAAATTGAATTTAATTTGGCTTTTAAATTAGGACCAAACTTATATATGGGCAAAATTAAAGGTCTACAAACACAATATTAGTGCAAGGAGGTAACAATCTTTGGTTTAAGTTTGCACCTAGTGTAACATCCATGTTTTTACTAGAATAAAATTTAATTTAATTAAATAAGTAAGTTGGAGGGTTAAATAAGGTGTTGGAAGTGAGAAAAGCTGAAGTGTATATGTGAAATATAAAAAACATATGCATAACATATAAAGTCAAATAGTAAAAGTAAAAGTTAAAGGTGAAATAGTAAAAAGTTAAACAGTTAAATAATAATAATAAAGATAGTGGAAGATGATAGGAAAAAATTAGTTAATTATTAATTAATTAATATATATATATGTAACTATTAATTAAAGAAGAATAAAAATCACCAATTTATGTTCATCTTCTTCCTCTTTTTCCTCTTAGTATCTCAATTTTTACTATGGCCTAAGGGGAGATTTTTGCTTCCATTTTATCTCAAATTCTTCAAGATTTCTAAGAGTGGGTGATTTTGAAGTTTCTTCAATCAAAGGTAAGGTTTCTTATCAAATTTGAGAAGTTCTTTGGAAACTTTCAATTATGTGTAATATGCAATTTTGATGGGAGATAAGATAGTTGTTAAAATGGATTTGTAAGATGTTATTTTGATGAGGCAAGGATTTTATAGTTACGTGGAGGATTTATTTAAGTTTAGTTGAAGTTTGGATGAATTACTATTGAATTTAGGGTTTTGGAAAAGTGTTGATAAAGAATTGATGTTCATTTAATTTTATGGTTTAAATCATGTTATTAAATGATTTTAATGATGGAATGAACTTAAATTGCCAATTAGAATTGATTAGAATGTTGTTCCAAAATTAAAGAGACATAGGGCCAAAGTTTGAAGATTGGTAGGAATGTTATTTAATTTGTGCTTAATGGTTAAAATGTCTTAAAATGTAATTCTAAATAATTGTAAACATTCATATTTTGAATAGGTATTGAGTAGATGGTTAATGTCCAACCCTAGTGGTGAAGGACATATTGAGAAAGTGGTGATAAGGTGGACTTCTTAGCTTGGAAGTGGTGAAATCTAAGGTTAGTACATACTTTGGTAGAAATGTGTTTAAATGCACTTGTTTGGCATGTTGTATTATTGTTTGATATTGGGACTATATCACTTTGATGTGTGAATGCATATGCAAAGTGCATTGTTATGTGTTAAAAGGCATGAAAAGTATAATATGTGAACATTTAAGGCATTTTAAGATGGCTATTGACATTATTAGTTATGTTTGTGATAAAATACAATTATTCCATTTATGAGGCAAAATTCTACCATTATGGGAAAGTGATGAAAATGATGATAAAGTGTGAAAATATTGTGAAATGATGGGAAAAGTACAAAAAGAATGGAAAATGCTGTAATGGTCAAAATATGAGAAAGTTATAAAGATGTATATAAAATGTGTTTTACCTTATATAATATTCTACTCCAGAGTTTTGTGTTTGTCTGCATGCCTATGATTTTCCTTCGGGCTAGATGCTAAGCATCACTTATATTGCCTTCGGGCTAGACGCTGGGCATCACTATTATATGATTTGCCTTCGGGTTAGATGCTGAGCATCACTTATATTGCCTTCGGATTAGATGTTGGGTGTCAAGAATAGTCCAAAATATTATCTCTAGAACCTGAATATTATATAAGGTCATTTGGGCGCAATGCATGTGAATGTGATGTGTGATGGTTTAAAATGAAAAACGTATTACTTTTAATAAGTACTTGCATGTTCACATTATGAGTTTTAATGGAGAAAGCATTTGGTATTACCCATTAAGTTTATATTATCATCAAAGTATGTACCACTAGGCGAAAAACTTAACACAATTTATTTATCACACATGTGACAAGGTTGAGATAGAGAGCCCTACTAGACCTGACCAGGTCTAGGGTTTCTTGGATATACTAGAAGTTTGAGTAGATTTCCGCAAGACCAGTGCTAGTACAGACATGTAAATATTTGTTTTGTGAAACTTGTTATAACTATGTTCATAATATTTATATAAGTAAAAATGTTGTAAACTATAAAGGGTTTTGGGCTAAATGTTGTGAATTGGGTATATTATATATATATATATATTGATATATGTTGAATGTTTTGGAGAATGAGGAGAAGTAGTTGAGTGTGTATATTTGGGAGTGCAAAATTCTTATTGCAGGTTGATTTGTGTTTATGGAAAATGTTAGATTTACAGACAAAACTCTGGCAAATTTTTACCAGAGATTTTTCTAAAATTTTGCATTTTAGAACTTAAACTAATTATATATGTATTTACTGATTTGTTAAAGTTTTGATTGTAAGGTTTAAAGCATTTTTCTTATAATGATGGAAATTTTTACATGGTTGAAACTGTAACATTCTTACATTCTATATGCATATTTTACATATATGGGGTATATGTATTATACGTATATAGGGTACAAGGGTGTTACACCTAGAGATAGGGTAAATACTTAAGAGGTTGATATAAAAGTTACTTAGAAATCTTAAAGAATTAGCTTAATTTGCTTGTGATCATGAGAGTAGACGCAAGATTAATTAGGTTTAGTACTCGAGAGCGACTAAGTCAACCTAACCAATAATCAAGAGTAGATTAAAATTGAGTCAATAGTTTAGAAAAATCTATAATTAATCAATAAGGATAGGTTTAAGCCTAATGCCAAAAAAAATATTAGATTAATTTCAAAAATAGTTTAGGTTGATCATTGGTTAATTTTAGATTTAAATTCACATCAATTTTAACATCCAAATAATAGTTAGTTTAATTGTTTAGTACTTAGGATACCCTTCCTCTTAGGAATGATATTCTACTCACACTTTATTACTTGATTATTACATGTACACTTACATATAGCTAGGCTAAACCCTAACAATAAACTAGCTCAGCTTTAGGTTTTGAAAATGATTTAACCATAAACCAGCTCAGTTTTAGGTTTTGAAAATTATTTGAATTGACTAAAAATTAGATTATATTGACTTGCATTTAAAAGATTAGGTTTAGAGATTTTACCTTCTTGGAGCATGGCTTTCGTGGTAGGGGATCTTCCAAGGCCTTCCTTCCAGACTGAAGTTCTAATTTTGGATGAACTTGATTAACACTTGATGATATTGATTTGATGTGAAAGTTGATAGATCTTGGAAAAAGGAAAACTTCATCGAGATATTGATGAGATGATTTGGGCTACCTTGACTTGAAAGATCTTGATGTAGGAGTTGATCATCTTAGTTTGATGTGATGAAGCTTGGAGATTGGAAGTATGCTTAAGAAGATGAAAATATTTTGAGAAACGCTTGACAATCTTGATAATAGATCCAAAGGATGGATCAAATTGACTTTTGAAATGAAAATAATGAATTTAGCTAAGACAAATCATAAAAAATTTGTAAAACTCCCTAAATTATTATAAAAAAAATGATATTTAAAGCTCCCAATGGATGAGAAGAAGTGATGGTGAGTGATGAAAAATGGTGAAAATGAGACTATTTATAGGCACGTGAATCTAAGTGGGAGGAAACTGCAGGGCTGCTGAGAGGTCACCAAATGGCCTCGTGGTGACTGCGCCGGCCACCGGTGACTGTGTGGCGCCGATTGGTTACCTCAAGCTGCTCACTTCACTTCTGGAGCTTGTTTTGGGATCGTTCGATATTTCATTGAGGTAATTCTTGATGTGTTGAAATTGTAACGGATTGAATTTTAATATAATTGAGAAAGATTAAAGATTTATAGCAACAAAAGATCCAGTTTGCGCATAAAACTTTTAGATGCTCATGTGGGCCTGTCCAACACCCAATTCATGTGATTTTTGTTGTGTTGGATTCGTGACTGCATAGGCCTCATATAGGGTGTAAAAATTAAGCATGTATAACGTAGGGTGCCCTAAAGGTTGATTTCTAAAAGGGATTAAGGTTCATGCATGGTATGCATGTATACATGCATAAAAGGATCTATTATCAAGATTGTCAAGCGTTTCTCAAAATGTGGGCAATAGAACATGAATATACTTAAGGGGATAAAAGAATTTTAAAAGACCTCACTGAGTGATTTAAGTATTCATATATGAATTTATTTAGCCAATTATTAATTAGAATAAGGAAAAAAAGATTATTATTATATATGTTTGTTTGTACACACTAAAAGAAATGTTATTAGGAATATTTGATAAATATCAATAAAGTGACCTAAGCTAATCAGGCTTATCGTCCACTCTTGAACATATGGGATCTCAATTATGGCCATTCAAATACAATAAAAATCTATAAAATAGGATGTTGGAGTTGAAAAAAAAAGTGGGGAAATAATTAATTATTCTGAATGGTCTGAAATAAGAACAGAAAATAGAAATATATGAACAAAAGAGTAGCTGCATTGGAGAGGTCCAACAAAGAATTATACCTTAATGTGTGATTTGATTTGTAATCTGGAATTTTTGGGTCATTAGCCTCTAATTTGTTGCTCTGATTTTATTTAAATTACCATATTAAGCTTTCTGTCTAACTTTGTGACATGGCCTAATCTAGTGGGGATTATACCACCAAACAGTGTATACTGAATTCTATTTTGGAGTAAAAAAGGGTTACCACCGTAATTATCAGCTTTTAGCTGCTTTGTTTATCGGCCAAGGGCCGCTTTGTTCTGTTCTGAATGTCACATTGTCAATGTCTACTTATGGTTATTATTATGTGTTGGTTATTGTTATCTGCTATTAAAAGTTTTGTTATTATAGTGACTGTTCTGATTATGCCCAGCTAGACTTAATATTATACCTTTGTCCCTAAACCTGACCAGGAATATCTGATAAAATATTATGAACACACAAGGTGAAGGTAAGGAATTAGGTGATACCCTATAAACGGTGTAAGTAGAAAATGCATCCATAGGAAAAGGGTACTAACGATAGTAAGACAATAGTAGCAAAAGTATTAATATCTTCTGAAATAAGATAAATTTGCTAGAAAGAGAAACTAAATCTCTGACTCTAATAAACTATAGAATATGGGGTAGTGGAAGAAGAGTTTGTATATTGGAGACACACATGAACAATTATCTGTACACTAAATACTATAAGGTGAAAGAATATATAAATAAAGTATAAATCTCAAGGAATTAAATTCTGAGTTGATAGTAATTGTATAATGGAATAAACATACTAAACTATCTGAAAGATCTCAAATAAGGTTAGCCAAGAGTATGAGCACCAAAATGGAAGTTTTAATAAGCTAATTTAAAATAGCTAAATAAAGGTAGAATCAAAGCCAACTAAAAAGCCTAAACACTCACTAAGTTGCAGCTCATCTCTCGTCTTTATTGTTTTTTAGCATTGTATTGCAAGTAGGTAGCTCTAGTAAAAGTGGCACTGTTATATCCAATGGCGATAAGGAAGACAGCCAGGAATTGGAGAAGAACAACAAAAAGAAACAGAATTATAATGTCGAAATGAATTTAATGATAAATGTTTTAAAAAAAAACTTAGTAAAATTCTGAATATTTTTTTGAACAATTCTGAGTAATTTTTCTGTTACACTGTGTTCTACGTGGTTCTGGCAATCATTTTCAACCCGAACGCTTGGATGGTCATACCCTGAAGCTGGAGTGTGACAGTAGAAATACAAATACCTTAGAAATATAAAACTTTTAAATTAATTAAATATATAAATTTTTAATATAATATGCTAAAACGATTTTTCTACCCATATTATTATATTTTTTGGCTTATATCTCTATCCAATTTTTTTTTACTTTTGAATCAATTATTTTTTATAATTATTGTGTTAATTATTTTTTATTAAATAATCTAATAAAAACATATTGGTTAGGTCAGGATTAAAATCATTCTATTAGTCTTTCAAAACCATGTATAATTCATCTATAGGTACATTTAAAAAAAAGTGATTAAAATTATGTTTCTCGTAAAATTTTATATTATCTCAAACAAGTCTTTACATTTTTTAGAATTTCATTTTTATATTAAATATTTTTATACATTTTCAAAAAAATTACATTCATTTAGACTCTGTAATTTTTAAAATATTTATTTATTATTTCATATTTTCATTTTTAGAAGTATATAAATCCTCAAGTTATTTATATTTTTATATTTTTTCTCTTAAGTTCTTAAAATTTTTATCTTTAAACTTTTATATTTTTTCTCTACATCATAATAATTTCCATAAAAATAATTTTATATACAATTATGATACTTTAAAAATTAACTTAATATTTTTATCTTTTCCATTCCTATTCTGGCTTCCAATTTTTGAAGATCAGTTCTACCCGATGCACCCTCGCCATCCTCGAGGGGAGGAATAATTGAGAAGTTATTGATTCAAAGGTCATCAATTCATTCATAATGTTCAATTGAATATTACAGCAAATCAAGAGAAAGCCACCTAATTGAAATTGAAAAGGAAAACAAAAAATCAAGACTACAAATCTGAGAAAAATTACACTGGAAAAAAAAATGGACAAATTCACACTATATGAGGTGACATGCACATGAGGCTTTAAAGAATACTTGGAAAAACCTTACAAGGCATATGCGTTCATTAGAAATGTTCAATCTTGATCTTGAAATGAATACAACTTTAGTGCAATCATGGAGTCTGCACATTGGAATCCTTAGATTTGTTCTCTTCAGAAGATGGCCGGTTCTCTGAGTCCGACTGCCTTATTTCTTCAATCATTCGAACAACTTCCTCCATGTTTGGTCGCATGTCTGGCACCTTTGCTACACAGGCCATCCCAATTTGCAACATCTGCACCATTTCTTCTTCAATATTTTGGTATCTCATCAGCTCAACATCAAAAACCTCAGCTGTCCACTCCTCCCTTATGACTGACTGGACCCATCGAGGGAGATCAACCATATCATCACGCCCTGGAGATTGGAGTGGAGCTTTTCCTGTTAGCATCTCGAGCAGGAGGACAACAAAGCTGTAGACATCTGATTTATGAGAGTGTTTATGGGTTTCAATCACTTCTGGAGCCCGATAGCCTGCACTACGAGATGGAGTTGCAGGAATATTCATAAGAGGAGTCAGGCCAAAATCAGAGATGCACCAACCATTTTCTTGGTTGAGGAGGACATTTGAAGACTTTATGTTTCCATGAGTGAATTTTGGACTGCCTGCAGAATGCAGGTGTGCTATTCCCCGTGCAGTTCCAAGAGCAATCTTTATTCTATTGTCCCAATCAAGTGGAGTTCTGCCAGATTGCCTATTTCCTATTATCAAAAATATAGATTTGAGTACAAAATACAAGCAAATTTATCTACAAATGGACAAAAAATAGATTGCTGCAAATAAATTATCCATAATAATATGTAATAAAGTTGTAATTACTAAGCAAAGTCAGATTGACTAAGTTTATTTGAAGTTCAAAAAGACTAAAGAGTTGAATTTAGACTCTCCCTAACATAAAATCCAAGGCTTGAACATCATCAATTAAATCATGCAATTCTTTAAGTCTAATAGTAATTATACCATTACTAGGAGAATGTTCGCATAACCTGCGAAGTCACTAAAAATCATTGCAACCACTCAAAAATAAATAAAACTAGACTTTATTGAACTTATTTGACTTTCCTAGTGCTTGAACATTTATCGCTAACATGAGTGAGTCAGCATTTTATGGAAACCCGCTTACGGGTACCTGGCTTCACAAACTCATGCGGCAAGGCCAACCTACTCATTGCCCAAACTCGGGCAGAGGAGTACCACGACTGTTCAAGTCTTTGGGTTTTGCTTTCATTTTTTATTTCCTATTTTTTCATTTTTTTTTTTTGTTTTTCTTTATTTTTCTTTATTTTTTTTATTTTTTTTTACTCTTTTTTCACTTCTTTACTTTTTTTTTTCACTTTTTTGACACTTTTTTTTTTGCTCTCTTTTTTTTTTTTCAATTTTTCTTGATTCTTTTCCATTTTTTTCTATTTTCAGCTATGCAACAACGCACACGCAATGCTCATTTCCATGACTAAGCAGGTTATATAAAGATTCTAAGAGTAACAGTCAAGTTAAAGATAGGTCTGACCTTAATTAGCTCAAGCCTCAAACTCTATATCAAAAAGAAATCACAAATTCAACAATTTATCCAAAGTGAACAAGAGATAAAATTAGTTAAAATGACTTCGCTAAACTAATTAAAAGCGTTTTTCAACTAGCTCAAAGGATTGCTCAAACTCAAGAAAGAAATTCTTAAAATTATTTGCTCAAAATCTTTTTGCATGTAGAGTTCCAAGTCTTGCTTAAGGACACTAATTAACCCCAAGAGTAATCTCAAAATCAGCACATATCAACAAACATTCACAAAAATTTACTCTAATAATATCATGGGATAAGTTCCTAAACTTAGACCCTATAAGCATTGTCTTTCAAAAATAGTCATAGTGATCAATTTTTAGTAGAAATAAGCATATGGCAGCAACAAACATTGAAGGTTTAAGCAAATTCTGCAATCACAAAAATTTTAAAAATTGACCATATACGGAGCATAGACCAAAAACAAAACGATGGCAGCAGCTATATATTCATATTAAGCACAAAAATTCAGCATAAAAACACTCCCGATAGTCAAAACCCCTCCCCACACTTATTTCTCACATTGTCCTTAATGTGGACAAACACAATTAAATCACAAGAAGGAGATTCTAAGCAAATAAATGAAAGGAATGAGAGTGTAAAGGTGCTGCCCTGTTTTGCGTTGTCATCATTGCAATGTCTCTTCTCAGAAATAAAACCGAAATAAAACATCAATTCAGCAGCTAATAAACTCAAAGTTAAAAACAGAACCTGGATAAAGCATAGGCTGCTGGTTAGGAGCGTGTAGTGAATGGTAGTAACAATTTGCTACTTGTTGAGGCTGTATGGGTGGTGGTTAAGGGTCCAGCCATATTGCCAAGATGATAGTTTTCCTGCAGAAACTCAAAAAAAAAAAAAAAAAAAAAAAAAAACAGGACACATGCCAAACAAAACAAACTCCTAAGCAAGTGTAATTATGTAATCCAATTCAAGCAGTCAAGTTGCCAGTTAAGCCCAAAGTGTTGTCAAAATCAGTCATGAGGAATACTTTTATTAGCACAAGACCCAAGCAAGACTGAAATTAGTGACAATGTGTAAGGAAATCTAATTGGATAATCATCTCAAATTTTGCATTTCACAGAATCCGTAACTGAATAATTTCAAAACCTTGTATATGAAAATTAGATTAACTAAATATGCAAGTCTGAAACAATTCCCATTTAAATCAAAAATTGTGTTCAGGAACTTTTCCAAAGAAAATAAAACAGACCTGCAATTCTATAGTTATAACCCATCAAAGCATTGATTGCAACTTCTACTTTGGTAGCTCAAGTCATATTTTACCATTTTTATGCACAAGGCCAATGAGAGACTACCAAAGTCACATAAGTGTCTACCTGTGAGAACTCCCAAACACAACAACCAGAATGATTCACTACACTTAGTCACTCACTATTCTTAAAACTAATATGCACAACCTGACGCTTCATTTGACAAATTAGGAACCAATTTCAGCAATATATGAAGGATTATATCAATGATGTCTCAATTACAATCAAATTGGCTAATAAGAGCAGAATTCCTATCAATAGTCAGTTTTTATTTCCATTATTGAGCACAAAACCTGTAACGGACTGAAATTATAGACTAACACCATTGTAACTCACATCTAATAAATTTCAGAATTCTAATGTTCAATCCCAAATCAATGTATTATGCATGCAGCAAAGACAATAACTAAGCAATTCTAAACTAGGCAATGTAATAACTTATGACTGAAACTCAATTCTTAATTGCCTTAACCAAACATTAATCTGGCCAACTAATAATTGCTCACAAATATATGAATTCAAGCGGAGAATCAGAAAAACAGAAGGGAAGCAATCGGCAAGAGAATCAGAAAAACGGACCTGGTGTAGCAGCGAAACTGAATCAGAGGCCTTTGAGTAAAATGGACAAGAAGCAGAGGGAATGAGATGCAAACCTTAGTCTCTTGACTGATGAAGACATGACTTCAAACCTTTGAACTACAATTTTGCTCGAATGGTTGTGAACGACTGAAGTGGTGGTGCGGTGGTGATTTGAGGTGGAGATGGTGATTGGAGTCTTCTGAAGGGATGGTTTCGAAATCACCAGAGAGGGAGATTGGATCGCAACAGATGGAAGCGATTTAATCGTGGGCTTGCGATTAACGTGAGGTTGCATCCGGCTATGAGGCTATGGGCGCCAGGGGTTCTGATTCGAATGGTACGGCGGTGGTGTTTGTGAAACAGAGACGCCGGCTCAGGGTTCCACGAGGCAGAGAGGAGTTCTTCGAATCGCAGAAAGTGAATCGCGAAATCGAAGCAGAGAGGAGCAACCGTAGTGCAGATTTCAAATCGCGAAATCTGAATGGGACTGAAAATGGCAATTGGGTAGAAGGGTTGGTGAAGTTCTGTTGATTTCGAAGATTCGGGTAAAGTGGTGTTGATGAAGGCTGAGCTTGAAAGGAGAGAAAGAATTCGGTTGTGTGGAGAGTTGAAAGAAGAAAAAGAAGTTGACCTAAAGGTGATACATTAAAACAATTGATTTAACCCCAAAGTACCCTTACTTTTAAAATTTAACATATAGACAACTTAAACTCACGCACACTCAAAATGAAAATTGGCCTACAGTGATATTTAAAACACATTAATTGAAACTTCTATTTTGTATTCACCATTTTTTAAAACCAAGTCAGCCTTTAAAAGCTTTCTACCTAGAATACGTTGCAGAGAGAGCCAAGGACAGGGATGACACTGTTCATCAATTTTTATTTATTTTTTTATTTTTATATTTTTTTTATAACAAAATTCAAACCTTTGCTGGGTTGCCTCCCAGCAAGCGCCACTCTTTACCGTCTTAGGCTAGACATTCTCAAACTTATTAATTGGACTTCTGTGGTTCCTCCAGCTCCTCATCCTCAAAATGTGGGGCTGCAAAATTCTCATAAAATGGTTTCAACCGGTGTCCATTAACTTTAAAAACTTTATCAGTTTCCAAGCTTCTAATTTCAACTGCACCATGAGCAAAAACATTAGTAACAATAAAAGGTCCCATCCATTTGGACCTCAGTTTTCCGGGAAATAATTTTAGTCTAGAACAAAAAAGTAGAACTTTCTGACCGACTACGAAATTTTTTCTGGAAATCATGGAATCATGGAAAGCTTTTGTTTTCTCTTTGTAGATTTTAGAGCTTTCATAGGCATCATTGCGAATTTCCTCTAGCTCCTGCAACTGCAACTTTCTATGTTCACCAGCCTCTTCGAACTTCATGTTGCATCGCTGGATAGCCCAAAATGCTCGGTGCTCCAATTCTACCGGTAAATGGCACGGTTTGCCATAGACCAACCGGTATGGTGACATGCCAATAGGAGTCTTGTAAGCTGTCCTGTAAGCCCACAATGCATCTTCCAGCTTACAACTCCAATCCTTTCTGTTTGGATTCACTGTCTTTTCAAGGATAGACTTCACTTCTCTATTGGAAATTTCGGCTTGTCCACTCGTCTGTGGATGGTAGGCTGTAGAGAGACGATGCGTAACACCGTATTTCCTGAAAAGGTTCTCCATTACCTTGTTGCAAAAGTGAGTTCCTCGATCACTGATAATAGCCCTTGGAATCCCGAACCTGGAAAATATATAGCTCTTCACAAAATTCACCACTGTCTTAGCATCATTAGTCCGGGTTGCCTTAGCCTCAACCCACTTGGAAACATAGTCTACTGCCAGTAATATGTAGCTATTTCCAGATGACGATGGGAATGGTCCCATGAAGTCTATACCCCATACATCAAATATCTCACATATCAAGATAGAAGTTAGAGGCATTTGATCTCGGCGACTCAAATTACCTGTCTTTTGGCAATTCTCACAAGATTTACAGTAAGTATACGAGTCTCGGAACATTGTGGGCCAGAATAGTCCACACTCCAAAATCTTGCGAACCGTTCTTTTAGGACCAAAATGGCCTCCACACGCTGCAGAGTGACAAAATCTCAAAATGGATTGCACTTCTATATCCATAACGCATCTTCTTATCACCTGATCAGAACAATACTTCCATAAGTGGGGGTCATCCCATACATAATACTTTGAATCCCTCTTAATCTTATCTTTTTCAGCTCTAGTCAACTCTCCTGATAAAGTCCCAGTAACTAAGTAGTTCACTATATCAGCATACCATGGAACAACTTTTTGGAAACTAAAAAGCTGTTCATCTGGGAAATCGTCATCCAATGGGGTCGGCTTCTCATTTAAAACCAACCGGCTAAGGTGATCAGCCACAAGGTTTTCAGAACCCTTTTTATCTCGTATTTCCATGTTGAACTCTTGTAGCAAAAGGATCCAGCGAATCAAACGAGGCTTTGACTCCTTCTTCTTAATCAAGTACTTAATGGCAGCATGGTCAGAAAACACAGTCACCTTAGTCCCTAACAAGTATGACCTGAACTTCTCCAAAGTGAACACAATTGCCAGAAGCTCTTTCTCTGTGGTAGAATAATTACATTGGGCATTGTCCAAGGTCCTTGATGCATAGTATATGACATGAGGATTCTTCTCAATCCGCTGTCGAAGAACAGCTCCAACCGCATAGTTGCTTGCATCGCACATGATTTCGAAAGGGTAATTCCAATTTGGTGGTTGGACTATTGGTGCAGAAACCAGCTTCTCTTTCAGCATGTCAAATGCTTCTCTACACTCTTCACTAAACTCAAACCTCACATCTTTTTGCAGCAGCTTGCAGAGTGGTTAAGCTATCTTGGAGAAATCCTTAATAAAGCGTCTGTAAAAACCTGCATGGCCAAGAAAAGAACGAATCTCCCGCACAGATGTGGGGTAGGGTAAGGATTTCATAACATCAATCTTAGCTTTATCAACCTCAATGCCCTTAGATGATACAATGTGTCCTAGAATCAAACCTTGATCTACCATAAAATGACATTTCTCATAATTAAGCACTAAGTTTGACTCTATACACCTTTGTAAAACTTTTTCAAGATTAACTAGGCACTCATCAAAATTATTACCGTAGACGGTAAAGTCATCCATAAATACCTCTATAATCTCCTCCACAAAGTCAGAAAATATGCTCATCATACACCTTTGGAACGTGGCTGAAGCATTGCAGAGTCCGAATGGCATCCGTCGATAGGCAAACGTACCAAACGGGCAGGTGAAGGTCGTCTTTTCTTGGTCCTCGGGTGCCACCGGTACCTGAAAGAAACCTGAAAAACCATCTAAGCAACAGTAGTGAGTACGGCCAGCTAGCCTTTCCAACATTTGGTCAATAAAGGGGAGTGGGAAGTGATCTTTTCTTGTTGCTGCATTTAACTTCCTATAATCTATACACACTCTCCACCCATTTTGGACTCTTGTAGGCACTAACTCCCCTTCATCATTCTTCACTACAGTAATTCCAGTCTTCTTTGGTACCACTTGCACCGGGCTCACCCACTTGCTATCCGAAATGGGATAAATCATGCCTGCATCCAACAACTTCAGTATTTCCTTCTTTACTACCTCCATCATAGGTGGGTTCAATCGCCTCTGAGCATCTCTAGTGGGCTTGCTGCCCTCCTCCAAATAAATCTGGTGCATGCAAGTCGAAGGGCTCAATCCCTTAATGTCAGCTATGGTCCATCCTATGGCTTCTTTATGCTTCCTAAGAACTTCAACTAAGCTCTTCTCTTCCACCTTGCTGAGTTTGTTGGAGATAATAACAGGTAGTGTATCTCCATTTCCTAAAAATACATACTTTAAGTGACCGGGCAGCAGTTTTAGCTCCAACTTCGGGGCCTGCAAAACAGATGGTAAGATCTTCTCATGGTGAGGAGGCAAAATAGAACGGCTGTTGCTGGATTTAAAGGGCTTATTTGCCTCCATTTCACACACAATTTCTTGCACATTATCATTAATCAAGAAGGTTTCTTCAAGCTGTTTAATGCTGTCCACATTAATATCCCTGCAAAGCACTAAATCAAGTTCATCAACAGCATTTAATTCAAACACTTCTTGAGCTAAAGGATCAATTACATCAATGCAGCAAATACTAGAAACATCACAAGGGTATTTCATTGCCTCATAAACATTAAATTGGACTTTCTCACCATCAAATTCCATAGATAATGTTCCTTCATAGGCATCAATTTTCGTCCTTGCGGTACGAAGGAAAGGTCTCCCAAGCAATAAATCAGCTGTAGTTGAGGATTTATCATCCTCCATGTTAAGCACATAGAAATCAGCTGGAAAAATTAACTCACATACCTGAACCAAGACATCCTCAAGCACACCCACCGGATAAACAATAGACCTGTCTGCCAATAAAATAATAATACGCGTTTCTTTCAAGGGGCAGCCCTTGAAAGATGAGTAAATAGAAAAAGGCATGACATTTATAGAGGCCCCTAAGTCACACATAGCTCTCTTAATACCTACATCACCTATCCTACAAGGAATAGCAAACATACCTCGATCCTTGCATTTTTGTGGGAGCTTCTTCCTTTGAATCATGGCGGAGCAAACTTCACCCATTTCCACCTTCTCTACACTATCTATTTTCCTCTTGTTGGTGCAAAGCTCCTTGAGAAATTTCGCATATCGGGGTATTTACTTAATGGCATCTAGCAATGGAATGTTCACCTCAACTTTTCGAAAAGTCTCTAAAATATCTTTCTCTTCAATTGCCCTTCTTGTTTTGGCCAACCTTTCTGGAAAAGGGGGCTGAATAGTGAAAGATCGGGGCTGTTCAGAATCTGGTTGCTTGGAGGGCTCTTTGGGCTGAATTTCTACCTCCTCTTCAGCTTCTTTCATGGTCCTTTGGCCGCCCTTCTTAGGGCCTGGAGTTTCCAGCTCCTTACCACTCCTCAAGGTGATCGCACTCGCATTTTCTCTCGGGTTTACAATAGTTTGGGAGGGTAACCTCCCTTGGGACTCAATTTTACCCACAGAAGAGGCAAGCTGGCTGATTTGGGTCTCCATATGTTGCAAGCTCCTCTTGGTTTCTTGTGAAAGAGCATTCACGTTGGAAGTAATTTCACTCATCTCCCTTCTAACATCTTGCTGAAATGTGGTTGTGCTAGTAGCTAGGGATTTGACGATATCTTCCAAAGACATGTTTGAGCTAGAAGCTTGTTGAGGAGGTGCTCTAGCTTGCTGAAAATTCTGCCTATTCCCATAACCATAGTTCTGCTGATTTCTCCAACCTACATTAGATGAGTTAGGAAATGAGTTATTTGGCCTTTGGTGCTGCCCGGAGAATCCACCCATTGCATTAACTTGCTCTTGATTTTCTTGGATTTGATAGCACAAATCCATTGGGTGATCGGGTGAATAGCACAATCCACACACATTGGAGCGAGCATTGAACCCTGCAGTAAAATTTTTAAACATGGAAGTTAGTTCATCAAGTCTATCATCCGTAAAAGAACTACTTACCTGGTAGGCTCTTCTTGAGGGTTCGTCGGTTTGTCCAAATTGTTGAGAGTTGGCAGCCATGGTTGTTATGATTTCCCTAGCTTGAGTTGGGGTTTTATTCACAAGTGCTCCTCCACTAGCCGCATCCATCATCTTCCTCTCCATATCCACCATTCCTTCATAGAAATATTGAATCAAGGATTGATCCGACATTCCATGTTGTGGACAAGCTGCACATAACCGCTTAAACCTCTCCCAATAGTCATAAAGGCTCTCTCCAACTTTTTGCTTGATCCCACATATTTCTCTTCTAATTATGGCTGCTCTAGAGGCTGGGAAATATCTCTCCAAAAACGTCTTAGCCATGTCGGTCCATGTTTCTATAGAACCAGGAGGCAGATTGAGTAACCACTCCTTAGCAACATCCTTAAGTGCAAATGGAAATGCTCTCAACTTGATCTGCTCTTCAGTAACTCCTTGCGGCTTCATACTCGAACAAACACCATGGAATTCCTTCAAAAAGTTGTGTGGATTTTCTGTTTTCATTCCATGAAAACTTGGTAGTTGATGAATCAAACCTGATTTCAGTTCGAACGGTGTTGTCAGCTCTGGAAAAGCAATGCACAGGGGCTGCTGAGTTATGGGGGCAGCTTGTAGCTCCCTAACGGTCCGATTATCAGCCATTATTTCTTCCTTATCAGAATTTACCAAAACTTCCTCTTGTACGAACTCTTCCTCTTCAAATTCAGCTGAATATTCAACTAAATTAAGAGTTGTACCTTCCAGATCAGATGTGGAAGTTACTTCTGCCCACTTCCTTTCTTTAGCTCTCTTTCTCAACGAACGGGCTGTTTTCTCTATCTCCGGATCGTATTCTAATGGTAGATTTGCAGACCTGGTCATCCAAAAAGACAACAAACAGTAAAGTTAACTAGTCCCCGGCAGCGGCGCCAAAATTTGATGGGTGTCGAATCCACCAAAAATAATAAACCTGCTCTTCCTACAAAAGAAAACTTATAAATAGGGTGAGAGGGTCGAACCCTAGGGACTAGCCTTGCCCAAGGCTAACCAAAATCTGACCTGCTGTAATTTAAGAAAAATAAAATAAAAACAGGGGAATTATATTTATGAAAAATAAAATGAAATTAAGTTAAAGAAGTGATCAAGAACGAAATTAGGACAGCAAAAATAATTAAAAACTTGAAACAATGGAAGTGAACTCAGTCAAGGACGATTCGCGGTATGAAGTTCTCACGGATTGATCACGGGCTAAAAATAATCTTTTTAATTCATATTCACAGACAAGTTATAGCCTTCAAGCTAGCGTCTCCGACCAATCTTTCCGTTCTTAATAGGTTAAGCAAGACATAGCGCTATGAATAACCCCTAACCAATAAACAACCCTAATACTAGCGACAGGATTTAATTTATTGATTGCAATGAACACTAGAAAGACCTTGCCCTAACCAACAAACCTACTAGCGAGATTCATTTAGATTAGATCATACAATTACTTAATATAACCCAAAAGGTTCTACCCAATCAAATTATATCAATTGCCACTTGTATCAATTCGAATAAACAATTACGGATTTAATCTCATTGATTAGCTATTGTATCCTATCAATTAATCAATTGGCCAGATCAATCAACTAATAAAAATACATTAAGGATGGATTTTCCCAATAAGCCACAGTAAGAGTATGAATGCAAAAGAATCAAAAAGAATAATTAGGCATAATCAAACCTCACAATCTTAAGAACTTCAACCTTGAATTAATCCTTGACTGAAAATAAAGAGTTTAGCCACACATGGCCATGGAAGAACAACAAAAATTCTGTAAAAGAATGCTGAAATTCGTATTAATCAAAGAGGAGGCAAAAAGTGTCCTCCTAAAACCCTAAAAATAACTTAAATACTCAATAAAGAGTGGGGCCAACCTAATATAACAAAAAGGCCCACTAAAAACTACCTAAATCCTATTACAATTCGGTTTAGAAGTCCTCCAATACAACTAAATCGTATGGGCCCGTCACTTAATTAAATCAGCTCGTTCAGGTCTGCTTGGCCGTTAGCCTTGGGCAAGGCTAAGGCCTCTGCTGACAATCTGTCACAAAGAAAATTCAGCTTCATGTCCTTTGCTTCAATACTTCCAATCCAGCTCCAAATAAGCATCTTTATTGCAAATCCACCGTTCCTGTCCAGAATAATAAAAACCAAGTAAAAGCTCTTCTTTTCAATGTGAATAACATCAATTAAGCACAAAAACAAAGTAATAAACATGTTGGATTTGCAACCTATCAAAAGTGAAGTTATCCTTTGATGTGCATACCATGCAAAAGAGCAGATAAGCTACCGCCTGGGATATAGTTATATACTAGAAGCTTCTCATCCTTTGAGTAATAATAAGCGCGAAGCGGTACAACATTTTGGTGTTGACCAACCCTTCCCACAATCTCCATCTGTTGTTCAAAGTCCCTCTTCCCCACCACTACTTCCTTCAACCTTTTCACTACCACTGTTGTTGATTCTTCCAAGACAGCCTTATAGGCAGTGCCATAGCTACCTTTACCTAAAACTTCAGCAGAAGCCCTTAATAAATCTTCAAGATCAAAATTGTAAGAGCACCCTTCAAAGAACACCAGCTTGTTTTTCTCAGGTTCTTGCACTCCACTCCCAAACTCCTCTTTGGGCTTTTCACCCCTCCCACCACTAACAGCCTTCCCTTTCAATACGCTACTACCCCCATTATCCTTTTTCTTCAAACAGCAGCACAATATTATTAAAACAACTAGAAATAGTACTGCAAATCCTCCTACAGCAATAGCAATGATGGCTCCAATTGTCAATTTTGTTTTAGAACCTCGCTTATGAGGGATCGCCGGTGGGGAAGAGGAAGCAGGAGAGGGGGAAGGTGGAGGAAGGATGGGGGAGCAAGGATTAAGAGGCAGTCCACATAATAGAGAGTTTCCTATGAAGGATGAATAGGGAAATTTTTGAAGGGATAATGGAATGGAGCCATTCAAATGGTTGTAGCTTAAATTCAAATGCTTAAGCTTAGTTTGGTTAAGATCAGGTATAAGCCCAGAAAGGGTGTTGTTTTGGAGGCCCAGACCAGTGAGTTGTGTCAAATTTGCTATTGTTTGAGGAATGTTGCCTACGAAAGAATTAAATGAGAGATCCAGTACAATGAATTGTGAGGAAAAGGTGTCAGGAATTGTACCAGAAAAGTTATTACGTTGGAGGAAGAGGTATCGGAGTAATGGAAGAGAGGTAATATCAGAAGGAAGATTGCCATTGAGCAGATTGGATCGGAGGCTGAGAACCCTAAGGGCATCAAGTTTACTGAGTGTGTTGGCTGGGATAGGGCCAATAAAACCCACCCCAGGGAGTCGGAGTTGAATCACACAAGTACGATTAGAATTGCAAGTGACACCCACCCAAGAGTTGCAGACTGAGGAAGCAGGATTCCAGTTGAGTAGCCGATAATGGCGTACAGCAGCTGCAAAGTTAAGAAGGGCTTGCTTGTCTGAATTCAGGTCAGCATTGGCCAGAGGAAAAAAAGTAACTAAGACAAAGAAGAAACGAAAAATTGGTGCAAGGAAGAACTTCATGGGGATTTGATTTGCACTGGGTATATGAAAATGTAATGCCCACAGGCCTCACTTTTCTCCTGATTCAGAGTAGAGACAATGAAACAGCTTTAGGCAGGTAGCAATTAACACAACATATATTAAAATTGCAAGAAAATACCATACAAATATGCATTCACTTTCAAGATAAATTGCAAAAAAAAAAAGGAAAAGTACCATCAAATTCATAGTTCTCAGTTGTAAAGCAACATTCATTTTTATAATTATCACAGCATAGCAAATTACAAGCTTTGATGTAAAGAGCATTTCCAACTCTCTTTGTCAAACACAAGTCTTCACAATTTACTGTTGAGAGGTCTGGAATTAAAAATTGAAATGTCAGTACTTCATTGGAGTTCCAGTTCCTATTCTCAACCAACTTGTATGTAGCAGTAATTGATACAATGACAAGAAGCCAAAATACCAAGATAGCCACATACACTCTAAATATGAAGAACATAAAAACAATTTCAAATATTTCGAAGCAGTAGATGTAGCATTTTTTAATTGCAGAATAAAAGGACAGACTCCTTGTGCCGTTAGAAGTAGTTAATTTTGCAATTTGTTCAGTGGAATTTTGCAACAGTGACATCCAAATTTCCCAATGAGGAAATAGCAATAATGACAAGAACGATCTTGTATATTAAGCACCCAAAAAAAACAGGGGCAATATGCAATGCAATACTTAAGCCATTAATATAATTAAATATCTTCATTAAAAATGCTTTTCCACTAATCAATATAAAATTTCTTATGGGAAAAGTTAAGCTTATTCCTCTTTTTCCCTTCCAATGTTATTTATACCCAGCTTCTAAAGAAATGTTAGACACAATTAGAAAAAGTAATCACAGACCAAAAGCAAGAGCAAAAGGCATCACAAAATGAATAAAGCAAATAAAAGCATAGTACTTTTTGGTATCATATTCTAATGCTTTCTAGATGAAATTCTTATTTTGCCATTGAGATGCCTGAAGAGAGAAAAAAGAAGATTGAATTCCAAAAGTTTAAAAAGAGAAGGATGATAATAAACAAAAGAATTTATATTAAAAAGTGACGAGGAACCCAATATTTAAATGTGCTCATCAAAGGGTGTCAATAAAGCAAATCATACTTACATAATAATCAACTAAAACGCAATAAAGAAGAATCCCAAGACTTTTTGGCATTCCACAACACAAAAGATGCTACATTGACTGTAATTAAAAGGAATGAGACGTCCTGGTTAACATATTGAACTATGCAAGTTGAAGAAAGTAAGACAGACCCAGAAGCACAAGAAAACTTTAGTAACGTTGAAAAATCAACCATAGAAAGAAGGTTAATTTAAACTTTAAAAAAAAACAACTTGGCGTAGTTCAACAATTAAAGGTACATTTAGCAACAAAAAGCAGAAAACAGAAACCAAAAAACAAAGAAAAAAATCGAATCTTGTGCACAACCTAAAAAGTCTAAATAGCATTATTGAGATCCAAACCCCAATTCAAAGTAAAGCGAACATTGAACACAAACATTAAAAAAAATAATCTCTTGAAATCATCCAATTCAAACTCAGAAAAGAAAAATTACCCACATTAGTTAGAAAGTGAAGTTTTCTTTGTTAGAATCTAGAAACACTTATCAGTACCCCAAACGACACAGATCTAAAATGCAGCTTAGAAAATGCAAACTCAAGATTAAACCATATCTTCCCAATAATATAAAAAGCCCCAGAAACTTCAATGGCTTCAAAAAGAAAAGAAAAAAAAAAGAAGAAAAATTGAAGTCTGAAGTTGAAAAACCTGAAAGCATGCAAGATTCTCTCATACCCAGTAGAGCCTCTTTAGCTAATTAAGCTCCATTTAAGTTGCTAATAAAACTGAAGCTGCCATAAAACGACCCAATAACTAGAAAGTAAAAGAATATGAATCTATAGAAAGAAAAAATAGTTCAGATCCAGCATTAAAGATTGAACTAGCGGAAATGGGTAATCTTTGAAACAACATTAGAATTCACAAATTTTGAGGAAGTTGTTTATGGCAGTACAGAAACAGAAGCATTTTAGTTAGAACACAATATTTTAGGGTAGTACAGCATTTAAGAAGAGGCAACAAAGAAGAGCAAGTGTGAGTTAAGTTTAATTAATTACTTTGAAGCTAAAAAAAGTAACTATTTAGGGAAATTATGTGTTCAAAGAGTGGAAAATAAGGCAGCAAATTGGAGAAGAAAAAACAAAGAATGAAAATGAATTTCAAAGAGAAGGAGAGAAAAGAAGTGAGAGAAACACAGGCTGCGCATCACACTCTCACTGCCTTGACTAGTTCCATAAAATTGGAAAGGTGCTCTACTCCGTAGTATTTTACAATTATGCCACTGTCAATAAAAAAATTAAAAAAAAAAACATGTTTTACAAACAGTCTATAAGATAACAGTAATATTGCTTCGCATTTTTTCATAGTTTTCCTAAATTATTATTTTTTAAATTTTTTTGTATAATTTAATATTATTTATTCAATTTAACAAAATATACTTAATAAATAACTTATGTTTTAATAACTTTATTATAAAAATTTATTTTTATTTTATTTCTATTTTTTAATTTTAAATATAATTTAGTTCTTGAATTTATATATTACAAATAATTTATTAATTTTAGATTTATATAAAAATTTTAATAACTTATTGTTTTTCTAATAAATTTTATAAAAAAATAAAAATTTTTATAAAATTATATTTCATTATAATTATAAATATAATTTATATTTTTCATTAATTTAATTAATTTTAAAATTTATATTTTTTTTAGTAATATATTAGAATGATCTATTAATAAATTAATTTATTGTATGTGTCTATATATTAGGCTTCTTTACAATATATTTATGTTATTAAGTAATATAAAATTATGAAATTAAAATTATTTTTGTTTTTACTTCTATAATTTATAAAAAATATATAAATAATTAATAATTAAATTGTCTAAGATTTTTATTTTTTATAACTTTAAAAAATGATTGAAGAGGAAAAAGAAATATCAGCTCAAATTTTTTATATGCAATAATACTTTATTACTGAATATTATAATTCAAAGCTCTTATAATATAATTGAGATCAAGATCTCAATACTAAAAACATGCACTTGAAACTATTATGAGCTACTATATTAGCAAGTCTATTAATTCAAAATATTTTTATGAGTGTTTATATTTTTTATTGCATAAATGAAATAAAATCTTAATGTGTCTTTAAAAATTAAAAAAAATGAAAAAAAATATTTTTTATTTATTGAAAGAAACAACAATTAAACTCATAAAATAATAAAATGTTTATCTCCTTTGATAATAAAATATTAATTTTATTTTATAAGTTATTTAAATAATTTTATAAAAAAAATATTATTTTCTATAATTTAATAAGATAAAATAAAAAAGTAATTAAAAGATAAAAATAAATTTTGTGACCATTCAAAATAAACTTTAAATGGTATCATTGGCATATATATACACATATTTATATATAAAGACATGAATTTATATTTTGTATTGAAATTATAAGTAATATTTATATTTATATATTATAATAATTATTAATTATAAATAGCATATATAGTTGACTTGATTAGTCTAACTTATAATATAATACTCATCACATGAAGTTTGCTTGTGTTTTGAGTGTATCATTAATTATAAAATTAAAATTTTTATTATTGTGACTATATAATTTATCGACCAATCTATCAATTTATCTTGACACCCAATTGTGTTTCATGTAATACTATAATTATATGCAATTTTGACATCCGATTCTTGCATATTTTATTTATTCTTCAATTTTACTCTTAATTGTTATAATATATTTTAAATGTTACTCCTGTATAACTAAATAACTAAAATTATCTCATAAAAAATAAAATATGCATATCTAAGAAGCCAAATGAGAGCATAATAATAATAAAAAGTTCTCTTCCTTATGTGAAGTTTTCTCTCTCTAAAACAATACAGTTGCACTGCTATTCATCGGTTTTCACCGCAGATCTAGGGCTACCGTCGATGTTTCGTCAGCGGTAGCCCTAAATCTCCAATCCTCTCTCCCTTCTATTCTTAGGCTTTGTTTTTCTACCTTATTTCTTTTATTTCTTAACGGAAGATTCTAGCAACCAAATCTTCTAGTTAAAAACATCGTAAGATTCCCTGTTTTTGGGCTCTTTAGAGCTCCATACTAGTGTTTTTCTTTTGGATCTGGGTTTTGAAGCTTCAGGAATACATCTTTCGACCCAAAGTTTTTATCTTTCATGTGTTTTATTCTTCATTCTTCCTCAAGTAGCTGGTTTCATCCCCTCCTCTAACTCTCTTTTAAAGTTTTTAGTTGAAGCTCCTTCTGAAGCTATGGAAATCCCCTTTTTATGACCTGTGGCCCTTTTTTCCCTTAATATATTCCAGATCTAAGGATGCATAAGGTAGCAAAGTTTTCTACTTTTTCACCTTTCTCTTGTCCTACCAGTTCTGATGGACTGACATTCTCTAGGCTCTGCATATTTTATCATATCACGACCTCTTCTTGTTTTTTATGGCCATCCATTGGAGGGTTCATACAAACTGCTTTCGGTGGCCTTCTACAATAAGTGAGATAAAGATCTATTGTGCTTTTTATTGTTTGTTGTTTTGGTTGCCTATATTTTTTCTGTTCTTTTTTTTTTCCTTCTGGATTTTGTTCTCTCCAGAGGTGAAGCCAGACTTTTTAGTGAAGGGGGCAAGATAAAAATTTTATAGAAGAGTGATTTATATTGGGTTTGTTGTTTTAACTTTTTATAGAAATTGAAGAATAGACGAGTATTTTAAAATTTTAAAGGGGACAATTAAGTATTTTAAAATTTTTAATAATATATATATATAATTTTCAAAACGGAGCTGCCCTCTTTTCATGTGAGTATCTTCGTCCCTAGTTCTCTCCAATTGTTATGTTTTGTGTTTGTATTCTTAGGTTTGTTCATCTTCTGTTTGTTCTTTTTGGTGTTTGTTGTTATAATTCTTAATGAAATCTTCTTCATTCCGATGAAAAAATATATATATGTGCATAATAACAAATCAATTAAAGATATAAAATAAATTTACACAAAAGTTAAAAAAAATTATATCATGGCTCCTTTGTTTTATGAAAAATAATTTATTTTTAAAAAAAAAAATTCATCGAACAAGCAACCTTAAGAATAAATAGTAATACACATATTTTATAATACTATCTATGAGAATATTTGTAGAGCAATGTTAATGCATTTAAAAAATTCTTTAGAATTAAACTTATTCAGACAATTTTATGTAAGAGAATATATATAGTTACAATTAAAAAAATATTTTAAATGATCTTAGAATAACAGCTATTGATTTTAATAAGATCACGTAACTTTAATTTTTTTAAATTATTAAATTTTAAATTTTTTAATAGGACTCCATAATGAAAAAAAAATAAGTAAAATAGCATTGAAATTAAAATTAAAATATTTATTTGACATCTTATATTGATAAAAAAAATATATGTGTTTAAAAAATATATTAATTAGCATAGCAGGACAAAAAATTATAAAATTTATTGGATCAGAATGTTCTTCTTTTAAAAAAAAATTATAGTTTCACCTAATAAATTAATAAAAAGTCCACCAAAGAAACAGAACACTTCTTTTTTATTTTCTTACTTAATTTCATTACAGTATAATAAATTTACTAATTAAATTAACAAATTTATCTTACATTTGGTTAATATACGATAAAATATATTTTTAAAAATGAAATATTATATTTTCTACGCCATTAATATTTTGGTTTTATTGAATCCTGAGTAACCTGTCAAAGAAAAAAAGAACGTTTTACTAAAAAAAAATTAACAAATTGAAATTGTGTAATTATATTGAAAAGCAATAAAAAAAATTAGGGACCACCAATATAAATTTCCTCTTAAATATTTACACGCAAAATATAAATTGAATTTTATTGTTTAGTTGTTTAAGCATATGGTTTTAATACAACAGCCTGATTCAATACACGGGTCATTTATTTTTTATTATTTATTTTTTAAAAAAATGAATTAACTCATTTTCTATATGATAGCTATGCTCATATTTATGTTTTATTTGAATAATTGGTATCATACACTCTAATATCAGTTCAGAATTTAAATATCATTATTATTTGGAGTCTTTTCTGATATGTAGTTAAAAAGGAATAGAAAAAAAAGTAGAAAATATTTTTTTATAATTTAATCGTAGACTTGAATTTTTCAAAAATTTACAGGAATTTCATTTTCCAACTGATTGAGTTCAGCTTAATGTGAAAGTTAATTTTAATTTTCAAACAAACAAGACTGGCATTAAAAGAAATGAGTAATATGGAGATTCCAATTTGTGTTGTGCGATTAATAACATGGATTAAACCATAAATGAAATTGTGAATAGAATGAATTAAATATTTAGAAATTTTGATTTTTTTTAAAAAAAATTAAACTTATAAAATATTTATGAAAAATTATGAATTTTAATTTGTTAAAAATTAAAAATTATATATTTTTATATAATTCAAAGTAAACATTTTTCACAATAAAGTCTACATTTTCACAATAAAGTCTTACCATTTGAATTTATATCTCAATATTAATTAAGATCAAATGCAAAGCTTGTCCTATGTCAATTCAGGGCTTTTTTATTCTTTTCTTTTTTTCCCTCTTATAAAAAGGTGATGATGTAGTCCTAAAGAATGATTTGGGTGTTAAAACATCACATATTATTATTCAAAATGAAGTCAATTACATGTTCAAAACTATATATATAAATATACGTACATATATAGATATATATGCCTTCATCAAGTTGGCCTTTTTTTTTTTTGTGTTTTAACAGAAGTCCAAAGTAAATCAGAGTATGAAAGTCCATTTTTTTTTTATTAGATTAGATTCCTATTCTTTCTTTTTTCTTCTTTTCTTCTTTTTCTGTTAATTAACACAATAAACGAATAAGAATAAACATTCAATTTAACCCCCACTATTTATATTCGATATTCAATTGCATATGTTTAAAATGAGCTTTTAGATCAATTTAAAATAAAATATTATTTTTGTAACTAATGTAGTCCCATTTTAGTAATTGGAAAGATGTGTTTCACAAACCAGATCAAAAGAAAAAATTAAAATAAAAAGAAATAGATCTCTTAGCCTTTTCCTATCAGACCAGACAGATGTTTTACACTGATTAAAGAAGAACTATCATATTGTGAGCGGAGATTTTTGTCCCCACTGTCAGTAGAATAGTTCTTGTGATTTCGGCACTGTTTAGGCTCAGTGCCTTAGAAAACATGGGTCTAAATCTAAAAAAAAATGGAGTTGCTATCCGGACGGGTTAGGAAAAAGAAAAAGGTGGATGACTCGATTCTTAAGGAATTCCCAACTCCTTAATGGTTGGAAAAGTTGGGTACGTGTGGGGAAGATGAGAAATGGCTCAGCACCCCCACAATACCCGGTTTATTGGAACCGGCCTCCTTTTTCAGGTCTTAATATTATAAAATTCTTAAATATAACGATATTATCCATACTACATGCAATAATTAAAATAAAAGCATCATTATATTAAAATTAAAGCAATGTTCAAATAAAATAAATAAATAGACACCAAACCGATGATGGAAACGTGTCCTTGCATCGTCCAATATCTAAAACTAAATAGGATACCCATCAAAAGGTGAAAACGTATATTTTACATTAATTCCAAAATATAAAAATAATTTAAATTATATGAAAATTAATTAATGAGATATCCAATCATGGAAACATACCTCTTACAATTTTAATACCAAAATAAATAAAGAAATAAAAATAAAAATAAAGAAACCATCCATTCATGATAAACAAATCAAATATAGAAATTAAATAAATCAATCATCAAAATATATAATAAACTACGTAATCAAATCTAAAACTAAATAAAACAATAAATGTATAAGTCTAAGGTCTTAGAATTCTAATAACCAAACTAGAATTTTTAAATAAAGAGAGTTAAACAAAAAGGTTTATAATACACAAATAAATATTGACCCATTCGACGAGCCCATAAGACTAGGGTTTAGAAGGTTTTTAGTTTAAAAGATAGGGTTTTGATTTGCAAAACTAATATCATTATTATTATCTTAAAGATATCATGGTTATTGTGTATTTTAAATTAAGATTTGGATTTTAATATCCACTACTGTGATGAATAAAACAAATATAAATATGGCTACTGATTTGTTTGAATATCTAGTAAATTAATACATGAGATAACAATAATGTAACTGTTATAATTTAAATGAATTAAACATAATAAATAAACTTTCGTTCGTTGACTCCACCAAATTTAAAGAGTTTGAATCAAGCTTCATTTGTTGGTATTTGTTACTGCCTGAATCAATTTATTTCTTCGGTTGAAGTTTGACAATTTGTAATTGCCTTGACACTGCCTTGATCACGATTACTGACCCTTTTTTTGTTTTAATTATCAGTTCTCATCTCTGTTGCTCCTTTCTTACTCTTTGTCTGTGTTGATCTTTTTTTGATAATTAGGGTTTTGTAAAACTGCTACTGTCTCTTTTTTTCTTTATTGCCAAATTCTTCCTTTTTGTTCCACTTTTGTATTTTTTTATGTGATATTTATAGGTAAAAAATAAAAAAAAATCTAGTATCTTAAGAAAATTTAAAACTATTTTGGAAATAAAATCAAAAATCAAGTAAAATAAGGTTTTGGCAAAAACTACGTGCGGGGCCGGGCGAGCTGGAGACGAGCTGCTGCTGGGAGCGGACAAAATTGCTCGCTGTAACACCTCTATATCCCGTATACGCATACTAAATACCACCACTATCGTAATACACGTATACTGAATATAAGAATGCCACAGTTTCCTTTACATTTCAAATCATCCCTTTATACAATAATATGAGCAAACTTAAACATTTATGTTATATCATAAAACACAATAGATAAAAACGTTCATTCAATACGCAGCGGAAAATTTTAGCGGTATTTACATATATATATATACATCAAAATACATAAACATCCAAATCAATTTTTACAAAACATAACATTTATACATGTTTGGCAGTTCGTCTCTGATCTTTAAGCCCACAATCAACACTTCAGAATCTAGACTCAACTCGGTCTAGAAGAACTCTCTGACTCTACCCTATCACCTGCGAGATGAACCACAATCGTGCTAAGCCAACGGCTTAGTGGTACAAACCACAATAACAATATGCTTCAATGCAATGCCAATGTCACACATTTCAACAAATAAGACAATATTCACAAATGATATCTTTATATTGTTCATAATACTACATTTCATTATTTTATTCAATTATTTCATCACTTATGATTTACATTGAAACAAAGACAAGCATGGGCCCAAAAGACACTAATATGCCATTCAACTTTCAGAGTTAATGTTTTGGTTCAATTATCACATTTATCATTATCATTATCCCAACTAGGCTTCAAGTATTAGGCTCAACCAAGCTTCAAGGGGAACAAAGCATGCTAAGTATCAACCCAACTTGGCTTCAAGAACCAAACCCAACCTAGCTTCAAGGGTTTGTAACATCTCAACTAGGCTTCAAGGACTAGACCCAACCAAGCTTCAAGGGGAGTTAAGCATGCTAAACTTCAACCCAACTTGGCTTCAAGGATCAAGCCCAACCTAGCTTCAAGAGATTGTTACTATTAGGCATGCCACCAACAACAAAACTCTGAAAATAGAATAACACATTAGACACACAATTCATTCATTATTTCATTATCAATTTCATTCTCATCTTCTTATAATCATTTAGGCAACCATGCCTGTAACGACCCTCCCCGACCAGGTCGGCTGCCCGGCCCACTAGTGGCTTACGGCCCGGCCATTTCACCACCTGGGCACGGAGTCCGCAGGAGGCAAGCGATCGCTACAGTACTGGACAGCCCTCGCGGCCCACCCAGCAGGAATTTGTTTATTTGGCTCCCAAAGGATTCGCCTCCCTGGATCGAACCCCTGACCTCCCACTTAAGAGAGCCAGCGAGAACCATCCAGTACCATTTCTGCTAACTGTAACGACCCTCCCCGACCAGGTCGGCTGCCCGGCCCACTAGTGGCTTACGGCCCGGCCTTTTCACCACCTGGGCACGGAGTCCGCAGGAGGCAAGCGATCGCTACAGTACTGGACAGCCCTCGCAGCCCACCCAGCAGGAATTTGTTTATTTGGCTCCCTAAGGAGTCGCCTCCCTGGATCGAACCCCTGACCTCCCACTTAAGAGAACCAGCGAGAACCATCCAGTACCATTTCTGCTACTATTTCATATATACCCATTCACTTCGTATATATACCACATATTCTCCATGTATATACAATATATATTTACAAAAATATCACATATACTCACATATGTATCATATGTATTCACATATTTTCCATCTTAATTTATTCTTCATATCATAATTAAACTCAATACTAAAAATAAAATGATAAAACACCCACACCAAGTTTTTGACCAAGTTAATAATGAAAAATTTCCATATGAACAATAAACTCTGGTTCTTGACCTAACTTGATCCTTGTTTTAGAAAATTTGTATAAAATAATCCACTTGGCTAAAAACTCTAAAATTTTTACAGAATTTAGTTTTGCATCTTAAAATTATTCCTTTAAAATTTCAGATCAAACTGGACACAAAATCTTGGTCAAGTAGTTCACCCAACCAGACTGCTCCAGTTGCCCTGCATCCTGGCAGCAGTTCTGAATTTTATAAATTCCGTAAATTAAATTCAATCAATGTGGTTCCAAATTATTTTTCTCAAATACTAGACTTATTAGACAACAACATATCCAAAATTCAACTCAAGATATATTTTATATATTTAATTAAAAATCATACAAGTCACAGCATTTTACTAATTGTAAAACAGAAAAATTTCAAAAGGAGTTCAATGGTTAAAGTACCAAACCTTGCCCTTTAATTCCCTTTTGCTTTTCCTATTGTGGCCGAAATTTGTAAGTGGAAAAGAGAGAAATTGGTTCTTCATATCATGATATATATATATATAAGGGAAAAAATGATGATCACCTTATGTGTTGGATAAATCCTTAAAGACCACTTGTCCACCTTTCTCTTTCTTCATTTAATAGTCATGCTAAATGGTTACTTTTGATTGGCCAACAAGAGATTTTTATAGTTTTCTTTCCCATTACTTATTCCCACTTGTCCCTCTTTCCATTGGATACCCTAAAGTTGTCCCGTGTTACCCATACGGTCCCGACACAAAACCGGGCCCACTTTACGTTCCGGCAATTAATCGATTGTAACTTTTAAACCGTGCGTTTTCAGAAAAAATTGAAACCCACGGTTATGACCCGATTAATCTCGAGAATATTCTTTCAGGGTCGGATATGGGCACTATTAAGAACTTCCGACACTTATTTTTTAAATTTACATAGTTGCCCCTAACTTTTGAGAAATTCTCACTTAGGTCCTTTTGATATCCCTTCCTGACCTTGCTGTTTTTCTTTATTAATATCTTTTTACTCACGACTCCAAATTAAGTAATTATTATTCCCACTGAAACTAGACATCCGGGGCTACATTTTGTCAAAATTTCAGGTCGATCCGAGCTATATCTGATTTTTGACGGTCCTTTGAAGTCAAGCCTACTATGCTGTCCTGAGGCAGCTTGCACATTGTCTACTAAATCCATCATATCTTATTCTGTACAACTCCAAATTGGGTAATTTAAAGTTATACGTCTATCTAAGACACAAATAAACAATTAAGTCTTCTTTGAGACTCTCTAATTCTGTCATTAACTTGGATAAAATTTGAGCTCAAGTTATAGGTCATGTTCTAAGTTCCTTTGTTCTAAGCCTAAATCATATCCTCTATGTCTGTTTCTTACCAATCTGGAATTCGGGATGTTACAATTCCATCCCCCTTAATTTAAGTTTCGCCCCGAAACTTACTTATTCATGCATAATTCTTACGTTTTGTTCCATAGCTTGCCACGAATCTAGAGACATCCTATATTGACATAAATAATTATCTGCTTAGTTCATCAACATATAACTCAATTATCAATTCTTATCTGGCATGTACATCTACCTATTCATCATATAACTTTCTCCTTACTTTATCTTACATGGCACACATAATTATTTACTTACTACCTATCTCCCAAAATCGACTAAACCTATGCTCTGATACCACTAAATGTAACACCCCATCTTAGCCTACGTTTATAGACCAAGATGGACTGTTATCTCATGGTGGTTGTGTCTTAATATTTTACTTAGCAAATTTTAAGTGCAGATTTTTAAAAAAAATTTGCCATAACCTCCCCTAAAAATGGAGGTCCCAAGTGTCGACAAAACTGTTTTTTCTGATTTTTGAAAACATTTTTACACAAATCAATGCGAATACAAACAAATTCAATACACTCCCAATGATCCACCCTTATAACCTCAACTACAATCCTGCAAGAAGAATTCACACTTTTATATTCACAACCCAACTCAATTCAAAACCATACAGTTATTATACATTACTAGACTTACATGTTACATCAAGTTATCTCTTTGTATTGTTCAAACAAGTACATGCCAGTTTCTAATACCAAAATACAAAATAAAGAGCACCACTTAAGTTTGTTGATGACCGACAAATTGCATGACTCCTCTGCTCGCTACTGGTTCCTTGCTAATAACCTACGAGTTTAGAAGAAACTAAACTCGCTAAGCATTGCTTAGTGGGTACTTTAACCATTGCCGAATATAAATAGTGCAAGGAAGGTTTGTTGAAACACATGTAAAAGTAGAATACTGCATAATTAAACTATTTTCATACAATCATCATATTTATATTTTCTAATTAAGTTAAGATTCACATTCTGTATATAAACAACATGTAATATAACTTCATTATAATTACGAGTTAATATGCTCCACTAGGTAATTATGAATACACCAATCTCGAAATGAGGCCTCATATAGAGTTACGCATGGTCTTGACCTCACACGAATAATTGTCATGGTCTTGGTCTCACACGATATAGAATAACTGCGTGGTCTTGGTCTCACACGACTAGTTGCCATGATCTTGACCTCACACGATATAACCGCGCGCGCGTAAGTAATATCCCGACCGAAGCCGTTAAGACAGTACTGCCGGTAGGATGGCATGCCAAACCCCCATTCTAGACCGGTTTTACCCATTTACCGAGTAGAGCATATATAACATTTCATATATACCCATTCACTTCGTATATATACCACATATTCTCCATGTATATACAATATATATTTACACAAATATCACATATGTATCATATGTATTCACATATTTTCCATCTTAATTTATTCTTCATATCATAATTAAACTCAATACTAAAAATAAAATGATAAAACACCCACACCAAGTTTTTGACCAAGTTAATAATGAAAAATTTCCATATGAACAATAAACTCTGGTTCTTGACCCAACTTGATCCTTGTTTTAGAAAATTTGTATAAAATAATTCACTTGGCTAAAAACTCTAAAATTTTTACAGAATTTAGTTTTGCATCTTAAAATCATTCCTTTAAAATTTCAGATCAAACTGGACACAAAATCTTGGTCAAGTAGTTCACCCAACCAGACTGCTCCAGTTGCCCTGCATCCTGGCAGCAGTTCTGAATTTTATAAATTCCATAAATTAAATTCAATCAATGTGGTTCCAAATTATTTTTCTCAAATACTAGACTTATTAAACAACAACATATCCAAAATTCAACTCAAGATATATTTTATATATTTAATTAAAAATCATACAAGTCACAGCATTTTACTAATTGTAAAACAGAAAAATTTCAAAAGGAGTTCAATGGTTAAAGTACCAAACCTTGCCCTTTAATTCCCTTTTGCTTTTCCTATTGTGGCCGAAATTTGTAAGTGGAAAAGAGAGAAATTGGTTCTTCATATCATGATATATATATATAAGGGAAAAAATGATGATCACCTTATGTGTTGGATAAATCCTTAAAGACCACTTGTCCACCTTTCTCTTTCTTCATTTAATACTCATGCTAAATGGTTACTTTTGATTGGCCAACAAGAGATTTTTATAGTTTTCTTTCCCATTACTTATTCCCACTTTTCCCTCTTTCCATTGGATACCCTAAAGTTGTCCCGTGTTACCCATACGGTCCCGACACAAAACCGGGCCCACTTTACGTTCCGGCAATTAATCGATTGTAACTTTTAAACCGTGCATTTTCAGAAAAAATTGAAACCCACGGTTATGACCCGATTAATCTCGAGAATATTCTTTCGGGGTCGGATATGGGCACTATTAAGAACTTCCGACACTTATTTTTTAAATTTACATAGTTGCCCCTAACTTTTGAGAAATTCTCACTTAGGTCCTTTTGATATCCCTTCCTGACCTTGCTGTTTTTCTTTATTAATATCTTTTTACTCACGACTCTAAATTAAGTAATTATTATTCCCACTGAAACTAGACATCCGGGGCTACATTTTTTCAAAATTTTAGGTCGATCCGAGCTATATCTGATTTTTGACGGTCCTTTGAAGTCAAGCCTACTATGCTGTCCTGAGGCAGCTTGCACATTGTCTACTAAATCCATCATATCTTATTCTGTACAACTCCAAATTGGGTAATTTAAAGTTATACGTCTATCTAAGACAGAAATAAACAATTAAGTCTTCTTTGAGACTCTCTAATTCTGTCATTAACTTGGATGAAATTCGAGCTTAAGTTATAGGTCATGTTCTAAGTTCCTTTGTTCTAAGCCTAAATCATATCCTCTATGTCTGTTTCTTAGCAATCTGGAATTCGGGATGTTACAGGCTTCACATCTTATCTTATCTCAATTCACATTAAAGCAATTCATTATTAAAGTATCCATCATAACCAATTGCATTGCACATACATTTTGAATGATCATCATATCTTTCATATTATGTAAATCATAACATTAATCAAATGTATCAACAATGTAATAGATTACTTAACACATTTACAACCAAATGTGTTAAGTCCCAATGTCATGTAAATATATGCAATAATGTAGGGTTTGTACTCACCTCAAGAACAACTTACACCAATCTATACACTTCCTCTTCCAAGAATTCTCAACACTTAGTTTAGGGCAACTCAACCTCTTCACAACCTAATTCAAAAGGAATAATACACATTTATATAAACATACACATGAATTCCAATACAATTATTCATCTACTAGCCTCATACTAGACCCATAGATCACAAATTACAAACCAAAACCACTAACTAAGGCCCCACGGTCGTGGCCTCACAACCCCCCATGGTCGTGGGTTAGCAAACGAACCTGTCCAATTTGCCCAACACCCCCACGGTCGTGGCATCCAAGGGCCATGGTCGTGGCATCCATTTTGCTTCTATTTCCAATCAAACTCATGTATTCTATGCTTTCAACTTTATTAAACACAAACATCTTGAAAATCTAAGATAATAATTGATCAAACTCACAACATACATCAATTACCAAATTCAAAACCATAACATAAACACAACTCTTACTCTTCCATTCAACTCCAAAAGCACAATCAATTAAATCCAACACTCTCAAATACACCACAATCAAACATACTCATACTCTCCACAATCAATCATCAAAATCAAATACAACTTAAAATAAAACAAGAAAATCAAGTGGAAACTTACCAAAGTTGATGAAACTTCTTAGATTTCTAACTTGATCACTTGAATCTTCCTTCAATCTTGAGCTTGGAAAACAAAACTCTCTTTCTCTCTTGCTTCTTTGATGGCCGGCCAACCCAAAGAGAAAAGAAACCAAAGAACAAAATGAATGGCAAATAACCAAGTCAACTCTTTCTCTTTAAACCTCCACCAAGCAAAAATAATATTAAAATATTCATAAAATCCTCTTCCACTAACTTAATTTTCCATTTTCCACTAATTAATTAAAATCAATTATTTCTTCTTTTGACCATATAATAATTTGACTTGTATATGTTGTATATATCTCTATATATACAACATATACACATCTCTCTTTACTTCTTTTCTCTTTCCATTAAACATATACATTAAATCCAAATACAACAATAGTACCAAAACTTTTAGGGCATACTTTGGGATATTACAATTCTCCCCCTCTAAAAAGAAATTTCGTCCTCGAAATTACTTGATATCAAGTCTGAAACAATTGAGGATACTGATCTCGCATCACTTGCTCACTCTCCCAAGTTGCCTCTTCCTTTGCATGATTCTTCCAAAGAACCTTTACAAGTGGCACTTTCTTATTTCTCAACTCTTTCACTTCATGTGCCAAAATAGCAATTGGTTCTTCTTCAAATGTCAGATTCGAACTTACCTCAATAGATTCAACTGGTAAAACATGAGATGGATCTGATCTGTACCTCCGCAGCATAGAAACATGAAAAACATTGTGAATTCTATCCAACTCAGGCGGCAAAGCAAGTGGATAAGCAACTGGTCCAACTCTTTCTAATACTTCATAAGGTCCAATAAAACGAGGACTTAGCTTTCCTCTTTGACCAAATCTCAAAATCTTTTTCCAAGGAGACACTTTCAAAAATACTTTATCTCCAACATTGAACTCTATATCTCTTCTCTTCAAATCTGAATAAGATTTCTGTCAATCTAAGGCTGCTTTCAATCGATCCTGAATTATCTTCACTTTCTCTTCTGTTTCTTTAATCAAATCAGGACCAACCAACTTACCTTCTCCAACTTCATTCCAACATAGAGGCGTTCTGCATCTTCTACCATACAATGCCTCATATGGTGCCATTCCAATACTGGATTGATGACTGTTGTTATAAGCAAATTCCACAAGTGGCAAAAATCTGTCCCAACTTCCAGAGAAATCAATAACACAGCTTCTCAACATATCCTCCAAAATCTGTATCACTCTCTCGACTGCCCATCTGATTGCGGATGAAAAGCAGTGCTAAAATGCAATCGAGAAACCAAAGCACCATGTAAACTCTTCCAAAACCTTGAAGTAAACCAAGGATCTCGATCAGACACTAAAGAAATTGGGACTCCATGCAACTTCACTATCTCTCTGATATACAACTCAGCCAACTTCTCAAGAGAATAATCCATTCTAACTGGAAGAAAATGAGCTGTCTTTGTCAACCGATCAACAATCACCCAGATAGCATCATGCTTCTTCTGAGTCAATGGCAAACCAGTCACCAAATCCATTGTCACACGTTCCCATTTCCATTCAGGCACTGATAAAGGTTGAAGCAACCCTGTTGGAACTTGATGCTCAGCTTTCACCCTCTGACAAGTGAGACACTTGGATACAAACTCCGCTATGTCTCTCTTCATACCTGACCACCAATAATGCTGCTTCAAATCCTGATACATCTTTGTATTCCCAGGGTGCATAGCAAAAACTGACTGGTGTGCTTCCTCTAAAATACTCTTCCTCAAACTAGCATCATCAGGAACACACAACCTATCTTTGAACCAAAGGCTACCATCACTTCTCATAAGAAAATCTCGGTTCTCCCCATTATGGAAATCTGACACCACTTTATGGATTTTCTCATCTGCCAATTGAGCCTCTTTAATATGATCCAACAACATTGGCCTCAATTGCAACTGAGCTAACAAAGCACCATCATTATAAAGCTTAAAATTAGCATGCAACGCTCTCAACTTAACAAGCAACGAGAGCGAATAAACAGTCAAACCTGCTAAAGACTTCTGGCTCAAGGCATCAGCAACAACATTTGCCTTACCAGGATGATAATCAATCAAACAGTCGTAGCCTTTGATCAATTCCAACCACCGTCTCTGCCGAAGATTAAGCTCTCTCTGAACCCCCAAATATTTCAAACTCTTATGATCTGTATAAATGAAACACTTCTCCCCATACAAGTAGTGTCGCCAAATCTTCAAAGCAAAAACTATAGCTGCCAATTCCAAATCATGCGTCGGGTAATTAAGCTCATGCGGCTTCAACTGCCGAGAAGCATAAGCTATGACTTTACCCTCTTGCATCAAAACACAACCTAAACCATTACGTGAAGCATCACTGTAAATCAAATATGGTTTATCTTCCATAGGCAAAGTAAGAACAGGAGCTTGAGTCAACATCTCCTTCAACTGCTCAAAACTAGCTTGACACTAATCTGTCCACACAAATCTAACTCCCTTTCGAAGTAATCTGGTGAGTGGAGTAGCTATCAAAGAAAAACCTTTCACAAAGCGTCGATAATAGCCTGCCAAACCCAGAAAACTTCTAACTTCAGTCACAGACTTCGGTGGACTCCAATTCAAAATAGCCTCAACTTTACTCGGATCAACTCTTATACCATCTGCTGAAACTATATGACCGAGAAAAGTCACTTGATCAAGCCAAAACTCACACTTCGATAGCTTAGCATACAATTGCTTCTCTCTCAAGGTCTGCAACACAATTCGCAAATGCTTGTCATGTTCCTCTTCATTACGTGAATACACCAAAATATCATCAATAAAGACCACCACAAACTGATCTAGATAGGGCCTAAACACCCTATTCATCAAATCCATGAAAGATGCAGGTGCATTCGTCAACTCAAAAGGCATCATTAAGAACTCATAATGCCCATACCTTGTGCGGAAAGCTGTCTTAGGAACATCTTCAGCTCTAACCTTCAATTGATGGTACCCTGATCTCAAATCAATCTTGGAAAACACTGCTGCTCCCTTCAATTGATCAAAGAGATCATCAATCCTAGGCAAAGGATACTTATTCTTGATAGTCACTTTATTCAATTGCCTATAATCGATGCACAACCTCAAAGTACCATCCTTCTTCTTCACAAACAAAACAGGAGCTCCCCATGGAGAAACACTAGGGCGAATAAACCCTTTATCCAATAACTCCTGCAATTGCACCTTCAACTCTCTCAACTCAGCAGGTGCCATTTGATAAGGAGTGATAGAGATGGGAGTGGTACCAGGCAACAAATCGATACTAAACTCAACCTCTCTCTCAGGGGGTAACCCTGGTAACTCCTTAGAAAACACATCTGGAAATTCCGCAACTGTGGGTATACTATCAAGTTGAGAACCCACTACTCTGGTATCCACAACATGAGCAAGATAAGCATCACACCCTTTTCTAATCAATTTTCTAGCTGCAAAAGCTGACACAAACAAGGATGCAAGTTGTCTCTGCTCACCAGATACCATCATACTTCTACCATCACCGGTTCTCAAGGTAACACACTTCTTTTGATAGTCTACCACAGCTCCATGCTTAGACAACCAATCCATGCCTAAGATCAAATCATACTCCTTAAAAGGCATTTCAATCAAATCACCCAAAAACTCCTCACCTTGTACCACAACTGAACTATCTCGGTGCACCTTGCTAACAACCACACTATGCCCTAAAGGATTTGTCACCAAGACATCAAATCCTAGGGACTTAGTATGCAATTCAGAAACAGGCAAGATAGATGCACTTATGTATGAATGAGTAGATCCTGGATCAATCAAAGCAAGAACTGAAATACCAAATAAAGAAAATGTACCCGCAATAACTGCTGAAGCATCCGGCTGCCTCTGCATCACATACACTCTCTGAGAAGACCCAGCCTCATCTAGCCTACTGCCTCCGGATGTAGAGCCTCCTCTCTGACTAATCCCAGGTCGACCACCTCTACTGAAACCTCTGCCCCCTCGACCACCTCTGCTAAAACTAGGTCGAGAAGCTGCAGTATCAGTCTGTCTATCATCCTGCATCTCAGGGCAATCTTTGATGAAGTGAGCTGGTGACCCACATCTAAAGTATACTCCCGATCCACCTGTCTTCCAACAAGTACCCCCATGGGTCCTACCACAATGAACACATAAAGATGGAATGGATCTCTGAACCACTGGAGTCGGAGCACTCGCTACAGAAACTGTAGGTCTCGATCTTTGCCTCTGATACAAAACTGACCTACCTGACTGTCTCTGGCTCCTACTAATTCTTGGAACAAAACTTCCTCGGCCTCTCTTAATAGATGAAGACCCTGCCTCAAATTGGGATCTCCTAACTCTGGTCTCATCCTCGGTAGCAGCTGTTGCAATAGCTTGTGCTCTCTCAACACTTCTAGCTGCTGCAACCAATTGAGAAAAATTCTGGAACCGAGAACCAGCAACAATGCACATAATAGAGGGCCTCAATCCCTCCTCAAATCTCCTACACCAATCAATCTCATCAGAAATAATCCCACCGGCATAATGATTCAACCGGATATACTTTATCTCATACTCTGTCACTGTCCGGTTCTCCTATCTTAGATTCAAAAATTCCATCTTCTTGACATCCTTATACTCCCTCGGAGTATATTTCTGCTCAAACTCCCTCAGAAAATCACTATAAGACAACGTTGGTGGATCATCCATAGCATGTGGAACTGTCTTCCACCAATCATAAGTATCTTTCTGCAGAAGGGATCTAACATAATCAAATTTCTCTTCAGAAGTGGCTTAAAACTGGATAAATACCCTCTGTACTCTATCCAACCACCGCTCAGCTACTGCAGGATTTGTAGTACTAAGAAAATTCTCAGCCCCATACTTTCTCAATTTATCATAATGTCTCACCGGCACTCGTGGCTGTGGTGGCGGTGGTGGCTGCACTGGAGCTTGCCTCAACAATTCTACCACATGCCGTAACCAAACTGGCGGAACCTCATCAGCAGTTGATCTCTCTGGCACAAGAGTAGGTGCCTCACTAGCTCTCTCAACCCTAGCTCCATCTCTACCCTCTTCAGGAGCTACACTCTTAGCACTACCTTCTATAGACTGACGTGACTGAGATGCCATCACTACCTATATCTGCAAACACAGCAGAATATACCTCATCAAAGATCAAAGACTGCCAATACTAAAACATGTATCTTATTTAAAAACCATATTTTAAAAATCAAAATTTTTCTTTTTCTTACAATTTACCTAGGTTGAGAATCTCAAACCTATGCTCTGATACCAAAACATTTGTAACACCCCTATATCCCGTATACGCATACTACATACCACCACTATCGTAATACACGTATATTGAATATAAGAATGCCACAGTTTCCTTTACATTTCAAATCATCCCTTTATACAACAATATGAGCAAACTTAAACATTTATGTTATATCATAAAACACAATAGATAAAAACGTTCATTCAATACGCAGCGGAAAATTTTAGCGGTATTTACATATATATATACTTCAAAATACATAAACATCCAAATCAATTTTTACAAAACATAACATTTATACATGTTTGGTAGTTCATCTCTGATCTTTAAGCCCACAATCAACACTTCAGAATCTAGACTCGACTCGGTCTAGAAGAACTCACTGGCTCTACCCTGTCACCTGCGAGATGAACCACAATTGCGCTAATCCAACGGCTTAGTGGTACAAACCACAATAACAATATGCTTCAATGCAATGCCAATGTCACACATTTCAACAAATAAGACAATATTCACAAATGATATCTTTATATTGTTCATAATACTACATTTCATTATTTTATTCAATTATTTCATCACTTATGATTTACATTGAAACAAAGACAAGCATGGGCCCAAAAGACACTAATATGCCATTAAACCTTCAGAGTTAATGTTTTGGTTCAATTATCACATTTATCATTATCATTATCCCAACTAGGCTTCAAGTATTAGGCTCAACCAAGCTTCAAGGGGAACAAAGCATGCTAAGTATCAACCCAACTTGGCTTCAAGAACCAAACCCAACCTAGCTTCAAGGGTTTGTAACATCTCAACTAGGCTTCAAGGACTAGACCCAACCAAGCTTCAAGGGGAGTTAAGCATGCTAAACTTCAACCCAACTTGGCTTCAAGGATCAAGCCCAACTTAGCTTCAAGAGATTGTTACTATTAGGCATGCCACCAACAACAAAACTCTGAAAATGGAATAACACATTAGACACACAATTCATTCATTATTTCATTATCAATTTCATTCTCATCTTCTTATAATCATTTAAGCAACCATACCTCAATTATCTCATTTGTATCATTATAGCTAACAACAATGGCTTCACATCTCATCAATAGAGTATACATAATCAATTGTATTGAACATCATCATCTAGGCAAACATGCCCCACTTATTTCATTTGAATCATTATAGCCAACCACAATGGCTTCACATCTTATCTTATCTCAATTCACATTAAAGCAATTCATTATTAAAGTATCCATCATAACCAATTGCATTGCACATACATTTTGAATGATCATCATATCTTTCACATTATGTAAATCATAACATTAATCAAATGTATCAACAATGTAATAGATTACTTAACACATTTACAACCAAATGTGTTAAGTCCCAATGTCATGTAAATATATGCAATAATGTAGTTACCTCAAGAACAACTTACACCAATCTATACACTTCCTCTTCCAAGAATTCTCAACACTTAGGTTAGGGCAACTCAACCTCTTTACAACCTAATTCAAAAGGAATAATACACATTTATATAAACATACACATGAATTTCAATACAATTATTCATCTACTAGCCTCATACTAGACCCATAGATCACAAATTACAAACCAAAACCACTAACTAAGGCCCCACGGTCGTGGCCTCACAACCCCCCATGGTCGTGGGTTAGCAAACGAACTTATCCAATTTGCCCAACACCACCACGGTCGTGGCATCCAAGGGCCACGGTCGTGGCATCCATTTTGCTTCTATTTCCAATCAAACTCATGTATTCTATGCTTTCAACTTTATTAAACACAAACATCTTGAAAATCTAAGATAATAATTGATCAAACTCACAACATAAATCAATTACCAAATTCAAAACCATAACATAAACACAACTCTTACTCTTCCATTCAACTCCAAAATCACAATCAATTAAATCCAACACTCTCAAATACACCACAATCAAACATACTCATACTCTCCACAATCAATCATCAAAATCAAATACAACTTAAAATAAAACAAGAAAATCAAGTGGAAACTTACCAAAGTTGATGAAACTTCTTAGATTTCTAACTTGATCACTTGAATCTTCCTTCAATCTTGAGCTTGGAAAACAAAACTCTCTTTCTCTCTTTCTTCTTTGATGGCCGTGTAATATCCCTAAGTACACCCTAAAAGTTTTGGAATCATTATTGTTGTATTTAGATTTAATGTGTATGTTTAATGGATAGAGAAAAGAAGTGAAGAGAGTGTATAAGTTGTACCTATGGGAATATATATATACAAGCCAAAAGAAGATAAATTATTATGTGAATTAATTAAAAAGAAAGATTATAAGAGATAGATGTATATGAAGGATGATATATATATATATATATATATTTGTGGTATTTGAAAAACATGGGAAATATAATAGCAATATATAAGAGATATACATATACCAACATATACATCACATATACATAATGTATAAAGTGGTGTAGGAAAGGTAAGTTTATATAATTAAATAGTAATAATAATAATAATAATAATAATAATAATAATAATAATAATAATAATAATAATAATAATAATAATAATAATAATAATAATAATAATAATAATAAAAGAAAAAGAAGAAAGGAAAGTCAAAGGGAAGGATATGTGGTGGAGGATTTTTGTAATATTTATTATATATATATATATATAAGATAAGTTTAAGATTAAAGGAAAGAAGATTTTCTTTCTTTCTTCTTCTTCTTCTTCTTCTTCTTCAACGAGAGAGAGAGAGAGAGAGAGAGAGAGAGAGAGAGAGAGAGAGAGAGAGATGTGGTTTTGGTTGGTTTATACATCAAATTCTTAAGGGCTTTAAGAGAATTGAAGTTGGAGATTGAAGATTTGGCAAAATATTCAAGTAAGTGTTCATTTCTTTGAGTTGATTTCTATTGATTGTGTTTATATTTGATTTGGTTAGTGTGTGAAGATGATGATAGTGAAAGATTAAAGTTTATAGATATGTTAAGTTGGTATTTAGATGATGATAATTTGGGTTATTTGTGAGGATGATGATGAATTGTTGAAATTGTTGAGTAAGGGTGATGTGGTATGAGTTTTGAAGTGTTTGTGTTTACATGGATGAGAGTTCAAAAGGCATGATTTTTGCCTAACACGGCCATGTTGTTGGACGTGTCAACGGTACTGAGTTTGACGTTTGTGACACGACCATTAACACGACCATGTTACTGAGCGTGTCATAGCTACTATGAGAAAAAGTAATTGACACGGCCATGAACACGCCCGTGTTGTTGGGCGTGGCAATGTTTCTGTGAGGCAGAATGAGTGACACGTCCATTGACACGCCCGTGTTACTAAGCATGTCAAAGCTTCTGTATTGTTGGTTTAGGGCACGATCAGGGACACGCCCGTGTTGGTGAGCGTGTCATGTGTAGAGTTTGCCCTAGTTAGTTATCATTCTTATTTTCTTATATGTATAATTATCTTTGGATTATGTTTTGAAGAGATTGTGTTGCCTTAACCTAAATGTTGAGAATTCTTGGAAGAGGAAGTGTATAGATTGATGGGAGTTGTTCTTGAGGTAAGTATAAACTTATATGGATGCATTCTTTTATATGATTGTGGGACTTAACACATTTAGTTATAAATGTGTTAAGTAATTTACTATATTGTTAATACAATGTGACTAATGTTATGATTTGTATAGTGTGAAAGATATGATGATCATTCAAAAAGGTATGTGCAATGCAATTTGTTATGATAAATACTTTATTGATGAATTCAAAATATACGTTCAATGCAATTGATTATGTATACTTAAATGATGGGTATTATAATGTGAATTGAGGTATGATAAGATGTGAAGCCATTGTGATTGGCTATGATGATTCAAATGAGATGTGAGGCCATTGTGATTGGCTAAGATGATTCAATTGAAATAAGTGGGGCATGTTTGCCTAGATGATGATGATGAGATTTGAGAATGGAATTGATAATGAAATAATGAATGAATTGTGTGTCTAATGTGTTATTCCATTTTCAGAGTTTTGTTGTTGGTGGCATGCCTAATGGTAACAATCTCTTGAAGCTAGGTTGGATTTGATCATTGAAGCCAAGTTGGGTTGAAGTTTAGCATGCTTAACTCCCCTTGAAGCTTGGTTGGGTCTAGTCCTTGAAGCCTAGTTGAGATGTTACAACCCTTGAAGCTAGGTTGGGTTTGGTTCTTGAAGCTAGGTTGGGTTTGGTTCTTGAAGCCAAGTTGGGTTGATACTTAGCATGTTTTGTTCCCCTTGAAGCTTGGTTGAACCTAATCCTTGAAGCCTAGTTAGGATAATGATAATGATAAATGTGATAATTAAACCAAAACATTAACTCTGAAAGTTGAATGGCATATTAGAGTCTTTGGGCCCATGCTTGTCTTTGTTTAAATGTGATTTATGAAATGTGAAATGGATGAATAATGAGACCCATTTTTGCCTTTGTTGGAAATGTGATTCATGAATGGTGAATTGTGAATAATGAATTAATTGAATAAAACATGTAATGTTATGAAGTATGATATAATTATAATACATAAGTAAACTATTAAAAAGAAATATGGCATGAGAAGCTAAGTTGAAAGATGAGATTCTGAAAATATAGTATGACATGTAATATGTGTATTGATATAGACATTGTGAGTATTAGTTATGGAATTGCGGTTGGTGTTAATGATATGTATATATATGTATATAATATATGAGTTTAGTAGAGATATATGAAAGGTGAAATTGAAAAGGGAAAACATGATAAGAAATTAATGGTACATGAAGTTATATATATATATGTTTGAATTTCTGTAATGTATGTTTATATTATTTATCTGTACTACTAAGCTCTCGGGCTTAGCGCGGTTGTGTAATCGCGCAGGTGAGTAGGTGGTAGATCTGAAGTCAATCGTTATGCCACGAGATGAGTAAGAGTATGTCGAGACCAACTAGAAGGAGATGCATACATGTATAATTTAATTATGTTGTATTTCTGACAAGAATGTATTCATATGTATAAATGAAGTTTTGATAAAGATAAGATTATTATATATATGTAAGATCATTAAAAGTATAATGATTTTGTAAATGTTCTTTAAATTAATGTAATATTGTTTGAACTCAGTTAAAAGTTTTTAAATTGTAACAAAAAGCGATATTCTTATACTTTATATACGTACTGTATTTATACCCGGCATATGTATAGTATTTATATAGGGTATGGGGGTGTTACAGGCCGGCCAACCCAAAGAGAAAAGAAACCAAAGAACAAAATGAATGGCAAATAACCAAGTCAACTCTTTCTTTTTAAACCTCCACCAAGCAAAAATAATATTAAAATATTCATAAAATCCTCTTCCACTAACTTAATTTTCCATTTTCCACTAATTAATTAAAATCAATTATTTCTTCTTTTGACCATATAATAATTTGACTTGTATATGTTGTATATATCTCTATATATACAACATATACACATCTCTCTTTACTTCTTTTCTCTTTCCATTAAACATATACATTAAATCCAAATACAACAATAATACCAAAACTTTTAGGGCATACTTTGGGATATTACACTCACAGGGTGCAATTTCGCTGCAGGTTTTGCTTGCGGAAAATTGGCCCGTGGCCAATTCGTCACTAGCTACTTTCGTCGTTGATTTTTTTATTTTTTATCTTTTTTGATATTTTTTTATTTTTATTAAAAATAACTATTAAATTTTATAAAAATAAATAATAAATAAAATAAATATTATTAAAAATAAATATTATTAAAATAAATAATAAATATTAAAATACCATAAAAATTATTTTAAACTGTTTTAAAATTTTTAAACTAGACTGGGTCAAAAATCAAGGGTGTATATATATTTTTAGCATAGCTATAGCAAATGGTCTAGTTTTGTTTCAATTAGCAAAGATAATTAGAAGGTGAAATGCATATGTTGCAATTTGCTAAATTGGGTTTAATGATTGTAATTCAGAGCTATATTTTATGGTCTGGTTTAATAAAAAATTTTATATGAATTTGTTTGTAATTTGAAGTGAATTTAGGTGTTAATATTATTAATAATTAATTAATTTGATGTTAGATCTAATTTTAAGTGTATTAATTTGTGTTATTTTTGCTCCAATAGGGACAAATTTGATCCCTTTCCAATGTTTTGGCCAACACATATAAGTAGGATGTTAGATGAACCAAACACTTACGTATAGTTTGGGTATCGACTCGATAAAAATTTATTTAGACTTAAATTTGAGTTGCTTATTTGTTAATATATTAAGCCCAAACAAAAAAAAAATATTTGCCTCGTTAAACTTCTAAATTGGTTCATTTAAAAAACTTCATTAATTACACCATGTTTGGAGGATAATTTAGAGGATAAGATTAATGAATAATTCTTAATACAAATATCTATAAAAACCCACTCTTTTTTTTTAATAATTAAATTCACACACACACACACACACACACATATATATATATTGATCGTAATATAATTATAATATTAATTTGGATAATAACTATTAAAATATAGTTTAATGGCTAAAATATGTGTGTTATTTTTGTTTAAATTTTATATTTAAGTTTAAATATTTGCTATTTTCATATATAATTAATAAAAAAAAGGACAGCGACATACACAACTGTATTACCCTTTCTCATTTTAATTAATTCATTATTATTGCAATTTGGTAATTTTTCCACCATAATTTAACTTAAATATCTGAGTGAATCCGCTGAAAAAAATTAAACATTTATTATTTGTATATTTAAAATTTAGATAATTTGACAGGTGGACAGTCGATTACGGTAAACATTCTCAATGTATATATACACATACACAATCTGATATCAAATTAACATCATGTTAAATTTACAAAGACATGTAGTCAATCATCATTATTTAACTCAGAAGTTAAGCAAATGCATTAATTAATTTGATTTGAAATTTACATTATTATATTATATTATATTATATTATATTATATTATATTATAGAAAATAAGTGTTCAATCATCAGTTTAAGGGTAAACTAAATTAACTTATATCAATTATATTATATTATATTATATTATATTATATGATAACATACTAAACTATATATCAATTTAATGGTAAACTAAATTAACTTATAAATCAGAAAAATTCTTCTTAATATTACGTTATCATTGTAACACCCCCATGCTCTATATAAGTACTATACATATACCTAGTATACATACAATACATATATAAAGTATAAGGATGTTACTTTTAGTTTCAATTTAAAACCTTTATCCAAGTTCATCAAATTATACATTAATTTAAAACATATCTACAAAAGTCAGTATTCTCATTTATCAAAACTTCATTCATCCATATGAATATATATTAACTCAAAAATACAATATAGTTTAAAATCACACATGTATGCATCACCTTCTAGTTGGTCTCGAGACACTCTTACCCTTCTCGTGGCATCACAGCTAGATTTCCAGATCAACCGCATAAATACCTGCGCGATTAAACAACCACGCTAAGCTCGAAAGCTTAGTAGTACAACTAAAATAATAAAATACACTTTACCAAATTATCATACCTCATATGTTTAGCTTTATGGTTTACTGTTCTCTTACCACGTTTTCCTTTCTCAATGCATTCTTCATAAGTTCCCACTAATTTCATAAATTAGATATATAATTACATAGAACATTCACAACTCAATTCTTGCCTTTTCTATCTCGTATACATATAAATATACATCAATTCAACAAAGCACCCTTTTATGACCTATCCAAACCTTCATGAAAACCATTCTCACAAATTCCACATTCATATACAATTTACACATCATACAATATTTTCATATATTCATATATCAAGAAAGTCCCTCAAAACATATTCACCTTCAATACATCAATACACATATTACAAAATCATACTTTCAATAACAGCAGTTATAGATCTCATTACTCATTTATTTCAATATTTGAATATCACACTGACAACAAAGACAGACTCGGGCCCGAACAACACTAATATGTTATTCAAAGTTCAGAGTTACTGCTTTGGTCTATAATCATAATCATCAAGCCCGTAGGCATCATATATAAATATCTCTATCCATGGATAGCATAACAGACCCAGTCTCTTGGATCATCAACTCGGCTAAGCTCGAGGAGATCCTCAACCCGGCAAGACTGTTACTACAATTTTCATATCACAGTTATCAAGTAACAGACCCAGTCTCTTGGACCATCAACCCGACTCAATCGAGGAGATCCTCAATCCAGCAAGACTGTTACTAATCATATATCTTATAAGCACAAATCTCATAGTGTAACAGACCCAGTCTCTTGGATCATCAACCCGACTCAATCGAGGAGATCCTCAACCCGGCAAGACTGTTACCTTTTTCATTTTATAGACATGCTTCCAAACCCAGAACTCTGAAATTGAATAACACATTAGTTACACAATTCATTTATTATTTCATTATCAATTTCATCATCAATTAGGCAAACATGCCTTATCTCTTTCACTTGAATCATCATAGCCAATCACAATGGCTTTCCATCACATTTGAATCATTATAGTCAATAACAATGACTTCTCATCATATTCGAATCATTATAGTCAATAACAATGACTTATCATCATACTTTTCACAATATATATATATATATATAAATCATCATTGTAATTCACAAGATTCACAATGCATTCTACACAACATTGTTCATATAGTATCATAAACATCATTGTTATCATCTAGTCATATTGATCAATTCATCACTCAACAATACATAATCAATGGCATTGCACATACCTTTTTTCCATGATCATTATCTCTTCCACATTTTCTATATCATCATTGTTATATACAAAACAATTTACACTATACATGAATGTAGAATCTTCTATATACATTTGGTTGGATCATTATTGTTATAAGTGTATTTAAGTACAAAAGACAATTGAAGATCAAACAATGTATGAAGAACAATTAACAAACACAAAAGCCAACACCCTCAAGGGACACGGCCAAGCCTGTGGCCGTGTCTCTCAATCCAAACATCCAGTAGCAAACAAGGTCAAAGGACACGGCCAAGCCAGTGGCCGTGTCTCTCAATCCAATTCAAGCAGTAGCAAACACGGGCAGTGGACACGGCCAAGCCAGTGGCCGTGTCTCTCAACACAACAATCCAGTAGCAGACACGGGCAAGGGACACGGCCGTGTCTCTCCAAAAATCATCCAACACGGCCAAGTTTGCCCTAACTTGGCCATGTCTCTCATGACTTGGCCGTGTTCTTCAATGAATTAAAGGCCAAACACTTCCAAATTCATCTAACCCAAACCCAACTTCAACATTTCATCATTTACCTCACAATTTTCTCAACTTATCATCACTTAAATATCAATTCAACATCTTTACATACTTCACTCTTTCATTATCTTCACTTTACACACTAATTATACCAAACATAACCTCAATCCACAAGAATTCAAAACAAGAAGATAAGAATTTAGATATATACATATAATCAATAAATTCAACTCAAAAGGGAGTACTTACTTGAATAGCTTGCTAAATCTTCAATATCCACTTGCAAACATCTTGATATCCTTAATCTTTGGTGTAACTAGAAGCAAAATCATCTTTCTCTTTCTAGCTTCTCTCTCTCTCTCTCTCTCGTTTACAAAGGAAAAGAAGAAGCAGAGGAAGAAAGAACGTTCTCGTTCTTTCTTTCGTTTCTCTCATATATATATATAATAATAATAATAATAATAATAATAATAATACTTAATATTTCTCAAATAACCTCCACCACACATAATTTTCCAACTTTTGACTTTCTTTTTCTCTTTTCTTTTTGTCCTTATTATCATTATTATTATTATTAACTAATTATATAAATATATATACACAACTCACTTTCCTACACCATTTTATATCCCATGTATATGTGATGTATATGTATATGTCTTATATATATATATTATCTTTATATTTCCCATACATACATATACATTAAATCCAAATGCAACAACATTAACTCCAAAACTCTTAGGGTCTATTCCGGGATATTACAATCATAACCTCCTATGAATGGTATGGGATTAAATTATGCCCACCAAATTAATAAAAAAGAAAAGAAAAAGATAATATTATATATAGAGAGTAGCTGGATGAGCATTGTAGTTAAGTAGTGGAAGCATGCATAAAGTTGTCTTGTTGAAGAATAAGGACAGAAATTAGAGACATAGAGACTGATCCAACCACTCTGCCCTTTTTTATTTATTACCCAACTAACCAAATCCCCACCAATTTAACTCTTTTAGTCAGTTTCTTTGAATCCATGCAACTATGCAAATTAATTATATATATTATCTGTCAAATAAATAAATAATATATAAATTGATTATGAAAAAAGAAAGTAACTTTCTTTTCCTTCTGAATATGGTCAATGAAAGAGAAGAGAATTGACAATTGATAGAACATAATTAATCTTATTGCCAACTTAAAAATGTATCATCAGCAATATATATAAATATATAATAAAACCTTCCTCGGAAGCTAATTAATTATTTTATTCAACTAACTATTCTAATTCAAGGATGGAAACTTCCAACCCTAATTGTGATGTCTCAACTCTCATCAAAACCTCCATTTTTCTAATTTATTGCATAAAAAAAATAAAACATAACAATTAAAAGAAAAAATTGAAAATTTCATATAATAAGAAACATATTTTAGTTTTAAACCTAATAAAATGATTGGAGATTCATGGACGCTTACATATTTTAGCTTTTATATATGTAGAAAATGTATGCAATAAATTATGGAATTAGAGTTCACATATTCTTAGTTGACTCCAACTTATTATTTATTTATTCTAACTTTACACATTTGTTTAGCACAGCACAAAATATAATCTAATTGACCAAATATAGATTAATAAGACATCAATATTTTGAGAAAATCTAAATTATATTTTTTGATTTTTTTAAACAATCAAGATGTTGACAATAAAAAATTAAAAATGTTCAAATTTTAACACAATTATTTTTAAAATTTGTTTATATAGAGAATTATACTATGTTTGGTTTTCTAATCATTTGAAATTTTTATAAATTTAGATTTAAATTTCAAGTATAAAATTATGCAAAATTGGTATGGCATGTTAAATTTGAAATATTCAGTAATTTATTATCCAAAAGAAATCATTAAGAAATTTATCAATTTTTGAAAACGAGAAATTATAAGACATAAAACCTCCCTTGTAGTTAGGCTCAATTACTCACAATCTCATAAATCGTTTTTATTTACCAAATAGGCTATAACATTACCATATGATAGACTATATTTAAATATTTAATAATATATTTTGGATTACTTGCTATTTAATACTTTCTCCGTTCAGTTGAAATCACAACCTTTAGATTATGTACACTTATTAAGAAAGTCATTAAATTCTCTAGATATTATATAAAATTATTTTAAATAAAATAAAATTCTCACTATTAATTCATTAATACTATACTCTTACTTTATTAATTAAGTCATTAATTATAAGGATATAGTTGAAAAAAAAGCTAATTAATTTTTCTTAATCCTATAAAATAACAATTTAAATGAATAATTTTTTTTTTCCAAAAATGACGATTTGAACTACTTAAAATTGACCTAATTAATAATTCAATGATGCTTTTAATTTGTCACCCAATTCTTTGCTCAACTTCACCAACAATATCCCACCTTACATGAGTCTTGTTTGCCTTGCTAAAATTCTCTCAAACCATGTACGTAAATATATTAATTTTTTAACTAATTTAATTCATATAATTTATTAATATATAATATATATGATAAATAACTTAAATAATATACAATATAAAATAGATTAATAATTTATAGTAAAATATAACATTATAGTAATATAATATTTTATTTTTATTAATATATAATTATATTATTTATTTTTATAAAAATATTAATTTTAGTATATCTTTTATAAAAATATAGAAAAAAAATAAATAAAAAATTAAAACTGAAATAATTTCACTGAATTCGTTAAACTTATTTAAATCAATTTCGAGTTCAAGCTCGAAATACATAATATATAAGCTGGCTTGATATAAGTTCGGATCCGATTCGGACTCGATTTAAGTTCGATTTCAAACTCGACTATTTAATAACGAGTTAAATTTAAACTTTTTAAATTTGATTTGGCTAAGTTGGGATTACAGTTCTACATGTGTTAGGTTGCCCTGACTGACATGAAAATTGTCATCAATATGATGACAATATTATTGACTTTATAAACATGAAAAGCAAGTCTTTTGATTGACTTGTTGTAGGCAGGAAAAATAACAAAAATATAATTAAATAATACAAACGGTCAATTAAAAGAACAAACATATCAATGAATAAATAATTCCAAATGATGAATAGAAGATGAAATAACAGAGTAAGCACAAGTTCATAGTACCAATTAAATTGTCAAAAGTAAAAAATAATAGAATAAAGAAAAGCAAGAAATATGTAAGCAAAAATGGCATGTAATAGTAACAACAGAATAAATAGGAATATTATATGATAAAGAAAGAAAGAATTAAGATGAAAAATACAAGACAATAGACAAAGAGAACAATAATCAAATAATTTTAAGTATAGTTATTGTCCAATTTAAATGTTGCCCTAACTAACTCATATTGTCCAGCTACCCTACGAATCTTCTACATGCCCTTTTAAGTAACCCATTAATTCATATCTGAAAATAACATTTCTCCTGCTATTTTATTTATTTTTTTTAAAGAAGGAACTTGAAGTCTTCTTTTCATTCTTCTTGTGTATATTTTATTAAGGGCGCACAAAATTCAAAATCCATCTATTCTATTCTCTTTTCTAACACTAAAAAATAAAAGTAAAATAAGAGGCGGAAAATTAGAAAGAAAAAAATAATAAAGTATCAAAATGGGCTACTGGAGACATAGCTTGCTCTATGTCTCTGTTAAATGCTTAAATCCATAATTGATAATGACTGGTAAAAAAGCCATAGAAAAACTTATATAATAGAAGAGAAAAATAATTATTTACCTTTGTTTACTTCCATATTTATTCAAGTAATTAGTGCATGTTTCTCATGTTCCAGCCATATATATTCATTGATTTTAGCCCTTCATGTTTTGAAATTCTTAGCCATTGTTATCTACTTTTCCATGTTCACATTATTTCCTATATTCTTCACATATATGTACAATTAGAAAATAAAATTTGCATAATTCTGGATTATCGAAGTTTAACACATTCTCAATGCATCCAACTAATATGCAGAACGGCTTGCTAATAAATAATTTAAAAGGGGAGTGGTGTTTAAAAATGTTAGTAATAATATGCTTGAAAGTGTGCATACAAATGACACTTTTCTAAAATCAATATTCACTCCCTGTTAATGCAAAAGATAAATTATGGAAATCCTTTAGATGTGCAGAAGCCTAATTGCACTATTGCACTTGATGAACTTAGCTCAGCGCTGGACTTAAAAATTGAGCCTCCATGTTTTTAGAGTAGGGCTAGGGTGACTCTATTTAAAATGCAGTTGCTTAACTCCATTTTTATATAGAAAAATATGGACCATTAGATTAACTGAAAAAATTTAGACCATTCATAGAGAAAGTGCTTATGGTGAAATTAGATACACCTTATTATAATATGCGCAAATTGATAATCTTATCCTAAAAATATAGTGATATATATTTACAAATAAAGCAAGTAGTATGACTGTGATTTTTCAAATAATATAGTATATACTTACGTGTTTCTCTTTGTCTCTTCTTTTCTTTCAATATTTTATATAATTAAAAAAATAATTTCATACAAAAATTATTGAATATAACAGACTATATATATATGTAGCAATTAATATAGATATTTATATAATTTCACATGTCTATAAAAAATTATATATATTGAAAAATTAACTATAAATTAATAATATTATCATATATACTTCTTTTTAGTTTTAAGCTATTTAAAAATTAAAATTGTAAGACACTACCATATTTAAAAATGAAATGATGATTATTTGATTTTTTTAATCAATATGATTTATGAATAATATATTAATTATTACAACTATATATTTAACAATTATGATGAATTATACCTAGTTATCATCTTTCAATTAGGAATATATATATATATATATATATTAAATTGGAAAAGCTTTGTATTTGCTATTTGAATAGGAGTTTAAATTTGCAAAAGAAAAAATAAAATTTAATTTTTTATTCATTAATATTTGTGTCAAACTTTAACCAATGAATATTAAATTTTGCTAGTTATCATCTTTCAAGAGGACATTAAATTTTGGAGGTTGGGTGGAATTAAATGGAGAAATACTATTTGACAGTTTTGCCCCCTAATATATAGTTATATTTACAAATAAACTAAATTATATAACTTGTAATTTTTCATGAAATGTAGGGGTAAATTCTGATAATGTGTGTATCAAATGTTGATAAATTCTCATCTCTTCTTAAGATCACTAATAACATTTTTATGGTGATCAAGTGTGTTAATTATATATATATATATGTTAGCCTGGCCACCTGATGTTACTATCTACGGAGAGGTCAGGGGTTCGATCCTCCAAAAATAATTTCTGAGGGTCGAGCTTTTAAAATATATATATATATATATATATAAGTGTTGATAATGTGTGTATGTGAAGAAATTTGTGATTGAGGAAAGAAAGCTAAGCGTTGTAAATACATTTGAGGTATGTATATTTACATATTTAAAAAAATGAATAAATTTATGATTGATAGTGTAAATTTTTTTGAAAGAAAAATAACTATTACTTTTGGTATATTTACCTTATATTACATTAATTTATTTTAAACAAAATGATTGATTTTAGAATTCAAATATCAAACTCCATTTAAAATGTTAGAATTAAATATCAAACTTTAGTACTTTTAAAAAATCAAAATTTAGTAATATTTTTGAAATATAGATCGAAATTTATGTACAATGGTCAATTTCTAATATTTTGGATGATAAACGTTGGAATCGTCACTCAAACTATTAGAACCTCAACACAAAATTTCTAAAAATTAATGTAAATTTTGTAAGTTTAAGTAGATTTCCTGAAAGTTTGAGTGATAATTCTGATAGTTAGACCAACATTTCTGGTAGGTCAACTTCTAGTATTTTAGTTGTTAAAATTTTAGAAACCTCTCTCTAAATATTAGAATATCAATTAAAAGTTTCTGAAACCTTTCTGAAAGTTTGAGTGATAATTATATATGGTAGTTTGACCAATATTTTCTAGTAGAAAATTATGATATTTTGGTTGACAAACGTTAGAATCATCACTAAAATTATAGGAACATAAAATCAAAATTTCAAAAAATTAATATAAATTCTAAAAGTTTGACTAACATTTTTGATAGGTCATATTGTAGTATTTTATTGTTAAATTTCAAAAACCTCACTGAAATTGTCAGAACTACAGTAGACTTTCTAAAAGTTTGAATGACAATTCTGATAGTTTGACAAAAATTCTAGTTGGTCAACTTTTGATATTTTGGTTGTTAAATTTCAAAATTTCACTCAAAATATAAGAATACTAATTAAAAGTTTCAAAGTTTTAATATAAATTCTGTAAGTTTCAATAGACATTCTGAAAGCTAGCTTTAGTGATAATTTTGATAATTTGACTAAATTTTTTGGTAGGTCAAATTTTTGTATTTTGATTGTTAAATTTAGAAACCTCACTCAAACAATTAAAATATTAACTAAAAGTTTTAGAAAATTGATGGGTAATTCTGTAAGTTTTAGTAAACCTTCTGAGAGTTTTAGTGATAATTATGATAGTTTGACCAAAATTTTCTAGTTGATAAACTTATGGTATTTTGGTTGCTAAATTTCAAAATCTCACTAAAAGTATTAGAATATTAACTAAAAGTTTTAGAAAATTGATATAAATTATGTAAGTTTCAGTATACATTTTGAAAGTTTCGATGATAATTTTAATTGTTTGCCCAAATTTTCTAGTAGGTCAGCTTCTAGTATTTTAGTAGTTAAATTTTAGAAACATCACTCAAAATATTAGAAAATTAACTAAAAATTTTAGAAACTTGATGCAAATTCTGTAATTCTCAATAGACATTTTGAAAGTGTCAATGAAAATTCAGATAGTTTGATAAAATTTTCTGGTAGATCAACTTTTAATATTTTAGTAATTAAATTTCAAAATGTTCACTCTAAATATTAGAATGTCAAATAAAAATTTCAGAATCATAATGTAAATTATGTTAGTTTTAGAAAAGTCTAAGTGACATCCAATAGTTTAACCAATATTTCTGGTAGGTCAACCTTTGGTATTTTGGGTCTCAAGTTTTAGAATTATTGGTTAGAAATTAAAAAAATTTAACTAAACAATTTTGAAATTCATATAAAATTCTGTAAATATGAGTCAAAATTCTGAAAGTTTGCTAAAAAATTTTGAAAGGATGACAAAAAATTTTAGTAGGTCAACTTTTGGTACCTTGGTATTGAATTTCTAGAGTTCTCACTGAAAATATTATATTTTTAATGAGTTCTCACTTCAAAATATCATAATTTTAACTAAAAATATTTGAAAATTGTTCAATATTATGTAAGTTTGACTCATGTTTCTATAATGTTATGTAAATATTATGATGCTTTGACTAAAAATTCTGATAATTCGTATTATGGTATTTTGGATTTTAAATTTTAAAATCATATATCAAACTATCTAATATCAAAATTATAGAAAGCAAAAAATTCTTTAAGTTTATGTGAACATTCTGATAATTTATTTGCTCTTTTCATATTTTGACCTTTGTTATGTTTTGTTTATAAATGTTGTAAATTTTCACTATGGCAACCTCAAAAGGAAAAGATGTGTTTGATTTCAATGATTTTGATTTATACATTAATGAAGACACTTTAGAAGGACCCGATGAAATGGATGGTGATGACCTTATGCCTTCATGGTTTGATGACATTAATGATAGTCTATCACCAACAAAATGTGAATATGCTAATGTTAGAGATAGTCCAAATTGACTTACAGTCAAATAATGGCAATGAAATTCTCTTCACTTGAACAAGCAAAAGTATTTTATATCTCATCATCATCACATTGTGGATTTGGTGCTCAAAAGTGATTGATGCAGAAAAATATCAAAGGAGGGCCTAGAATTCTAGTAATGGTGTGTCAAAAGGAAGGAAGAAGGAGTGACAATGGTTGAATCTAGCTGGGCAAAAGAGAACAACAGCCTCACTCTTGCCTCCTAACCAAAAGGAAGATAAGAAAGAGTTTCTTCTTCCTCTTAGGTTTTCTTCTTCATCTATTTGAGTGTCTCTTCTTGCTAGTACAAGGATTCACTCTAGGCCACTCCTATTAGATAAAAGATTAATTCTTCCCTTGTGTGGATACTATTAGAGATAATCCTACCCTTGGATTGTTGTGGTTTGCAACAACCCAACAAGAAGAGAAGGTGAAGAATTGAAGAAGAACTCTCAGGTATAATCTCTAAACCTTGTATATTCTTCCTTTAATTCGATTTTAATCAATATGGGATGATCTTGGGTTTGGAAATTTTTTTCATTTTGCTATGTATTGGCTGCAAATTTAGATTGTTCACACTTTAAATTTCTGACAGTGGTATTAGAGCCCACCTATATTGATTAAAATTTAAAGGCATGAAAAACAATTAATTTTAGAAACCCTTGCTTTGTGCCATATGTTTTCAATTGATTTTAGTTATCCCTTTGCACTTTTAATTGATTTTGTATGATTTTGATTGAATTAAAATGTTTAATTTGGATTTAAAATTGAACAAAATTGAAAAATTTTTAATCTGTCAAAATTGTAAGATTTGTCAAAATTGTCAGAGTTATGACGATATTGTTCAGAGTTACGACGTTATTGTTTTCAATTACTGCGAAGATGCTAAGAGTCACAGTGTCAATATTTTTTGTCCAAAAAACTAGATTACAAATATAATGCTTTCCTACATGGTTTTTAATATATGATTTTATTAATTAACCCATGGTGAACATTTAAGATATGTTTTTCAAGGTTGGACAAAAAGTATGAACAAACCAAAAGGAATTTTGATTAAATTTAGTAACAAAAGGGTTATTGCTTAAAAGAGTTTTATGCAAGAACATATTATTGATATGCTTTGATATCTTCATGTTATAGTCCACCAAGTTTTTATTACTTATATGAAATTGATTTGATGATTTTCAGTTGCTAAAATATTATTTTGAATATGGATATTTTAGAAAATTCAATTAACAAATTTTATAATAAAATGAAATTTTATTTTCTTAACCTTTCCTGAAACTTGTAATCATCAAATTTTTACATGGATTTTTAATGAGATTAAAATCATGGCTTGACATATTTGAACTGAATTAATGAGATTAATTGAGATATAGTTCAAATGAATTTAATTAATCAAAATCAAAATGATTACATGTTTGATTTCAAGAGTTGGAACCGTGAGGCACAATGTAGAAAATCAATTCATTTTTCATGTGTTGCATTAGGCATAGTGCATCTAAGGTTGTATGATTGGCATGATGGATGATTATGGACTTGCCCAATGACATTGAGCATATGCATGAATTTTTTGTATTTGATAAATAGGGCCTACGTGTCCTACCTTTCTCTATTCTCTATTGTATTTCTCTTCTCACCTAACTCCCCTCAAATGTAACTTGAGGTTTTCTAGTTTTCTAAAATTATGTAATTAGATTACATAGGATTAGATATGAATTAAAGTGCAAGGAGATGAATATGGAGATGGCACCAATTACAAGATAAAGAAGAAAATGTAAATTTTGTAAATTTATATATTTTTTATAATTCATTCATCTACCTAGGTTTGACCTATTGATTTCCTTGTTGGCTCGAGAAAACCAATGTAGATATGTCCATAATCATGCCATGTAATTTTTGAAATTATTATATTTATCTTAATGATGATACATAGATAAAATATGCATGCTTAAAATAGATGAGACTTAAAATAAGAAATTCCTCAATTAAAATTAAGTTTAATGCCTTCCATTAATATAGTAAAAATTAACTCCTCTTCTATAAAAATATGTTCAAGCTATGGAATGAGATTCCTGATTAATGTGTCGGATTTAACTAATTATATTAATTTGCCAAGCAAACTAAAGGATAATATAAATTAGAGGCAAGATTGGGTAAGTGTATATGAGATATACATATATCAAGAGTTGATAGGCTAATGATTCAGTAGTTGCCAAGAGTAATTGATATGAGATACTTACCTTTAGAGTTATGTGGGCTTGTTAGGCAAACCCAAGGTTACACATAACAATATTAGATATTGACCCACTAGGAAAGCTTCCAATGAGCTTTCTTGGATCAATAGTAAGGGCTAATTGGTTTGCAATTAGATAGTGGGAGCTATATGCGCTTAATTAAAGACCTAATAAAGACGCATTACATGTGCACATTTACATACTAACATGTTCTATCTTTTTACATGTAGGTTGCTAGAATCATATCATCCAATATGAACTTACGTAATTGTAACACCCCCTAAATAGTCTATATACACTTAACTACATAGGTGATGTCACCTAAATACTCACACTTGTCTTTATATATATTATATAAATAAAATCAAAATACTTCTATATATTAATGTAGTTATTAAACTTTCAAAAGAACTAATATAATCATGCCTATATTATAAACATATATCTATTAATTTATAAAGAACTCCTATTGTTAACTTATATTATTATAATTCTCAAACTACTTTTAAATTGGTATAACTATCATACAAAATTATATAGTATTGCCATGTGAACTATATGGAATATAATATTTACAATATTGTTCTTTGAACCTTTGTGATGCAGTTGACTAGGAACGAATATCTCTCACTCTGCAGTCTCAACTCTTCTTATTTGATCTGCGTATCAGAAAATAATTCTAACATGATAAACAAAGCTTAGTGGTGCTTATGTATTTACAATATGCAAAAAAATTTAAAGGAAAGAAATTTTAACATTAAATAATTTAGAAACAATGAAAATTATTACTTTTATAACATTAAATAAAGAAATTAATAAATTCATTGAAACTTAAAATACTAAGCATAATTAAATTCAAAATCGGTTAATTTAACAATAACCATATACTATATCATTTTCAATGTAGATAACTTCTTTAATTATGCCCATACACACTGAACTTAGATCCTAGAATTGGATAATGAGTCACTGTTGGCAATTTAATACCCATTGTATAAAATTAGGCCAATGGCCCATTATGGCACAAATGCCCGCTATAGATAGTGACACAGAGTGTCCATTGATGGCATAGAGTGTGTAACACCCTTAGACCCTATATACGTATAATATATATTTTCAGCATATGTAAAATACGCATATACGGTATAAAAATGTCACAGAACGATTTAATAAAAATTTTTATATTTCTGTTTTAAGATTTCAAATACTAATATATATAAAATAAATAGTATATAGATATTCTTTGCTTGTTATAGGAATCCAAAATAAATATTTTATATGAAAATCTCTGGAAAAAATTCGTCAAATTTTTGTTTGTAATTTAGACGTTCCCAAAATTCAGCAAAACACAACCTGCATAAAGTAAACACTCCCAATAAAAATCAATTTGCCATTTCACCAATACTTCTCAATTTCTCCATATTTTCTCAAAATAATTATATATAGATATATAAATTAACAACACTTATAAAATCCCATTTGAATAAATTATTCAAAACATTCTTTACAATTTACATTATATACTTCAAAAAAAAACATATCATAACATATATAATATCAAAATACATTGTAATATCAAATATCTATATGCTGACAACTAGCTCTGATCTTAATGTACCCAAAAACAACTCTTCAAACTGAACAAATACAAACCTAGATCCGACCAGGTCTAGTAGAACTCTCCGGCTCTACCAAATCATCCATGACACCTATGCGACGAATAAAACTTTGATAAAAAGAATAAAACTCAATGCAATGCAATGCCAATGCACAATGCATATAGATGTCACATCATTCTACTTTCTTATATTTTTCAAATATTTTATAATCACAACTCATAATATTATATTACTCAATTGTATCACAGTTCATAATTCACATTAAAACAAAGACAAGCATGGGCCCAAAAGGATCTAATATGCTATTCAAATTTCAGAGTTATTGCTTTGGTCCATAATGACACTATGTGTCTAGCCCCGTAGGCAATATATTCATGGATAATGTAATATCCCCAGTCTCTTGGACTTCAACCCGGCTAGACCCTTAGATCCCAGTATCTTGGTCCTCAACCCAGCTAGACTGCTATAGTTTTTGAGGCTTACGACCCAGTCTTTTCATCCCAAAAAATCATATTTATCAGCTGACCTGGCTTACGATCCAGTCTTTTCACCATTTCAGCGTTTAGCCCGTAGGCCATCATAGGCATGCTGCTAAACCCAGAACTCTGAAAATTGAATAATATACTAGGCACACAATTTATTCATATTTCTCATTATCAAATTCTTTCATAATTCCTTTATCAAAACTTTTCTCATTTTCTCATGATCAAACTACGCACATTGCCTTATTATATCATCTTTTTCTTATTTTTTTTCATTTATTCATTTTTCTCATTATTAATCTCTTTCTCATTGTCACATATTCAATATAGGCACATTGCCTTATTTTCACTTTTTTTTCTCATTTTTCTCATTTTTCACATCTTTCTCATTTTTCTCATTTTTCTCATTTTTATCAATATCAATTCATTTCATTATTCCACATATCTCATTTTTGCATTCACAACACATTACCCAATTACTTTGGGTATTTTCACATAATATACATATTTCACATTTTACACAATTTAGCCATTATCAATAGCTTTTCACAATACATTTAACACACATATGACATTACAAATGTCATAGCATATTACTCATACACAATCAATGAACCAAGTAGCTTAACACATTTTTCAACCAAAATGTGTTAAGTCTAAATGTCATGCAAATATAAACAATATATTCAAAGTTTATACATACCTCCACTAGCAACCCAAAGCAAGCTTAACACAGCCTCCAATCATATCCTTCCAACTTGCCCTTCACCACTTGGATGAAGCAAATCAACCTCCCTCAATGCCTATACCAAATGTGATCATACATAATCATTTAATATCACATTCTAAGGTATTCTCAACATCAAACCATAATTAAACATCACTCTAAACTAAATCCCAAAATTAAGCTTCGCCTCACTTTAACTTTGAAAAACCATATCAAGCCATTTAAATTAGTGTTTTAAGTTTATTAATATCATTAAAAATATATTTTAATACATTTAAATCATTTACATTATATTAATATACTCTTATACACAAAATCTCAAAAATAGCATAACCTTCCCTCATTGAAGGTTTTCCATTCCAACACAATCCATTACTTATTCCAAGCTTATATTCATCACTTTTAACACTAAACAACATACTTAAATAAAATCACACAATTCAACAACTTTGGAAAATGACTTTTCCAAAACCCTAAATCTCCACTTCCATTCTCAAGCTCCAACCAAACACAACCAAATCTAATATTTGACTTTAAAATACTTGTTTATGAATCAAAACAACACATTTGGAACCAATTTGCACAATTAAAGCTCATGTTTCCCTAAATCCATAAGTTCCATAGCCCTAAATTCTCTCTTTACCAAACTCAACTTAAATTCAATCATTTCTTCAATTTAACCTTAAAATCATTAATAACCAATCAAAACAACTTCATTCATATCCAATTAAGCAATTAAATCATGCTACTATAAAATTTTAAAATTTACATAACACACTTTTCCATAGAATTTGAAAATTTGGTAAGAAAGCTTATCAATTGATGAAGAAACTTCTAAAACTCCACTTGAATCTTTAAAATCTCTTCAATTCTTAGTACTTGGAAGAAGAAAAACTTCTCTTACTCTCTCATGGTGATTTCGGCCAAGAAGATGAAGAAGAAGAAGATTTTATTTTTTATTCTCTTTCATTTCACCCTTTAATTTTAAACCATATATATATATATGTATTAAAATAATTTAATAATTAATTAATTATTTATTTATTTAATAAATTAAAAGTCCTAAATTTTCTCTTCCATTCAAAAATAATTTATTTTTGAATTATTTTATTAATTTTGAATTTCTAAGATTTAATTACTAAAATACCCTTTTACTTTGACTTTTATATGTATATTTTACATATATATATATCACATATATGTTCCACTTTTTTATTTAAAACCCCTTCATTTTTCATTTAAAACCATTAATTTAATTTATCCATTTAAATTATAATTTATTTTATCAAATTTTCAAAAATTAAAACTTTTCAAAAATTCAGGATATTACACATATGCACAAGTAATGTGTATCTTATATACACATCAAATGTATCTTATATGTGTATTAAATATTAAGTATGTAATGTATTAATCCAACATTTACAATTAATATACCATATGTATATGTTATATATACTCTAGATATATATATTGAGTATATACAATTTTATATCTTCAAAATCACAGATGTTACAATTTTCTCCCCCTTAAATAATTTCGTCCTCGAAATTATTTAGTATGGTAATAAATCATCCAAATTATTGTTTTACCAAATTACATAATTTCTATTCTCTCCCTTAGGTTCATTCTTAATTTCCTTTTTATCATTCCTTAACACATCATTATACTGTCTATTTACTCAAACAGTCACAACAAATTATCATATCATCAATCGAATTGTCATTAGACAAAAATTAGTTATTCTCTTTAATATATATACCCACACACCTATTGCACTCAAAATATTTGATCACTTTATTATCTTAAAAATATACTCTCATCAGCTTAAATTCAAGTGTTGATAACTTTTATCTTAACACAATAATTTTACACATCTTCACTTTGATCCTACTCTTTATACAATTACCACATATTAATTTGACATCCCATTATATAACAGCAAAATCTTATTTCCTTAATAAGATTTATTCCCATTATACTATAACTAATATTTTTCTCTTATAATTATTTGAAACTAATATAACTTAACTCCTTTCATATGCATATACATATCAGAATGTTGTATTAAGTACATTATCATATAGCTTGCATATTCTTAATACAACTACATATATTGAATTTCAATAAATACTTGTAAACTTATTACATTTCAGATCAATTGATCTAACTATCACAATATGACCATCACAGCCTTATTCCATTCTGACCAACCTTTAGTCTATTTTAAATTCATCAATTTGTTTTCAATTCATGACCTAATTCTATTAGGTCAAATTTATTCTCAAATTTTAATTCTCTTCGAGTTCATCATTACAGATAATATTCACTTCCCCTAGTCTCGTTTACTTTACACATCATTTTCATCAACTTATTTATTTTATACCACTTTCAAACACATTCATTATAACTCTTACTCACATTTCATAATTCCTTTCATTTACCATTTTCTCACATTTCTTATAGTTACCCTATTTACACAAATCACTTTTCTTGCACATCATTTAATGCTCATCATATTTTCACAATTCTCTGCTGTTTCCACACTTTCTATAATTATAAATAAATTTCTAGTATAAAATTATAAGATACAACTATGCAAACCATAAGTCTTGACCATATTTCTTGAAGCATAACTATCAATCTCACCAAAACTATCCAATGGTCATGCCATAATAATGGTCACGCCTGTGGCTTATAAATAAATACTGCTCCTCTATCATTCTTCTTCAAACATTTCGAATCACAATGTTAAATTCGTATCACAAAAATCACATATTCATTATCTAATCTTTTGCTACACAAAAAAAATTAACACATTTTAGCTCTGTTTCCAAGCAATTTACTCTTGATCACTTGATCATCATTAGCCTAACTCATGTTTCAACAATATTATCATTAACATCTCTTACATATACACATTCGTTCATATGCTAATTTACACAATTTTCATTTATTACTCCATTTCTAATCTATCTCTTATAAAAATTTTCATTCATATATATATATATATATATATATTTCCATTTCCATACTTTCTTTATTATACTTTCCTTTTCCTTACAATCTCTTATTTATACGCATATACTTTAGGCCCAAAACACTATACAATCATCAATTTCAGTCATTACAATAACAATTTCACCGTCCAGCGCTGCTCGGGTCCATTTTCAATCTCAATTTATCACATGACCTAACTCTATGCAGGTCAAGACCTAATCTCTCTTAGGTCTATTAATACATGCAATATCATTCTCAATATCACCAGACACGTATTTGTATAAGGTAGTAAACACTCGATAACATTTTTTTTAATAATCCACATACACCTTTGTAAGTCATAATCACAATGTGACTTACTTTCCACATTTTCTTACATATCATATTTGTGTTCATATAGAAAAAAAATCTCATCACACAAATCATACAATTATACTCAATTCCTCTTTTACATACAACCTATACAAAGTTAAAATTTATCACCTTTCAAAGAACATTATCATTTCTCATTTTTTTTTGACATTACTTAGGTTATTCATCAATTCAACATATATATACACTCTGACCACAACATAATTAACATATTTCTTATTTAATCGCCCATCTCTTAAATAAGTTTCTTATTATATATATATATATTTTAACACCTCACATAAATCTTAGTCACATTTCCAATGTGACATCTCTCTCACATTTTTTTATGCATTTATCATACCCTTCATATCCCTTTTCATCATTTCCAATATAATTACCTAAAGTAACTCATTTTTATTTACTTAATCATTTCCCTTTTATTTCATAACAAATTTCTATATTATCAACCACATTAAACGTTACATGATATTTTCATAAATAATATTACTCATTCAAAATTACTCCCATGCTTATTAAACATTAAACTATCAACATCTAAACAATCATCATCAAAATTATCTTACAACTCTAAATTTTCAACTTACTACTTTACGTAAACTTCATTCTATTAATCTCATTTTCAAAAGCTAACTTTATAAACTTTATTTTATATTACTATAACATTAAAACTCATCACTTTCACAATTATGGAAACCCATTTCAAAAATTCAAATTTCATATATTGCAACCAACAACATGAACTTCACCAAATCTCATCCATGTCACATTTCCAATCTTAAAATCATAACATTTACATTTAAACAACACTAATTCATTTCATTACACTAATTAACATCATCCATTTAGATACTTTAATTTTACACACTCAACCCTAAATCATGCATCATTATTCCATAATAAAGAATTCGCTATCATATATGATTTCACTCTTTGATTTTAATTATGAACTCTTTGTTGCAAATTATTAAAAACTCCATATTCCTTCTATAATTATACCCATATACATATACAATTTTATAATTTTCTTCATTCATTTGTCTCATAAAATTAATTTATTATTTACACAAAACTGCATGACTTCCCCAGTTTCATGTCAATCTCACTTTCAATTTTTATATTCCTTGTAAATTCTTTATAAAAGCTTGTAAAATTTTATCCATGTGCACTTGACACATATATGGACTTATATTTAAAGTTTTAGATTTTTCCAAGCTGATTTAATATATTTAAAATTTTAATCTTCCAAAATTAGAGAATCTGTCTCTTTAATAATTTCTCTGGTAGCACCCGGTTGTCCATTTTTTTTTCAGGTATCAAACCTTAATAAAAATTCATAAAATTTTAACCATATGTTATAGGAATACATATGATATTTGTGTAAATTTTCAGATTTTTCTGGGTTGGTTTACCATAGTTTCTAAATTTATTATTTTTCCAATTTCTACAGATTCTGAGTTGCTGGAATTACTCCAGCAATCTTTGTTCTTCTATTTTTCTTAATTAGAGATCCATCTTTAAAATTTATAAAATTTTATACATTAGATTCTAACATATAGAAAAACTTTCTATTAAATTTTCAAACTCATCCAACATTTCTAGATTTTTCCAAAAATTCAGACAATTTCACTTTGCAGTACACGTATAAAATTTTCTATAACTATCATGCTCATTTCTCAAACTTTTTATTTTTATATCTTAAATCATTTCCTAGATTGTTTTTTCTAATTTCACTTATTCATCAATTGAATCAACTGTGAATTTTAAATTTCAAATAAAAGTTCCAAAAATTTTTAATCCATAATCTCTAGAATGACGCTTCCACTGCGCCACTCTGATCTATGCAACCCAGATGCCACCTCAACTCATATCCCTTATATCAAATGAACATTGCCACATCAGAGATCAGATAAATTGCTAGTGCCAATGCATGCATCACAATTGAAAATTATTATTTTTTTAAATTCCAATTTTCTCTCTCTATCATCTCACCTAGGTCGAGAACCTCAAATATAGGCTCTGATACCAAAATAAATGTAACACCCTTATACCCTATATACGTACAATACATATTTTCAGCATATGTAAAATACGAATATACGGTATAAAAATGTTACAGACCGATTTAATAAAAATTTTCATATTTTTGTTTTAAGATTTCAAATACTAATATATATAAAATAAATAGTATATAGATATTTTTTACTTGTTATAGGAATCCAAAATAAATATTCTTTACTTATTATAGGAACCCGAAGACAAAATTATTTTGGGTGCCTATAACAAGTAAAGAATATTTATATACTATTTATTTTATATATTTAGTATTTGAAATTTTAAATCAGAAATGTGAAAATTTTTATTAAATTGGTCTGTGACATTTTTGTACCGTATATGCATATTTTACATATGTTGAAAATATGAATTGTATGTATACAGGGTATAAGAGTGTTATATTTATTTTGGTATCAAAGCATAGGTTTGAGGTTCTCGACTTAGGTGGGTTGATAGATAGAGAAAATGGGGGATTTGAAAATAGTTTTCAATTGTAATACATGTATTGGCACTGGCGGTTTTTGATATCTGATATAGTAATTTCTGCTGTATTTATAGATATAGGTAGTTATGGCATCTCAGATGCATCAGTCTGCAGAAGGTAGTACAGAGAGTGTGGTTCTTGATGAGGGTAGAGATGGAGCTAGAGTTGTGTCTGCTATTGAGGCATTTGTTTCTGTGCCTGTGAGACCAGCAGTTGATGAGATTCCACCTGGCTGGGTACGACATATGGTAGAGTTGTTGAGGTAGGCTCTAGTTTAGCAGTCACCGCCGCCACAGCCGCAGCCGCAGTTGCCAATAAGGAAGTATGATAAGCTGAGAAAGTTCAGAGCTGAGGACTTTATTGGTACTACAGACCCTGCTGTAGTAGAGTAGAGGCTAGACAGGGTTCAGAGAGTGTTCATTTAGTTAAAGGCTAGTACTGAAGAGAAGTTTGATTATGCCAGATCGCTTCTGCAGAAGGATACATATGATTGGTGGAAGACGGTTCCACATGCTCTGGATGATCCATCAGTCCTGACTTATGATGACTTCTTGAGGGAATTTGAGCAGAAGTATACTCCGAGGGAGTATAAGGATGTAAAAAAGATGGAGTTCCTGAGTTTAAGACAGGATACCAGGATAGTGACAGAGTATCAGGTCGAGGTTATCCGGTTGAGTCATTATGCTGGTGGGATCATTTTTGACGAGATTGACAGGTGCAGAAGATTTGAGGAGGGACTGAGATCCTCTATCATGTGTATCATAGCAAGCTCTTGGTATCAATATTTTTCTCTATTGGTTGCAGCTGCCAGGAGTGTAGAGAGAGCACAGAGTCTTGCAGCAGTTGCCAGGGTTGAGGAGACCAGAGCTAGGAGACCCCAGAGTGAGGTAGGATCTTCATCAGTGAAGAGAGGTTGAGGGAGATATTTTCAAAGGTTTAGTAGGAGCCAGGGGCAGTTTGGCAGGTGAGTACAGCAGCAGAGATAGAGACAAAGATCTGTAGTTTCAGTGGCTAGTGTTCCTATCCTAGTGGCTCAGAGGCCTACTACACCTACTTGTGTTCAGTGTGGTAAAGCACACGGAGGTGTCTGCTGGTGGAGAGGTGCTTCTAGAGTGTGTTTTAGATGTGGGTCGTTAGACCATTTTATCAAAAATTGTCTAGAGTCACTAGAGGATAAACAGGCAGATACTGCAGCTTCTCAACCCAGTGTCAGAGGGGGTCATGGTGGCAGAGGTTTTGGTAGAGGTGATCATTCTGGGACTAGTCAGAGAGAAGATTCTACAGCCGGAGATAGTAGACCAGATGAGGTAGGGCCATCATACTGGGTTTATGTGATGCAGAGGCAGCTGGATGCTTCGGCTATTATTGCTGGTACTTTTACTTTATTTAGTACTTCAGTTCTTGCATTATTAGATCCTGGGTTGACTCATTCTTACATCAGTGCATCCATCTTGCCTGTGAGTGATTTGTATTCTGAGTCCTTTAGGATTTGATGTTTTGGTCATGAATCCTTTAGGGCATAATGTTGTAGTGAGCAGGGTGCACCGAGATAGCCTAGTTGTGGTTCAGGATGAGAAATTTCTCAGCAACCTGATTGAGATACCTTTCAGGGAGTATGATCTGATTCTAGGCATGGATTGGTTATCCAGGCACGGGGCTATGGTAGATTGTCAGAAGAAATGTGTTACTTTGAAAACACGTGATGGTAGGGATGTGATGGTATCTAGTGAGTAGAGATATCTTTCATCCATATTTGTTTCAGCTATTTCAGCTAGGAGGATGATTCGGAAGGGATGTGAGGCTTATCTTGCTCATGTTGTAGATACCAAAGTAATGGGGTCCCAGCTTGACAGTATACCCATAGTTGCTGAGTTTCCATATATTTTTCCTAATGAGTTGCCAGAGGTACCTTCGGAGAGAGAAGTGGAGTTTGGTATCGATTTGTTGCCTGGTACTACTCCTATCTCTATTACCCCTTATCGGATGGCACCTGCTGAGTTGAGGGAGTTGAAGGTGCAGTTGCATGAGTTGTTGGATAAAGGGTTCATCCACCCTAGTGTGTTCCCGTGGGGAGTGCCTGTGTTGTTTGTGAAGAAGAAGTATGGCACCTTGAGATTGTGTATTGATTATAGGCAGTTGAATAAGGTGACCATCAAGAATAAGTATCCTTTGCCTCGGATAGATGATCTCTTTGATCAGTTAAAGGGAGCAGCAGTATTCTCTAAGATTGATATGAGATTAGGGTACCATCAGTTGAGAGTCAGAGATGTGGATGTACCCAAGACTGCTTTTCACACGAGGTGTGGGCATTATGAGTTTCTGGTAATGCCCTTTAGATTGACGAATGCACCAGCAGCTTTTATGGATTTGATAAATAGGGTGTTCAGACCATATTTAGATCTTGTGGTGGTCTTCATTGATGACATTTTGGTGTATTCATATAATGAGGAGGATCATGATAGGCATTTGCGAATTATATTGCAGACTCTGAGAGAGAAGCAGTTGTATGCTAATCTATCTATGTGTGAGTTCTGGCTTAATCAAGTAACTTTTCTTGGTCATGTGGTTTCAGCAGAGGGTATTAGAGTTGATCTGAGTAAGGTTGAGGATATCTTGAATTGGAGTCCACCGAAGACTGTGATAGAGGTTAGAAGTTTTATGGGATTGGCAGGCTATTATCATCGGTTTGTGAAGGGTTTTTCTATGATAGCTGCACCACTCACCATATTGGTTCGAAAAGGAGTTAGATTTGTGTGGACAGATCGGTGTTAGGCGAGTTTTGAGCAGCTGAGGGAGATGTTGACTCAGTCTCTTATCCTTACCCTGCATGTGGAAGGTAAACCATATGTGATATACAAAAATGCCTCACATAATGGTTTAGGTTGTGTTCTGATGCAGGAGGGTAGAGTCGTTGCATATGCCTCTCCACAGTTGAAGCAACATGAGCTGAATTACTCGACTCATGATTTGGAGCTTGCAGTCATAGTTTTTTCCTTGAAGATTTGGCGGCATTACTTGTATGGAAAAAAGTGTTTCATTTATATGGATCACAAGAGTTTGAAATACCTGGGTGTTCAGAGAGAGCTGAATCTTCGGCAGAGACGGTGGTTAGAGTTAATTAAAGACTACGACTGTTTAATTGATTATCATCCTAGCAAGGTAAATCTGGCAAGGTAAATGTTATTGCTGATGCCTTGAGTCGGAAGTCTTTGGCAGGTTTGACTGTTTATTCGCTCTCATTGCTTGTTGAGTTGAGAGTGTTGCATGCTAGATTTGAGTCTTGGGATTATGGTGCTTTGATGGCTCAGTTGCAGTCGAGGCCAGTCTTGTTGGATCATATTAGGGAGGCTCAGTTGGTATATGAGAGAATTTAAAAAATTGCATTGGTTTGTCAGAAGAGGGAGAGTCGAGACTTTTTTGTGAGGGATGATGACAGTTTATGGTATAGAGATAGGTTGTATATTCCTGATAATGCATAATTGAAAAGGATGATATTAGAGGAAGCACATCAGTCACTTTATGCTATGTACCCTGGGAGTATCAAGATGTATCAAGACTTGAAGCTATATTATTGGTGGTCAGGTATGAAGTGGGATATAGCAGAGTTTGTATCCAGATGTCTCACTTGCCAGAGAGCAAAGGCTGAGCACCAAGTTTCTTCAGGGTTGCTCCAACCTTTATCAGTGCTCGAGTGAAAATGGGAGCGAGTAACAATGGATTTTGTCGCCTTTTACCTAGAAAAAGCATGATGCAATCTGGGTGATAGTTGATCGGATGATGAAGATAGCTCATTTTCTTCCAGGTCAGATGGATTATTCTCTTGAGAGGTTGGCTGGGCTGTATATCAGTGAGATAGTGAGGTTGCATGGAGTCTCAATTTCTTTGGTGTCGGATCGAGATCCCTAGTTTACTTTGAGGTTTTGGAAGAGTTTTGCATGATGCTTTGGGTTCTCGTTGTATTTTAGTATTGCTTTTCATCCTCGGACAGATGGCAATCAGAGAGAGTGATACATATTTTAGAGGATATGTTGAGGAGTTGCATCATTGATTTTATCGGGAATTGGAAGAGATTTTTGCTAATAATTGAGTTTGCTTATAACAATAGTCATCAGTCTAGTATTGGGATGGCTCCTTATGAAGCCTTGTATGGCAGGAGATGCAGGACACCTTTGTGTTGGGATGAGATTGGAGAAGGTAAACTAGTCGGTCCCGATTTGATTAAGAAAACAGAAGAGAAAGCGAAGGTGATTCGGGGTCGTTTGAAAGCAGCTTGAGACCGACAGAAATCCTATTCAGATTTGAAGAGAAGAGATATAAAGTTTAGTGTGGGAGATAAAGTATTTTTGAAGGTGTCTCATTGGAAGAAAATTTTGAGATTTGGCCGCAAAGGAAAGTTGAGTTCTCGTTTCATAGGACCATATGAGGTGTTGGAGAGAGTTAGTCCAATGGCTTATAGACTAGCTTTGTCGCCTGAGTTTGATTGAATTCATAATGTCTTCTATGTCTCGATGCTTCGGAGATACAGGTCTGATCCATCTCATATCCTATCAGTGGAGTCTATTGAGGTGAGTCAATATCCGACTTACGAGGAAGAACCAGTGGCTATTTTGGCATGAAAGGTTAAAGAATTGAGGAATAAGAGGGTGCCACTTGTGAAAGTTCTTTGGAGAAATCATGCCACTGAGGAGGCGATAAGGGAGAGTGAGCAGACGATGCAGAGTCAGTTTTTCCAATTGTTCCAGACTTGAGAGCAGGTAATTTCGAGGACGAAATTTATTTTAGGGAGAGAGAAATGTAATATCTCAAAATTTTTAAAAATTTTTAATTTTTGAAAATTTGATAAAATATATTATAATTAAATTGGATAAATTAAATTAATGATTTTAAATAAAAATGAAAGGATTTTAAATGAAAAAGTGGAATATATATGTGATATATATGTAAAATATACATAACATATAAAAGTCAACACTTTTTAAAAGAAAAGTCAAAGTCCAATGACATTTTTGTAAATAAATTTTAGAAATTAAAAATTAATAAAATAATTCAAAAATAAATTATTTTTGAATGGATGATGGATTTTTAGTCTTTTAATTTCTTTAATAAATAATTAAATAATTAATTATTAATTTATTATAAAATATATATATGGTTATAATTAAAAGATGATAGGAAAGAGAAAATTTATTTTTAAACTTCTTCTTCTTCTTCTCTCATGGCCGGCCACCATGGATGTTCAATATCAAGGATTTTGATATTCCAAGCTTCTAGGAATTGGAGAATTTCAAAGGTTCAAAAAGGATTTTAGAGATTTCCACTTGAAAAAGTAAGTTCTTTAGTTTTTTCTTTGGATTTCCATAGAAATTTTGAATATGTGAGTTTTAAAATTTTGAAGTAGTATGTTATAATTGTTGGAATTGGTGTGTATGAAGTTATTTTGGGTAGTTATTAATGATTTTAAGGTTGGATTGAAGAAATGGTTAAATTTGAATAAAGAATGGTGAAGAGAGAGAATTTAGGGTTATGGACTTTTAGGGTTTGAGAAATCATGGTTTTTAATTGTGCAAATTGGTTCTAAATGAGCTATTTTGGTGTTTAAACAAGTATTTTTAAGTCAAATATTGGATTTAGTTGTGTTTGGTTGGAGTTTGAGAATGGAAGTGTAATTTAGGATTTTGGAAAATGATTTTTCCAAAGTTGTTGAATTGTATAATTTTATTGGTTTAATATTGTTTTTTGGCGATATAAGTGATGTATATAAGCTTAAAATGATTAATGGATTGTGTTGGAATGGAAAATCTTCAATGGGGGAAGGTTATGCCATTTTAGGGCTTTGTGTATAAGAGTGTGTTTTTGTAATGTAAATAGTTTAAATGTATTAAAATATGTTTCTAATAATATAAATAAACTTAATATATTAAAATGAATCGCCTAGTATGAGAATCCAAAGTTAAAGTGAGGTTAACATTAAATTTTGGATTTTTACTTGGATGGAGTTTAATTATGGTTTAATATTGGAAATGCCATTAAATGTGATACTAAATGATTATTTGCTATCACGTTTGGTTTAGGCATTGAGGAAGGTTGATTTGCTTCATCCAAGTGGTGAAGGACAAGTTGGAAGGATAGGATTGGAGATTGTTTTAAGCTTGTTTTGGTTGCTATTTGAGGTAAGTACAAACTTTGAATACACTGGTTATGTTTGCATGACATTTGGGCTTAACACATTTTAGTTGAAAAATGTGTTAAGCTACTTGATACATTGGTTATGTATGAATAATGTGCTATGACATTTGTAATGCCATATACGTGTTAAATGCATTGTGAAAAGGCATTGATAATGACTAAATTGTGTAAAATGTGAAATATGTGTATTATGTGAAAATGACCAAAGTGTTTGGGTAATGCCAATTGTTGTGTATGCATTAAGTGCATTGTTAAAAAGCCATTGGTATTTGCTAGATTACATTAAATGTGATTAATATGTGAATTATGTTGAAATACCCAAAGTAATTGGGTAATGTGTTGTAAATATAAAAATGTGGTATAATGTAATGAGATATGCGGAAACATAATGAAATGAATTGATATTGATATAAATGAGAAATATGAATAAATTGTGTGCCTAGTATGTTATTTAATTTTTAGAGTTCTGTGTTTGGCTGCATGCCAATGATTTGCCTACGGGCTAGACGCTGGGCGTCACTGTGAAAATGTTTTTGAGATGAAATGACCGGGTCGTAAGCCTTAAAAATAAGTCCTTAAAGCTGGGCTGGGTGAAATGACCAGATCGTAAGCTTAAACCTAGTTGGACTATTATATTGATATTTTGCCTACGGGCTAGACACATGGTGTCATTATAGATAAAAATAGTAACTCTAAAATTTGAATAGCATATTAGTTATCTTTGGGCCCACTGTAGACCCTTAATTTTTGACCTAGTCCGGTCCAATATATTTTAATTAGTCCAAAATTTTTTTTTGTGTTGTCCAATATATTTTAATTAGTCCAAAATAATTTTTGTGTTATCTTAATTAAATAATATTTGTTTTAGTAATTAATAAAAAATAAAAAATAAATAAATAAAAATAAATAAAAATAAAATAAAAATAAAAATTTGAGACGGAAAATCGGAGACAAAAAATTTCATCGCCAAAAAGGTCGGACAAAATGGCCCGCAGCCAGTTTCGCTCCAGTAGCCCGCAAATTCCCACGGCAGTTTTTTTCGCCAGCGAAATTTTTCCGACGTAATTTTTTTTGAAACCAAATTCAATTTGGTTTTGGTTTCCTTTTCTTAATTAATGTTAGATTCTGTAAACAATTAAGATTAATCATCAAAATTTTCTATAAATAGGACTAAAAACAACACAAAGGGTTGGAAGAAGATTTTATTTTATCATCCTTTCAAGATGGAAAAATTGAAGATGTGGAAGGAAATGAAGCTTAACTCAGCAAACTTTCCTTGGTTTGAATGTTGATTTTCAATTTTATTTTCTTTAATATTTAATTGGAACAATCGTATTTTTCAAAATTAAATTTGTTTGAATAAATTACTTTTATAAAAAATTTTGTTGGTCTTTGTTCATTTTGGTGCTCAACCAATGAGGAATCTAGCTTGATAATTCATGAATTAATATATTTATGCATCATGACTCGAATGACTTTACTAGGTGAGGGAATTACTCTATAGCATTGAGTTGTGTATGCTTACTTAGAGAGGGCTCCTGCATAATTACCTTTGTTTAGGTCTTAGTCAGTCTTAGAACATGCTTTGACAAACTTTTGAGGCAAAATTGAATTCTGCTTATTTAAAGGAGAGATGATCTAAGCATTGTTTGGTTAGCCAACAACTTGTATCCACCCTATTAAATATCAATCCCTAGTTGTCCCTTTAAGCCTTCATAAAATTTTAGCTCTATGCATACATATTGAAGGGCAATTCCCTTAATATCAGATATAGTCTAACCTATTGCCTTTTTAAAATTTCTAATCAAGTTCAAGGTTTTACTCATCTGAATTTCTGATATCATTCACAATAATAGGCAACGTATTATTGGGTATAAGAAATGCATACTTTGAGATGAGCTGGAAGGGGTTTCAATTCCAATTCTGGAGCTTTTTCAATAGAAGGAGGAGGTAAGGCCTTACCTTTATCAAGTGCTTCAAATTTCTGAAAGTACATTAGTGGAGTTGTCTCTAAAGATGAAGCATAAGCTGCCACTTCTTTATTTTCATCTTATGGGGTTGAACTTTATGCAAAATAAGTTTTTAAAGAATTTTTAATATTTTCCTCACAAATTTGTTGTACACACTCATCAATAACATAAATCATAAAACAATTATCAAGAAATGCTGGATGTCTGGCTGTTTTAGTTAAACTAAACTCCACTTTGCCCTCTCCGACTTGCAAAGTGAGTTTTCCTCCAAGAACAACAATCATAGCCCCAGCTGTAGCAAGAAATGGTCTTCCTAAAATTAGTGGAATTTCCACATCTTCATCCATTTCTAGAATTACAAAGTCTACTAGAATATAGAGCTTATCCACTTTTACCAAGACATCTTCCACTATTCCCACTGGATATTTTATTAAACGATCCGCCAACTGAAGGGACATTCTTGTCGGTTTAAGTTAAGTGAAACCAAGTTTCTACAAATGGAACTAGGCATTAGACTGACACTTGCACCTTGATCACATAAAGCTTTATTAAAATTTGTTGCACCAATAGTACAAAAAATAGAAAAACTCCCCGGGTCTTTTAATTTTGAAGGAAGTTTATTTTGAATAATTGCACTGCATTCTCCTGTAAGTGCGATCTTTGCATTTTCTTCTAACTTCGTTTTATTAGATAGCAATTCCTTTAAGGAATTCACATAGGTGGGCATCTAAGCTAGCGCATCTGCAAAAGGAATATTTATGTGAAGTTGTTTAAATTCTTCTAAAAATTTTTCATATTGCTTATCTAATTTTTTCTTCCTTAGCCTTTGAGAAAAAGGGATTTGAGGCTCATAAGTTTTGACAATTTATTTTGTTGCTTCCTTCTCCTTTACTTCCTCTTCTTTTTCTTTCTCCTTTAACAATTTTGGAGTTTGGGTTGGTAAAGGATCTTCGAGTTGTAAACCACTTCTTAAGGTCACAGCTTTGCAATGCTCCCTTGGATTAATTTTTGTTTAGCTAGGAAGCACTCCTTGATTTCGATTATGGAGAAAGCTTGCAATTTGACCTTTTTGTGCCTTAAGATTCCTATTCTGAGTTGAGAGAAGTTCAATGTGTTGCTCAAGTTTTTCATGTTGCTTTTTAATTCTATTAAATCTCTCTGATGTTGCTCCAATGAATTTCTCCAAAGCAACTTCATATGATGGCTTTTCTGGAGGATGAAAACCTTAATTTTGATTTTTAATGTATGGTGGTTGATAAGGTGCTTTTTGATTGCTTTGGTTTCCCTATGATAGGTTGGGATGATTTCTCCATGTTTGGTAATATGTGTTTCCTTGAGGAACAGTTGGACCTCTATTTTGATTGTCCAAAAACTAGACTTACTCCATAATTCTGCAGTTAGCTGTGTTGTGGTTTCCTCCACATCCTTCACAAGTTGGGGATGAAGTACGGTTGACATGCTCTAATTTCTTGGCTATTGTGTCTACCTTAGCTATAAAACAAAGAAAAATTGTTAATAAACCTATAACTTTTTTATGAACATTATGTTCTAAAGTCCAATAGTAGTTATTTGCTGCCATTTCTTCAATCAAATCAATTGCTTTACAAGGAGCTTTGTTCATTATTGCACCACCAGCTGATGCATCTATTGTGCCCTTGATATTTGGGTGAAGGCCATTATTAAATGTTTGAATCAAAAGCCATTTGGGGACTCCATGGTGAGGACATTTTCTTTGATAAAATTTTGAAACGTTCCCAAGCTTCATATAAACTTTCTCCATCTTGTTGAATAAAGATTGTGATATCATTTGTTAATTTAACAGTTTTTGCAGGTGGGAAGTATTTTGCTAAGAAAGCAATAGCTAATTGATGCCATGTAGTGAATGTACCTAGTGCTTTAAAAGTGAGCCAATCATTTGTATGATCTTTTAAAGAAATTGAAAAAAGTCATAAACGAATAGCATCATCATATACACCATTAATTTTAAAAGTATCACACATTTCTAAAAAATTAGAGATGTGAGCATATGCATCCTCATGTGGAAAAGCATGGAAAACTTATTGTTGAATCAAATTTATAAGTGCTAGCTTAAGATCAAAAGTGTTAGCCTGTACTGGTGGTTTGATTATGCTAGACCTTGGTTGAGCTGAAGGCATAGCATATTGTTTTAGGGTCATATTCGATGGGTCACCAATGGTTGATTCTTCATCAGATGAATCCGTAGGATTATCTATTTTATGAGTTTATGCTGAAATTTTGTCCACTTTTTCCTTTCCTTTTGAGTTTGGATTTCTTCTCATATAAACAAAATTTAAGAAATTAATGCAGAAGAGTAAAAATCCAAAGCAATAATAGTTTAATATTATCAATATTAGAATGATTGCCTCCCTGGCAACAACACAAAAAATTTGTTAGGTCCCAGCCTAGCTAGCTGCAAGTACACAAATCGTTAACAAGTAATATAATGATAAGTAGAGTATCGTTCCCATGAGGAGGTTACTTCTAAATACCGAACAATTAAAACTGATTATTATTTGGATGATCAAATTTTTATTATTGATTAATTTAAACAAGACGAGAGTAAAGTTCTAATAGTCTAAGGCTTAGGGTTTAGTCACCTTCATTGATTTATCATGGTTTCTAAGGTATTGATTTAATTTCGTTTCCCTTTTATCAATGGTTGGATTTTCCTAAATTTAATTCAAGTCTTTCTCAAGTGCTAGAATTATTATTGATTTTAATCCTTATGTCTACTCTCGTGCTCATAAGTAATTAAACCAATTCATTAATTTTTATGAAAATCTTTAAGCAACCTCTTAAATGTTAACCTTATCTCTAAGTGAAAACTACTTAAGATTGTTACATATTTTTGACTAATATTATGCTTTCACTCTCATTTCATCACACAATATCTCAATTCAATTAATTATTGGCCAGATAATTAAAGCATTAAGATTAAAGATAATTAAATAATTCAAGGAAAGTCAAAATTAAACCAAATCAACATTTATAATTTCATGATAAATTCAATAAAAGGGACCAACCCTAAAAAAGGATTAGTTCTTCATTGTTAAAATAAAAACATTGTAATCATAAAATAAAATAATTAAAAACATAATTTAAAGAACAATAAATATCAAACTCTATTCCTTTGAAGCAGAACTTGATTGGATCTTGAATTCCTTCTTGAACCAAAGTTACTCTCCTTCTCTAAGTAAATTCTAAACTATTTTTATTTCTTGGATAAATCTCTCCAATTCTTGTATATCTTGAAGCCTTGGAGGAAAGATGTTTAAATAGAGTGCTTGGAAACTTTATTAGTGGAGAAAAACTGAAAAAGGTTAGGTCACATCTTGGTTGGTTCATCACTTTCCAAAATTTCTGCTCAAAGTCATGAAAATTGACCCCACGGTCATGGCATATGGATGCCATGGTCGTGGCTTGAGATGGAATGGATGGTTTTGAGCACTTTATAGCTATAAATGGTCAGCAAGGTAAGCCATGGTCAAAGGCCACGGTAGTGGCATATGAATGAAGGTTGCTAACTTTGAATTTTCTTCCTTTTTCTTGGCTTAGGAAGTAGCAAAATGAAACCCATGGTCGTGGCCTTTTAATGCCATGGTCATGGCATCCATGTATCTTCTAGAATTTTCATTTTTTTGTTGTGACAGACTTGATTTAATGTTTTATTAGTTTTTGTCATAAAATTGCTATTTATTTATTATGATAATTATTGTTTTCTTCATTCATCTTGGTAGTTTTAATATGTTTATTTAGTGATTTCTTGCATTTTGGTAGTTTTGATTTATCCTAGTGTTTAGATCATTTTTGTACTAGTTTTTAGTATGATGTTTATGTGTTTTTGGTTAATGTTTCATTTGATTCTTGTTTAAAGTTTGTTTTAAGTGTTTGTTTTAGGTTAAAGTGCAAAAACTCCCTTGGAAGATCAAAACAAAGAAAGAGGAGCAAAAATCAAGCAAGACATGGCCAAGCCAAATCAAGCTTGGTCGTGTCACCTCAAGGAAATTTTTGGCAGATCATGACACAGGCAGGAGACATGGCCAAGCCACTGGTCGTGTCTCACCTAAAGGGCAAAACCAAAGAAACCAAGAAAGAAAGGAAAATTTGGCAGAAGCTGACACTGGCAGGTGACACGGCCAAGCCACTTGGCCGTGTCCCATCCTAAGCCAAGAACAAAGAAGAACCAAAGAAAAGACATAGAAGCTGACACACCCAGGAGACACGGCCAAGCCACTGGCCGTGTCACATGACACGGCCAGGAGCTTGGCCGTGTCGCTCTCATCTTCAAAGAACAAAGAAGACCAAAGGAGAAACAGAAGATGACACACCTAGGTGACACGGCCAAGCCAGTGGCCATGTCACTTCATGAGACCAAAGAAAGAAAAGAGGCTGGATTTTTAGCAAGGGATTTGTATAAATAGAAGAATTAGGGCAAGGGGGGAAAGGACCTCTTCTTCATCAGTCGTTGGACACACTTTCTTTAGCCATTCTACACACAACTTTCAGCTGTTCTCTATTTTTCTCTAGAAATTGATTTCACTTTCATCCAAACACTCTAGATTAAATTAGTTCTAGCCATTTCATTATTCTTTTAGCATAAATCTGAGCAAGAGATTCTTCAGAAGCAAAGGAAGATTGTAATTGGGTTTTGTTCTTAAACTCTATTTCTTAAGTTTCATTGAAATTTTGTTTATGAATACTCTAATGTCTAAATTGATTTCTTTGAATTTTAGTGAGATGAATTTGTTTGATAGCATTACTATGAACTAATTTTGATCTAGTCTAGGTTTTGTATGGATATACTATGATTGTATGAAATGGTTATTGCTCTTAACTGATTTATTTCTCTTATCCTTAATTAAATGGATTAATGCTAATATATAACTGATTGGCCACCAATTTTGTGATTTAGGTATTTAGATGAAGGATTGAGAAATGAAATCTAATGCAGGAATAATTTGATTAGGGACTTAGGTGAATTAGAAATATAACCTAAGGAAAAGATCATTTTGATTGTGGTAAGATTAATTGAAAAAGGATTGAATGCGAGAGCTTACTTCCCTAATTTGATTAATTAAGTTGCTTGAAATCTGATCTTTGAAATTAAATCAGTTGAGAGGAATAGCCATTCATACATATAAGTTAGTAGAGAAGTGCAAACCCTAGGCTTTTCTATTAAGTGAATCAATATCCTTGTTTAGTTTCCTTTCATTGCTATAAATTCAATTCATTTCTGTTTTCATTAGTTGTTCAGCAATTCAATCTTATAAATCAAAAACTACTAATTAATAATTTGTTCATTACGATTTGATAAATAATTAGCCTATCTATCTTCCTTGTGAGACGGCCTTGAGGTGTTCACCGAAATACTACAGCAGCCTCGTATACTTGCGAGTGTGGCTTTAGTAGTGTTTATTAGAGCGCAACATTTAAATCCTAGGATCGTGGCCTTGAAGGGCCATGGGCATTGCACTTACATTTCCTTCAATTTTGCTTACTTTTCTTCAATTTTTGCACCACTAATCATTAGAACTTTTGAATCTTGCCTTTCCAAGCATAAATAATATAATTCTAACTCAAACAAACAAAATCCATCAAATTCAATTGCAAAATAATTAAAATCATAGTTAGAATTATATAAAATATTGATCATAATTTCACTCTTTCAATGGGGTATATGTATTGTACGTATGTATAGTATAAGAGATTTATATTTATTTTAGTATCCAAGCTTAGGTTTGAGATTCTTAGCCTAAGTGTGTTTTAAAAAGAAAGGAAAATTTTAAATGGTGATTTGAGTTGTGATACATGCATATGAATAAGCATCTGTGTTGGTCTCTGATATGACAATATTTGTTTGTTGTGACAGATATAGATTATATGGCATCTGAGACACATAGATCAGAGGAAGAAAGCGTATAGAGTATTTCCCTAGGAGATGGTAGAGCTAGAGCTAGAGTAGGGTATGCTAGAGAGGTTTCAGGGGAAACTTGACTTGGAGTAGATGGTCCTCTATCCTAGGTTCAGTAAATGGTAGAGTTATTTCATCAAGCTCCTGCATCTCAGTAGAGTAGAAGGTATGAAAAACTCAGGAAATGTGGGGCAACTGATTTTGTAGATATCGCAGATGCAGCTGAGGTAGAGCGGTGGCTGGATAGAGTAGAGAGGATATTCATTTAGTTGAAGGCTACTACAAAAGATAAGTTTGACTATGTTGTGCCTCTTCTACAGGGGATGCTTATGATTAGTGAAAGACAGTTCCACATTGATTAGATAGACTACCAATACTAAGTTATGATGATTTTCTAGTGGAGTTTGAGGAAAAATATATGCCTAGGGATTACAAAGATGGGATGAAGAGGGAGATTCTAAATTAAAAATAGGGGATCAAATCAGTGGTAGAATATGAGAAGGAGTTCTTGAGGTTAAGAAAGTATGTTGGTAGAATTATTTTTGATGAGGTAGACAGATACAAGAGATTTGAAGCGGGACTGGGACTTGCTATCAAATGTCAAGTAGCAACTATTCAGTATAAAGTTTTCTCTAGGTTAGTGTCAGCAACTAGAAGTATAGAGAAATCTCAAGAGGTTACAGTTACAGAAGAGGGTAAGGGTAGAGGACTTCAGATAGAAGTGGAGTCGTCATCTCGCAAGAGAAGGAAAGAAGATTTATCAAAGGGTGTTAGTGAGAGTTGAGAATAGTCTAGTAGAACTTTTCAGCAGAGGCAGAGGCCTACAACATTGATGGCTAATTCTCCTACCCCTATCTTTCGAAGACATGATCCACCCACTTGTGTCCAGTGTGGTAGGGCACATAAAGGTATTTTTTAGGGAGTTAATTCAAGATGTTACAGGTGTGGGTCCCAGGACTACTATGTTAGGGATTGCCTAGAGCAACCAGAGGATATGTAAATGGAGACTATTAGGTTTAGGTCTAGTGTTAGAGATGGTAGAGCTGGTACAGGTGGCAGGGTAGGATATAGATAGAGAGAGGGCTCTGTAATTGTAGATAGAGCAGAAGGAGTCAGAACATCATAAAGAGTATATGCTATGCAGAAGGAGCAGAATGTCTCGAAGGTAGATAAAGGTAAATTCTTGTTATTTGGTATTAATGTTTATGCATGGATTGAATGTTTATTCTTTGGTATTTTTGTTAGATGTTAAGAATTCTTTGAGCTATTTAGAGATTTGTGAAGATAATTAAGGATATTCATAAGGGGGAGAGTCAAGATTACTTATTTAGAGAGTATATAGTTGGTTTTACTAGGAGTTGGGAGTAGTGCTCAATTTTGGACTATAGTAGTAATTTCCAACATGAAATTATTTATTCCAACATGAAATTATTTAAGGCTGAGAGAATTGTTGGGAGAGGTATATGTATGCTATATACCTAACATATATGCAAGACATACATAAGATATATATTGGATATAATTGGATATACATGGTGTGTACAAGGTATATACCTAACATATACTTACTATAAACATTAGTTACATATTATATACCTAAAATATACATGACATATACATATACATAAAGATAGATATAATATATACATAAAGATATATAATATATACATAAAGTATATATGACATATACATATATACATTTATGGATAGAAATTAATAAATAAAGAAATAAAGAAAAGATCAGTCAAGAAAGAAAATAAGATATGTGGATGGGAAAAAGGTATAATTATTAAATTATTAAAATATTAAATTAAACAAATAAATAATTAAGATATATGGCTAGAAAAGGAAGAAGAAAATAAAAAGAAATTATCATCTTCTTCTTTCACCATGGGAGGCCGAATTTGAGAAGGGGGAGAGAGAGGGTTTTAGCTTTTTTTAAATACTCAACATTTTACAAGAAACTCAAAGGATTCAAGGTACTTTTGAAGATTTATCAAGAACCCAAGTAAGTTTTCTTTAATTTTAAGATTATGTATGGATGGGCTAGTGAGAGAAAGTTGGTTTAAAATGATAAAATTCATAGTAATGAAGTTAATAAGGTAGAAATATGATAATTTGGTGATAAATTGGTTGAGAAGAACTTCATTGGTGAAATCAGGGTTATGGGTGGAATATGTGAAATTAGGGTTTGTGAGGAAGGTTGCAATAATAGTTAAAATGAGTTGTTTTGATTTATTAGTGAAGATTTTATAGTTGGATGTTGGAAAAAAGTTTGGTAGGTTGGAGTTTGAAGAAGTTAGTAAGGGTAAATTAGGGTTTTATTGTGATTTTGATTAGAAATTGTATACTTAGTGATTATTATATATAAAGTGAGTATACGTATGATTTTAATTGAATTATTTTACTTATTATTTGAATTAGGAAGTGAGTAGGCCAAAGTTTCCAATTGGAGGTATTTATAACTTTTTGAAAATTAAAGATTGGGAGGTGTTTAAAGTTGGATCCTGAAGAGATATAAGCTTAATACATATTTCAATGACTTGTGCTTTAATTAAATGTGATTTGGCATAATGTATATGGTTGCTTTGAAATGTGGATATTCACATAACTTATGCAATGTTGCATAGTTGAGTGGTGAATGTCACATTGGGCAATTATCTAGTATAAATTGAGGTATGTACATAATATATGTAAGGTATATTAATGTTATATGGTAAGATGTACAATATGAACATATTTGTGAAATGTGACAAAAATGTATGGGAATAAGTCATATCGTGAATGTGATTCATGGATACGTATTATGAATGTGAAATGGTAATGAGGATAATAAAATTAAAGAGATATTGTCTGTTTATTAACCATATACAATTACTTATCTAGGAAGGTAAGATTGGTAATGCACATTTTGATAGACCTAAGTAGAGCTAGGTCTTGACTTGAGTAGAGCTAGGTTTTAACCTGAGTAGAGCTAGATCTTAAGATTGAGTTTGAAGATAGACCTAAGCATGGCTAGGTCTTGAGTTTGAAGATAGACCTAAGCATGCTTGAATGTGTTATTTTTGTGTGGATATGAGATAATAAAGGTTTGTATAAATAATCATATTACTTTATGAGAAAGTGCATTTAGACATAAATGTGTAATGTTATCAAATATGTACAACTGAGCTATAGGCTTTGCTTGGTTGACTGTATTGCACAGGTGATAGAAGTATAGAGTTGGGAGGTGCTGATAGATCTTGATAGGTCTGATTTTGGAAAAGACCTTGAAGGTAGGGTTTTCCCACGAGACTAAACTAGTGTGTTGCATTTCATGTATAAGTTTGTTTAAAGGCATTCTAGTTTTGTACAATAAAATAATTAAGTGATAATATGTTTTAAACAAAGAATATTTTATATTGTTTTGTATAAATATATAATGCACATTATCTATATATGATAAGTACCTAATTATGTAAGGTGAAATGGAGTTAGTGGATGAATTATAATTTAGGAGTATTGTTTTATGTAGGTTGAGTGTTTATTTGACTTTGGGATTTTATGAAAACACAGACAAAACTCTGGCGAATTTTCTAGAGATTTTCTTATAAAATTTACTAAAATATTATTCAAAATAAATAATTATTCTTATAATTATCGTTGTATAAGTTATATTTATTTTTTTTATCAAGCAAAGGACTTTTTACTGTATAGTATTGTAGCAGTCTCATATACTATATATGTACTTTATGTATATGGAGTATATGTATTGTATATATATAGAGTATAAGAGTGTTACATATTCCTTCATCCACATCCTAAACACAGAAACTGGAACTATTTTGAATTCCTCCCGTGTGACTCAAATTGCCAAATTTGTTGGTGCTCTCACTCCCACCAACAAAGCCACTCTCATCATCCCACTTGATCCAACAACCATAAAAGATCCATAAACATTGCCTTTTTGAAGCACTTAAAGTGCATTAAGGAGGTAAATGGGAAATATGAGTACATCTTAGGAGCTTGTGAAGCAATGGCTCAACAAAGGAAGAGGCCTAAGGTTGTAGATGAAACCTAAGAAACTTTTCAAATGGAGATCCCTAGACCTTAAACCCCAAAGCTCAAGGCTTTATCCTAACAATTCTCCAAGACATGTAAAGCCAGCTCACCTCTCATCTTCATATAGACATCAAATACATTTAAGGAGCTTGGGGATTCCTCAATGCATTCTTTTAGATGATGGGAGCTTATCTCCTTCTATCCATGGGTCTCATCCTCCTGAGCATGGAGGAGAAGAAGAAGGGACCCATCTTGAAGAAGGAGATGAAGAAAGAGATGATGAAGACTTTCCACCTTACTCTCCTCTTCCTTAGATTTTCTTTTGCTTTTTTTTATGTGATCTCATTCCTATTTTATGGCCGATATTGTAATTGATCACACATGCTAATTTATTTTGTATGCACTTTATTTTTATTAATGAAATGATTACTTGTTATGCTTGCTCTTTCATTATTTTTAGCTATTGTAAATTGTGTTTCTTGTTTGCATCTTTTTGTCTTTGTCAAAGGGGAAGAATGGATTGAAATTGAATTGTGATATTGTTGAAATTAAACTTAAAATGACTATGACTTGATGAGGGGGAGCAACATAAAATGAACTTATTTTTGTACATATGTTAAGGGGAAGCATATTAGTAAAATGGATAAAAATTGAAAGTTGAAACTTTTTGCAAAATGAACAAAACTTGAACCTTGAAATTTTATGCATTTCATTATCCCAATTCAATTTAATTGCCAAAGTCAAAAAGGGAGAGATTGTTAGCTAAATTCTTGGCCTACTAAACTCAATTTTGATCTAATGCAATCAAATTGAATAGAACTAATACTTGTATTAAGAAACATTTTGTAGGAAACCTGCATAACTCAAGAATTCGATAAAAATTGTCAAGTCCCAACCAACCAATCCGTTAGTTTGATCGGACTAGAGCTTGGACTTCCAAACCAAAATCACTCAATAAGGATCACGACCAGCATCGCTTCCACATCCTCAGTGGACCACTTTGTCCCGCTTGGACTAGTAATTAGTCCAACTAGAAATCAATTAGAGAAATCTTAAAGTTTATCCAATAAAGTTCCCGCTCAGCTGGTACTCCCAAGTTCTCAGCAGAACACTCTAGTCCAACCGAACTAGGCTACAATATAACAAGACCAAAGATTGGTAAAAGATGCTAAAAGTTCTAGAGAGTTTCTTGCTCAGTGGCACAACCAAATCTTCAGCATACCACATGAAGTCTAACTAGACCATGGGCTATTCTGACCAGACCATTCATCTTGGCTAGAGACATTCAAGGTGCCAAGGGACCAGCCAATTAGTACACTACACATGGCAAGAACCAAAAAATAAAATCAATCACTAAAAGGGCCGACTAGAGCAGTATTTGTATGATTAGACTATTCATAATTGGAAGGTCTATTTTGACTGTTATCCATTTGCCTAATGAAAGACTGTCATGTAACATCTATAATTTTAATATACATAAAAAAATAATTAATAAGGAAGGTAAATTAGTGTGTTGGAAGAGGGGCATACACTATATATACCTAATGTATATACTAGATATACATAATATATACACTGAATATACATGATATATATATAAGATATACCTAATATATACACACATATATATATATATATACATATTCAAGTTAAAAGTAAAAAAAATGTATATATACACTTATACATAAAAAAAGGTGGGAAGAAAGAAAAGAAAAAAAAAGAAAAGTCAAAGTAGGAAAATAAATTTATGGTGGGGGTTTAAAGAAATAATAAAATATATAATATTAAATTAATTAGTTAATTAATAAAATATAAATATATATTTATGGATAGAAAAAAAGACAAAAACTAAAAAAAAATCAAAACTCATCTTCTTCTGCTTCATCCACCATAGCCAATTTTAAAGAGAGAGAGACGGGGTTATTATCTTTTAGACATCAAATTTCACTAAGAATCAAAGTGAATCAAGTGGATTTTGAAGAAAGAATAAGGTTTAAAGTAAGCTCGTTTCCTTTAAATTTGATATTCTTTAATTTTAAGGTTATGTAATTATGTGGGTTAGAGAGAAAGTTAGTTTTAATTGTTAAAATAGATAGTTATGAAATTGATATGATGAATATATGTTAATTTAGTGATTAATTGGTTAAGTTGAGCTTGATTTGTAAAATTAGTGTAGACTTTTATTTTTTTTATCAAGTCTAGTTCGATACTAATTAAAAGGCCATTAAGTCAAGTCTAAACATTTAAAATAGTTCAAAATAATTTTTGCAATATTTATTATTTATTTTAATAATATAATATATATAAAAGAAAAAAGAAATTACAAATATTTATTATAAATATAATATTTATTTTTAATAATAGTATTTAAAATAATAAAATTAATAATAAAATAATAAAAATAATGGACGAATCGACAAGCGACACGCGGCAGGCTAGCTTGCGCGAATTGGCTTGTGCCCTCGTAGTCCCATGCCCGCTGCCCACAGCCCGCTGCCCGCTGCCCTCTAGCGCGCACCCATGGTCCTTGCAGCCCTCGCCCGTGTGCGATTGGCCTTGCCAATTTTGTCAAAACATAATTTAATTCGGACCGTTTTAAATATTTCCTTAACCAATAATGACTAGGTTTTTTGATTAATTACCTATAAATAACAGACTTAAGGGTGAAAGAAGGGACTTTTTTTTGAACTTTTGAACTTGGAATGATAGCAACAATTAGCGAAATTTTGAAGGATTAGCAATCTTGATCTCACAGAGCAACCATTAGTAACATAAAAAATTAATATAGGGTAACCAAGCTATTAAGAGTGGAGAGCAATGAACATAGAAGACAACCAAAGGTAGTAACCAAAGAGGCAGTAAAGATTGTCTCAAGTTTGCTTCAATTCATCCAAGATCGAGGTTGATCAAGCAGTAGCACATATTGGATTCAACATATTGATATTGGAGGAACCAACGATCGCAGGTTTTATTTTCTTAAAAACTTTGTTTATTTTAATATACAATGACTATGCTTTCCCTTTTCTTTTAAACATTAAATGTTGATCGATCTAGTGGCCAATTAGTTTGAGTTGTGCTTTTGCATAGAACTTAATAAAAATAACCTAATTAATATAATCTTTCATCCAGTATGCATGTTTGGCTTTTTTAAGTTGCTTTAAAATTTTTCTAGTAAATTTTTTAAAACCCTAATTAGTTTTATAGTTTCCAAAAAACCCTAGTTTATTAGGTTTAATCCTAGCGTGTATGTCTTAATCTAGTTTCAATATTTTAAAACCTAATTTCCCAAACACCAACTTCAAAGCCCTAATTTTGGTTATTTAACTTATTATAGGCTTATGATGAGTGATTTATCAATGTTTTATTTGTTTTGATGATTTGTTATTAATTATTATGAATGTTATGAATGGTTTAATTCATTTCATTAATTATTTTAATGTTGATTATTTTAGTTTCATTATGTAAGAGGTATGTTTCCACATTGTGGGTACTTCATTAATTAAGTTCCAATGTAATTTGATTTATTTTAGATTTTGAATTAATGTAAAGGGCACGTTTCTAGCAAATGGTGGGTTTCCTATTTTATTTAGTTTTGGACCTTAGACATTGTAAGGGCATGTTTCCATCCATGGATGGGTGCTTGCTCATTTATTTTATTTGAACTTGTTGTGATTTTAATAAAGTGGTTATTTATTCTTATGATTGCATGTAGTATGGATAATATCATTATAATTAAGAATTTTATAATATTTAGATCTGAAAAGGAGGCCAGTTCCAATGAACCAGGCACCATGGGGGTACTGGGTCATTTTCACCTTCCCTGCACGTAACAAACTTTTCGAACCTATTAGGGGGTTGCAGATTCCTTAGGAATCGAGTCATCCACACCTTTCTTTTTCCTCGCCCATCCGGGTGGCGACTCCATTTTCTCCTGGTTTAGGCCCATGTTCTCTAAGACCCTGAGCCTAACAATGCCAAAGTCATAAGAACCATTCTAGATGGGAGTGGGAGCAAATCTTCTCTCACAGTGGTGACTCCACAAGGGATAAGAAAAGTTGATTCCGTGGATCTTTATATTATTTTATTCTTTCTTATTATGATATTATTCATTGCATCATTTAGATTGTATTGTGTGCATGAGTTAGGACATTCGTGTTACCTGTGTTGTGCTATGTAAGGCATACCATACTTTCACTCAGGGTATGGAGATCGAGCATGGTATACCACTTATAGCCTTGTATCTTTTGGTATATACTTGCTATGGGAACCTAAAACCTTTCAACCTAAAGACTAAAGCTCATGTAATTGGCCTAGTTACTTTCCTTAGATCTTTACCCTAAATGCTTGTTGTAGACCCTTAATTTTTGACCCAATCCGGTCCAATATGTTTTTTTTAGTCCAAAATGATTTTTGTTGTCTAATTGGTCCAAAATAATTTTTGTTAAATAATTTTTGCTTTAGTATCTAATTTTTATTAATACAAAATGAAAATAAACAAATAAAAATTTAAAAAATAAAAATAAAAATAAAATCGGAGTAAAAAAAAATCGGCAGCGAAAAACAGTCGTGCGGGCCCGTGGGAGTTTTGCCCGCAGGAATTTCCTGCGGGCGGCAAACCCGTAGGCCTAGCACTTCACCCGCAGAAAATTCCACGGGCCCGGCTGCCGCAGTTTTTGCCAGCGCAAAATTTTTCGACTCAAATTTTTTTGAAACCTAATCCAATTAGGTTTTAATTTATTTTTTTATTAATATTACTTTCCGTGTATAATTAGGAATAAACAACCTAAAACCATTATAAATAAGGACCAATAGAACCAAATTGGGGGGAGGAAAAAAAGAGCAGTAGCTTGATTTTTTGAAACCAAATCAGTGAAGGAAAAGGGAAACTCAATTCAAGTGATTTTTAAAAGCAGCAGCATCACGAAAAAAGGGATTCCAAAGGCAAAAAAAAGGCTTTTCTTTGGAGCTAGTTCATCCAAGAAGAAGCAATTTTGGAGCAACTTACAAAAGAAGGTATGAAATTCTAAATTCTAATTTTTTTACACAGTAGCTAAAAGTAGGATTTTTTTGTGTTTTTCAAAAGTTAAAATCTTAGAACTTTAATTTAGTTTTCCAAAGTTAAAACACTAAAACTTGACCTTATTTTCTAAAAAGACTTAAAATTGTTATTTTTTCTTCTTAAAGACCTTAAAACACTAATTGAACATATTTTTCAACAAATCCAAAATCAAATTCTGTTTCTTTTAAGATTTTAAAGTAGGTTCTATTTCATTCAAAAAGCCTTAAAAACAATCTTTTCTACTTATAAAAACTTCAATCCGTTTGTTTAAATTCATAAAACTTCATAAAATTATCAAATTGATTTCTAAAACCCTAAAAATTCTTCATTACCCGAGACCCAAATTTCAAAACCCTAAAATCCAAAATTCAACTTTTAAACCTAAAATAATGAACCCTAATCCTTTTAAAACCTTAAACCCTAATTTTTATGAACCCTAATCCTTTTAAAACATTGAAAACCATAAAAACATAAAAACTCTAAAATTACACAGTAGCTTACATCACTATTTAAAACCATGAATTAAAAAGTATTTCAAAGTGTCCAAAACCCTAGTTTCACGATTTCACCATTCAAATCTTAATTTGTTTAATCAAAGTGTCTTACCAACCTTTAAAAAACATAAAACCTTAATCTATTTTAATTCTCTAAAAAGTCACAATAGCTTAACTTTAGAATTTCCAAAACCTTAACACATGAGATAAAGAACCCTAAATGGAAATAGTAGCTATACTTGCTTTATTCAATTCCATACTTGATTATGCTTTGATTTATTTCTTATGCTTTAATTTATTTGAATTCAATACTTGATTTATTTAATTTATCATGGATGGATGTTTATTTTATATCTTGATTAATAGCTTTGATGAATGATTTATTTATGATGAATGATTATTTATTTTTATCAATTAATTTAGATTTCCAAAAGTTGTAAGAGGTATCTTTCCACTTGGTGGGTACCTCATTAGTTAAACATCATGTAATTTAATTTGCTTTTCTATTTTAGAACCAATGTAAAGGGCATGTTTCTACCTTTTGGTGGGTTTCCTATTTAGGCATGTGATGTAAGGACATGTTTCCATCCTTGGATGGGTGTCCATTTATTTACTTTGTTTGGACATTGCTTTGATTTTAATATAATGATGCTTTCTTTTAATTATTGTGTGTAATATGGATAATATTATTATACTTAAGAATTTTATAATATTAAGACCTGTAAAGGAGGCCGGTTCCAATGAACCGGGCGTTGTGGGAGTGCTGGGCCATTTCTCACCTTCCCCACACGTACCCAACTTTCCGAACCCATTAAGGGGTTGGGGATTCCTTAGGAATTGAGTCATCCACCCCTTTCTTTTTCCTGGCCCATCCGGGTGGTGACTCCATTTTCTCCGAACTTAGGTCCGTGTTCTCTAAGGCCCCGAGCCTAAATAGTGCCAAAGTCGCAAGAACCATTCCACCGGGAGTGGGGGCGAAAATCCCTGCTCACACTTGTTGTTTGACTATAATTGATATATCTTAGTTTGAACCATAGCTTATTTGGTTTGCTCTTTTTTTAATATGACCTACCTATGTTGTAAGCTCAAAATAATTTTTCCTTAAATCCAAAAGACCAAAACTATTTTAAAAATATTCAAGATAGTCTTTTCAAGATGGGTCAAAAATCTTTTTCATCCTTATGGCCCAAATTTAAAAGCTTAAAAAGCTTTAAAACAAAATTATCTTTCATTAAAGATTACAAAGAGAGCTTACAAACTATTTAGGTCAATTATAAAATGCAAAAAATCAGTTGTGAGCCTAATTTATACCAAAGAATTATTAATCATGGACTTATTTTTGGCATGAATCACTAGTTACTTTTTCAAATAAGAAATCTATTTATGCTAAACCTCTTAATTTAGTTTTAATCCAATATAGCATAAAAGCTGTTTCAATTGAGATTCAAGGGATTAAAACCTAATTAATGGGAATTATCATAGATCGACTTCTATGTTAGAAAATACAACTATTAGTTAAATCGTCCGAGGGAATTTTTGAGAAATGAAATATCCCATGTTGGTATTTTGTTGACCATATACCAAGGAAAATAGACTTACCAGTCGTGTGTGAAAGTTATAATGTTGGAAGGGACATATTAATTATATTTGTTTGTTTTTTATTTATGCATACATGCATTGCATTACATGGCATTGATCCTTTCTGGCTAACAGACTTGGAGTACAGTAGTTCAGAAAGATGAGGTTGGTTGGATGGATGCAAATCCATCCTCCCAATTGATCCTTTCTAACTCATGACAACACCACCTATAATAGTTATTTTGATTCAAGTGCTTCATTGGGAGGATGGATGTAAACCAGCAAAGGGATATAGTCGATGAGGTTGTCAAAGCTAGGATGGCCGAGTTACGGGATCAATTGGCTAAAATTTTAAAGACCCAGTTGATTGAAATTCTGGAGATCATCAACAATGCTAATGAGACATCTCTCAATAACATAAAAAAGAAGGGAAAGGCAGCATTAACAAGGAACATGTCCATTGATAGAATCAAATGAAAAATGAGGGGACAATCCTATAAGACCAGTCAAATTTTGTGCTGTCTAAGTGGAGCAATAAGGGTGGTTACCACCCCTGTGGGCAAAGTTAAAGGGAAAAAAGAGGTGTTGAGAAAAATGCAACAACTGAACCAGCAAAGAAGCATAAATTTTTAGACTTGGGGGAGCCTTTGTTAAAGATGTTAGAGAATTTAATGAAATGGATTTGCTACAACCATTGGCACCTCAGCCTCTACACAAGCCTCTACCATTAAATTTTGACTCCAAGGTCTTCTGTTAATTCCATCAAGTGTAAGGGCATGAGACAGATAAATGTGTTCGATTAAGGAACAAGATCCAAGATTTGATTAATAGTGGAAAGTTGCCTAACCCTGATAAGCCCAACACTAAGAATAATCCTCTACCTAAATTTGGAAGGGCGCCACCGCTTGCAACCTTCATGAAGGAGGGATGATTGGAGGAGAGTTTTATCTTATCATCTTTTCATGATATGGATGGAGAAGCTGCTAAAGAGTATGTGTGTAGACCCTTAATTTTTGACCCGGTCTGGTCCAATATATTTTAATTAGTCCAAAATAATTTTTGTGTTGTCCGATATATTTTAGTTAGTCCAAAATAATTTTTATGGTATCTTAATTAATTTTAATATTTATTTTAGTAAAAAATGGTGAAATGAATAAAAATTCAAAAATAATAAAAAATAAAAAATAACAAAAAAAAAATCGGCAAAGAAAAAATCGTCGCCGAAAGTCAGCGCGGGCCTGTGGGCATTTCGGTCGCAGGAAACTCCTGCGGGCAAAATGGCCCATAGAATTTTTCTCCAGGAGAAATAACCTACGGGCCCATTCCGCTCACGCTGCCGCAGCCAGCTGAGGCGGCTTTTTTCGCCAGCGCAGTTTTTCCGCAGCAGTTTTTTTTGCCAGCGAAATTTTTTCGACGCAAATTTTCCAAAACCTAATGCAAATAGGTTTTAGTTTCCTTTTCTTATTGAATATTGTATTCCATGAATAATTAGAATTATCCATAGAATTCTTCTATAAATATGGACTAAACAACACAAAAAAAAGAGGAGGCGAAAGGGACGAAATTGGACAGAAGCTTGAACAAAAGTGGATCCGAATCCATGAAGGAAATCAGCTTGAATCAAGCTAGTTTTTTGAGGGAGCAGAAAAACGATTTAAGGAATTCAAAGACAAAAAGGCTTGTCTTTGACCTTGTTCATCCAAGAAGTAATTTTTGGTGAAACTTACAAAATAAGGTTTGAATTCTTAATTTCGTTTGTTTTTTTTTTCGTAATAGCTTAATCATCACTTTGTTTCTTTTAATTAAAAAATTTTAAGACCTCAATTCAGTTTTTCTAAGGCTTAAAAATCTTAAATCGTTGCTTTATTTTCCAAAAAATTTTAAGATATTAGTTTTGTTTCTTCAAAACCCCAAAACCAAAATTTATTTTTCAAATTTTCAAAACCCAAAATTGTGTTCTGTTTCCTTCCAAGAGCCTTAAAAATATCTTTTTTGCTCTTTTAAACTTTAAATCGTTTGTGTAAATTCATAAAACTTCATAAAATTATCAATTATTTTTTTCCAAATCCTAAAAATAACTCATTACCCGAAACCCTAATTCAAAAGTCTTAAAACCCTAATTCAATTCCAAAACTCAAAATAGTAAACCCTAACCCCTTTAAAACCTTAAACCCTAATTTTTTCTAAAACCTAATCCTTTAAAACTTTAAAAACCATACAAACACAAATTTTACAATTTTGCACAGTAAGTTCGAAACCACAATTCAATGAATAGCCGCAAACCACAAAACTTAATATTTTAAAGTGTCCAAACCTAAGTTTCATGATTTGACCATTCAAACCTCAATTTGGTTAATCAAAGAGTCTTACCAACCTTTTAAAACATAAAATCCTCAAGTTATTTTAATTTTTTAAAAAGTCACAGTAGCTTAAACTCATGAAAATCCAAAACTCTAAACACATGAAATAAAGAACCCTAAATGGAAACAGTAGCTATAATTTGGATTTTTATTTTCCTTATTCAATTCCATATTTGATTATGCTTTGATTTATTTTACATGCTTTAATTTATTTAAGTTCAATGCTTGGCTTATTAAATTTATCATGGATGGATGTTTACTTTCTATTTAATACCTTTGATGAATGATTTATTTATGATGAAGGATTATTTACTTTTATCAATTTATTTAGATTTCCAAATGTTGTAAGAGGTATGTTTCCACTTGGTGGGTACCTCATTAGTTAAACATCATGTAATTTAAATTGCTTTTTCTATTTTAGAACCAATGTAAAGGGCATGTTTCTACCTTTTGGTGGGTGTCCTATTTAGGCATGTGATGTAAGGACATGTTTCCATCTTTGGATGGGTGTCCATTTATTTGTTTTGCTTGGACCTTGCTTTGATTTTAATATATTGATGCTTTCTTTTAATTATTGTGTGTAATATGGATAATGTTGTTATATTTAAGAATGTTATAATATTAAGACCTGTAAAGGAGGCTGGTTCCAATGAGCCGGGCGTTGTGGGGGTGCTGGGCCATTTCTCACCTTCCCCACACGTACCCAACTTTCCAAACCCATTAGGGGGTTGGGGATTCCTTAGGAGTCAAGTCATCCACCCCTTTCTTTTTCCCGGCCCGTCCAAGTGGTGACTCCATTTTCTCTGGATTTAGGTCCATGTTCTCTAAGGTCCCGAGCCTAAACAGTGCCAGAGTCGCAAGAACTATTCCACCGGGAGTGGGGGCAAAATCCTCGCTCACAGTGGCGACTCCATTGGGGATAAGAGAAGTTGATTCCATTGGTTTTTATATTATTCTATTCTTTCTTATAATGATATTATACATTGCATCATCTTAGATTGCATCGTGTGAGTGAGTTAGGACGCCCGTGTTACCCGTGTTATGTTATGTAAGGGATACCATACTTTCACTCAAGGTATGGAGATCGAGCATGGCATAACCACTCATAGCCTCATACCATTTGGTATATACTTGCTATGGGAACCTAAGCCTTTTTACCCAAAGACTAAAGCTCATGTAATTGGCTTAGTTACTTAGGTTTTACCCCAAATGCATGTTATTTGACTATGGTTAATTTATCTTGGCTTAAATCATGGCTTATTTGGTTTGTTCTTTTTATAATATGACCTAAGTATATTGTAAGCTCAAAATAAATTTTTTCTTTAAATTCCAAAAGACCGAATCTATTTTCAAAACTTTTCAAGATGGTCTTTGGACATAAAACTTTTTTTTCTTTGACTCATGGCCCAAATACTAAGCCCAAAATCCATGTTTTCTCTAAAATCTTTTTACAATGGGCTTAGAAACAAAATTATTTTCACCCAACCTTTTCTTACAAAGAGCTTGCAAAAATATTTAGGTCAATTACAAAATACCAAAAGTCAATTGTGGGCCTAGTTTACACTAAGAATAAATTAACCATGGGCTTGTTTTTGGCATGAATCATTAGTTACCTTTTTCAAGTGAGAAATCTATCTATAATAAACCTCTTAATTTAGTTTTAATCCAATGTAGCATAAAAGCTACTATAGTTGGTTGAATGGATTAAAACCTAATAAATTGGAATTATTATAAACTGATTTCCATTTTTGAAAATATAACTATTGGTTGAAACGTCTGAGGTAATTACTCGAAAGCAAGGTACCCCATGTTGGTATTTTGTTAACCATATACCTAGGAAAAGAGACTCGCCATTCGTGTGTGGATGTTATAAGGTTTGAAGGAACGTCCTATTTTGTCCTTGTTTGTTGATTGTTTGTGCATACATGCATACATGCATACATTTGCATCTCATATCATTGATCCTCTCTGGCTCACAGCCTTGGATTACGAGAGTTCAAAAGCTTACAACAATCCTACCTAGCCGGAGATGAAGTATCTAGCAACGACTCAATCACTTGCTCACAAAAAATAATGGAGCCCGAATAAATTCAAAGAATGGTGGATGAAGCCCTCAATGCCAAAATGGAAGAAATAAAAGAGGCCATGGACGAGACCACAAAGAATCAACTAGCTGCAATTTTAGGAAACAAGGTCGAAGCATCTGCTAGTACCAAGAAAGATAAAGGGAAGACTAAAGTTGATGAAGTAGCTTTTGATGATGATAAGGTAATCATTGATGATGATGATTGTGCTCAATACTACCAAGATCTTCAAGACAAAAAGGAGCCAAAGGTCATTGAGAAGGCAACTATTGAAAAGACCGAGACATCTAATGTTGAGAAGATGATTGCTAATTTGGAAAAGAAATTTGAGAAGAAACTGAAAACTGAAGAAATGTCCGAAGTTGACAAATTATTTGAGCTAGATGATGAAGTTCCATACAAGTTCAAGATGCCATCTTTTGCGAAGTTTGATGGTACTGGAAACCCCCATCTCCATATAAAGTAGTATATCACTGCTATGCAGTCTGCCCGAGCTACTAAGGCTCAAACTCTAAGGTACTTTATGCTCTCATTAGACCCTATTGTCCAAAATTGGTTCAATACCTTAGATGATGGAACACAAAAGAGTTGGGATCTGCTTTACAAAGCCTTCACCAATAATATGGGTATAATGTCGAGATGGAAGTTACCTTAATGGAAGTAGAGTCTATAAGACAAAGGCCAAATGAGAATTTTGTTGACTATATGAAAAGATGGAGGAACAAGGCTGCTTTGCTCAAGAAAAGGCCCGATGAATCTGATCAAATAAGGATGATCATGAGAGGCATCCTGCCAAGTCTTCGTGAAAGAATGTCTCATACACTCATCCGTGACTTTAAAGAACTCCTCCAAGCTGGTCTACAAATTGAAGAGTGAGAAAGGGAGAAAATTTGCTTTTTAATAAGAAGGAATGAGAAAAGGAATTACCAGTCCGGAAATCAAAGCACCCAAAAAGAAGTTGATGTCAATACAACTAGTCAAGCAAATAGAAGACAATTTTCAAATCTGGGGAAGCCTTTGTCTTGGGTCTTCAACAAGCTATAAAAGAAGGGACTATTACAGCCATTGGCTCCTCATCCTTTGCCTAATCCTCTTCCACCTAACTTTGATACTAGTGCATTTTGCCAATTCCATCAAAGGCCTGGACATGAAACGGACAATTGCATGAAGTTGAGGCATGAGATCTAGAATTTAATTGATAATGGCAAGTTGCCCGAGCCGGATAAGCCCAACACCAAAGATAATCCATTTCCAAGGTTCAACAGAGTACCTCCACCGGCAACCTTCATGGTGGGAAATGGATTGGAAGAAGATTTTGTTTTATCATCCTTTCAAGATGGGGATATTGAAGATATGAAAGGAAAAGAAGCCTAACTCAATGAACTTTCCTTAGCTTGAATGTTGCTTTTCAATCTTACTTTCTTTAATATTTTGGAACTATTGTGTTTTTCAAATTTAAAGTTGCTTTAAATAAATTATTTTCATCAAAATTTTGTTGGTCTTTGTTCATTTTGGTGTTCAACCGATGAGGAATCTAGCTTGATGTTTATAAATTAATGTGTCTAGGCATCATGACTTGAATGACTTTACTAGATGAGGGAATTGCTCTATAACATCGAGTTGTGTATGCTTACTTAGAGAGGGCTCCTGCATAATTACCTTTGTCTAGGTCTTAGTCTTAGAACATGCTTTGACAAACTTTTGAGGCAAAATTGCAACTCTGCTTATTTAAGGGAGAGATGATCTAGGCATTGTTTGGTTAGCCAACAACTAGTATCCGCCCTATTAAATATCAATCCCTAGTTGTCCCTTTGAGCCTTCATAGAATTTTAGCTTTTTTTTCATTGGCATATAACCCCAACAATCCTCCCTGAGCTGTTGTGATACTTTTGGCAAGTCTTATGATCACTAGGATGAAGAGGCAAGAAGATCGAAGAAAGCAATGATTAGTCAAGATCATGAGGGTAGTTGAAGTTCTCAAGACCACAAGGGTAGTTGATGTTTTCAAGACCATAAGGATAGTTGATGTTCTCAAAACCATAAGAGTAGTTGAAGCTCACTTACTATCTCCAATATATCAAGACAACATCAACATCGGAGTAACAAATGATTTATCCCTGTTAAAGAAGATTTATATCACTCCACTCATCCATTATTGGAAACCCAAGTTGGTACAAACAAGACAACTCTTTTAGAGCTAGAACCAAACAAAAAAAAAAACAAACAAATAAACAAAAAAGAAAAGAAAAAGAAAAGAAGAAAAAGAGAAAGAAAAGAAAAAAGATAAAACCTAAAAAGGCGGTTCAAAAAGCCAACTGAGTTCTCTTTTACCTAAGACAACAAAAGGCTTCCATTTGGTTAATAAGGACGGATTGACTTGAATTGGTCCAACCCAACCAAAGATTCGATTAAAATCAAAGGAAAAAGAGAAAGACCATTTAGTTCTTGAAAGTTCTATACTTAACAGTCCTACAAGGAAGAAGGACAAAAGTATAAAATGCTTAAAGAAAGGGAGGAGTAAGAAAAATAAAAAGAAAGAAAAGGGAGAAGAAGAAAAGAAATGAATTTGGGAACCAAACTTTTTTGCAAAGGCAAAAACTGTCGTAATCAAGATCTAGATTAATGCCAAGAAGATAGAAGGAATTTAGAGTCTAGCATGATTGTCTCCAAGCTGCCTAAAATTCACACAAGAAGTTTGTAGTGTGAAGGTTTGTCCATTGTGTCACATCAGCTCCTATCTCAAAATGGCCTTCATCTAAACCCGTGTCCCTTATAGAACCCATTTCAAGCCTATTAAAGACCTGTTGATCTCTCTTGGTAGGTAGAGTCTATTAATGGAGATAGTGTGGATAAGCATGCATATGAGATAGACAATATTTAAACTCAAATGAGACCTTTGGCCAAGTAATGTTTATGTGCCTATCTGAAGTGCAACAATTCTTGCTTAAATAGAAATGATTCCCGAGTTTAGTATGGTAACTAGGGTTGTCATGTTATGGATATGTTAATTTGGAAAAATCAAGTCCTGAGGTACATTGACATTAATTTGGCAAAGCCAACATTTGATTTCAAAATCAAAATTAAAAAAAAAAGTGTTTTGTCATACAAAGCTTTCAAGTTAAGGGAAGTATGTTGAACCTCCAAAGGACACATTGGGCAAATGAAATTATTATTGGTAAAGCTATGAAGAAACTACCAACTGACATGCTGAAATATAGTTTAAAATGGATGCATCCCTGACTCTGCTGCTTAGGGTCTCCACCACTCATGTTTTCAACATCTTGAAGATAAAAGTCACAAATGCAAAAGCTTTTGATCATTCCAATGCAAGACTTGAACAAGTGTCAAACGGAACCAATGAGAACTCTTCTGCTGATCACCTTGGTTTGTAAGTCAATGGAACAACTGTAAGTATTATTCATGCATATCATGCATACATGAGCATATCACATTGCACTTTCTTGTCTTGTGTTGTCTATTCTTTGGCAAAATGAACAGCAAACACCCTGCGAAGTAAAGAATCAAAAGAAGATATCAAATCAGGGGGGCATAGAAAGCCCATTGCTTGAGAAAGCTCCAGTAATCTTGCAAAGAGAAGAAATACGTGCTTGTGCGAAGAACTAGACAACAACAACATCAATCAGAGTCTGCATAGAAAAATCATGGGTTTGATCCTACACAGGGGGCAAAGTTTCTCCTTTTCAATTTTTTGAGTTTATATATATAAAACATTTTCAAACTCACTTGCAAATATCTCGGCACGCAGGGGGGAAAAGGAGAGGATATGAAGGCTAGCTAAAAAGGGTTGATTTTTTTTGCAAAAGTGCAAAGGAAGAACAAAAAAAAAATGGAATAAAAAAAGAAAATTAGAATTCTCAAAAGAATGAAGATGCAAAAGACAAAAGATCAATCCAGCTAAAAGAGCTGAAGCCAGGGTAAAGACCCGACCTCCAATGGATAAAGATCCATGTTTCAAGGGTAAAGACCCGATCTCTAAAGGATGAAGATCCATTTTTCAAGGGTAAAGACCTCATCTCGAAGGATAAAGATCCACTTACAAGGGTGAAGACTCAATTTTAAAGGATGAAGATCCATTTGCAAGGGTGAAGACCCGATGTCAAAAGATGAAGATCCATTTTCAAGGATAAAGACTCAATCTCAAAGGATGAAGATCCATTTTGAGGGTGAAAAACCACAATGCATAGAATAATCGGAGCAGTCAGACTTCTCAAATGATAAAAGGTCAGTCAAACTCAGTCTCGGGTCCAAGAACCCAAATTAAATTCAATATCAGGTCCAGAACCAAAAATACCCTTAGGTCCAGAACCTGGAATCTTTTTTAAGTCCAGAACTTAGCTCGGGTGCAAAACCCAAATTTTGATTAGGTCCAGAATCTAGAATATCTTCTAAGTCCAGAACGTAGCTCGAGTCCAGAACCTAAATTCAATCCAAGCTTGGGTCTAAGTACCCAATCTTGGGTCCAAGTACCCAATTTCGGGTCTAAGTAACCAAATCCAATTAAATCTCGAGTCCAAACACCCAAATTCAATTCAATCCAAGTACCCAATTCCAATTCAACATCGGGTCCAAGCACCCAAATTCAATTTAGTCTTGGGTCCAAGTACCCAAATCAAATAAATTTTGGGTCCAAGTACCCAAACCAAATCAATCTCAGGTCCAAGTACCCAAACAAAATCAATCTCGGGTCTAAGTACCCAATCTCGGGTCCAAGTATCCAAATCAATTCAAGCTCGGGTCCAAGTACCCAATCTCAGGTCCAAGCACCCATTCTCGGGTTCAAGTACTAAAATCAATTTAAGCTCGGGTCCAAGTACCCAATCTCGGGTCCAAGTATCCAATTTCGGGTCCAAGCGCCCATTCTCGGGTCCAAGTGCCCAAATCAATTTAAGCTCAGGTCCAAGTACCCAATCTCGGGTCCAAGTACCCAATCTTGGGTCTAAGTACCCAATCTCTGGTCTAAGTACCCAAATCAAATCCATTCTCTCAAGCGCCCATTCTCGGGTCCAAGTACCCAATCCTAGGTCCAAGTACCCAAATTCAATCAATCTTGGGTCCAAGTACCCAAATCAAATCTAATCTCGGGTCCAAGTACCCAAATCAAATTCAATCTGGGGTCCAAGTACCCAATCCCGGGTCCAAGTACCCAAATTCAATCCAATCTCGGGTCCAAGTACCCAAATCAAATCAGTCTCAGGTCCAAGTACCCAATCTCGGGTCCAAGTACACAATCTCAGGTCCAAGTACCCAAATCAAATTTAATCTCAGGTCCAAGTACCCAATCTCGGGTCCAAGTACCCAAATCAAATTCAAGCTCGGATCCAAGTACCCAATCTCTGGTACAAGTACCCAATCAAGTCCAAAACTCGAACTGGGTCAAGAACCCAAAACAAATTCAAATAATCATCTCATCAAAAATTAAGTCTTATTGCTTTTCACTCTCTTTCACTAAAGTTTCAGATCATTCAAGCAGGGGGCAAACTGTAGACCCTTAATTTTTGACCCGGTCCGGTCCAATATATTTTAATTAGTCTAAAATAATTTTTGTGTTGTCCGATTTATTTTTGTTAGTCCAAAATAATTTTTATGGTATCTTAATTAAATTTAATATTTATTTTAGTAAAAAATGGTGAAATGAATAAAAATTCAAAAATAATAAAAAATAAAAAATAATAAAAAAATAATCGGCGACGGAAAAATCGTCGCCGAAAGTCAGCGTGGACCTGTGGGCATTTCGCCCGCAGGAATTTCCTGCTGGCGAAATGGCCAACGGGCCCGTTCCGCTCTCGCTACCCCAACCAGCTGCGGTAGCTTTTTTTGCCAGCGCAATTTTTCTGCAACAGTTTTTTTTCGCCAGCGAAATTTTTTCGACGCAAATTTTTCGAAACCTAATGCAATTAGGTTTCGGTTTCCTTTTCTTATTGAATATTGTATGCCTTGAATAATTATAATTACTCATAGAATTCTTCTATAAATATGGACTAAACAACACAAAAAAAAAGAGGAGGCGAAAGGGATGAAATTGGACAGAAGCTTGAACAAAAGTGGATCCGAATCCGTGAAGGAAATCAGCTTGAATCAAGCTGGTTTTTTGAGGGAGCAGAAAAATGATTTAAGGAATTTAAAGAAAAAAAGGCTTGCCTTTGACCTTGTTCATCCAAGAAGCAATTTTTGGTGAAACTTACAAAATAAGGTTTGAATTCTTAATTTCTTATGTTTTTTTTTTCACAGTAGCTTAATCATCACTTTGTTTCTTTTAATTCAAAAATTTTAGGACCTCAATTCACTTTTTTCTAAGGCTTAAAAATCTTAAATCGTTGCTTTATTTTCCAAAAAGTTTTAAGATATTAGTTTTGTTTCTTCAAAACCCCAAAACAAAAATTTATTTTTCAAATTTCCAAAACCCAAAATTGAGTTCTGTTTCCTTCCAAGAGCCTTAAAAATATCTTTTTTGCTCTTTTAAACTTTAAATCATTTGTGTAAATTCATAAAACTTCATAAATTATCAATTGTTTTTTCCAAATCCTAAAAATAATTCATTACCCGAAACCCTAATTCAAAAGTCTTAAAACCCTAATTCAATTCCAAAACTCAAAACAGTAAATCCTAACCCCTTTAAAACCTTAAACCCTAATTTTTTCTAAACCCTAATCCTTTAAAACTTTAAAAACCATACAAACACAAATTTTACAATTTTGCACAGTAAGTTTGAAACCACAATTCAATGAATAGCCGCAAACCACAAAACTTAATATTTTAAAGTTTCCAAACCTAAGTTTCATGATTTCACCATTCAAACCTCAATTTGGTTAATCAAAGAGTCTTACCAACCTTTTAAAACATAAAATCCTCAAGTTATTTTAATTCTTTAAAAAGTCACAGTAGCTTAAACTCATGAAAATCCAAAACTCTAAACACATGAAATAAAGAACCCTAAATGGAAGCAATAACTATAATTTGGATTTTTATTTGCCTTATTCAATTCCATATTTGATTATGCTTTGATTTATTTTACATGCTTTAATTTATTTAAGTTCAATGCTTGGCTTATTAAATTTATCATGGATGGATGTTTACTTTCTATTTAATACCTTTGATGAATGATTTATTTATGATGAAGGATTATTTACTTTTATCAATTTATTTAGATTTCCAAATGTTGTAAGAGGTATGTTTCCACTTGGTGGGTACCTCATTAGTTAAACATCATGTAATTTAAATTGCTTTTCTATTTTAGAACCAATGTAAAGGGCATGTTTCTACCTTTTGGTGGGTGTCCTATTTAGGCATGTGATGTAAGGACATGTTTCCATCTTTGGATGGGTGTCCATTTATTTGTTTTGCTTGGACCTTGCTTTGATTTTAATATATTGATGCTTTCTTTTAATTATTGTGTGTAATATGGATAATGTTGTTATATTTAAGAATGTTATAATATTAAGACCTGTAAAGGAGGCTGGTTCCAATGAGCCGGGCGTTGTGGGGGTGCTGGGCCATTTCTCACCTTCCCCACACGTACCCAACTTTCCAAACCCATTAGGGGGTTGGGGATTCCTTAGGAGTCAAGTCATCCACCCCTTTCTTTTTCCCGGCCCGTCCAAGTGGTGACTCCATTTTCTCTGGATTTAGGTCCATGTTCTCTAAGGTCCCGAGCCTAAACAGTGCCAGAGTCGCAAGAACTATTCCACCGGGAGTGGGGGCAAAATCCTCGCTCACAGTGGCGACTCCATTGGGGATAAGAGAAGTTGATTCCATTGGTCTTTATATTATTCTATTCTTTCTTATAATGATATTATACATTGCATCATCTTAGATTGCATCGTGTGCGTGAGTTAGGACGCCCGTGTTACCCGTGTTATGTTATGTAAGGGATACCATACTTTCACTCAAGGTATGGAGATCGAGCATGGCATAACCACAAGTTAGGATTGAAGAAGATTTATGTCACTCTACTCATCCATTATCAGAAACACAAATTGATGCAAATAAGATAACTCTTCTAGAGTTGGAACCTAAGAAAGAAAGTAAAAAATAGAATAGAAAAGAAAAAAAAATGCAAAAAAGGGCAGTTAACCCAAAAGGCCAATTTAGAAAGCCAACAAAATTCTTCTTACCCGAAGTATCGGAAGAACTTCCATTTAGTTTACTAGTATATATTGATTTGAATTAGTCCAACCCCAAAAAAGACTCAACCAAAATCAGAGAGATAGGAGAAAGGCCATCTTGTTCTTGAAAGTCTTGTACTTGACAGTCCTATAGGGAAGAAGGAAAAAATGATAAAATGCTAAAAGAAAAAAAAAGGTAAAAAGTAAAAAAAAGAGAGAAAGGGAAAAGAAGTAAAGGAAAGGAATGTTGGTACCAAATTTTTTAAAGAGGCAAAGACTGTCCTAATCAAGATCCAGATTAATGTCAAAATGAAAGAAGAATGTTTAAAGATCTATCTTTTCATGCTTCCAACTGTCTAAACAAGAAATTTGTAGTGTGAAGGTTTGTTAGCAATGTCACATCGGCTCCAACTTTCAAATGGTCTTCATTTAAACCATGTCCTTTATAGACCCCATTTCAAGCCCATTAAAGATCTGTTGATCTCTCTTGGTAGGTAGAGTCTATTAGTGGAGATAGTTTGAATAAGCATGCATATGAGATAGATAATATTCAAACTCAATGAGACCTTTGGCCAAGTGATGTGTATGTGCCTATCTAAATTGCAACAGTTCTTGTTTAAATGGAAATGATTCCCACGTTTAGTATGGTAACTAGTGTTATCATGTTATAGATGTGCTAATTTGAAAAAAACGAGTCCTGAGGTACAATGACACTAATTTGACAAAGCTAAAATATGATTTTAAGATTTTAAAAAGTGTTTTTTATCATACAAAGCCTTCAACTTAAGGGAAGTATGTCAAACTGTTGAACCTCGAAGGACACATTGGGCGAATAAATGATTATTGGCAAGGTTATGAGGAAGCTACTAATTGACATGCTAAATCATAGTTTGAAATGGATGTATCTTTGATTATGTTGCTTGGGCCTCACTACTCATGTTTTCAACATCTTGAAGATAAAAGCTATAAATGCGAAGCCTTCTATCATTCTAATGCAAAACCTGAACGAGCATTTGGAATGAATCAATGGAAGCACTTTAGCTGATCTCCTCGGTCTGTAAGTCGATGGAATCACTATAAGTATTATTCATGCATATCATGCATACATGAGCATATCACACAATATTTTGTTATCTTGTATTGCCTATCCTTTGTCAAAGTGAACAATAGATACTCTATGAAGCAAATAGTGAGAAACAAATATGGAATCAGGGGGCATGAAAGGCCCATTGCTTGAGGAAGATCCAGTCACTTTATAAAAATAGAGATGCATGCTTATACAAGGAACCAGACAATAAAAAAATATCAATTAGAGCCTACATGAGAAAAAAAATCATTTATTTGAGCCTACATAGGGGACAAAACTTCCTCTTTTCAATTTTTAAGTTTATGCGTATACAAAATATTTTCAGACTTCCTTTAAATATTTTGCCACACAGGGGGCAAAGAGAGGATATGAGGACTAGCTAAAAAATATCAAAATAGCTGAATTTTTTACAAGGACTAGCTAAAAAATAGGTGAATTTTTTGCAAAAGGAAGAACAAAAAGAATAGAACAAGAGAATGAAGATGCAAAAGACAAAAGATAAGTCCAACTAGAAGAGCTGAGGCCAACATAGACCCGATGTCTAAGGATGAAGATCCATTTTGAAGGGTGAAGACCCAATGTCTAAGGATGAAATCCATTTTTGAAGGGTAAAGGCCCAATCTTCAAAGGATAAAGATCCATTTTTGAAGGGTAAGGACCCGATCTCCAAAGGATAAAAATTCATTTTTAAAGGATAAAGACCCGATCTCTAAAGGATAAAGATCCATTTTTGAAGGGTAAAGGCCCGATCTCCAAAGGATAAAGATCCATTTTTGGAGGGTAAAGACCCACAATCCATTAAAGAATGGAACAACTGGTTAGAAGAAAGCTAGAATTCTCAACTGATAAAAGGTAAGTCAAAATCCAGTCTAGGGTCGACAACCCAAATCCAGTTTTGGGTCTAGAATCCAAAATTTTGTCTCGAGTCCAAGCACCCAAATCAAATTCAATCTTAGGTCCAATTACCAGTCTCGGGTCCAAGTACCCAAATCAAATTTTGTCTCAGGTCTAAGCACCCAAATTAACTTCAGTCTCGGGTTCAAGTATAAAGTCTAGGGTCCAGGTACCCAAATCAAATTTAATTTTGGGTCCAAGTACCCAGTATCAGGTCCAAGTATCCAAATTAAATCCAGCTCGGGTCCAGGACCCAAACTAATCCGGGTCCAAAACCCAAATCATTTTTTTGAGTCTAGAACTCATTTCAGGTCTAGAACCCAATCAACCTTGGGTCGAGAACCCATCCTCATCCAAAATTAGCTCAAAGTCATGTTGCTTTTCACTCTCTTCTATTGAAGTCTCAGATTGTTCAAGTAGGGGCAAACTGTAAACCCTTATTTTTTTTAACAAAGTCTAATCCGATACTAATTAAAAGGCGATTAAGTTAAGTTTGAACATTTAAAATAGTCCAAAATAATTTTTGTAATATTTATTATTTATTTTAATAATATAATATAAAAAAGAAAAAAAGAAATTACAAATATTAATTTTAAATATAATATTCATTTTTAATAATACTAATAAAATAATAAAATAATAAAAATAATGGACGAATGTATGAGCGACACATGGCAGACTAGCCATATACCAAATTGGTTTGTGCCTTCACAGTCCTATGAATGCAGCTCACAGCCCATAGCCCTTGCCCATGTGCAATTGGCCTTGCCAATTCGCCACATGCACCCTGGCAGCCCCTTGCCCGTGTGCGATTGGCCTTGCCAATTTTGTCAAAACCTAATTTAATTCAGACCATTTAAAATATTTTCTTAACCAATAATGACTAGGTTTTTTTTATTAATTACCTATAAATAATAGACTTAAGGATGAAAGAGAGGACTTTTTTGGACTTTTAAACTTGGAATGACAGTAATGATGAGCAAACTTTAGAAGGATTAGCGATCTTGATCAACACAAAGCAACCATTAGCAACATAGAGAATTAATATAGGGTAACCAAGCAATTAAGAGTGGAGAGAAATGAAAATAGAAGACAACTAATGGTAGTAACCAAAGAGGCAGTAAAGGTTATCTCAAGTTTGCTTCAATTCATCCAAGATCGAGGTTGATCAAGCAGTAGCACATATTGGATTCAACATATTGATATTGGAGAAACCAACGATCACGTGTTTTGTTTTCTTAAAAACTTTGTTTATTTTAGTATACAGCGACTATGCTTTCCCTTTTCTTTTAAACATTAAAGGTTGATCGATCTAGTGGCCAATTAGTTTGAGTTGTGCTTTTGCATAGAACTTAATAACAATAACCAAATTAATATAATCTTTCATCCAATATGCATTTTGGTTTTTTTTACATTGCTTTAAAATTATTCTAGTAAATTTTCTAAAACCCTAATTAGTCTTATAGTTTCCAAAAAACCCTAGTTCATTAGGTTCAATCCTAGCTTGTATGTCTTAATCTAGTTTCAATATTTTAAAACCTAATTTCCCAAACACCAACTTCAAAACCCTAATTTTTGTTATTTAACTTATTATATGCTTATGATGAGTGATTTATTAATGTTTTATTTATTTTGATGATTTGTTATTAATTATTATGAATGGTTTAATTCATTTCATTAATTATTTTAATGTTGATTATTTTAGTTTCATTATGTAAGAGGTATGTTTCCACATTGTGGGTACTTTATTAATTAAGTTCTAATGTAATTTGATTTATTTTAGATTTTATATTAATGTAAAGGGCACATTTCCACGAAATGATGGGTGTCCTATTTTATTTAGTTTTGGACCTTAGACATTGTAAAGGCATGTTTCCATTTGTGGATGGGTGCCTGCTCATTTATTTTGTTTGAACATGTTGTGATTTTAATAAAGTAGTTGTTTATTCTGCATGTAGTATGGAAAATATCATTATAATTAAGAATTTTATAATATTAAGACCTGAAAAGAAGGTCGGTTCCAATGAACCGGGTGCCATAGGGGTGTTGGGTCATTCTCACCATCCCTATGCGTACCCAACTTTCCAAACCCATTAGGGAGTTAGGGATCCTTAGGAATCGAGTCATCCACCCCTTTCTTTTTACAGGCCCATCCGGGTGGCGACTCAATTTTCTCTGGATTTAGGCCCATTTTCTCTAAGGCCCTGAGCCTAATAATGCTGAAGAAACAAGAACCATACCACATGGGAGTGAGGGCAAAAATCCCCACTCACAATTAAGGTTTAAGGAAGAATATGTGAAATTTGGGTTTTTGATGGAGGTAACTATAATTTTTGAAATGGATAGTTTGAAGTTATGATGTGTAAGTGTTGATTTTATGTTTCGATAGTGGAAATGAGTTTGTTATGGTGGAGGTTGGGTAACATAGAGAAATTAGAGTTTTGTTGGAAGGTTGGGTAACGTAGCAGAGAAATTAGAGTTTTGTTGGAAGGTTGGTTAGGATTTGTGTAATTAGTGATTGTTTTGTATAAATTAAACATGAATATAATTATAATTGAATAATTTGGCTTATTTCTTGGTTTAAGAGTGTTTTAGCCAAAGTTGCCAAAGTGGAGGAATGTAGGGTTTATTGGAAGTAAGGCTTGGAATGTGGTTTTCACTTGATTTTAAGGCTAAACAAGGTTAGTACATACTTTGATAACTCATATTTTAATTATGTGTGATTTGGCATAAATATATTGATACTTTGAAAATATGTTAAGCTACTTTGAAGTGTGATTGTTCATATAATTTATGAATTATTTCCAAAAATGTGTTTGATGCATTATGTTTGAAATTATAAACCATTGTTTAATGGAAAATGATAATGTTATATATAATGTTTTAGAAATAGGGAAAATGCATTGATAATATGGGAAAAGTTTCACATTGTTAATGCCACTAAGAGTTACATCTAATGTGATTTAAAAATGTGGAAATGATTATGGAATGTGGAATAATGTGAAAGTGATCATGAAATGAGTTGATCACGTGAAAAATGTGGAAACTTGATGATATGGAATGAGAATATGAAAATGCGGTTAGATGTGTGATATCTGTTTGCCCTACATAATTTCTTGTTCTAGAGAATTGACTTTAGTACCATTGAGTTGGCATGCCAATTATACACCATAACATTTTATATGCCTTTGGGAGAGATACGCTGGTATCACATTTATTACACTTTGTGTCGAGGGGAATACCTTTGGATGATATATATGACACTTAGATCCCTAGTGTTGCGAAGGCCAAATTAATCTTTTTGGAACCTAAATATTGTGTAAGGACTTATTGGGCCTAATGTGTGTGATTTTGATATGTGGTGAATTGTATGAGTTAATGAATGTTTAAGTGAATAATACATTGCAATGTTGGAATAATTCATTATGTGTGCCATGAAAAGAATATATATTGTTTTTGAAATATATTGTGTTATCAATGTGTGTACCACTAAACTTCTAACTTAGTGCAATTGAATTGTATTATGCAGGTGATAGAGTTATAGTGCAGGGTAGTTCTGATAGACCTTGGCAAGTCTATATTTGAGATTGACATCCGAAGGTAGAGTTGTTGCCAGGAGACCTGCATAGTTGGTGTTTCATTGCATGGGTTGAAAAGCATTATGTACATTATATGATTTTGTTCAAGTACATTATATGATTTTCAAAACATGTTTATATAATTATGGCATTGTAAAGTATTGTAAAAGTAAATAAATTACATTGTACATATGTTTATAAAATACTTGGTGTTCATGGGAGAAATGATTGATTTTATGAAAGTATGAATTTTTGGGAGTTGAGTATTTATGATTTTGGGATTTATTGAAAATACACACAAAACTCTGCCAAAATTTTCCTAGATATTTTTATATAAAAATGATTAAAACTACATTTTAATCATAATTATTTTATTGCTAAATATATATTTAACTGATCATATTACATTTATATTTTTGGAATTATAATTACTTCATAGTATTAAATATGAGGTTTTCTAAAGATAAATTTGGCGTCACTCTATTAGATATATATATATATTACGTATATAGGATATATGTATTGTATGTATATAGGGTATAAGAGTGTTATACGCCATGTGTACTATCCATTGGAGAGACATTAGACACAAGGTCAATGATACCAGTGAGACCAAAAGCATTTTGATTGGTCTCTTTGTCTCTCGATTGAACCAATGCTTTTCTTACCGAGAAAGTGCTTTGATAAGCATTAAATGCATCGTACTTTGATTAGTGAAACATGAATATGCTCGCCCTCTTCTTCAATGACTCTATGGAGTTAATCAGGCTGTAAATACCTTACCAACATGTATTTATGTAAATCTTTTTGCATCATTGTAGCCAAACTCTTTCAATTTTACTTCACAACTTTTTTATATTAAATTCTACATTTATTGCTCTTGAATTTTGGGTGTGTGACCTTAAACACATGTAATAGTGAGTTGGATAGAGAGTGAACTAAGGGAAAACTCTTGTTGGGTTGTGAGATAGCTCAAACCTTGTAAAAGTTTGGTGTGATCTTGCTAAAATAACAAGTTAGAGTTGAACTTGTAAAAACTCAAAGCTAGTAGAACCTCAATAAGTTATTGAGAAAGTGGACATAGGATTGAGGAATCTGAACCACTATAAACTCCTTGTGTTCAATATCTTCTTCTCTACTCTTTCTTGTTTATGAACTTTTTAAATTTGCCCTTATCTCACTAAATAACCAATTCACCCCCTCTTGGTTGCCATCAAGGGACAATAATAATATCTTCATTCTTTCTTTGTGGAGTTGTATATGTATATGTATATATTGACTAGTAACCATAAGTATTCTTTAGAGCTCTGTAGTTTTTACATAGTGTATGATTAGTATATATTTGCTTTATGCAAAGTATAAAGAAAGAGTGTAACATAGTGATGTGAATGATAACAAAAATATAAAAGTATATGTTCATAAATCATAAGAGTATTGTTACTAGTATACATGTGTATATAAGTGCATTTAACCAGTTAAAAAAAAATGGGCTCCCTAATTGAAGATAAAGTATAGTAATTGGTTCTACAAGGTTCTTAGTGACCTTAAGTCAACCTAGGCCCTAGGATCGTTACACCCCTGAAAGTGGGGCATGACACCTTCTTTTTCCATCTTACTTTCTTTCTCTATCCAACCTATTTTTATTTCATTTTTTTATTTCATTTTTTTGAATGAATATTTTCTTATTTATCTTGGCTTGTCTCCTCTTTTCCCTTGGTTGTTTGCAAAAATTTTGGCTATCTTATAGTCCTTGCTCTTGCCTCCTGCGTGCAAACATATATGAATTTACTATTTGAAATATAAGATGCATGATTGAATGAATACCTTTTATTTTTTAAAATTTAAGAGATGCCCCCTGTTCGTGTTGAAATCATTCCCATTATATTTTTTTTTACCTTTGACTGGTACAGGGTAATAACTTTTTTTTATTAGTGACTGCTTGGGGATTCAAGTGGACATGAACAAAATTTTCTTTTCTTCTTGACTTCTATGGTTGTTCACAACATTGTTCTTTCTCTTACACATCTCTAATGCATGTATGCATGAAATGCTAGGATGCTACTTTTAAAAAGTTTGACAGGCCTTTCATCCATATATTTCTCTATATATTCATTCCTTTCCTCTATCGAAAGAGAATCTAACTAGTCCATTTATCTTTTCAATATGCTTTGTGCATCCCTACTTTCTTTATCAAATTAGGCCAATACAACCCTCATAACGAATTCGCTAGATTTGAAGAGAAATATTTTAATTTAATATAATTTTTATCTATATATTTTAAAATTTATAAAAACATTTTTAGAACTCAAAAATTGTATGTCGACCCCTTAGACTACTGTTATTTTACTTTAGACACTTGTGCCATTATAATCTTAGGTGCATATAGCTTATTACAAGTTTCACTCCCATATTAAACATGAGAATCCTCTCTGTTTGGATCACACTCCCTTGTTATGAGATATTTTTAATTATATGAACTACTGTGCTTCAGATAGGCACATACAAATTATCTAGGCCTAGAGTTTCATTAAGTATATGATTATGATAATTCCAATAAGTTGTTATTTTTCCTATTTCATACGAACACTTCTCTGATCCATCTTAGACTTATGCCAATCAAGAGAGATCAATAGTTCTTTTATAATGGGATCTAAAGGGGACTGATGGCAATGTGAATGTCATTTTGATTGAATGGAGTAACTATAACACCTATGAAAATTTTTTCAAAATTATAAAACCTTGTCCTAATTTTGAGTCATGTGATAGTTGAGTGACTCTTTAGATTTTTTTTCCTTTTCTGCAGAAACATAGTCAATTCATATATGTTTTTTTGAGGGAGATAACTTCTTTCTTTATTTGGACAACTTGAATTTTTTATTTTTATTTTTTATTGTTTTGCTACCAGAGAAGCTTTATTCATTTGTTATCCTTTTATGTTTTTGATATCATCCTTTTCCATGTTCTACGAGAGAGAACATTTATAGTTCTAGTCTCTTTCCTTGATATTTTTATGCCCATATAAGATATAACATTTTTTTGTAACCATCAAATCTACCATTAATGCCATAGTCATCCGAAAGGTAGGTTATTGGGCTATATAATCAAAAGGAAATGCAAGTCTAAAAGCATATTTTGGCTCAAAGGAGTAGACTAGGATAAATTCTATATTGGGTGGATATAAGGATTTACTGAATAAAGAATGCCTAGATCATCCCCTTCTCAATTTAGCCCAGTTCAATTTCAGCTCAATGTCTCGTCGAGGAGTGTTCTAAGATAGGTTGAAACCGAGGCTCAAATAACTATGCAGGAGCCCTCTCTATGTCAATATACATAGTTCTATACTCTTGACTCAAGGCATAGAGACTAGAGAAATTTGGGTTCTCAACAGGTGATTCCTTAACTTAAACAATCTCTTAAATTGCAATTCACTGACACATTATTACATATTTATCAGGCTAGGTCTCATCATTGGTTAATAAAAAATCCATGTGTTGTCCCAAGATGGCAACCAATTGGGGGGGGGGGGTGAATTGGTTATTTTGAAGAAGTGATGGAAAATTAAAATTTTAAGGATAAACAAAGCAATAGAGGCATAGAGTAGAGAAGAATAAATCTTAACAACTTGTTAAGATTCCACTAATCTCGAGTTTTTACAAGCTCAACTCTAACTTGATGTTTTCACCAGCTCACATCAAACGTTTTCAAGGTTTGAGAATCTCCTTACAAGCCAAACAAGAGTTTTCCCAGGCTCACTCTAAAACCTAAGTGTTTAAAGCTCAGACTTAAACTTACAATGGTGTTTGATGCTCACACCCAACACTCAAACAAGTATAAAAGAGTTTTAATGCAAAGAAATGAAAGTTGTTGATCTTGGCTATTACACATCACACACTACTTTGTAAGTGAACTTTCTTGGTTATTTATAGCCAATTTTGGTTCAACTACCCATTACTAATGATGTTTAAGTGTGTTCCAATTATATTTGACTAGCAGTATTAATTATAATATGTTTGGCATAGGTAGCAATCATCCAAGCATAATGAATGGTCACCCAGTAACTTTGAGCGGTCGTCTGTTTTGTCATGGACGGTCGCTCCATTTGAAAATTCACCAATGGTCAAGTGTTAGTGCTCAGATAGAAAATTTTGCCCATCATTTGCCAGAGACCAGGGAAGGGACAATCGCCCTTTCCATATTTTAAATTTCCTTTTTTAATGGCTACTCAATGTGTCATTGATTTATTTGTCAAAAGGAATTATCGCCAAAAAATGAAAGGTGCAGTCGCCGTTCTTCTGAATAGCAGTCGAATTGGTTGGCTCATGTCAAACTTCTGAGTGCACTTCAGTATGCAAGCTCTATTACCAATCTTTATGGTTTCAGCTTTAAAATATATGGATGATAACAAATATTCAAGGATGGTCGCAAGGTTCTGTCATGTGACCGTTCTTCATACTATGCTTGTCACCACATTCTTTACTATAAGTGTTGAAATATTTGCCACTTGAGGTGTAGTCATCCATTTAAGCAGATGGTTGCTTATAACCTTTTAGCAGTCATCCCTTAGGTCAAACATCAAAACACTACTCTGACTCTATTTCTTTCTCTAAACTTCAGGGGCGATCGTCCAAGGCTCGAGGATGATCATTATTTATGTCTTGTTTTGGAAATATTTATTGCTTCATTCCTACATCAAGAATCTTAAAAACTATATTAAATGCATCATTCAATTTGAGTACTAAAGATCAAATTTTAGATTATTTTGGTAAAAATCTCGCCCTTTTTGACTTTGGCAATCAAATTGAATGGAAATGAAAGATAATTAAAAGATAATCAGATTGAATCCAAATGAAAATGAAAATGATAATCTCCCCCTAAACTTATGCTTATTTAGTTTCAAGTTATTCTTAATATTGTGCACTTTTAATTCAAGATTTAAGATTATACTTCTTTTAGCGCAATGTTTGGGATTTTTGGTTTATCATTCTTCAATCCATTTCAATTAGTTTTTAATTTTCAAATTTCTCCCCCTTTGACAAAGGCAAAATGAAGAATGTAAAGAAGTTCATTCATTAAAAAGAAGAATAAAAGCTAACTGTTACAAGTTCATTATAATATTAAAATGAGAACATGCAAAACAACATTCAAAAGAAACTTGTCAGAATCTTCATCCTCTGGTTCTTCTTCCATAGGGGCCTTGCCCTTGTTAAGAGATGGTTGCTCACTAGTACTGAAATTATCATCCTCCAATGAACGATTCTTTAAAAGGACTTTCTTTATGATCACTTACTTCCCAATCTTGGAGATCACATTGAGACAATTCCAATTTGCCTTGCATATCATACAAATCATGATGGATGTGGGATAGAAGATCAATTCTTTTATTGAGCTTTTGAAATCTCTTAGAAACATCTCTTTTGAAGCGAGACAATTATTTTTGAAGGGATTTGATGGCTTCAAGATTGAGTCTAGTGGGAGAGCTAACTTTAGAGGAAAAATGCTTTTGTGGCATTTCTAAGGCTACTTCCATGTTTTCACCTTCTCCTTCAATTTTGTACCTAGGCCTTTTTTTGTCTCTTATACTACACCTTTACTGCCAAAAAGATACACATATGTGTCATCATTTTTTCTTACACACTCAGCATGCTCTAGAAAGTCCATGGTAATAGCATATGAAGTGAGGTCAAAAGTATTTCTCAAAGTAGCAAGGTTGAGATCATTAAGCATATTCATGTGCATAGCTATTTCAGTGATATGTGAGGAGAGAAAGAAGGCTTCTGACCTTATTTTGGCATGATGATAGAAGGTATCTATAAAGAGTTTTAGTGTGTTAATTGGAACGTTGTGGGTAAAGGCATAGAGCAAAATTAAGTCACTCTTAGTCACTTTCTCATTTCCATCAGCCCTTTGATGGATTGTATAGGTTTGATCCTACAGAGCATCCAAAGGGTGAGGGATTTAATGTACTTAAGATTCCTTCACAAAAGAGGTTTCAACAGAAATTTCTTTCCAAAAAGAGGAAAGCGTTTGGTTAGAGAAGGCTGTATCATTATAGGTGGTAGCTCCCTCAATTGAAAACGCCCAAATTCTTGCAAAATCCTTTAGGGTCAAGTCAAAATATTGATAGAAAAGCTTAAATCTAATTCCATACCATCATAAAGCAGAATTTTCACTCTTTTCTATTTGAAAAGACATGAAAAACTCTCTACTAAGACTTGGATAACCTACCTCATATGGATAAAAAAACTTTCTCCACCCAAAAACATGTAAATACGTATCTATTTCATCTTTTATATTAAGTGCAACAAGCATACCTCCAAAAGGTCTTTTTGTTCCTTCTATTTTTCTTCTTTTTAAGCATGGCATATCTAATATCTTCTTTAGGGGTTTGGTGACGGGGTTTGTGAATGTTCTCTCCTCTTTTAGGTTGTGGAGGAGAAGGAGGAACATTTACTTGTTCTCTAATCACAATCCCAATAGGTTTCTTTTCTTTCCCTTTAGAAGTCACTCCCACCATCAATAATAACATCACAAACCCTATTTGTGTGAAAAAGGGTTCTCCTTTTGATCACACTCTTTAGATTGGACTTGCAAGCTCAAAGTCCTTTTAGATACTGTTCTACCACTTTATGCTAAGGTCAAAGATTCACCCTTATCATCACTACTCTCCTCCTTAGGGGTTGTTTTCTCCTAGCTAGACTCCTCATCACTAGCAAAATAAATAACTCCATCCATCATGTTTATTGTCTGTAAGGACAATCCCTTTTGTAATGACCAACACTACCATACTTAAAGCATTTAATTTTGAAGTAGAAGAAGGTTCAAATTTACCTTTTTCCTTGGTAGAAGTGGATTCTTTAGATGCTTCCTTTGAATCTACCTTGGACCTTGAAGATGTAGCTTTATTATCTCTCTTCCAAGTAGGCTCAAAAGTCGATGTAGATGAGAACTGACTTGAGCTACTCTTCTTCTTCAATTACTTCTCAACTTCCAATGCAAGATGAAGTAATTCTTCAAGCTCCATGTATGGTTGTAAGTCAACAACATTGGAGATTTCTATATTGAGACCATTGAGAAATCTTGCCATTGTAGCTTCGTTATCTTCCTTTATATTAGCTCTTATCATACCACCTCCATTTCTTTATAATACTCCTCTACACTCTTCATTAGGTGAGATTTTATAGGCGGTTGTAAAACTCCAGATAATAATAACTAGGTACAAACCTCCTCCACATTATAGAATTGAAATCACCTCACTCCTCTATGGGTCTTTCCTTATTGCTTCTTTTTTCTTGTTTGTTGTCATCCCACTAAGTAATAGCATAATCTTTAAAGGTTGGCACAACTAGTTTCACCTTCTTAGACTCTGTATAATCATGATAATCCAAAACAAGTTTTATCTTTTTCTCCCAATCTAGGTAGGCTTCGGGATCCATCCTACCATGGAATGTAGGAATCTTCAATTTAACTCTACCCCTCTATGATTATTGTTGTACCTAACCCTAGGTCTCACACCAAACTCATCCTCATTATCTCCCAAAGATTCTCCATCCTCCAACTCATCTCCCTCATAGGTTCTCCTATTACCCTTCTAGGCCTAACATTAGGGGCATTTTTAGGTTATGCCCTAGCAATTGTAGCCTACGCTCACTCCATTCGATCCATCATCTTCCCAACACGGTGACTCAATAACTCTATGTATTCAGCCAATTGCATCCATTTGATCAATTGGCCCATGAGTTCTTCTAGTTTCACCAGTAATTTTTAAAATAAAATATGAGCTGCAAATAAAAGGTTAGTGAAATAAAAATAAAAATCTTTACTTCACTCCCTTATGTGTATCACTTAAGTGTAATAATCACTCAAGTTCACTCGTGTTTACACTATATTTCTAGCTTTTCACTTTAGAATTCACAGTCCTACCTATTACTACTCAAATGCAATCCACTCACATTTAAATTCTTGTCAAGATTAGTTGTTTACAATCAAACTAATCACAATGGGTCAAACACAAGAGTATTATGTAAAATACAAAAAGAATATCGATAGCACTTAAAGTAAATGACCACAATTGAGGAAATTTTAGAGATTATTATTTTACAGTAGGGTTCATGGTCAAAGGTTCAATCGAAACTATACTTGGTCCAACTGGGAAGTTACTTGGGAAGTTTGGAAATTTTAGGCAATAGAGATCACGATGGATGGTACGTTGAGAAATTTGTATGGGACACTTTGGTCAGACTAGGATGATAGTTGGTCTGATAGGGATTCAATTGACTCTAATTTTAAAAATTTTTGCAATAGGTATCACAGATGGTGGTATGCTTAAAATTTGGACGGCACAGGTTTGGTCTAACTAGGACAATAGTAGTCCAACCAGGAAGTGCTTAAGAAGTTTAAAAGTCAAGTGCTTTCACTTTGAATTTTTTTTAGAATTCTTTGCAACCTTTCAATTCTATTTGCAGAAACACTGGTTCTAAGGTCTAATTTAAAGATAGTAAACACATTTAATTTTATGATTCAACCAAGAAGTAAAAAAAAAAACTTTCAGAATTGATTAGCCTTTGAACTAATCTTTTAGGGCTAACAAAGTTGACACTCAATTGATGGGATTTCAATTGTAATTTAAACAGCACAAATAAGGATACAAAATGAACAAGGATACAAAATGGAAGAAAGAAAACAATATTTTTTTATAGGATTTTTATTTTTAGAATGTTTTATTAGTTTTTGTTATAGATTTGTGTCCTGTTTATTATGATAATTATTGTTTTATTTAGGTATTTTATTAGTTTAAATCGGTTTATTTAGTGTTTTTGTTAATTTTGGTAGATTTAGTTTATTTCAGTGTTTATGTCATTTTTGATCTAGTTTTTAGTGTGGTGTTTATGTTTTTGTTGGTTATTGTTTATTTACTTTTTGTTTAAAGTTTGTTTGAAGTTTTGTTTTAGGTTAAAAAGCCAAGGAACCAAGACTGAAGGAAAAATGGACAGTAGCTGACACAGGCAGAGGACACAGCCAAGTCACTGGCCGTGTCCCATACCAAGTTAATGAAGAAGAGCAAGTCACAGAGAAGGACACAAGCAAGGGACACAGCCAAGCTTGTGGCTGTGTCCCTCCAAAAAGGCTCCAACACGGCCAAGTCACTCCAATTTGGCCGTGTCTCACTTAGTTCCAAAGGCAAAGAAGAAGCAACTCACACAGAAGCAAACACAGGCAAGGGACACGGACAAGTCAGTGGCCGTGTCCCTCCAAAATGATCCAACACAGCCAAGTCACTTCTAACATGACCGTGTCACTCAACCTAAGAAGAAAAAGAAGAGAAGCAAGCAGAAGTGAACACATGCAAGGGACACGGCCAAGTCACTGGCTGTGTCCCTCCAATGCACTCCAACATGGCCAAGTCTCCTCTGACTTGGCCGTGTCTCTCATGAACCAAAGCCGTAGCGGATTTTTAAAGTGGAAAATTCGTATAAAAGAAAAGAGAGAAGCTAGGGTTTGGGTTGTTGCAATTTAGAGAGCAGATTGAGCCGTCAAGAGAGTGAACTAAGGGTTTCATTTAGTTTTCTTTGATTTTTGATTACACTTTGGATTAAACTAGCTTAGATTAGATTGTTCTAGCCATTGCTACATCCTTCTTGCAAGATTTGAACAAGAGATTCTTCAGAAGCTTCAAGGAGTTTTTAATTTGGTTTTGTTCTTGAACTTTATCTCTTTATTTTCATTGGAATTGTATTTATGGATATTATCATGTCTAGATTGATTTCTTTGAATATGAATGAGATGAGTATGTTTGATATCAATATGAACTAATTTGATCTAGTCTAGGGTTTGTATGGATCTGCTATGATTTTATGAATTGGTTATTCTCTTAGCTAATAATTTCTTTAGCCTTGATTGAATGGAATATTGTTAATATATAATTGATTGGCCACCAATTATGTGTTTTAGGTATTAGATGATGGATTGAGAGATGAAGTCTAATGCTGGAACAATTCAATTAGGGACTTAGGTGAATTAGAGATATAACCTATTAAAAAGATTATTTCAATTATAACAAGATTAGTTGAAAGAGGTTTGAAAGTGAGCGCTTATTTCCTTGACTCGATTAATTGAGTTGTTTGAGATTTAATCTTTGAAATTAAATTAGTTAAGAGGAATAACCGTTCATACATATAAATAGTAGAGAAGTGCAAACCCTAGACCTTTCTATCAAGTGAATCAAAACATCAACTTAATTTGCTTTTATTCGTTTTAAACTTCAATCAATCTTCTTCATTAGTTAACAATTTAAATTTTCTTTATTATTTGTTATTCATAATCTGATAATCAATTAGCCACTTTAGCTTCCTTGTGAGATGACCTTGGGGTGATCACCTTTGCTACAGCTACCTCGTATACTTGCGAGTGTCGCTTTGTGGTAGAGTTAATTCGAGCGCAACAAGTTTTTGGCGCCGCTGCCAGGGAGGCTAATTGGCGTAATTGTTTATTAGTTTTAGAAATTTTAGATTATTTTTCATTGTTTACTTTTGATTTTATTTTTCTTTTGTTTTTAATAATTTCTTTTTCTAGAAATTTTTGTTTATGCAAGGTAGGAGATCACTCGAAGGAGAGCTATATCCATTCATTCCAGAAATTCAGAGAGTGAAAAGGAGCAGGGAAGAGTTTGAACTGTACACAGGATTTGATACTACAGAGGAGGACACTTCTGATTTTGAGTCGGAATCTGCACAATCTGTTAAAATGGCTGAAGAAAGGCAAAGAACGATGAGAGACTATGCTAGACCTGTCATTGGAACTTCCACCTCTTGCACAAGACTGACATATGCAGCAAGAAATTATGAGTTGAAAAACATTCACTACAACATGCTGCCATCATTCTATGGAGTTCCAAATGAAGATCCTCTGAACTTTATTCGGGATTTTTATTCTACCCTCAACATTTTTCCTTTAGGAGAACTAACAGAAGATCAGTTGAGGATGAGATGTTTCCCTTATACTTTGAAGGATAGGGCAAAGAGCTGGCTTATGATGTTGCCCGAAAACTCACTGACAACTTGGGAGCAAGTTTATAACAAGTTCATGGGCAAGTTCTATTCACATCAAAAGACAGCTGAGTTGAGAGGGAAGATTGCTACATTCTCTCAATTTGAAGGAGAGCCATTTCATGAGGCTTGGGACAGATTTAAGATGCTATTGATCCAGTGTCCACATCATCATTACCCACTTCAACTTCTTAATCAGTTTTTCTACGATGGTTTAACCCAGCAATTTCAGAACACTGTTGACAATGCAGCTGGGGGAGCCATGGGAGCAAAGACAGCTGATGAAACTTATGAGATCTTTGAGATGTTGGGAGCTAATTCTCAACAAAAGAGTGTAAGAGGAAGAAGTAAAGAGGTGAACCAATTGGAAGCCAATAGTGAGATGGTAAATCAGATAGCTGAGTTGACAAGGCAAGTGCAGATGCTAAACATGAAGAACAATATTTCTTCATCTACTCAAGAAGCGTGTGGAATATGTGGAACTTTAGGGCATGGAGCAAACATTTGCCCCTCTGCATATGAATCATATGGGAATGAAGCTGAGCAAGTCAATGCCATGGGGGGATTTCAACCGAGAGCTCGGAATGATCCTTATTCAAATTCATACAATCTTGTTTGGAGGAATCACCCAAATTTTTCTTGGGCAACAAATAATTCTCAGCAGCCTTTCCATTTGCTCTAGAGACAGAACCAATAGCAGGGTCAATCCTCAAATCAAGGGCAGTCTAAGATAGAGAGCTTGGAGGAAAGTTTACAAGCTTTTATCCAAGTCAGTGCGAAAAATCAAGAGATGACCAACAAGAGGCTGGATTCCTTAGAAGCATCTTTTAAGAAAGTGGAGACCCAAGTAGGGCAATTGGCACAACAAATGCAGATTCAACAGAAGGGGAAATTTCCAAGTCAACCTGAGCAGGCACAATCAGTGACTGTTCTTAGAAGTGGTAAGGTAATTGACAATAATGTTGAAGATAATTCTGTGAGTGCAGGTAACCAAGAGAACAAGAAGGAAGGAGAACCAAAGAACAAAGGTGCTGGAGAAAGATCAGTGGAGAAGTCCCTTACAGCAGATCTACATAAGGCAAGCAATCCATACCGGCCACCTATACCATTCCCTAGCAGGTTGAAGGATGATAAAAAAGATAAGCAATTTTCTAATATCTTCAACATGCTATCTAAGGTAAGTATTAACTTACCCTTACTTGAAGCAGTAAAGAACATGCCGGCTTATGCCAAATTTTTCAAAGAGCTGATCACCAAGAAAAAGAGGTATGAGCCGAATGAAAAGGTGATAGTTTCCGAGGTAGCTAGTGCTGTTTTGCAGCATAAACTACCTCCCAAACGAAAGGATCCTAGAAGCTTTATAATTCAAATTACTGTCGAGAATGGAAAGGGGACTGAGGGCATGTGTGATCTAGGAGCTAGTGTGAATTTGATGCCTTATTCTGTGTTTCAAGAATTAGAACTTGGGGCGATCACCTTTGCTACAGCTACCTCGTATACTTGTGAGTGACGCTTTGTGGTAGAGTTGATTCGAGCACAACATAGAATAAGGACAACAAGAACACACAAAGAAATAAAAACAAGGACACACAAGAGACAATGACAAAGAAGACAAGATGAAATTGACAAACAAAAGAAAGAAGAACACAAGATGAACAAGAAAGAAATTGAAAATCAACAAAAAATAGACAAAAATAAGGATAAAGCCTAATTTAGAGCCTTGCACTGATACCAAACTGATGTGAACCCACAAGAACAATGCCTTAGAACCCAACACCTTTAGGCTTGGATCAACTCCTTTGGAAAGCTAAATCAAGTTTGCCAAGAACCTCAATCCAATTCCAACTATAGGGAAAAGAACTTTGGTATAAAAATCACTCAAGTTATTAACTCTTTGTGATGTTTTGATTCAAAAAGAATTAAGACAAAGAACACAAATTCTGTAATTTCATTCAATTGTTCAATACTTGTCCTCACAAGACTCAAAAGATAGTTTAAATATGGATGAGTGTTAGAAACCTTGTTCTAGCTTGTTTGGAAACAAGTTTACAAGCATTCTAGTTTTAGAATAACTAACCCAAACAAGGAATTAACCTAATAAACAATGACCAAACAAAGACATAGACCAAAAGACACTAAAACCTAAATACAAGTCTAAAATTCTAGCGCACACAAAATATAATAAAAAGATACAAGACATATAATGAAATATATCCAATTGGGATTATTAGAGACAACTAGCCCAAATGACCTTCTTGGACTAAACAAAGTGACAAGACTTTGATTGGGATGTGAGAGACCAAGCTTCACATGTGCATCCGCCTTATGATCCTCTATGATAGCTAAATCATTCCAAATTCATTGGATCATTATGAGCATCACATCCTTGAACTATTAAAGTCGACCCCTTGTGACCGACCCGTCAGGAAGTCTCAACGGATCCTTGATCTTTGGCATAGGTTTGTCCTTGGTTGCATCACCCATTCTAGGTTTTGACCTAAAATGTCAATGTAAATCTATCCCAAGATGCTTATACTGCTAGTTAGTTTCTAGTCTTTTGTTAATTCTTATATGAAAAAATCATCATTTTGGTTACTAAACTTAATTATGAATTCTAGGGGATTCATCTAGACTGCATCTTAAATTGGATTATAAGGCTTCTAACCTAGAATGATAATTTTAGGGCCCTTGCGCAAGATGGTTTTGAAAGTTGTATTCTAAGGTGCTGACCTAGAATGGGTTGAAGTTGGATTTTGGGACTTCATTACCTAGAATGGATCTTAGAGGATGGATTTAAAAGGTGCTAACCTTGCATACATATTGATGTAGAACAAAAAGCTTTGACTTTCATGGAGCAGTTTGACCAAAAACTGTCATAGTGACAGTTTGGTAATTACTGCCAAAAGCTGATGTTGCAAATTAGGTGTTCTAAGAGCCTAGCCACAATGGGAAATGGGCCAACAAGTTAAAGCCATCGCTTTGAGGTGAGGTCTGTCAGTTTTCGGCCAAATTCCATCTTTTAGACATCCGAAAATGCGTTTTACTTTTATGGCAGCTTAGGGCGTATTTTTATTTCCTTATTTAGAACCCTTGATCGAGGTGCCATTTGGGCATTTTGTCTACCTCATTAAATAATATCTTTCTATACTCGTAATTCTTTTATTTTGCCAATCTGTTACATTTTGAAAACTTTCCTTATTTGGAATTAGAGTTTTCTATAACCCTAAAGCTTTATAATGTAATGTTTGAAGAAGTGAAAGACAGTTTTCAGAGTTGAATAATAATTTAGTTGAGAAGTTTTTCTCTCATTTTGTCTTTATTACCTGGGCATTCTTAGACTAAACAGGAATAACACCTTTGTTTTTTACTTCCGCTACATCACATATGAAGGATGTGCTACCTATATCAGTTTGATAAATGGATTCTAGGGCTCTTACCTAGTATGATGGCAAGGGATAACCTAAATTTTTCTTAGCAATAAAAATGAGGATTTGAGGTACCTTAAAACCTAATCTCTTGGTTGATAGTAAATAAGATCTAGCAGGATGCCTCCTAAATACAAAGGGCAAGGATTATGTATTTATGTTTGGTCATGTTCCTAAATTAACAGTGATGGAGTTAGGAAATTTTTTTTTTCGGATCTCCTTTTAGTTTTCTTGATGTAGAGTTGAAGGGCTTTCCCAATTTGCAACTTCACCACTTACGCTTCAAGAGAAAAGGGGAACAACACTTGAATTGCTCCAGTTGAATAATTAAAATGAAAAGATAGTGAGAATTTGGGAGAATTTTTGGATTTTTGGAATAAATTTGAGAGAAATTGGCTAAAAAATTTTAAAACCCTTTTTTTGAAAGGGAAACCTCTATTTATAGTGGAAACAAGGGCAAAATTCCTAAGAAAATTGGACTACAGAGGGACCCATCCATGTGCACGCAGCTAGTCACGCAAATCCCTTTTTTAATAAATAAAAAATAATAATTATTTTTTGAGAACTTTTGTTCTCCCAATTTTCAACTGGAATCACCTAAATTTAATTAGATGATAAATTTAGGATTCACAACACCCAATACTCAAACACAACTAATGAAAAATTGAGTACAAGGCAAATTGAGAAATAAAATTATGGGAGTTTGGTTATTAATTACTTGAAAGATGTAATAAATGATGTTTGGTGGGACATTTGTAGCCATCTTCCTCTGAAAAACCATTTGAATTAAATTAAGGAAGATCAAGCTCCCCCAGTAAAAATCTCATACATTTAATGCTATTAAGGTGCTCCCACAGTCACGATCCTTGTGCCACAGTCGCAAAAATGCTACTATGCCTATTGGCTAGTTCCAACGGCTAGTCCATGTGGCATTGACATATCAACAAAAACCATTACATGCCAAACTTCATTAATGTTGAGGTAGCATTTCTTCTATTGTGGTCACGAGAGAAAAAATTAAAAAACAAAGAAAGAAAAAAGAAAAAAATGGTAATAGAAAAGCATCCATTGTCTAATGGATAGGACAGAGGTCTTCTAAACCTTTGGTATAGGTTCAAATCCTAATGGACACAATTTTTTTCCTATTTCTATATATTTATTATTTCTTTATATTTTATATATTATTTCTATTTTATATATTATTTATATTAGAATTTATTAGAATTTATTAGAATTTATTAGAATTAAATTAGAATTATATTATAATTTATTAGAATTAAGAATTCTAAAAAAAATACTAAAAGCGATTAATTTCTTTATACTTGTTCTCATTGTTTGACTTTTCTTTGATTTTGACCTTGGGTTATTTTCCATTTGTGCACAAAATTTATGCAAAAAACTTTGATCGATTTGAATGGTGCAGTCATGCCATACTGAAATCATGGTGAGAGAGAGGTTCTTGCGTCGAGCTTTAAACAATGATGACTAACTATGAACCTGTAACATCCCCTACATAGACTATATACACTTAACTACATAGGTGATGTCACCTAAATACTCACACTTACCTATATATGTATTATAAAAATAACACCAAAGTGCTTCTATATATTAACATCGTCATTAAAATTTCAAAAGAAATACTTTGACCAAGCCTATATTACATACATATATCTGTTTAAATTTATAAGAACTTCTATTATTAACTTACATTATTATAATTCTCAAACTTGTACAACTGTAATATAGAATTATAAAGTATTGCCATGTGAACTATACAAAATACAATATTTACAATATTGTTCTTTGAACCTTTGTAATGTTGTTGACTAGGATCATATATCTCTCACTCTGCAGTCTCAACTCTTCTTGTTTGATCTTCATGTCAGAAAAAAAATTCTAACACGCTAAGTAAACCTTAGTGGAGCATATGTATTACAATATGCAAGAAAATTTAAAGGAAAGAGAACTATACATAAAATAATTTAGAAGTAATGGAAATTATTACTTTTAGAGAGTTAAAGAAATTAATAAATTCATTTAAACTTGAAATACTAAACACAATTAAATTTAGAGTCGGTTAATTTAACAATAACCATACAACACATCATTTTCAATATAGATAACTTCTTTAATTATGCCTATACACGCTAAACTCAGATCCTAGATTTGGATAACGGGTCACTGTTGGCAATTTAATGCCTACTATGGTTTGAATGCCCACTGAATATGGTGACATAGAGTTTCCATTGATGGCACAGAGCGCCCACTATCACTTTTGATATCCTCCCTTTGGCTAGCCATTCAATCCCAAGCTAGATCTAAAATCAGTATGATTTGGGCAATTTAGTAGTTTTTAATTAACATTAAATTATGTGTAGCATTTCAATGGAACAATTCTTTGATTAACACTTGGTATCACACATATTTATCATATATTCATTTCAAAAATCCTTTGCACTTTGAGGACTTATAATCTTTTTGGCTGGAATTACAGATGAAAAATAAAGAAAAAGTTATTTTTGGCAATTTCTTCAAGTGACACGCCCAATGACATGATGACCGTGTCATTTTTCCATTCTTATAGAAGCTTTGACACACCCAACGACATGGGCATGTCACTGGCCGTGTTATTTATTTATTTTTATCATAGTAGCTATGACACGCCCAATGACACAGGTGTGTTACTGGTCATGTCATTAATATTGAAACATAGCATCGTTAACACGCCTAGTGACATGGCCGTGTCATTAGCTGTGTCAAGTAAAATTCTGTATTTCATACACTCAATAACTTAAACAGAATATATCAAAATGCATGATAAAAATGAATCAAAAACTAGTTTCTTTGACATAGAAAGAGTCTATATCAAATACTTTTCTGTAATAATTCATTAAAGATAACTCAATCAACCAATTCAAACAATAAAATTCATATATATTCAAATAGTTACAAATTAAAATACATAAGCTCATACATCTTTCAAAATCCCTTTTCTTCTTTAATTACTTGTTGATAATCTCAACTTTTCTAGCTTATTCTTCTGAAAACGTATAACTAGATGTGAGTTCCTCTTAAATTTTGGCTAAATTCTTGAAAAGAAGGAAGAAAGGAGGAGTTTTGGTGATGAAGGTGATCATATGCATGGATGACAATGAAAGAAGAAAGAAGAAGTTTCCACACATACACACACTATCCTTATATATATATATATATATGGTTTAATATAATGTGGCCACTCTCATCTTAACTATAGTGCACCCTCACTCTTAACCTTTGATTCCAATTTGATTTTTAGTCTCGTAAAACCGTAAAAAATAATTAATTTCTTCAGTAAATTTTAAGATCCATTATTTACATCACTTATCCATGCCACTTTTATCACTATTTACTATCATTTATCAATATTAAATTAAAAGTTTAGTATTTAAAATTTTAAACATTACAATTCTCCCTCACTAAAGAAATTTCATCCATAAAATTTACCTGTTATGGACGCATGAAATAATTGAGGGTATTGCTGTCTCATTATCTCTTCACTTTTCCCAAGCGGCTTCCTCTATCGAATGATTTCTCTACAACACTTTCATTAAAGGAATGCACTTATTACACAACTCCTTTTTTCATGAGCTAAGATAGCCACTGGTTCTTCTTCATAATTCAAATCTGGCTGAATTTCAATGGACTATGCTTGAATCACATGTGAAGGATTTGATCTATATCATCTAAGCATCGACACATGGAATACATTATGAATATTAGCCAGTTCTAGAGGCAAAGCTAGTCGATAAGCTACTGGACCTATACGTTCAAGTATTTCATATGCTCCAATAAACCTAGGACTTAGTTCACCTTTCTTTCCAAAGCGAAGAACCTTCTTCCATGGTGATACTTTCAAGAATACCTTATCTCCCACACTATATTCAATGCATGTCATTTCAAATCTGCATAAGATTTTTATCTATCCATTGCAATTCGTAATTGATTCTTTATAAGCTTCACTTTGTCTTTAGTTTGTCTTATGAGATCAGGTCCCACAAGTTTGCTTTCATACAATTCCATCCAACCCAATGGAGTTCTACACTTCCTTCTATAGAGTGCTTCGTATGGTTCCATCCCAATACTCATTTAATAACTATTTTTATAAGCAAATTCTACTAAAGGCAAATATCTATCCCAGCTACCTTCAAAATCGATTACACAACTTCTAAGTATATCTTTAAGTATTTGTATCACCCTTTCTGATTGACCATCAATCTGTGGATGATAAGCATTACTAAAATGAAGTCGAGTACCTAATGCTTTCTGAAAACTTTCCCAAAACTTTGAAGTAAAGCGAGGGTCACAATCCGAAACAATAGACATTGGTACTCCACGAAGCCTAACTATCTCATTAATATACAATTCATCAAGTCTATCCATTGAAAAATCCACTTGAATGGGAAGGAGATGAGCTGATTTGGTTAATTGATCAACAATTACCCAAATTGTATCATGCTTCTTTTAGGTGTTTGGAAGACCAGTCAAAAAATCCATGGAGATTCTATCACGCTTCCATTATGGTATTGATATAGGTTGCAAAAGACCCGATGGAAACTTGATGTTCTACTTTTACTTGTTGACACACTAAACACCGAGTCACATATTCAGTAATATCTCTCTTTATACTAGGCCACCAATAATGAGACTTCAAATTCTGATACATCTTATCCTTTAAGACCGTATACGTAGTAGTATGAGCTTCACCAAGTATACATTCCTTTAGTTTCCTCACATCAGGTACACACGATCGACCTCTATAATATGATCCATTATCTTCTAACACAACATAATCTGGCTTTTCACCTTTATGCACTTGTTTCAAAATTTCTAATAACTTTTGATCTTGTTTTTGAGCTCTTATTACTTTTTGTTTTATAGTTGGTTCAACCCTCAATTTTGCTAACATAACACATTATATAATTTAGTTTATTTAATTTATATATACATATAGTATTATAATATTCTATATACAACATCCTGTTAAAGTCTTTTGACTTAAAGCATTGGCTACCACTTTAGCATTTCCAGGATGATAGTCAATAATATAGTCATAATCTTTGATCAATTCCATCCACCTGTTCTGCCTTAAGTTTAGTTCTTTTTGTGTTGGCAAGTATTTTAAACTTTTATGGTCAGTGAAAATATAGCACCTTTCACCATACAAATAATGTCGCCAGATCTTAAGAGCAAATACAATAGTAGCTAACTCCAAATCATGTGTAGAGTAATTTAATTCATGAGAATTTAATTGCCTAGAAGCATAAGCAATTACCTTACCCTCTTGCATCAATACACAACCAAGTCTCTGAAGAGAAGCACCCCTATAAATAACATAGCCTTTACCTGGGGTCGGTTGTGTCAATACAGGCGCATCAGTCAACATAGACTTCAATTGTTCAAAACTTGCTTGAAACTGGGTATTCAACTCGAATTTAGTTTCTTTTCTAAGGATCTTAGTTAAAGGAAGTGCTATCTTTGAAAATCCTTGTACAAATCTTCTATAGTAACCAGCTAACCCAAGAAAACTCTAGACTTTTGTTATATTCTTTGGAGGCTACCAATTCAAAATAGTTTTAATTTTACTAGGATCCATATGAATACCATTAGCTGATATTACATGACCCAAAAATGCCACTTCCGTCAACCAAAAATCACATAATTTAGCATACAATTGATTCTCCCTTAGTGTATGTAGTACAATTCTCAAATGCTTATCATGCTCCTCGTTATTTCTATATTAAACCAATATTTCATCAATGAAACAACTACAAAAGTGGTCTAAATAGGGTTTAAAAACTCGATTCATCAAATCCATAAAAGCTGTCAGAGCATTAGTTAAACCAAAGGGCATAACCAAAAATTCATAATGTCTATATCGAGTTCTGAAAGCTGTCTTTGGAATATCAACTTCTTTAATTTTCATCTGACAATAACCTAATTTAAGATCAATTTTAGAGAAAACACCCGCTCCTCTCAACTAATCAAATAAGTCATCAATCCTAGGTAATAGATACTTATTCTTAATAGTCACTTTATTCAACTGTCGATAATCTATACATAATCTTAAGTTACCATCCTTCTTCTTCACAAATAAAAAAGGTATACCCCAGGGTGATATACTAGGTCTAATAAAGCCCCTATCAAGTAATTACTGTAGTTGCACTTTTAACTCTTTTAACTTCGGAGGTGCCATTCCATAAGGTGGAATAGAAATTGGTTCCATACCCTTAACTTCATCAATAACAAATTCTATCTCCCTCTCAGATGGTATTCCAAGTAATTCCTTCGAAAAAACATCCGAAAACTCACTCACTGTATGTATGTTTCACAAAGCCTTACTTAAATGTCGTGTATCATTAACATAAACAAGGTAAGCTTCACACCTTTTCCTAATCAACCTTCTAGCTTTAGCAACAAAAATTAAACTAGAAGGGTAAAATTATTTTTCTCCTCGAACTACAATTTTATCATAACCCGAAATCTTAAAAGACACAACTTTACTATAGCAGTCCATAACTGCTTGATGTTGGGAGAAACAATCCATTCCCAAGATTACATTAAAATCATGGAATGGAAGTTCAATCAAATCAGCAGGAAGTTCTACATCATGAACTCTAAGTGGACAATTTTGATATACTTTTTTTACCTTCACACTATGGCCTAAGGGATTAGTAACTTCTATCTCATAATCAAGTTTATCAACACACATTATCTTCCCTGAAGCTATAGTTGTACAAATATAAGAATGTGTAGAACCAGGATCTAATATTGCATACACATTAAGACCAAGTAAAGAAAATTTACCAAGTACAACAATAGGAGCATCCTGGTCCTCCACAGCTTTCATGGCATAAGCCCTAACTGGAGCACTACCTCGAGTTTGAGCTCTATCCATTGTTTTAGATCCTCTCTGCTGACTAACACTGAGTCGACCACCTCTACCTGTCCTATGGCCTGACTGAGACTTCTGTACAAAACTTTGTCCTTCAACAGCTTCAAGTTCTTTTATCATTAGACAATCTCTAATTTTATGCTATAAATAACAACATTTCAAACAAGCCCCTTTTTGATACCAGTAATCTTCACTTGCATGGACCTTACCAAAATATTGACAAGGTGTAGTAACAGGCTTGAATATGAGCCTATAGCCACTCCAAACCTACCACCTCTAGGCCTTTGAAAACTAGCTTCACTTCCTTTACCAGACCCCTTAGTTTGGGCTTGAATATTTCTCTGTCTTTTCCGGCCACCTTGTTGTTGTTCACTAGAAAATCCCTTTTTTGATTGTTGTCTTCTTCCCTGCTCTTGGTTAATCTCATTTTCTATGGCAACTGCCACATTAACTGTAACACCCCTATACCCCGTATACGTACACAACATGCTTATACGATCGTAATATACGTATACTGAGTATAGAAATGCCACGTTATAATTAACAAATGACACATCCCCTTTTTAAAAACATAACCAAATTTAAATCATTTAAATTAAATGATAAAAGATAAAAGATAAAATATTCATTTAAAAAGCAGCGGAAATAAATCAAATATTTTTAAATACAAATACAATAAGATCCAAATTTACAAGACATGAAATATATACATGATTGGCAGCTCTTCTCTGATCTTTAAGTCCAAACTCAACTCTTCAGTGACTAGACTCACTTGGTCTCGAAGAACTCTCGGGTTCAACCCTGTTACCTGCGCGATGAACCACAATCGCGCTGAGCTAATAGCTCAGTAGTGCAACTCATACAAACATGATGCTTTAATGTGATGCACATGTCACCATTAAACATTTCATAAACCATTCATAATCATATCACATTTTATATTTATACATTAGATCTTATTATTCAATTGTTTCTTCATTCATAAATCACATATTACAAATAAGACAGACATGGGCCCAAAACACACTAATATGTTATTCAAAGTTCAGAGTTACTGCTTTGGTCCATATTGACACCTTGTGTCTAGCCCCGTAGGCAATATTTATATCCATGGATAATCAACTAGATTGAAGCTTACGACCCAGTCATTTCACTCAATCTAGTTTCAATAATATGTTTTTGAGATTTACGACCCGGTCATTTCACCCCAAAAACATCACATTTCACATTTATCAACTGGATTCGGCTTACGACCCGGTAATTTCACCTATCCAGTTGTTTATAGGCATGCCGCCAAACTCAGAACTCTGAAAATTGAATAAACATATTAGACATACAATTATTTCATTTATCTCTTTATCAATCTCTTTCTCAATTCACTTTACATTTCATTTCCATACTCATAGCCAACACTCATGGCCTCATATCTTTCACATTTCATCATCATATAAACAAACATATCTCAATCATCTCATTAATTAATTCATTATTCACATGGATATAATCAATGGCATTATCACATATTTTACATGCTCATCACAACATTCATATTATAGCCAATTATATCTCAATTCACAATATCATATGAATGTATGCAATAATGTGGTTTGAACTTACTTAAAAAGAAACTCACACAACTCTAAACACTTACACTTACTAGAATCTTTCACCACTTGAATTAGGGTAATTCACCTTCTTCACAACCTATTTCAAAAGAATGAGGAAACTCTCATGAGATCATAAGGTTAAGAATCAACTAGGGCAAACTCTAAACTTGACACGCTCACACACACGGGCGTGTCCCTGACCGTGCCCTAACTCCACAACACAGAAACATTTACACGCTCAGAACCATGGGCGTGTCACTGGGCGTGTAATACATTCTGTCTCTCAGAAATAACGACACGTCCAACATCATGAGCGTGCTCATGGCCGTGTAAATTCTCAAAACTCACAGTAGCTATGACATGCTCAACAACACGGGCGTGTTAATGGCCGTGTCACACCTACTGCCACTCAGAACAATTGACACGCCTAAGGACCTGGACGTGCTCCTGGGCATGTCAGGCCAAAAACCCAGATTCCGGCCAAGACAACACCACAACCAACAAAACACTTCCTTTCACCAAAATCCACTTCAACCAAACTCATCTCAACATACCCAAAAACCATAATAAACTCACAAAAACACCAAAACAACTAAAACATTCTTCAAATCTCAAATCAAAAATCATCAACACAAACCTAAAACACAACCTCAAAACAATCACTTCCAACAACTTACTCTTTCCTTCAAACCATCCCCAAAAACAAGAAAATCAGTTACCCAAACACCCTTAAACCCATCTTAAACAACATATTCACAAACCATCCACAAACTCAACTCAAAAACTCAAAGAAATCAAAGGATCAAGTGGAGAACTTACCAAGGATGAAGAAATCTCTTGACTTTCCACTTGATCTCTTGAAAGCTTCCTTAGATCTTGAGTTGGAAGATCAAAACTCCTCTTGTTCTCTTTATTTCTTTGTTGTCCGGCCAAACAAAACAAAGGAAGGAGAAGGAGAAAATGATTCACGGCAAGAAGAAAGAAAGAAGAAAGAGAAAACTCCAAGTCAACACCTCTTTTCTTAAAATCCTCTCAACCAAGCAATTAAAAATATTAAATAATTCAAATAAACCTCCTCCATTCATTAATTTCCTTAATAATTAATTATTAACACAAACACAACAAATATCTTCTTCCACTAACTCCATTCTTAAACTATCCATTGACTTAGGTATATGTTATATATATTCTAATATACATCACATATACACTCCCTTTAAAAACCCTTTTTCTCTTCCAATAAAACATATACAATAAATCCAATTAAATTAATAATAAAACTCAAAACATCTAGGGTATATTTTGGGATATTACATTAACAAGACTAGAAAACTCTTTAATCCCCATCGCTACTAAATACACCCGAATCTGACTGTTCAAACCCTGTTCAAACCATTTGCATTTCTCTTCCTCGTATGCAACTAACTCTGGAAAATATTTGCTGGGGTGAACAAACTACCTCTCATATTCAGACACAGATGATTGCCTTTGCTTAAGATATAAAAACTCTGGATGCTTCTCCTAAATAAATCTCACTAATATATATCATTTTAAATTCTTGAAAAAATACCCAAGTGAGTCTTCTTGCAGGTACACCTTTTTGCTTTGTATCCCACCAGGCATAAGCTTGTTCCTTCGACAAGGAAACTACACACTCCAATCTTTTCTCATCAGTACAATGCAGAATATCAAAAACTCTCACAATCCTCTCCATCCAATACTCCACTACTGAAGACTCATCAGTATCACGAGCTTTAAAATCTTCTGCTCCCAATTTCCTAATTCTCTCAAATGGAGATCTTTGGGACACTGGCGGTGGAGGTTGTGCAGGAGGAGCAACTCCTATAATTTTCTTGAGAACTTTCCCCATATTTCCCATAAATTGGGGATCTAAGGGAATTTGTTATGCAGAAGGTTTCGATGGTTGTTGATTCCCCACACTAGCTTGACTGTGTGAGAATGCAGCTTGTTCCTCTGCATCTTGATGGGATTCAGAGGCCATCTTATACCTTTAAACATTAAAAATCAACTGAGCATCAAACATTTATTCAATTATATAGTTCATATTGCAATGACAGTTGTACTTCTCTTTTCTTTTAACCGACAACTTAGGACCACCTAAACCTGCACTGATACCACTAAATGTAACATCCCCTATATAGACTATATACACTTAACTACATAGGTGATGCCACCTAAATATCCACACTTACCTATATATGTATTATAGAAATAACACCAAAATGCATCTATATATTAACACCGTTATTAAACTTTCAAAAGAAATATTGTGACCAAGCCTATATTACATACATATATCTGTTTAATTTATAAGAACTCCTATTTTTAACTTAAATTATTATAAATCTCAAACTTTTACAACTGTCATATAGAATTATAAAGTATTTCCATATGAACTATACAGAATACAATATTTATAATATTATTCTTTGAACCTTCGTGATGTAGTTGACTAGGAATTTATATCTCTCTCTCTATAGTCTCAACTCTTTTTATTTGATCTGCGTGTCAGAAAAAAATTCTAATATACTAAGCAAAGCTTAGTGGTGCTTATGTATTACAATATGCAAGAAAATTTAAAGGAAAGAGAACTATACATAAAATGATTTAGAAGCAATGGAAATTATTACTTTTAGAGCATTAAATAATAAAAAATTAATAAATTCATTTAAACTTGAAATACTAAACACAATTAAATTTAGAGTCCATTAATTTAACAATAACCATATAACACATCATTTTCAATGTAGATATCTTCTTTAATTATGCCCATACACACTGAACTCAGATCCTAGATTTGGATAACGGGTCACTGTTGGTAATTTAATGCCCACTATATAAAATTTGTCCAATGGCCCACTATGGCATGATTTCCCACTGAATATGGTGACACAGAGTGTCCATTGATGGCACAGAGTGCCCACTATCACTTTGGATATCCTTCCTTTGTCTAGCCATTCAATCCCAAGCTAGATCTAAAATCAGTATGATTTGGGCAATTTACTATTTTTTAATTAACATTAAATTATTTGTAGCACTTCAACGGAATAATTCTTTGATCAACACTTGGTATCACACATATTTATCATATATTCAAAATAAATTTGTTACACTACTTATTAAGGTTTATTTAAAAATCCTTTTTACTTTGAAGAATTTTTAATATTTTTGGCTGAAATTACAGATGAAAAATAAAGAAAAAGTTATTTTGGGCAATTTCTTCAAGTGACACACCCAATGACATGGGCGTGTCAATGACCATGTCATTTGCCTATTCTTATAGAAGCTTTGACACGCCCAATGACACGGGCGTATCACTGGCCGTGTCATTTATTTTTCATCACAATAGCTGTGACACGCCTAATGACACGGGCGTGTTACTGGTCATGTCATCAATATTGAAACACAGCATTGTTGACACGCCTAGTGACATGGTCGCGTCACTAGCTGTGTCAAGCAAAATTTTATATTTTGCATACTCAATAACTTAAACACAATATATCCAAATATATGATAAAAATGAATCAAAAACTAGTTTCTTTGACATAGAAAGAGTATATATCAAATACTTTTCAGTAATAATTCATTAAAGATAACTCAATCAACCAATTCAAATAATAAATTTCATAGATATTCAAATAATTACAAATTAAAGCACATAAGCACATACCTCTTTCGAAATCCCTTTTCTTCTTTAATCACTTTTTGATAATCTCAACTTTTTCAGCTTATTCTCTTAAAACCTATAGCTATATGTGATTTCCTCTTAAATTTTGGCTAAATTCTTAAAAAAAAAGGAAAAAAAGGAGGAGTTTTGGTGATGAAGGTGATGATATGCATGGATGAAGATGAAAGAAGAAAGAAGAAAGAAGAAGAAGTTTCCACACATACACGCACTTGTCCACATATATATATGGTTTAATCTAGTGTGGTCACTCTCATCATAACTACAGTGCACCCTCACTCTTAACCTTTGATTCTAATCCAATTTTTAGTCTCATAAAATCATAAAAATAATTAATTTATTCAGTAAATTTTAAGATCCACTATTTACATCACTTATCCATGCCACTTTTATAACTATTTACTATCAATTATCAATATTAAATTAAAATTTTAGTATTTAAAATTTTAAACATTATAGAATATTTCTGCAAAATTTGTGAAATAGCCTTTCAGCTCTCTTGTGGTAGCTACAATGGTGGTGCAGTTGCAAGATGGCTCTAGTGCCTATTAGAGCTTATTGCACCTTTAATTGCAAACCTTTCTATGACTTACGAGAATTTTCATCCTTGGGGAATGGTCATATGACACCTAGAGATATTTTTCCTACTGGTGTTACAGTCTCACTGAAGACATCAATGAAGATCGTGAACCTTACTATGAGATTCTAAGATTCTCAAGATATTGGTGCAATTGTACTAAGCATGGGATGGTCACGACAAAGTTGAATTGCAGAGCACTTCGAAATGCTCATGTCTTGATACAAAATCACTTCAAACAAATATTAAATTCTTTCAATTTGAGTACAAAAGATCAAAATAGAGTTTATGTAACAGGGATTTGGCCAACACAATACAATCGGTAAATTCTTAACCTTATGCATATATATTTTTCCATTTTCCAAAAAATATCTCTCTCTTTCTCTCTCTCTATTTATCTCTAATGTGTCGCTGACCACCATCCACAAGTATTTTGTTACTTGTTTCCTCATTTTTTTTCTAATTTTTTTTCACTAGCTATTTCCCTCTTCTTCCTGGGGTTGTGAATTCTTTTGGATTTCTTTATAGATTTTCATATTTCTCCATCCCTAGATATGTATTTTGCTTTTTTTTTTTTCTATTTGTTTTTACTGAAAATGGCTAACTTATATGTTGGAAATTTTTCATTTTTTTGGTTGAGTAATTTTTGATTTATTGAATATATATATTGACTATAGAATCTATAGAATATATGTGATTATATGTTGTAATTGCTAATTTTCATTTGTTAATATGAAATTTTTTTATGTTAAAAATTTGCTAGTTTTTTTTTTATCTTTACAATTTGTAATATGAATTTTTTGAAATAATGGTATATTTTGATGTTAATATGAAAAATTTATATAGAAAATTGATCTCATTATTCTGTTTGTATATTTTTAATTAAATTAGTATTAGCATAGGTAAAAATTAGTAATTATTTCATAATTAGGGGTTACAATATATTTTAGTGGAAAATAATTTTTTAATTGATAGACTGATTAAAAAAATATATGAAAATAAGAACAAACCCTAAATTTCAAATCTATATTTATTTGAAAACTATTTTGATGATAAACAAAAACACACAAAATTAAAAAGAGAACAATACAAAAATAAAGTAGCATGTAATACCCCGATTTTTGATGTACTTTGGAATAGTAGTTGTGAGAGAGTATGTTGGTGAAATATATAAAGAAAATATTATAAGAGATAGATGTATATGAAGGATGATATGTATATATTGTATTTGAAAAATATGGGAAATATAAATACAATATATAAGACATATACATAAATCAACGTATACACCACATATACATGATGTATATATTGGTGTAGGAAAAGTAAATTGTAAATAATTAATTAATAATAATAATGATAATAATGACAAGAGAAAAAGAAGAAAGGAAAGCCAAAAGATGGATCAATATTTGTGGTGGAGAATTTTTAGGTGGAGATAAATATATTATTTATATATATATATAAGATAAGGATGAGAGTTTGACAAGAGAGCTTTCTCTTTCTTTCTTTCTTTCTTTCTTTCTTTCTTCTTCTTCTTCTTCTTCTTCTTGAACATGGGAGAGAGAGAGAGAGAGAGAGAGAGAGAGAGAGAGAGAGAGAAGAATGATTTTGTTCACATAGACATCAAATTCATAAGGGCTTTAAGAGGATTGAAGGTGGATATTGAAGATTTGGCAAAGAATTCAAGTAAGTGTTCTTTTCCTTGTGTTGATTTCTATAGATTGAGTTTATAATTGATATGGTTAGTGTGTGAAGGTGATGATAATGAAGGATTGAAGTGTATATATATATATATGTTGAATTGGTATTTAGATGATGATAATATGGTTATTTGTGAGGATGATGATGAATTGTTGAAATTGTTTAGCAAAGGTTTAGTATAAATGAGTTGGGAAAATTGAGTATTTGATGCATGGATAATGTATATAATGATTATTATTATGATATGTTGAAGTTATATAAGTGTTAAATTGATATGTGATTTATGAATATAAACTAAGATGTTGATTAAGGGTGTGGTAGTATGGATTTTGGAGTGATTGTGTTTACATGGATGAGAGTTCGAAATGCATAATTTTTGCCTAACACGGCCATGTCATTGGGCATATCAACGGTACTGAATTTAACGTTTGTGACATGACCATTAACACGGCCATGTCATTGGACGTGTCATAGCTACTTAGAGATAAAATAATTGACACGGCCATGAACACGCCCGTATTGTTGGGCGTGTCAATGTTTCTGTGAGGTAGAATGAATGACACGTCCAGTGACACACCCATGTTATTGAGCATGTCAAAGCTTCTGTGTTGTTGGTTTAGGACACGATCAGGGACACGTCTGTGCTGGTGAGCGTGACATGTGCCACGATCACCTTTGGATTAGGTTTTGAAGAGATTTGAGTTGCCCTAATCCAAATGTTAAAGGATTATTGGAAGAGGAGTTTGGAATTGGTGTGAATTGCTCTAGAGGTAAGTACAAACCTTATATGATTGTATATATTTGCATGACTTTGGAACTTAACACATTTGGTTGGAAAATGTGTTAAGTTATTTATTATATTGTTGATGCTTGAGAATGATACTATGATTTGCTTAATGTGAAGGATATAATGATCATTCAATATGTATGTACAATGCAATTGGGTATGTATACCCTAATGATGAGATGTGAAGCCATTGTTATTGGCTATAATGATGCAAATGAAATATTGAGGCATTGTGCCTAGATGGCTATGAGAAAATGATAATGGAATTGATAATAAAGTAATAAAAGAATTGTTTGCCTAATATGTTATTCAATTTTCAGAGTTTTGTTATTGGTGGCTTGCCTAAAAGTAACAATCCCTTGAAGCTGGGTTGGGCTTGGTCCTTGAAGCCAAGTTGGGTTGACGTTTAGCATGCTTAACTCCCTTTGAAGCTTGGTTGGGCCTAGTCCTTGAAGCCTAGTTGGGATTTTACATCTGAGATGTTTCTCATTGTGATAATGATTTGCATACGAGCTTGAAAAATGTGATATTGGACCAAAACATTAACTCTGAAATTTGAATGGCATATTAGTTTCTTTGGGCCCATGTTTGTCTTTGCTTTAATGTGAATTATGGAATAAGATATAATGTTATGAGATATATGATGATAATTATGGAATGATATGATCACAATACATAAGGAAATTACTGAAAATGAATGTGGCTTGAGAAACTATGATGAATGATGAGAAATGAGATTATGAAAATACAATATGATGTGTAATATGTATATGGATGTAGAAATTATGAGTATTATTTCATGAATGCTCTGATAAGCCATTGAATTGTGGTTTGTTGTAATGATATATGCGTATATGTATATAAATTATGAGATTAGTGGAAATATATGAAAAGTACATTGAAAATGGAAAACATGATAAGAAAATGATGATACAGGATGTTAATATATGAAGTATGATTTTTCTATAAGGTATGTGTATAATATTTATTTGTACTACTAAGCTTTCAAGCTTAGCGTGGTTGTTTAAATCACGCAGGTGAGTAGATGGCTGATCCGGGAGTCAAAACATTATGCCACGAGAAGGGTAAGACTATTTCGAGACCAACTAGAAGGTGGTGCATACATGTACAATTTGATTATGTTGTATTTTGATAAAAATGTATATATACATAAGTGAATTTTGGAAAAGACAAGGTAATTGATATATATATGTAATATCATCAAATGTATAATGTTTTGTAAATGCTCTTTAAATAAAATGTATTATTTGGAATTAAACTGTAATGAAAAGTGACATCCTTGTGTTTTATATACGTATTGTATGTATATAAGGTATAAGTATAGTACTTATATAGAGTATAGGGGTGTTACATAGCAGATGAGAAAGAAAAGTGAAGAAAGGCAAAGGTGTTGTCGCTCTTCAATGAATTGATGGCATCACTGCTCTCAAATTAGAATGAAGAAAAAAGTATGAAAATTTAAAGAAAAAAAAGTGACTGTGGTTTTTATAATATTTATTAACATTAAATAATTTAGCTCTAATAATATTATCAAACATTACAATAAGGTTATGGAACCACCTAATGCCACATCATAAAAGATCAGGCCAATATTTACAGAGAAGATGGAGCAGATATGTAACATCCGCGTTTTCACTAAAAAAATATTGATAATAATTAAAAAAAATAATAATTTAGAAGATTAATTAAGGTTTTAGAAATATATCATATAAAGAAAGGGTAAAAAGTGAAATATATAAAGAAAATATACATATCATATGATATGTTGACTGAATTTTTCAATATGAATGAAATTATGATGTGTATAAAAAAAAATGTGTGTGAATCACATTATGAAGGTGACCTATGAATATGTATGTAGTATAATTATAGAATTAGTGATATGGAAACGGTGCTGTATGTATTAGTAGACCTAAAAGAGATTAGGTCTTGAACTGTGTAAAGCTAGATGGATTATGTGATAGAAGTGAATATAGAATGGATTTGAATAATATTGGACAGTGGAAATTTTTGTAGTGAGTATTAAATTTAATAATCATATGATATTTAAAGTTCCAAAGTATTCATATATGGAAATTTCTATATGATGATATATTATAAGAGATTGTGAATGGATTAGAAATGAAGTGGCGAATAGAAATTGTATAGAAACTGCATATGATTGAATATGTATATAGTAATATTGTTGAAACATGAATTAAGTTGATAAAGATCGTATAATCGAGTGCAAGTTGGTTTGAAATGGAGTTGGAATGTATTAACTTCTGATATAGCCAAAAATAGAAAGAAGGAATATATAATTCTTGAGATACACCTTAGCCTTGTAATTGTAAAAAAAAAAAATATGAGAATAAAATTTTATAAGAACAGTATTGATTTGAAAATTCCAGGCTTGAATATTAATCTCTTAAAGCCATGTGTTTAGTTCAGTATATTTGATTAATTAATTTGTTATCCATAGCTTTGGGTTTTAGATAAAATGAATATAATACAGATTTGGTGAAATTGAAAGTTATGTTTGAGAAGTATAATAAAAAAAAATGACGAATAAAGTTGTATCTTAACATTTTATGTTAAGAATTTGGTTATAATTGCGAAGGTAAAGAGGAAAAAGGAAATTTTGGAAATGTTTTGAGTTATGGGTAATATGGCAAAGAGGTAATCAAAATAAATATAAAATGTGACTGAAAGTTATACTGAATATGTTCATGGTATATAATAATTAAATGAATGGACTTGAGGTTTAAGTGAATGAACTATAGATAGTAAGTATGGTATAAAAATTTTTATGAGAATTGGTGGGAATTATATTAAGATAATTTGGAATGATTTGTTATTATGATAATTTGACTGAATATGGATTGGAGGAGATCAGAAATTGTATGTAAGTTTGCCCTAATGGAATTAGATTATATATATACATATATGAATATTATGAAATTTTATGATAAGTTTGAATAAATTAATTGTTGATTGGAATTAAACAAGATTGGAATGTGAGTATATTGTGATAGATAGATCAATTGATCTAGATTTGGCTAAAATTATGAATCATTAATGAAATTCAACATGTATAGTTGTATTGAGAGTGTCATTATTTACATAATTAGGTATATGATGTAAAATGTTAAAGTGTGATTTGGCAGGAATAAATGGAGCTATAGTAGTTATAAATCATGATAAAAGGGAAAAGAGTGGTTATTTATAAAATAAGTTGAAAGGTAATGTATTAATAGGTAAATTAAGTAAAAAACGTGCTAAAGAAGTAACTCCATTTGTGTAAAATAGGGATCTTATTATCCATTGAGGTTTAATAAATGTCTTTTTAGACAGTGATTGTAATGACGGGATAATTAATGCTAAGATATATAAGCATATAGAATGATGAGTTATGGAATTTAAAGAAGGTGGTTAATTCTAAAGGGGAGAATTGAAGTTATATGATTTGATGACATAATAACTTAAGCATATAATTAACTTCATATGGAAGTTAAGATGATATTTTGTTAAGAATGAATTGTTACTGTATTGGTAATTTCGAGGACGAAATTATTTAAGGGGGAGAGAATTGTAATATCCCAATGTGTGCCCTAGAAGTTTGGATATAATTGTTGGTTGTTTGAATTATGTGTATATGTAATGTTGATAAGAAAAGAAATTGAAAAGAGAATGTTTAGGTATTGTTTAAAAAGGAAAGTAAGGTGAAGAGAGGAAGTGTATACGTTGGGTATATGGTAATATATATAACATATATGTTGGTCAAAATGAGGAGTCAAGGGGAGAAGATATTTTAATTGTTGTATGTGAAATTACTAAAAAGGACATGTGGATGAAAGGAAGCTAAAACAATTAAAAAAAGGGTATTTAAGTAATTGTCTTGTAAGAATTGCTTGGTGGAGGTTTAAAGAGATGACAAAGTTGACTTTGTCTCTAACTTTCCTCTTCAATTTTCTTCTTTCCTATTCTTGGCCGGGTACTCCATAGACAAAAGAGCAAGGAAGAGTTTTTAGGTGTTAAAATTAAATTGAAGGAAGAATCAAGGAATTAAGTTGGAGATTTGTGAAATTCATCAACTTTGGTAAGTTCTTTTCCTTGATTTTCCTTTATTCTTTTGAAATTGTGTTTGGGATTGATGAGTTGATATGGATGGTGGATTAGATTTGTGTGTGGTATGTTTTTAAGTGTTGAAAGTGATGTTAAGTTGAGAAGTTAAATTGTTGTTGATATTGGAAGTGTTGGATTGAATTTCTTTTAGGGTTTTGAAGTGATTATTGATGTTTAACTTGAGTTTGCTTGATTATTTTTCATAGATTTGCATGTGGTTGAGGGTTGTTGAAATTGTAAACTTAGAATTGAAAATTTGGCCGAGGGCAGTAGCCTTATGGATGCCATGCCCGTGGCCTTGGTTGGCCATGGCCGTGGCCAATTAGAACCATGGCCATGGGGGAGTGGAGCTAGGAAGGCAGAAATGATTTCTAAGCCACGCCCGTGGGGGTGGAGGTGGCCACGGCCGTGGGCCTTTGTGAGTGATGTGGAAGTGTAATTTGTGATTTAAGGCTTTAGTAAGAGGTTATTAAGTGATAAATGATATTGGAATTTATGAATTGTATTATTTTTGGATTAGGTTTTGTAAAGAAGGTGAATTGCTCTAATTTGGAAATTGAAGAACTTTGGAAAAAGGAAAGTGTTAGAGTTGTGTGAATTGTTTGAGGTAAGTACAAACTTATCTAAATGCATTCTTTTATATGATTTTAAGATTTAAAACAATGTTAAGTAATTTATTATATTGTTAATATAATGTGACTAGTATTATGATTTGTATAGTGTGAAAGAGAAGAGGATCATTCAAAAAGGTATGTGCAATGCAATTTATTATGATAAATATTTTATGATGAATTATTGTAATGTAAATTGAGACATAAAGAGATGTGAAACTAATGTTCTGAATTATAATAATGTGAATGATATGATTGAATAATGATATGTTTGTTTGGTTAATGTAATTGATGTTGGGTATTATAATAATGATGCATATGAACAATGTTATGTTTATGCATTGTGAATCTTGTGAATTGTATTGTGCTATACGAATAATGTTCTTTGTAATGTTATAGCAATGATGCTATATGTATAATGTGAATGAGGTGATGAGATAATTGATTATGGATACTTGAATAATAAAATATTATAATATGAGTTGAGACATGATATGATATGAGGCCATTGTGATTGGCTATGATAATTCAAATGTGATATGAAGCCATTGTGATTGGCTATGATGATTCAATTGAAAGAAATAAGGCATGTTTGCCTAGATGATGATGAGAATTGAAAATGATATTGATGATGAAATAATCATTGAATTGTGTAGCAATGTGTTATTCTATTTTCAGAGTTTGTTGTTGGTGGCATGCCTAATGATGGTAACAATCTCTTGAAGTTAGGTTGGGCTTGATCCTTGAAGCCAAGTTGGGTAGAAGTTTAACATGTTTTACTCCCCTTGAAGCTTGGTTGGGTCTAGTCCTTGAAGCCTAATTGAGATGTTACAACCCTTGAAGCTAGGTTGGATTGGTTCTTGAAGCCAAGTTGGGTTGATACTTAGCATGCTTTGTTCCTCTTGAAGCTTGGTTGAACCTAATCCTTGAAGCCTAGTTGGGATAATGATAAATGTGATGATTGAACCAAAGCATTAACTCTGATAATTGAATGACATATTAGTGTCTTTTGGGCCCGAGTCTGTCTTTGTGGTCCATGTGATATATATACATGTTGAAATAAATGAGTAATGAGATCTATGGTTGCCTTTGTTGAAAATGTGAGTTATGATTGGTGCATTGTGAATAAAATAATGTTATGAAGTATGATATGTGATGTGTGTATTGATATATTGATTGTAGGTATTAGTGATGAATTGTGGTTGATGATAATGATTGTCTTCATTGGGAATATGATTCATGATTAGTATGATATATAATATGTGAATATTGATATATTAATTGTGAGTATAAGTGATGGTGGTTGGTGATAATGTTATGTATATATGTATATAATATACGAAGTTAGTCGAGAAATATGAAAGATGCAATTAAAAAGGAAAAACATAATAAGAATTAATGGTACATTGAATTGATATATTATTATATGTTAGAATTTATATAATGTATGTTTATATGTTATATTTGTACTACTAAGCTCTCTGGCTTAGCGCGGACGTTTAATCGCGCAGGTAACTAGGTGGAAGATATGAAGTTTTTTGTTAGGCCACGAAAAGAGTAAGAGTTGTCGAGACCAATTAGAGGGTGATGCATACATGTATAATTTGTAATTATGATGTATTTCTAACAAGAGTATATTTTTATGTATATATGAAGTTTTGATAAAGATAAGATTTTGATATATTTGTAAGATCATTAAAAGTATAACGATTGTGCAAATGATCTTTAAATTTATGTACTATGTTTTGAACTCTGTGAAAGGTTTTAAAAATGTAACAAAAAGTGACATCCTTATACTTTATATACTTACTGTATGTATACCAGGTGTATGTATAGTACTTATATGGAGTATCGGGGTGTTACACAATTGTTCTCACAAGTTTAAAGAAAATGCAAGGAAAATCCATCAAAATTGTAAATAAATATCAATTCTATACAATTCTCAATTTCATGCTTCAAAACTTTCAAGGTCCGTCTATCCACAGTCTTATAACTACTAACTTAGAATATAAGATTGACATTGATTTGAAAATTTAAACATCACAACATTTAAAAAAAAATTAAAATGACCAAAATGAAAGAAATTAAAAAATAAAAATTTGCAACTACCCCACACTTAAAGGTTCACATTATCCACAATGTGAAGAAACAATAATAAAACAAATGTAAGTTTAGATAGTACCTATTTTTATCATCCCCGACAACAGCGCCAAAAACTTGTTACGCTCTACTAAACACTACTATAAAGCAACACTAGCAAGTATACGAGGTTATTGTAGCAATGGTGATTGCACCAAGGTTGTCTCATAAGGAAGGTGTTGTTCATAATAATTTGATTAAAACAATTATGAAAGTTGAATGAATGTTATTGAAATGGTAAAATGTAATTAAAATTTAAAAGTAAAATTGAGTAGAATTTATGCAAGATACATTCAAATTCTTGGAATGGTACCTAGGGTTTATAGATCAATTTAATTGAAGCTTAATTCTCAATTATCCATTAACACAAACTTGTAAATTAAATTGTTTCTCTTGATTGATTATCAATTATCAATTCATTAATTTTCATATTCATGAATTAATAACAACCAATTACTTCAAAATTGCAAATTAATTTAACCCTAGAACTTATATTTCTAATTCATTCTTAGGATGATTAATTGAATAGTTTAAATATTAAATTTTGCCTCTCGGTCTGTCATTCAACATTAAGAGATCAATAGGTGGCCAATCTATCAACCTAACATATAATCAAATGCAAACAATAACCAATAACAAGGTATATTAATGAAAATATTAAATCAAGTAGTTCAATCAAATATACTTGTCACATCCCAAAGTTTAGGTAGTCAAGTATTAGGCAAGAAGGATATAAATAAGTGGTCAAATAGAGGCTCGAGATAGTCAAAAACAAAATCGGTGTGCAAAGGTGGCCCATGAAGTCGACGGGACCTAAAGGTAATTTTTTGAAAGGCCGAGGACCTAAGTGGAAATTTCTCAAAAGTTAGGGACAACTATGTAAACTTAAAAATTAAGTGTCGGAAGTTCTTAATAGTGCCCATATCCGACCCCGGAAGAATATTCTCGAGATTAATCGGGTCATAACCGTGGGTTTTAATTTTTTTTGAAAACGCACGGTTTAAAAGTTACAATCGATTAATCGTTGGAGGGTATTTTGATATTTTCACACCCTAGACTATAAAATTATAGCACAAGAAAGTTGAGGGGGTCAAAATATGAATAAAAGGAAGCCTAATGGCTTGCCAAATAAATAAATAAAAGAAAGAGACATTTGGACCAATGAAAATTAGCCATTTTTCCACTTAAGTGTACCAATGGGAAATCAACACTTACACCAACACATCTTAACCTCTCTTGGCTGCCATTTGGATCAAAATAAGCTAAGGAAAGAATATAAAATCCCTCTCTTACATGGTGAACTCGTCCAAACCATAAGAGAAGGAAGAAGGAGGTGATTTTTTCAAAGTTTAAGGCTCTTGGTTGAAGATTTTGGTGACAAACAAGATTATAAGGTAAGAGAAACCTATCTCTAGTTTTAGTTTCATGGATTAATGGTTAATTTAAGAGATTGAAATTAGGGTTCATGTAGCTAGATTTGGAGAAAATTCAAGAAATAATTATTTGAAGGATTTGATGAAAGAAATAATGGTGTTTAATGGTGAAAATAAGCTAGCAACCATTAGAAAAATCATAAGATAAGACTATGTCTATACCTAGGGTTCTTACCTTTGTATATGTGACATGTTAAATTCATAGGAAATCAAGGAGATTAGAGAGGAAAGGAAGTGAAATAGACAAGAAGAGCAAGGAAAAGCAAGGTTTGGTACTTTAACTAATTGTTTGTTCATTTTCTTGAATTTTTTCTGTTTTAGAATTAGTGAAATGCTGTGACTTGTATGATTTTTAATTAAATATAGAAAAATTTTCTTGACATGAATTTTTGATATGTTGTGCCTCAATACGTCTAGAATGACTGAAAAATATTTTGAGTTGAATTTGGAATGGTTATGATTTTGGAAAGATTATTTTTATTAGACCTGCTCCAGCAGGTACCTTGACTGAGACAGCCATGTTTCCGGATTTTTAATAAAATGTAGAAAAATAATATCCAATTAAATTTTGGATATGTTGTTTTTTAGTTAGTCTAGTATTTGAGAAAAATAATTTGGAACCACATTGATTGAATTTAATTTATGGAATTCACAAAATTCAGAACTGCTGCCAGGATGCAGGGCAACTGGAGCAGTCTGGTTGGGTGAACTACTTGACCAAGATTTTGTGTCCAGTTTGATCTGAAATTTTAAAGGAATTATTTTAAGATGTAAAACTAAATTCTGTAAAACTTTTAGAGTTTTTAGTCAAGTAGATTATTTTATACAATATTTCAAAATAAGGATCAAGTTGAGTCCAAAACCAGAATTTACTATTCATATAGTCATTTTGCTAATATTCATTTGGTCATTTTTCAAAAGTAATCCAATTGATTCCTTATGCATATAAATGAGCATAATATGTTATTAAAATGACAAAATATGATATTTCACTTTGAAATAATATAAGAAACATAAGTCGATAATTGTATAATGCATATTCGATTAAGAAATGGCATGAAAATTTTGGCTCCACTGGGTATCTGGGATAGTACTGAGTAGGGTAAGGGTATGATATATCATACTATATGCAGTGCTGCTTTAATATAGGACTTCGGTCTGAGTTATATAGGGTGATGACCCGAGCTATATAGGACTTCGGTCCAAGTTATATAGGGCAATCGCCCGAGTTATATAGGACTCCGGTCCGAGGGCTTCGGCCACAGATTCCACAGGGCTTGGTCTGCAATTTTTTAGGGCCATAGCCACAGAATATATATACAGTTGTTTCAGTTAGTTTCTTACCATACGTTAGTCTACCAAATTATCTTGTGGAGCGAACCGATAAAATGATAATAACTGAATATATGACATGTATGGATTGTTTTTACTGTGATATTATTTTTCAATACGACTCATTGCTTTTAAAAGTGTATTATGCTTTTATTATTTATTTTTTGTAATTATTTAAAGTACCCACTAAGCAATGCTTAGCGAGTTTAGTTTCTTCTAAACTCGTAGGCTATTAGCAAGGAACCAGTAGTGAGCAGAGGAGTCCTGGGATTTGTCAGTCATCAACAAACTTAGGTGGTGCTCTTCATTTTGTATTTTGGTATTAGAAACTAGCATGTACTTATTTGAACAATACAAAAAGATAACTTGATGTAGCATGTAAATCTAGTAATGTATAATAATTGTATGGTTTTAAATTGAGTTGGGTTGTGAATATAGAAGTGTGAATTCTTCTTGCAGGATTGTAGTTGAGGTTATAAGGGTGGATTATTGGGAGTGTGCTTGAGTTGAATTGTGAAACAAAATATTTTTCAAAAATAAGAAAAATCAGTTTTGTCGACACTTGGGACCTAGAATTTTAAGGGAGACTCCGTCAAAATTTTTGGAAAATTTTTATAAGGAACATTAAGTAAGCTGACATAACCAGAGCTTGTATCCTGATGTAGCATTCCTCCTCGGCTTATTCATAGGTCAGAAAGGGGGTGTTACAATACTATAGCCCCATGTATGGGTAATTTAGCTCATCATCATTTCAAAATAAACATTCATCTTAATATAAGTCAAATCCAAATTATCCATTGAAATATTAATGTTCATAACAAAACAACAATAATCTAAAAATGAATTAAATGAGAGAACAAAAAAAAACCCTTTTGAGATGTTAAGAGTTGAACTTCTTGTTCTTCTTCCTAGCTCAACTTGAATATGATGAAGAACTCCCAAGTGCTCTTAAAACTTTTAACCAATTGTTCCACTCTTGAATGAATAAATGAAAACTCTCTCATGCCTCTAACTCTTTAATAAAAAAATTTCTCCAAACCCCTCTCTAGTAAAAAAAAAGGATTCATCTTTAAATTCCAATCAGCCCCCATGTATATTCATCTCCCTCCAATTATTTTAATTCTAAGACAAAAAATGGGTTCATCTTTAAATTCCAACACACCTCACTCCCATTTGTCCCCTCTTTTTCATTCTTAAATCTTTCATACCATAAAACACCTCACCTTTCAATTATTTTTAAAAACAAAATCCCTCTTGTCTACAATCTTGTTCCCCCACTAAACATGTTAATAATTCAATGAAGATCACACTGACACGACCAAGTCAAATTAGTCTTGGCGGTGTCTCTCTTTTCCCTCTTGGACACGATCAAGTCATGAAGCCATGTCCATTGCTGCCTTTCAAGTATAATTTTCTTGTGGGGAGACAGGGGGCAGAGACACGGCCATGTCTTATGCATGTGTCCTCTTCTGTCTCTATGCTTCTACCTTTCTTTAGTTTCTTTGGGTTAGTGACATGGGTAGATGACATGGCCAAGATTCTTACCCGTGTTTAGTTCTGCCTAGATTGCATCTATTTCTCTTCTTGCTTGTGAGGGACACGATCTTGAGAGCTTAAGTCTTGGCCGTGTGAGGTGACATGGGTAGATGACACAGCTAAGATTCTTGCCCATGTTCAGTTCTGTCAACTTGCATTGTTTCCCTTCATGCTTGTGAAAGACACGACCTTGTTAACTCAAGTCTTGGACATGTTATGTGACACGACCAAGATGTCTCCCCGTGTTTCAATCTGTGTTGGACCTCTCTTAATGGACTTAGCACCTTCCACCTCTTTTTTTTTAAATTATTTTCCTTTAGCTTGAATTCCTTTTGCGACTTGAACAAATTGTTTAAGAAACAACTAAAAGTCCAATAAAAATACTCAAAGAACACATATATACATGGTTATAACACTAATTGTGTTGTTATATGCAAATTTTGAAAAGAGAAAATTATGCTTTGAATTGCGGAAGAGAGCCACATTTATAATATATGTGATAATGATGTAATGTTGATAATAAAGAGGTCACATATGAATGGAAAATTGGGAAAAGAATATGAAATGTGGAAAACAAGAGAAAGATGGATTATGAGAAATGTGTTTGCATGTTTATCTTATATAAAGTCTAGTTGCAAAAAGTTGTTTTGGATTGGTTTGGCATTGCCATACACCTTCGGTTGAGATATGCTGGTGTCACAAATATGATTACACCTTTGGGCGAGACACACTGGTGTCAGAGATATAAATACACCACTGGGCGAGACACGCTGGTGTCATGATTATTGAGATGGACCAAAATAATATTTCTAGAGCTACACCAATATATAAGGACTTTTGGGCCCAATATGTGTGAATTATTAACATGTGGATAAAATTGTATGTATGTTACTTGATATTAGAGCATACTGCATTTTATAACATTATATATAAAATCATTTTGTAAGTACCAAAGTATGTACCGATATGCTTTTAGCTTAACGCGATTGAATTTCATTGTACAAATGTCAGAGTAGATCTGGAAGGGTTCGAAGAGTTCAACTAGACCTAGCTAGGTCTAGATTTTAGTTTTTGTATTGGAAGATTGCATCTACCATGAGACCAGACGGCCAACATATCATGTATATACATCTCTATTTTGGTACTTAAATATATACATATAGTATGATAATATGTATTAAAGTTACAAATTTCAAAGCATGTTGATGTAAATTAAATATTTGGATAAATTTAATATATATGTGTATATATTGTAATGTTGGATGAGATGTAAGCCTTTGGCGATTTTGGAGTAATGGATGAGTAAACAAAATTTTGGGAGTGTGAATCTTTATTGTAGGTTGGTTTGAGATTTTGAGGAATATCCAAAATATAGACAAAACTCTGGCAAATATTTTCCAGAGATGTTTTCTAAATAAATATTTCTAGTAATTTTACTACCAATGTAGATTTTTTAATTTAACTATTAAGATGTATTTAAAGAACTAAAATATTTTTCTGATAAATATGAAAGTTTTAAAATTATTGGAATTATGACACACGGGTATTCTGTATACGTATTTTATTTATACATGGTATATATATATATTGTATGTATATAAGGTATAAGAGTATTACATGATAGGAATAAATTGGAAGTCAGTCTTTGGAGAAACAAAAGATTTTTATTAGAAAGAATTTATTGGAAGTCAGTCTCTGGAGAAACAAAAGATTTTTATTGGAAAGAATTTAAGGCAAATTAATAAATTAAATTAAAATAATTAAAATAATTATCTAACATATTTACTGAATTTAAGTATTTAATTAAATTTTCTTTTCAAAAACATTTTTTGTGGGACAAGGTGATCAATAATTTGTGAAGATCGCTTCGAGAAAAAGATTGTTATCTATTACAGCGACATGATAAATGAACATAAAAAGAAGGGTAAGCAACCCAAAAGTCATCTATCAACAATGTTTATAACAATTGAACTTTCCAAAATTCATTTATTCAAAGAAAAACATTAAAAACATTAACTAGACTTAAACAAAAATAACTTAAAGTAAAAACACAAAACACAAAATGCACCCCACACTTAAAAATTCACATTGTCCTCAATGTGAGCATGCATAAACTAAAAATTTGAGACACAAACCAAAAACACAGAAATTAAAGACATAAAAATTAAAGAATGAATAACACGGCGGGTTGTCTCCCACCCAACACTTCTTTAACGTCGTATTAGTTGGACGTCCAAGGCAAATTTCCCTAGCCGTGGAGGTGTAAAACCTCCTTCAAGTCATGAATTTCCCCCCCAAAGTTTAACTTGAGCTTATGCCCATTTACCTTAAAATCACCTTTTTTGGATGAGTTATTTCAACCACTCCAAAGGGGAAAACTTCCTTAACTGTAAAAGGACCAAACCATCGAGATTTTAACTTACCTAGAAAGAGTTGAAGCCTCGAATTGTACAATAATACCTGATCTCTCGCTTGAAACTCTTTCCTCTCCTTAATGCGAGCATCATGCCATCTCTTAGTATGTTCCTTATACATTCTTTCATTGTCATAAGCTTGTAATATCCACTCATCTAACTCATTTACCTGCAATTTTCTCCTTTCACATGCACTAGCTAGATCAAGGTTAATCTGTTTTATAGCCCAAAATGCATGATGTTCAATTTCAACAGGTAAATGGCAAGCTTTTCCATATACCAGCCTAAATGGCGTAGTGCCCAAGGGAGTTTTGAATGCAGTCCTAAAAGCCCATAGAGCATTGTTCAATTTCTCTGACCAATCCTTTTGGATCACTCTATAGTTTTTTCTAAAATTCTTTTTATCTCCCTGTTCGTGTTCTCAACTTGGCCACTAGTTTGGGGATGATAAGGAGTAGCAAACCAATGTGTAACTCCTAATCTTTTGAAAACTTTCTCAAGCTGAACATTACAAAAGTGAGTACCCCTATCACTTATAATTGCTTTTGGTGTACCAAATCAAGAAAAAAACTTCTTCAAAAACTTCATCACAACCCTAGCATCATTGGTTGCCAAGGCTTGGGCTTCAGGCCATTTAGATACATAGTCTATAGCTACAAGAATATATTTGTTACCAAGCGAATTTGGAAACGGTCTAATAAAATCGATCCCCCATACATCAAAAACTTCACACACTAAAATTCCATTTTGTGGCAACTCATTACGAGATGAAATGTTTCCAGTCCTTTGGCAATGATCACAGCGGTTCACAAATTTGTAGCTATCCCTAAACAAAGTGGGCCAATAAAATCCTGATTCTAGTACCTTTTGAGCAATCCTATTGGCTTCCATATGACCACCAGTTGGTCCAGCATGGCATTGACTAAGAATATTCCTTGTTTAGGGCCATGCCACACATCGTCGGATCATGTGATCCTTACATAATCTAAGCAAAAAGGGATCCTCCCAAAAATAATTCTTTAAATCAAAAAATAATTTCTTCTTTGCTTGATAAGTTAAGTCCTTAGGAAGTTCCCTAATAGCTAAATAGCTAGCAAAATCTGCAAACCAAGGTGTTTCAAAATTTAAATTACTTACCTCACTTACCATGGCGTATAGCTGCTCATCGGGGAAGTGATCATCAATGTCCCCTTCTTCAAACCTCTCTAAGGTTGGATTCTCCAAGCGAGAAAGGTGATCTGCTGCCAGATTTTTAGGTCCCTTCTTGTCTTGAATCGTCAAGTCAAATTCCTGCAATAACAAGACCCAACGGATTAGCCTAGGCTTAGCATCAATTTTTGCAAAGAAATACCTTAAAGCCGAATGGTCTATATAAACAATCACTTTTGACAAGATTAGATATGATCTAAACTTGTCAAAAGCAAAAACCACAGCTAGCAGCTCTTTCTCTGTAGTTGTGTAATTAGCTTGAGTTGTGCTCAAGGTCTTGCTTGCATAGTAGTAGGCTAGAAGTATTTCTCCTTGCGTTGACCCAAGACTGCTCCCACTGCAAAGTCACTTGCATCGCACATTAGTTTAAATGGTAGACTCCAATTGGGAGCTACCATGATTGGAGCATGGGTCAATTTCTCCTTAAGAGTTGTGAATGCTCTCAAACATTCCTCATCAAAAACAAAATCCACATCCATCTCAAGGAGTCTTGTCAATGGACGGGCTATCTTAGAGAAATCTCGAATGAACCTTCGATAAAAACCGCATGTCCTAGAAAACTTTTGATGGCCTTCACAGATGTGGGTGGTGGTAACTTCTCAATGGTATCTGCCTTAGTCCTATCCACCTCAATGCCCTTGCTTGAAATTTTTTGTCCCAACACAATTCCCTCTTGAACCATGAAATGAAACTTTTCCTAATTGAGCACTAAGTTGGTTTCCTCACATCTCATCAAGACTCTTTCAAGATTTTCCAAACATTTGTTAAATGAGCTGCCATAGACCGAGAAATCATCCATAAATACCTCCATAATATCCTCAACAAGTTCATCAAAGATTGCCACCATGCACCTCTGAAAAGTCGCAGGTGCATTGCACAACCCGAATGCCATTCTTCGATATGCGAATGTCCCATATAGGCAGGTGAATGTAGTTTTCTCTTGGTCTTCCGGGGCGACTGGAATTTGGAAATATCGTGAAAGACCATCCAAAAAATAGCAATACTCATGCCCGGATAACCTCTCCAACATCTGATCAATGAAGGGTAAAGGAAAATGGTCCTTCCTAGTTGCATCATTCAATTTCCTATAGTCTATGCAAACCCTCCAATCGGTAACTGTTCTTGTTGGAATTAGCTCATCATTTTCATTAGGGACCACCATCATCCCTCCTTTCTTTGGTACTACCTGGACTGGGCTCACCCAAGAACTATCTGAGATCGGATATATAATCCCTGCATCAAGTAGTTTATCACTTCAGTCTTCACTACATCTTTCATCTTTGGATTTAGTCTCCGTTGTGGTTGCACTACCGGCTTGAATTCGTCCTCCATCAGTATCTTGTGAGTGTAATAGGATGGACTGATACCCTTGATGACTGTTATCTTCCAAGCTATCACTTTCTTATGTTTCTGTAACAACTGGATAAGCTTTTCCTTCTGCTCCGAAGATAGGTGGGAACTCAAAATTATTGGTAATTTCTGCTTCTCCGCCAGAAATCCATACTTAAGGTGATCTAGAAGGGGCTTTAGTTCCAATTTGGGTGGATCAATCACCGATGGTTTTGGCTTCTCTTCCTTTGGCATCTCAATAGTCTCATATGCCCTACATTTGAACGATTTGCTTGCTTCAAGAAAAGCAAGCTGCTCCATTACTTCTTGATCCTCAACATTTTCCTGCAATAAACACAACCCAAGGGGATCATTGGAAACAATGTTAGTAACACAATTTACTGTCTCATGCTCAATAACATCATTGCATGATTTTGCCTCATCAAGTGAAAGTGAATGTTTCATGGCATCATGTATCCTAAAAATAACTTTCTCATCACCCACTCTCAAAGTTAATGTGCCATCATGAACATCAATAAGGGCACGAGCTGTATTTAAAAATGACCTACCAAGAATAAGTGAAACATCCGCATCCTAATCAATATCAATGACAACACAATCATTGGGGAAAATGAAATCCCTGACTTTTACCAACACATCTTCTATAATGCCACGAGGGTGGACTACTGACTTATCAGCAAGTTGGATGGTCATAAGTGTTGGTTTAGGTTTACCAATGCCTAACTCTTTAAACATTTATAGGGCATAACACTTATGCTAGCCCCCAAATCAGCTAATGCACTCTTAACCTCAAGGTTACCTATTAAACATGGAATGGTAAAACTACCTGGATCTTTTAACTTCTTAGGTAACCTACTTTGTAAAATTGCCGAACTCTTTTCAGATAAATGCACTAAAAACACTTCCTCAAGTTTCCTTTTGTTAGAAAGGATATCTTTCAAAAATTTAGCATACTTAGGCAATTGTGACAAAGCTTCAGCAAATGGAATATTAATGTGCAATTGCTTAAAGAGTTTAAGAAACTTACTGAACTGAGCATCAATCTTGTCCTTATTCAACCTTGCCGGATGTGGTACTTTAGGTCGGTATTCATTCATTATGGGGCTGCTGTCTTGTGGCTGCTTCTCTTTCTCACTTTCTAGTGCAGCTTTCTCTCCCGAAGTGACAAGAGGATCGTCTTCTTTTTCTTTTTCTTGTACTTTAGCCTTTTTCTCTGCCACTTCTCCTCTTTTCTCATCCACATTTCCCTTGATCTCTTTTCCACTCCTTAGTGTAATTGCCTTAAGCTGCTCTTTAGGATTTGCCTCAGTTTTGCTAGGTAAACTCCTTTATGGTCTCTCACTGAGTAGCTTGGCAATTTATCCCACCTGATTCTCCAGATTATGGATAGAGGCTTGCTGATTTCTAAGGGTGGTTTCAGTTGATTGAAACCTAGTTTCTGAAGCTGCTATAAATTTCTCCATGATGTCCTCCAAATTACTCTTTCTTGGAGGGGCAGCTTGTTGATGTTGGGGCTGTTGGAATCCAGGGGGAGGTCTTGGATTATTATGATTATTCCATGAGAAATTTGGATGATTTCTCCACCACAGATTGTACGTGTTGCTGTAGGGGTTATTCTATTATTGCCTTGACATATTTCCAACATAATCTACTTGCTTTTGCCTAGCAAACATGTTGCCACTTTGGCAATCTTGTCTTTGATGTCCACCTCCACACCATTCACAAGACATCACCTGCATTACTTTCCCAAAAGAAGAGGCCAAAGAATCAAATTTTTTATTCAATGCTTCCATTTGGGCTGTCAAAGCCATCACAAGATCTAATTGGTGTGAACCCATGACCTTCAACTTTCCTTGCTCCCTTGGGGCTTGCCACTGATAATTAATGATAGCCACATGTCTTCAATTAAATCCCTTGCTTGTTCAGGTGTCTTGTTTTTTATGGTACCACCAACTGCTGCATTAATGGATTGCTTACTTACATAATTAAACCCATTGTAAAATGTTTGAATTTGAAGCTATAGTGGAAGTCCATGATGAGGACACCTTCTCAACAAATCTTTAAATCTTTCCCAGGCATCACAAAGGGTCTCACCATCTTGCTGCAGAAAGGATGAGATATCATTCCTCAACTTAGCAGTTTTGGACGGTGGGAAGTATTTTTCTAGGAATTTCTCTGCCAACTGACCACATGTGGTGAAGGTTCCTGGAGGAAAAGATTTCAGCCACTTCTTTGGTCTATCTCTAAGAGAAAATGGGAACAACTCAGCCTAATTGCATCATCTGAGACATTATTTATCTTTAATGTGTCACATATCTCCAGAAAATTCTCAATATGTGCATTAGGATCTTCATCAGGAAACCCATCGAACTGACAAGTCTGCTGCACCATTTGAATTACATTTGCCTTTATTTCAAAGTTGTTCGCAACAATTGTTAGCCTCCGGATACTAGAATCAACTCCATTGAGATTGGGCTTAGCAAACTCCTGCATTGTTCTTGGCCCAGCTCCTTTCATCACTTCAAACTCTTCTTCTTCTTCTATTTCCAAATTTATTTATATTTCTGCGTCTTCCAAAACTACCTCCCCTTCTTTCTTTTGCTTTCTCCTTAATGTTCTTTCTAGTGTTAGTGTATATGCCCTAGGCCATTGATTTGGACCTTAATGTTATTCATTTTGTTATTAATAAAGAAGTTTTTATTATCATTGTTATGTTTGCATGTTATATATAATAATGATTATATCCCTGGTTTATTATTGTTATGGAGATAATAATAAATATAACTAGTGTAATATTGATTTGATAATCATAAGATGATTATAGGTATGAAGATACAAATCAATATTATGGATACATGTTAGAGAACAGTGTATTGGATAGACCCACATAGATATCACTTCATGGTTTAATGTCATAAGTGTATCTCATAATAGTTTTCATTTAATCCTTTGACTTGAGATTGTCATAGTTTCCAACATAAGGAATATTATGTTTTGACATGATCAAACGTTATCTGTAACTAGATAATTATAAAGGTTATGCTTGAACATGGTATAAATTATGTAGAGGAAAATGAACAATCAAGATGGAATTTGTCCCTCTCTATGAGAGAGATATCTTCTGGGCCCCTCGATAAGTGTAACTGAGAAATGCATGGCCGTGCTCAAATAAGTTGATATAAGATCAATCTTATTTGTTTATCAGTTAACTTGGAGATCGAGTAATCATAAGTTTGGACAATATAAGTATGACATTTACTATGACTTATGTTCAAACTAGATATCGTGTGACAAAGGGATTAATGCATGTACTATTTCAGGTTTTCATTTATAATGATTCTCATGATTAATTGGGTAGTCATAATGTCTTGCTAGAGACCAATTATGATTTGTGCATTTCAATAGAGATTGAAATACACTACCAGTTAATATGAGCCTATCGGGTCACACACATAGAACGTAGGCTGTACTTAAACAATAATAATTATATTTTTATTATTGTTGTTAGTATTATTATTATTATTATTAGATATTAATAATAATATTGTTATAATAATTATTATTAGATAATAATTATTAAAAACGTGGGTCCATATAGGATATGGACAGTTAGGGTTTTGACAAGGAAAGGTCTTTTAAAATGGTTTTAAAAGGACTAGAGGCCTTGATGATATTTATTATTATTTTCGTTTTGAAAGAAAACGGAAGAAGAGGAAAAACATAAAACCCTAGTTTCGTTTTTGCAAAAAATTCAGCCACTGCCGTTGGTGAGCTAGCACTCAGACCGGCGTACGTTTGTGTGGACTTCGTTAGAGGGTGTTCGTCTTCAGAAGGCAGCATCTGTTAATCGTTTTGAAGCTACGCAAAAAGGTTAGTTTCGAATCTCTTTTATCGAACTGAATGGATCACATGGATCCTGTGAGTAAATCGAAAGAAAATTTTTTTTTTGTTTTCCGCTGCGGCAAGGGTTGCAGATCCTTTTTCGATTTACTAACAGTGGTATCAGAGCCTCTTGTTGATTCCATTTAATTCGAAATATGCCATGTTGATGTGTTGATGTGATCTATTGTTTTTCGAATGGCATGATTGGATTCGTTTTATCATTTGATGATGATTCGAATCTGTTCTATGAGATATAACCTAAATCGTTGTTGATATATGATGTCAAAGATGACCAATTGTATAAGATACAATTTTGTGAAGTCGAACTAGGGTTGGTATACAATGTGTTATGGTTTCGAATTAGGGTTAATATGATTAATTCAATTCGTTTATTCATATTGAATGTATACATAGATTTCGATTTTGATTAATATGATTATTGAGTAAATCGTTTTCTAAGGTTTCTTGTAATAGTTCTCTGTTAATATGATTAATAGATTGCTATTATATTTCTGTTTAATATGATTGACAGAATAAGGGTTTTGACAGAAAATAATTAATTGGATTAATGATTCTGTTTAATATGATTGACAGAATAAGGGACCGCCGTATGTTCGCGCCCTATAGTTCGTTACCGTGACATTAAGAATGTCAATATATTTGTTTCTATTTAACATGTTGGTGATGAATATGCTATGATTATTTGATGTCTTGGCATGGTGCATAGTATGGCTTTATGACCTATGTGTTTGTTTATTCATATCTTTGGATTGTATATATGGCCTGCGTGTCGTTTATTTTTGTAACTTTATTATTACTAGTTTAGTAGTTAGTTTTATTATTAATGTAATAATGAAGACTCAAGCTTGGAGAAGAAGATGAAAATTCCATGGAGATGAAGTTGCCTTTCAAGATATGAAGAAATGTACTATTGCAAATGTTGTAATAGATAGGTTTTCTTTTCACCTAGGGTTGCCTATATGATCTTCATTTGGTCTCATGAAGATCATATCTAGTTTGGCCATACTATGTCACGTTTATTTTTATCGAATATGTATGAGATGCCATGTTTGATAGTTTATGTATGCATATGGGATATGATATATAAATGTTAATTTTAACATGTTTTCAAAATTAAATGGAATGAACCCTCACTATTAATCTAAGTTTTAATGCCATCCATATCTTAAACACTTATCAAGGCTAAGATCACCTAAATGTAGATTTTGCCAAAGCAAAGTACTTTAGGTTATCCTAGTAAGATATGATGAGTAATGGTGCTGCTCATGCGTTTAAAATTGGTTAGACTTAATTAGGCTATCAAAATGGTTTTGGGCCTAAGGCATTAGATGGGGCATAACATGCTATGACATATGATGTCATGATCCCATATTATCTAAGAGTTACATGTGATGTAATTGGTAAGGGGTTACCTACCATAATAACTTGATTTTAAGTGTCATGCCAAAGCTGACTTAATATTAAGTAAAAATTGGATCTTAGCCCACTAAAATGTCATTGTGATGATTGAGGGTTATATTTTAGTGGGATTTTAATTACTTATCACCTTTTATTAATTAAAATTTGCATATTTTGTAGATTGAAATGGCTACCAACAATAACTCCACTTTATCATTGCGATCCATCCTTGAGAAGGAAAAACTGAAAGAGAATGGGACTAATTTTGTTGATTGGTTTAGGAACCTGAGAATTGTTCTCAAACAAGAAAAGAAGTTCTATGTGCTTGATGAAGCTGTCTCTGAGCCACCTCCTGCTAATGCTTCTAATGCTGATAAGAACAAGCATAAGAAGCATATGGATGATTCCAATGACATTGGATGTCTTATGCTTGCTACTATGTGTCCAGAACTTCAGAAGGATCTGGAACACTTGGAGGCTTATGAGATGAGTGTCCATCTCAAACAAGCTTTCCAACAGCAAGCTATGCAGGATAGATTCGACACTGCTGTTGCATTATTTGACTGCAAGATGTCAGAGGGCGAATCGGTTAGCGCTCATGTTTTGAAAATGAAGGGCTACATAGATCACCTTGCCCGACTTGGATATCCCTTGAGTTTAGAACTCTCCACGGATTTGATCCTTCATTCTTTGCCCAGCAGTTTTTCACATTTTGTTATGAACTATAATATGAACAACATGGAAAAGTCCATTCCTGAGCTACATGGTATGCTCAAAACTGCTGAAGGGAATATCAAAAAGCCCACTAAGGCTACCCATGTATTGAATGTCAATAAGGGTAAGCCTATGAAGAAGAAAGGCAAGGCAAAGGGTAAAGCAACAGTTGCTACAAAGCCTAAGGGACAGCCCAAGCCAAAAGAACCCAAGGCACATGTTCCTAAGGAAGGAACTTGTTTCCATTGCAAGGAGCCTGGGCATTGGAAAAGAAATTGCCAACTTTATTTGGCTGAATTGAAGAAATCGAAGGGTAGTGCGACTACATCTTCAGGTATATATGTTATAGAAATTAACTTATCTGCTTCTACTTCATGGGTATTGGATACTGCATGTGGTTCTCACATTTGTACAAATGTGCAGGGACTCAAAAGGAGTAGATCACTGAAAAGGGGCGAAGTTGACCTACGAGTTGGGAATAAAGCAAGAGTTGCTGCACTAGCTGTAGGATCTTATGAACTTCATATGCCTAATGGCTTTTTGTTAAATTTGAACAATTGCTATTATGTTCCTACTCTGAGTATGAATCTTATTTCAGTTTCAGTTTTGGATGATGAAGGTTTTTCATTTTTAATTAAAAATAAGACCTGTTCTATTTTTGATAAAGATGATTTGCTTTATGGTATTGCAAGATCTTTTAATGGCCTTTATGTCCTTGACTTAGATGATTCTAGGGAGAATCATATTTATAACATAAAATCTAAAAGAATTAAGCCAAATGACCTAAACCCTACATTTTTATGGCATTGTCGTCTTAGCCATATAAATGAGAAACGCATTTCTAAACTCCATCAAGATGGATTATTAGATTCATTTGATTTTGAATCATTTGATAAATGTGAATCTTGTTTACTTGGCAAAATGACAAGGAATCCTTTCATCGGACAAGGTGAAAGGGCTAATGACTTGCTTGGACTAGTACATACAGATGTATGTGGCCCGTTAAGCATTAGTGCCAGAGGAGGATATAATTACTTCATTACTTTTACTGATGATTTCAGTAGGTATGGCTATGTCTACCTAATGAAACATAAGCATGAGGCTTTTGAAATGTTCAAAACTTTTCAAAATGAAGTACAAAATCAACTTGGTAAAACTATTAACGCACTTCGATCTGATCGAGGTGGTGAATTTTTGAGCCAAGAGTTTGATGAACATCTAAGAAATTATGGAATTGTTTCACAATTAACTCCTCCAGGAACTCCACAGTGGAATGGTGTTTCTGAAAGAAGAAATCGAACTTTATTAGATATGGTTCGATCTATGATGAGTCAAGCAGATCTTCCATTATCGTTTTGGGGTTATGCCTTGGAGACAGCTGCTTTTGTTTTAAACCGTGTACCATCTAAAGCGGTTGAAAAGACGCCATATGAGATATGGACTGGCAAAACACCTAGTTTGTCTTTTCTTAAGATTTGGGGTTGTGAAGCTTATGTGAAAAGACCAGTTTCAGATAAGTTAGCTCCAAAATCTGCTAAATGTATCTGTAATATCCTCATATGTGGCTTAGAAGTTTTGATTATATTGTTGTTGTTGTTGTTGTTGTTATTGTTTAATTGGATTGAATGCATATGATGGGGTAAGAAAAGAAATTGGAAAGTGAATGCTTGTGCATATGTGTTATGGAGGAAGAATTAGGGTTTAGAGACAAATGTATATGTTGTGTATATGATGATATATATATAACATATAAAGTGGTCAAATGAAGAGTCAAGGTGATGGTTAAGTGGAAGAAGATATTTTTGGTTGTTAATGAAATTACATATAAGGACTTATATGAGACAAAGGTTAGTTATATGATTGAGGGTGTTTTAGTAATTGCTTGGATAAGAACACTTGGTGGAGATTAAAAGCAAAATTTGACTTTGTATCTTGATCATTGTCTTCTTTCTTCATGAAGTGGCCGGCTCTCCATTAGCAAGAGGAAAAGAGAAGTGTTCTTGAGGCAAGAAGCAAATTGATGAAGCAATCCAAGGTTTTGACAAAGGATTTGTGGAATTTCTTCTTTTCAAGTAAGTATTTTCTTGTTTTCTTTACTTATTTGGAAGTTGTGTTGGAAGTAAAGTAGGGTTTGATGATTTTGTGATTTAGTGAATTTGAGATGTGTTGTGTTGTGTTTGCAAGTGTTAAATTAATTTTAAGTTATGAGTTTAATTGGAGGTTGTTGTTTTGGATGGATGGAGAAGGATGTTGGTTTTAGGGTTTTGTGGTGATTATGTGTTTAATTGTGATATTAATGTGTGATGAAGTGGTTTTTGTGATGAATATGTGTTTAGAACATTGATTATGTTCATGTGAAATATGTTATATGATGAATATTGTGTTTGAGTGCAATTGAGAAAGTGTTGGTTTTAGTTAATGTTTTGTGATTTGGTGACACGGCCAAAAGCAATTTAGGGGAGTGGGCGTGTCAATTATTTGAATTGGCTACTGTCTCTTTTGGTTTTAGTGACACGGGCGTGTCCATCAAAGGTGCTGGGCGTGTCAATTATTCGAATTGGCTATTCCTCTTTTATTGTTAAAGACACGGGCGTGTTCCTCAACTAGGTTGGGCGTGTCCTTCAAGTGAGTTGGGCGTGTCCCACAAATGAATTGAATGTTGCTTGATTTCTTTGTTCTTGTTTGCATAGTTTAGATTCTTCAAAGGTAGTTTGGCCTCTAAACCTAAACATAAACATACTTAAACCAAGGGATGAATTAAAAACACTTGTGAATGATCCTAAAGCTATGAATTATATATATATTGTTCTTGCATTGTTGAGATTGAGCCTTGTTATTATGTATTGTGAGTGATAATGTGTTTCATGATTAATATGGAATGAAATGTTGATATTTATGAATGATGCTATGGAGATAAATATACACTTGAATAATGAAGTGTTATATTGTGAAATGAAATGTGGAGCCATTGTTATTGGCTAAGGTGATTTAATGGAGATAAATGAGGCATGTTTGCCTAAATGATAATGAGAATTGAGAATGAAATCTAAATGAATTGTGTGGCTAATGTGTTATTCCATTTTCAGAGTTTGTTATTGGTGGCATGCCTAATGATAGTAACAATCTCTTGAAGTTAGGTTGGATTGAATCCTTGAAGCCTAATTGAGATGTTACAACCCTTGAAGCTAGGTTGGGTTAGTTCTTGAAGCCAAGTTGGGTTGATTCTTAGCATGCTTTGCTTCCCTTGAAGCTTGGTTGAACTTAATCCTTGAAGCCTAGTTGGGTATATGATATTGATATTGATAAATGTGATAACAAAACCAAAGCATTAACTCTGAAAATTGAATGGCATATTAGTGTGTCTTGGGCCCATGCTTGTCTTTGCTTAGTGTTGTTCATGGATGATTAAATGATTAACTAATAAAATATATGCAAAGATGTTGAATTCTGATATACATATATGTATGTTAGGTTATGAAATGTAAAAGTATGTTGTTAGCTTTGCATTTATGTTGTTACATGTGTGATAAATTAGAATTGGCATTGTATAGCATTTAAGCATGTTTATTGCATGTTTTATCTTACTAAGCCCTTGGCTTAGCGCGATAGTGTTTAATCGCGCAGGTGATAGAACTGATAGAATCGAACCCGAGAGCTCTTCGAGACCGAGTGAGAGTAGACATTGAAGAGTTGATTTTGGGAGCTTAAAGATCAGAGCTGACTTGCCAATCATGTATATTTCTTTTATATTTTGTAAAGTAATGTTTATAATGTAAATTTTTAAATATTTTATAACTTCCGCTGTGTAACATTTAAATGTATATGTATATCTAATATGTTTTGTTTTATAAGTAAATGACCTATTTTTCTATAATGTATATAATTGAAAGGTTATGGTTTTGTTTAAAATGTTTTGAATGTTGAGGAAACCGTAGCATCCCTATGTTTGGTGCACTTATGCTACATTGTTGTGGTTGTAGTGTGTGTGCATTGGATATGGGGGTGTTACAGTATCTTTGTGGGATATCCTAAGGAAACTAAAGGATATTATTTCTATATTCCATCTGAGAACAAAGTGTTTGTTGCTCGAAATGGAACCTTTTTGGAAAAAGAATTCATTTCTAAAAGAACTAGTGGGAGTACAGTTCAATTAGATGAATTTATAGAACCACAAGAAGATATTGAACCGCCTGTAGAAACAGTTTCAGAACCACAAGCCATTGTGGAAACTGAAAATGTTACACAAGTTCTGCGCAGATCTGATAGACCACGTCATCAGCCTGAGAGATATGGATTTCTCATGACTGAAAGTCGTGAAGTTTTGCTCATAGATCAAGATGAGCCAACTACCTATCTTGAAGCTGTGTCAGGTCCAGATTCAGAGAAATGGCTTGGAGCCATGAACTCTGAGATGCAGTCCATGTTTGACAACCAAGTTTGGGCCTTAATTGATCCTCCCGAAGGTATTAAGACTATTGGTTGCAAATGGGTTTTCAAGAAGAAAATTGACATGGATGGAAATGTGCAAACCTATAAAGCAAGGTTGGTTGCTAAAGGTTTCAAACAAACTCATGGTATAGACTATGATGAAACCTTTTCTCCAGTTGCTATTATTAAATATATTAGGATTCTCCTTGCCATTGCTACATACTATGATTATGTGATATGGCAAAAGGATGTCAAAACTGCTTTCCTTAATGGAAATTTACTCGAGGATGTGTACATGACACAACCTGAGGGTTTTGTAAATCCTGAGAATTCTGGGAAGGTTTGCAAGCTTCAAAGGTCCATTTATGGATTGAAGCAAGCATCTCGAAGCTGGAATCTTTGTTTTGATGAAACAGTTAAGAACTTTGGTTTCATTCAAAATGAAGATGAACCATGTGTTTACAAGATGGTTAGTGGGAGTGCTATCGTGTTCTTAGTCCTATATGTAGATGACATATTGATCATTGGAAATGATGTCCCCACTTTACAAAAGGTTAAAGATTGGTTAGGGAATACTTTTTCAATGAAGGACTTGGGTGAGGCTGCATATATCCTTGGTATAAGGATCTATAGAGATAGATCTAGAAGGATAATTGGCTTAAGTCAAAGTACATACATTGACAAAGTGTTGAAGAGATTCAACATGCAAGATTCCAAGAAGGGATTTTTGCCTATGTCACATGGTATTCATCTTAGCAAGAATCAATGTCCTAAGACATCTGATGAGCGAGATAGAATGAATAAGATCCCTTATGCTTCTGCTATTGGATCTATTATGTATGCCATGCTATGTACTAGACCTGATGTCTCATATTCTTTGAGCACAACAAGTAGATATCAAGCTGATCTTGGTGAGGGTCACTGGACAGCTGTTAAGAACATTCTTAAGTATCTAAGAAGAACTAAGGATGCTTTCTTGGTTTATGGAGGTTTGGAAGATGAGCTAGTTGTAAATGGTTACACAGATGCTAGTTTCCAAACTGATATAGATGATTACAAATCGTTTTTCAGGTTTTGTATTCACATTGAATGGTGGAGCCATTACTTGGAAAAGTTCCAAGCAGAGTACAGTAGCAGATTCTACAACAGAAGCTGAGTATATAGCAGCATCAGATGCAGCTAAGGAAGCAGTTTGGCTGAAGAAATTCATTACTGAGCTTGGAGTGGTGCCTAGCATTGCTAATCCTATGGCTATCTATTGTGACAACAATGGTGCCATAGCGCAAGCAAAAGAGCCAAGGTCCCATCAGAAATCTAAGCATATACTCAGGCGATTTCACCTCATTCGAGACATCATTGATAGAGGTGATATCAAGATATGCAAAGTTGACACAAATGACAACATAGCAGATCCATTGACAAAGCCTCTCTCGCGGGTCAAGCATGATCAGCACACTAGGTCTATGGGCATGAGATATTTGTTAGTCTAGGCCTAGTGCAAGTGGGAGACTGTTAGTGTATATGCCCTAGGCCATTGATTTGGACCTTAATGTTATTCATTTTGTTATTAATAAAGAAGTTTTTATTACCATTGTTATGTTTGCATGTTATATATAATAATGATTATATCCCTGGTTTATTATTGTTATGGAGATAATAATAAATATAACTAGTGTAATATTGATTTGATAATCATAAGATGATTATAGGTATGAAGATACAAATCAATATTATGGATACATGTTAGAGAACAGTGTATTGGATAGACCCACATAGATATCACTTCATGGTTTAATGTCATAAGTGTATCTCATAATAGTTTTCATTTAATCCTTTGACTTGAGATTGTCATAGTTTCCAACATAAGGAATATTATGTTTTGACATGATCAAACGTTATCTGTAACTAGATAATTATAAAGGTTATGCTTGAACATGGTATAAATTATGTAGAGAAAAATGAACAATCAAGATGGAATTTGTCCCTCTCTATGAGAGAGATATCTTCTGGGCCCCTCGATAAGTGTAACTGAGAAATGCATGGACGTGCTCAAATAAGTTGATATAAGATCAATCTTATTTGTTTATCAGTTAACTTGGAGATCGAGTAATCATAAGTTTGGACAATATAAGTATGACATTTAGTATGACTTATGTTCAAACAAGATATCGTGTGACAAAGGGATTAATGCATGTACTATTTCAGGTTTTCATTTATAATGATTCTCATGATTAATTGGGTAGTCATAATGTCTTGCTAGAGACCAATTATGATTTGTGCATTTCAATAGAGATTGAAATACACTACCAGTTAATATGAGCCTATCGGGTCACACACATAGAACGTAGGTTGTACTTAAACAATAATAATTATATTTTTATTATTGTTGTTAGTATTATTATTATTATTAGATATTAATAATAATATTATTATAATAATTATTATTAGATAATAATAATTAAAAACGTGGGTCCATATAGGATATGGACAGTTAGGGTTTTGACAAGGAAAGGTCTTTTAAAACGGTTTTAAAAGGACTAGAGGCCTTGATGATATTTATTATTATTTTCGTTTTGAAAGAAAACGGAAGAAGAGGAAAAACATAAAACCCTAGTTTTGTTTTTGCAAAAAATTCAGCCACTGTCGTTGGTGAGCTAGCACTCAGACCGGCGTACGTTTGTGTGGACTTCGTTAGAGGGTGTTCGTCTTCAGAAGGCAGCATCTGTTAATCGTTTTGAAGCTACGCAAAAAGGTTAGTTTTGAATCTCTTTTATCGAACTGAATGGATCACATGGATCCTGTGAGTAAATCGAAAGAATTTTTTTTTTGTTTTCCGCTGCGGCAAGGGTTGCAGATCCTTTTTCGATTTACTAACATCTAGCTCTGGGTCTAATGCAAGCAGTTGGGATGAGCTACCACTGGTCATAAACAGGAAGAAATACCCAAAATGATAGTCAACAAGCAAGAACCAATGTAAAAAAAATGAAAATAAAACTAAATCAACAGTCTTGATTATATTACTAATATTGAAACCGTTGTCCCCGGTAGGGGCGTCAAAAACTTGGTGCGTGCATACCTAAATGCTATAGCAATACCGCAAGTGCACGGGTCACCCAAGTAATAAAGTAGTGAGTGAGTTATCGTTCCACTGAGGACAAGGTCAAGTACTAGTACAAATCTTAACTGTTGTTTAGCAAATGAATAGTTTTGTGATGTTCTATAATTAAAGACAATTAACTTAAATAACTAAAAGTAAAGGGAAATTAAATGTTGTGCAAAAAGGATTGATGGTAATAATACTATCCAGATATTGAATCACCCTAGCCACAATTATATTTATGAAAATCAATTCAATTAAATCACATAATAGAGTTGAATTGGCATTCCTCTAACTTAGACTAAAACCTCTCTCGAGTGAATTAATCCTTAATCACTAAGTAGAATGTTGGAATCTCTCCTCAAACATAATTAAATAGATCTTGCATTAAGAACAAGGAATTATAAACCAAAGGATCTTATAAGTCTATCTCTAGCACTCCAATCAATCCTCAACCCTTGTGAGTATTCAATTCATATCAAGCTTTCTCAAGTCAATAAAATGAAAATTGCAACCAATCAATAATCATGATATTATCAATTGGAAATAAATCATTAAGCATCATAAGAATAAAACAACTCCATCAAATGATTCAATTAAATAAGATTATTCAATCCATACAAATAAGATAGGGTTCATCAATATCTAGATAGAGAATGAATTAGTTCATGTTCAAAACCAGAAAAACAGAACAAGAGAAATGAGTAAAAGAAATCAAACAATCCATGGTGAATAATTTGTATTTCTTCACTTGAATCCTTGATTCTTGGTTTAGGTCTTGTATAGAATGTATCTTCTTCTTCAAACTCAACTCAAGACTCTCCTCTTTGCTCCAGCAGTCGGCTCCTTCTCCCTATCCCAGTCTCTCCTCTGGTTCTTGCATTTCCTTCTCTTTTTATTTCATTCCCAAGCTCAAACCCATACCTTCCAACTCACACCACTCTCCCTTGTCTCCCACATTCCCTTTGTTTTTTTTTTCTTTCTTTTTATCATTTAGGCTAGCTTTTCCTTTCTTTTGGCAAAAGCAAATTGTTTGTCCCCCACTTGTTCCTCAATCCATGCAAAAGAGTTCAATATTTTATAGGTGACATGGCCAAGCCACGAGTGGCTTGGCCGTGTCTCTCATTTCTCTTTGGGACACAACCAAGCTAGTTGGCCTTGTCCATCACTGCCTCTCTTTCTTCCTTTCTTTTCTTTGTTCTTCAAGCAGTGACACGGCCAAGCTTGCCACATTGCTTGGCCGTGTCATGTGGGTGTGTCACCTACTGCTTCATTTTGCTTCATTTCTTTTGGTTCTTTATTTCTTGGCTTAGGATGTGACACGGCCAAGTTTGTGGCCGTGTCATGTGACACGGCCAGTGGCTTGGCCGTGTCACCTGCCAATGTCAGCTTCTACCTTCTTTTCTTTTCTTTCTTGGTTTTGTTCCTTGGGTGAGACACGGCCAGTTGCTTGGCCATGTCTCTTAGCCGTGTCAGCTACTGCCTTGAATATCCTTTGAGGGACATGGCCAAGCTTGCTTTGACTTGGCCATATCTTGCTTGATTCATGCTCTTTCTTCATTGTTTTGATCATCCAAGGGAGTTTTTGCACTTTAACCTAAAACAAACACTTAAAACAAACTTTAAACAAAAATCAAATGAAACATTAACTAAAAACACATAAAAATCATACTAAAAACAAGTATAAAATTGATCTCATCAGGTGGCCTAGGTAAAAATTAGAGTAGCTCACTAGTTTCAAAAACCCAAAAGGGTGGGCTAGGCAAACATTAGAGCTAAAATAAAAAAAAAAGAGAAAAGAAAATCATAAATTGAAAACCCAAAATGACAGTTCATAAAGCCAATAAAGTTCTTATTACCTGAAGCAGTAGAAGGTTTTTGCTCAACCTAAGAGAAGAGTTTGACTGGAATTGGTCTAGTCCAACCAGAGACTAAACTAAAATCATAGAAATAGGAAAAAGACCATCTTTCATTTTATTCACAATGTCTAACTCAACTCCAAGTCAGTAGTCTTAAAAGTCCTAGACTTGATATTTCAAAAAGGGAAAAGGATGGAATGATGAAATACCATGTCAAAAAAAAGAAGAAGCAAAAATAATAAAAAACAAGAAGAAAAAAAGAGAAGAAAGAATAAAAAGAGAAAAAAGGGAAGAAGAAAAAAGAAAAAAAGAAAAAGAAAAAGGGTCCTGATTTTTTACAAAAGGAAATGAAAAAGAATAGGTTTATCTTAGTCAGATCAGATCCAAATTTTCGCCTATAAGATGGAAGAACATTCAAGCTCTATCTTTTTATGAAGTAAGATAACAAGAATCCTAGAGTTTAAGAATGCTCCCAACTGCCTATAATTCCAATAGAAAGTTTATAGTGTGAAGATTTATTAGTAGTGTCATATCAACTCCAATTTATCAATGGCCTTTGCTCAACCCATATCTAATATAGACCATATTTCAAGCTTGTTAACAACATGTTAATCTCTATTGGTAGATAGAGTCTATTAGTGGAGATTATTTGAATAAGCATACATAAGAGATAGATAATATTTAGACTCAATGAGACCTTTGGCCAAATAATGTGTATGTGTCTATCTGAAGTGAAATGGCTCTTGCTCAAATGGAAATGATTCCTAAATTTAGTACGCCAACTAGGGTTATGATGTTATAGATGTGTTAATTTGAAAGACAAAGTCTTGAGGTATATTGACACTGATTTTGGTAAAGACAACATTTGATTTTAAAATTAAAATTAAATTTCAAAAAAAATATTTTCTCATCACATGAGCCTTTAAGCTTGGGGAAATATGTTACAATGTCAAACCTTAAAGGACTATTGAGAAAAGGTAGGCTGAAGAAAGAATTGTTCACAAGAAACTAATGTACTAAATCATGGTTTGAAATGGATGTCTCATTTATCTCTAACTATCCGACTTGGGCCCCCACTACACATGTGACATCTCTTAATGATCTAATGCAAGGCCTACATGAATAGCTTGAAGGAACCAATGGGAGTCCTATGGTTTATCACCTCAATTGGTGAGTTAGTATAATCACTTTAAGTATCATTCATGAATATCATGCATACATGCATATGTGAGCATATCACATTGTATTCTTGGTGTCATGTGTTGCCTACTTCTTGTCATAGTTGATACTTTATGAAGCAAACAATGAGAAGTAGATATAGAGCCATGGGGCATGAAAGGCCCATTTCTTGAGAAAGATCCAATCAATTTGCAAAGATAGAGACACATGCTTGCGTAAATAATGAGACAAAACAAAAATATCACTTGGAGCCTACATGGGAACAAAATCATTGTTTCGAGCTTATATAGGGAGAAAATTTTCTCCTTTTTAATTTTTTGAGTTCATACATGTACAAAACATTTTTAGACTCTCTTTTAATGTTCTGTCATGCAGGGGGGCAAAGAGAGACTATGATGGTTAAAAAATAGCTAATTTTTTTTACAAAGTGGAATCCATTAAACAATAGAATAAGTGGCTAGAAGAAGACCGGAGCTCTTAAATGACAGAAAGTCAATCAAGCTAGAAGAGTTGGAGTTTATGCAGGACTGAGGTCCATTCCCAAGAACTAAGATGAAGATCCATTTCTGTAAAAGCAGACATTTCTATGGATTTGTTGAAGTATTCAGAATCAAGTTTCTGTGCACATGAAACTCCAATGGATTTGTTGAAGTATCCATAGTTAAGTCTACTCAGAATTAAAGAATGATAAATAATTTGGATTTATTGATGTATCCAAACCTCCAGCCTATATTGGATTTGTTAAAGTATCCTGATGGTATAGTTTTATGGATCTAGAAACTAAACCAGCTCAGATATTATAGGCCCAGAACTAACCAGCTCAGATATTGTGGGTCTAAAACCAACCAACTCAGATATTGCGAGTCCAAAACCCAAACTAACTCAAGTCCATTGTGGGTCCAGAACCCAAAACAAGATATTATGGATCCAGAACCCAAACTAGTCTAGGTCCATAATCCAATCCAAGATCTTGCGAGTCCTGAACTTAAAACAATCCGAGTCCAGAACCCAAACCAAGATATTATGGGTCTAGAACCCAACCAGTATGTGTCCAGAACTCAAACCAAGATATTATGGGTCCATAACCTAAACCAGTTTGGGTCCAAAATTGAAGCCAACTCACTAGTTCAGAATCCAAACAAACTCATGGGTCCAGAACCCAAATCAACTTATGGGTCCAGAACTCGAACCAATCCATAGGTCTAGAATCCAAATCAATTCACGGGTCCAGAACCCAAACCAATTGATAGGTTCAGAACTCAAACCAATTCATGGGTTCATAAACCCAAACTAGGATGTTACAAGTCCAAAATCCAATTTATCAAAGGAACTTTGATTTGTTTTTTTCCAAACCATCTTGGAATGCCCAAGATCACCTCGAAACCTATTAGGACAAATTGCTTTTCACTCTCTAAATGAATTGAAAATCATTCAAGGAGGGGGCAAGACTATAGACTCTTAATTTTGGCCCAGTTCAAATTTGGTTCTAATTAAAAATCTGGATTAAGTTTGGTTTTAAGAAAAAAGGTCCAAGCTAAATCCAATATGACTTTTTAAAGCTTAAATTAAGTCCAAATTAAAGTTAGGACAATTTCTTTTAATAAATAGACCAATGGTTCAATTGGCTTTGGCCAATTCGATATGAGATTTGTCTCATATTTAATTGGCCAAAGCTAATTCGAAATGAGGAGCCTCATATCGGATTGGCCAAGCCAAATTGGATATGTGTCCATATTTTTGGCTTAATTTAGTATTTGTGCAAAATCAATATCCTAATAAAACTAGAGTTTGAAAGCATTCAGATTAACTAGCAAAGGGGTCACCCTAATGCTGCTTATAAGTATGGGATTAACAAACAGAGAGAGGCAGCCATAATCATTAAGTAAACAACAACAAAAAAGAAACATAAGAAAAAAAAAGGAGTGTGATTAGCATCCAACAATTAGGTTTGGCAATTAAAAATAGTAAGCGATTAAATTCAACAAACAAAAAAGATTGAAGGTAATTAAGCAAATCAAAGTAGTAGCTAAATGGCAATAACAATCTTCGGATTGTTTCATCTAACCAAGGGTTTAGTTGATCCAGGTTGTTCAAGGCAATTGTGAAAACAATCAAATTGGTTCAACAAATTCATCTTGAAGGAGTCAACTATGCAGGTTTGGTCTTACTAACTTACTTTGTTTAAATTTCCATTGATCACCTTCATCTCAATTTTTGAATTTAACTCACTGTTACTTTTAATTATGAATTTGATTTTAGAAATTTCATTCAATAAACCATGAACTTATGATTTAGTTTGATCCAAGCTTTAATCACATGGTTTTAATCATAGTTTGATAATCAAAACCTAATTGCATGATTTAAACTAAGCTTTTTAGAATTTAAAACCCTAATTTGCATGAACAAACCTTATTTTGCATATTTGCATCTAAAATCCAAACTTTACATGTTTTAGCCCTAATTTACGATTCAAAACCCTAATTTATAAAATTAAACCCTAACCTTGTGATTGAAAGTTTAATTTGATGATGGAACCTTAATTTTATAAATCTAGTCCTATTTATCATTTTATGCAATTTATTTATTATTTTGTGCTTGATGATGGATGATGAGCTTTAATTTTTATTACTTATAATAGATGATTGGATTGTATTTATTTATCATCATTTGGCTTTATAAAATGATGTAAAAGGCATGTTTCCACTTGTGGGTGCATTGAGCTTATGTAATTTAATTTATTTAAGGACTTTGGGACTATTGTAAGGGACACCTTCTACCTTTTGGTAAGTGTCCAATTTTATTTGTTCGTATAGATTTTGGATGTTTATAAAGGCTTGTTTCCATCTTGTATGGGTGTCCAATTTGTTTGATTTATAATATGATATTTATTTTAATAATTTCATGTAATATGAATGATATTATAATAATTTAAGAATTTAATAATATTTGGACAAAAAAAGGAGGTTGGTTCCAATGAACCGGGTGTTATGGGGGTACTGGGTCACTTCTCACCTTCCCCATACATATCCAACTTTTCAAACCCAGTAGGGGTTGGGGATTCTTTAGGAATTGAGTCATCCACCCATTGTAATTCTTTCCCCGCCCATCTGGGTGGTTACTCCAATTATCTGGGCTTAGGTCCATGTTCTCTAAGGCCCATGTTGAAGTAGCAAGAACCATTCCACTGGGAGTGAGAGTAGAAATCTCCGCTCACAGTTTCCTACATTCATAATTTTGTTAAAAATTTTAGGGTGCATGAGATCTTTAGTTAGAGGAATTGATTTATCTTATTCTTGCTCTTATGTTGATACCAGTGAACTTTCACAGGATATTTTTTTTTCTCTATAAGCCTTTGTAATGTCTATCCATGGCATGGGGGAAGATTCAATGTGTTTCATATTATGGCCGACTAACAGAAAGTTTGAATGGCTTTTGTTTTCTTGTGCCTTAGGTTTAAGGCTTCATTTTCTTATTTTTTGTTTTATTAATAATTTCTCTTATTGTTGCTAAAAAAAAGCCCAACCCTATATTCTTGATTTATATTATTTTATTCCATGCATGTATTAATTATTTAGTTTTATTTGGTTAAATTATCTAGTTAGATTTTATAAATTATCATATCTTATTTACTTCTTAGAATAATCTTACTTTATTATTTTATTAATCCTTCCATATAAAGCTATGCAAATAATATGAGCCCTTTTCCTACTCTTATATATATATATTCATGCTAGATTAAACTGTGCAAAGTTATTTTATGCTAATATTTCTTTTTGTACCAATATAATTTATATTTTTAAATTAAAAATTTGATTTACTTATAGGTCCGATGATTTTACTTCCCTATTTTCTACTTAATTCATGTGTTTATTATGAAAATGCACTTTATTTGAACTTCTTAACTCGTTAATTATTTATCCATACTTAGTAAATTTTGTGTGTTAGGAGCAAGGTATTACGCTGGTCTTTTGAAAATTTATAAATATCGAGTCGGGTTACACATTAGGTTTAAAATTGATCAGATTGATCTAACTCGATAATATAAAAACACAATAAATTTAACCTAATTGCCTCATTCTTCATATCTTTTGTTATGTGTATTGTATGGCCATTCTCTCTCTTTCTCTCAATTTTTGCCCTAATATTTTAATTTTCTTCCTCTTTTAACTCTTCTTCTTCTTTAATAGTCCCTTCATCAATGTCACTTAGATAGTCTTCCTCTCTTCAAATCTTTACCATTGTCAATCACTTATGTTGTGAGCAAGGATTTTCACCCCCACTCCATGTGAAATGGTTCTTGCAACTTCGATACTGTTAGACTTAGGGCTATAGAGAATACGGGACTAAATCCGAAGAAAATGGAATCGCCACCGGGATGGGCCAGGTAAAAGAAAGGGGTGGATGACTCAATTCCTAAGTAATCTTCAACCCCCTAATAGGTTCGGAAAGTTGGGTATGCATAGGGAAGGTGAGAATGACCCAGCACACCCACAGCGCCCGGTTCATTAGAACCGGCCTCCTTTTCAGGTCTTAATATTACAAAATTCTTAAATATAATGATATTATCCATACTACACTCAATCATAAGAATAAATAGTCACTTTATTAAAATCACAACAAGCTCAAACAAAATAAATGAATAGGTACCCATCCACAGATGGAAACATGCCTTTACAATTATCCAATGTCCAAAAGAAAATAAGTAAAATAGGATACCCACCAATTGGTGGAAACATATCCTTTACATTAATCCAAGACTTAAAATAAATTGAATTACATGAAACTTAACAAATGAGGTACCCATAGCATGGAAACATACCTCTTACAATTCTTGAACCAAAATAGACCAATAAAAATAATCAACCATTCATCATAAATAAATCATTCATCATAGGTCAAATAAACCATCCATTAAGACATATAATAAATACACATGCATTAATAATCAATCCTACATTTAAGTGTCATATTTAAACAAATAGATTTACAAGCTAGGGTTTTTAATTTGTGAATCAGGGTTTAAGAAAACTTGATTAATGTTTTAAGGTTTTAGGAAAATACAATTAGGGTTTTAGGGTTTGGAAGAGATTAGGTTACTGTAAAAAAGATTAGGGTTTATGAAAATATGGTTAAATTATTTGATGTTGGAAAAATAAAGCTAGTGATATTTGTAACTTTTGCCTACTGGAATATGTTGAAGTTAAATGATCATGCACTAAAAAATATCAATTCAACACGTATAAGTTACTGAACTTAAGCTAACAAGTAATAAATTTATTTTAAAGGAAATTTAGATGGATTTAATTTAGGAGACATACATACGTTTGAAGGCTCCACCAAACTAAGAGAATTGGTCCAAGCTTTTGCATGCTCCAAACTTTGATTTTTGGCCGAACAAAACCAAGGCAGTGTGTTCACTGCCTTTGTATAATTTTGTATCATTTCTTCTATTTTGCTTGCTAGGGATTCAGTGTTTGTTGTTTCTAATCTATTCCAAGCTACGAAAATCTAGCCTTTAGAAGTCCAGCTAAAAAAAATTCCCTTCTACCATTTTTAATCCTATTATTTATAGGCAATTAAAAAAACCTATTAGATTAAGGAAAAAATTAAAATTTCTGAGTTAAACAAGGTTTTGGCGAAATTAACCAACGTGCTGGCACACAGTCCTGTGGGCTGCGAGTGTGTTGCTAGGCGAGGGCTGCTGCATTGCTAGGCTTGCACGTGCGAGGCAGCAATTCACCGCAGGCTGGGAGGCCTGCAGCGAATTGGCTTGCCACGCAGCCGCAACCCCATGTCATTTGCTGATTCATGCGATATTTTTATTTTTTATTATTATTTTAAAAATATATTATATTATAAATAAATATTTATAATTTTTTATTTTATATATTATGTTATTAAAATAAATAATAAATATAATACTATTAAAATAAATAATAAAAATTATAAAAATTATTTTATACTGTTTTAAATATTTAGATTTGACTTAATGGCCTTATAATTAGTGTGGGACTGGACTTGGTAAAAAAATAAGGGTCTACACATGTTATTGTCTTCTCTAGATCTACTCTTGCATCTTTTATCTCGATTTTTTGTATGTTTCTTTTTTGCTCTCTCCCCCTATCATCACCATTATCTCTAGATCTTCTCCTTGACTCTGTTTTTTGTGTGTTTTTTCTCTCTTCCTCTCATGTCACCATTCTCCATATCTGATCTTTACCTCTTATCATTTTATTTTCTATTTATTTATTTGATTGTATTTGATTTTCTAATTGTTTTATTTTTGTTTGATTTCATGTTTGTTTGATTTTTGTTTAATCTATTGCTTGTTTGGTTTCTATTTGATTAAAGTAATTTTTTATCATTTCAAGATTTGTCTATTTATTGAAATTAATTTTTTAGCAAATAAATAAAAACTTATAGTAATAACAACAACAATAATAACAAAATGTTTTGTGTGGCCTAAAAGGCTTGGCTCAACCTGACCATATTAGTCCAAAGCCTAAATTCCTTTGTGCCTATGGGCCTAAATTGGGCGTAAGGTTAAACATTGAGGCTCGAGTTCCAAGTTGCAGGTAAGGACAAAACCCAACTCAAACAAGTCCACCTCCTTACATTGAGAATAATTTGCTAATTTATTAATTAAAATTGATATAATTTAATAATTAATTAATTAATAATCACACTAGAGGTGAAGATATGGGAGGCCCAAACCTTAAAATAATAATTAAATATAAATAAAATTTATATTTAGATATAAATTATATTGTCTAGTATATATGTTGGCTCCCAAAGAGTTAATTAAATATTGACTTTTTAAGTTCCTAATCTCTTTAAAAGACCAATGGCTTAATTAAATACCTAAAATATTATTTTTGAAAATAAAAAATTTGATTGGTGTGTAAAGATAAATACCTTAATGAATTAATAAAATTAAAACTACTCATTTTTTAGGATAAAAAATTAAAGGAGCCCTAATTATATTAAAACTTCTACTTTTTCTCTTCTTTGTCACTTCTACCTCTTAAGAGCCTTTTTCTTTCTCCTTATTGTTTTAGAGCTCTATTGTTAAAGATTATACTCAATAAATCTTCAATTTCATAGCATATCTCAATTTTATTTATGAAATTTTGAGTTAATATAATTATATTATATTTAAAATTAAAACTAGCAATTTTTATTTGATGAAAGAGTGGCGAGCATAGTTTAAATAATGAAAAATAAAGGTGCATTTGCATATGATAATATTTTCTTTTGTATTTATTATTAGTAATGTTTAGAAAATTTTGTTATAGTAATTTTTAATGAACTATTTATGGGCCCCCTTGAAAAACATTCTAGTTCAACCTTCTGAATTAGACTCCTATGGTTTTAATATATTTAGATTGCTCAAATATCATTGAGATCATATGTAGTATTTACTTTCATACAACTAAGATAGAATACTTAAATATGAACCAAAATTTTGAATTTGCCAATCACTTTCGCCTAACAGTTATGGAAAGATCAAAATTAGTTTAACTTTTAAATAGATTAAGAGGGTGTTGGATTAACTTGTAAGATGATCAAACCAATTATAACTTCTAAATTTAAGTCAACGTGTTTGTCAGATAATTATATAAATGTATGATAAAAAATTATAAGTTAATTTGACCAACTATTTACTATATTGTCCTTATTTTATTTCAATAATTTCAACAGTAAATATGATGCGAACCCTAAGTAGCGACTTGAGACTAAATATCGAATATGCTTGGAAGTGATTCCTTAGAAAGCCAAATCAGATCCTTCATCCAAGACCTTAACCCAAACCTAACAATGTAGGAGACAACCTTGGCATTAACGCACTCAAGTGATTAACTCTATGTGTGGAAGTTGATTCAAACAAGAATCAAGATAAGAGATAAGCCCCTCTTAAAACAAGAACAAAGTTCTTAGATTTTATTTATCAAAATTATGTCCCCTTTATAATGTGGGAAAGAATGCCTTATATAGGCACAAAGAAAACCTAACCCTGAAAGGAAATAAAGAGCATTTAGGAAGTAATTACTCTTCTCCTAATCTAACTAGGACACTTAAAGTAGTTGGGGTAAATTCCTCTTAAATTAATATTACATTTTATATTAACCTAAATTAAGATGTCTACCTTAAATAAATGCTCAAAAATATAAATATCAAAATAATTTAAAATACAAAAAGTTGATTTGTTAAAAGGTAGTGTAGTTCGCAGTAAGATGCACAATAAAGAGTTTGACCATAAGGCAATGCGGGACTGTGCAACTTGAAAACTTGACCAGAAGAAAAATGGTTCAAGATATAGTAAGTTTCATGACGATTCATATGGCTACGAGCTTAGGTACAAGATCATAAGTGTGACCACATGATGGATGGTGCGACCACTAAATCCACTGTAACTTAACAAAGTTAAACCAGGGTTTGATCTACATGTTGAAGTCCAAGGTTGTCTTCAATAGTAGATAAATCTATCCATAGCCCTTGAATCATAATAAAAAAAGTTTCCTTGAACTTCTTCAAGTGTCCTCTTGTTATGGGTCAACTAGGTAAGCAAAGTGGATTCATGTACTTGGGTGTGTTTGGCTCCTTAGTTCCATCATTCCCTCCCCCTTCAAGAAGATTCATCCTCGAATCATTACCTTCATAGAAAAAAGGAGATAAATCAACAACATTAAAAATAACATTAATATTATACTCACCTGGTAAGTTTATCTTGTAAGCATTATCATTGACGCGGTCTAAGACTTGGAAAGGTCCATCTTCCCTTGGGTGAAGTTTAGACTTCCTTTGACTTGAAAACACCTCTTTCCTCATATGTATCCAAACCCAACCACCCAGCTTGAACACAAGTTTCATTCTTCATTGGTTGACTTGATTTGCAACTTTTTGGTTCCTCCTTTCTATATGGGCCTTCACATCCATGTGGATCTTCTTCACAAACTCATCTTTCTTCTTTGTTGTCCTAAGAAAGCAACAAAGAGGGGGGATGAATTGGTTTGGCTTAAGAAAAGATTATTAATTCAAAAAATTCAAAGATTAAAAAGAAGTGTAGAAGATTTAGAAGAATATTAAGTAGAATATGGAACACAAAGATTTATAGTGGTTCGGATTTACCTTAATCCTACATCCACTTCCTTAACAACCTGTTAAGGTTCCACTAGCTTTGAGTTTTTACAAGCTTAACTCTAACTTGGTCTTTTCTCTAGCTCACACCAAACTACTTATAATGGTTTGAGATTACTTCCTCACAACCTTTATAAGAGTTTTCCCAGGATCACTCTCATAACCTAAGTGTTTTGAAGCTTATACTCAAACTTAAGACGGTGTTTATACTGACACCTAGCACTTAATTAATATAAATAGTGATTTTGAGGCAAAAGAAAGAAAGATGTTCAAGAAGTCTATTGCAAATCAAAAACTTCTTAAACATGAAGTTACATAAGGTATTTATAGCCTTTAAGTCAAGAATTTGTCGTTTGAAGTTAGGTCCAACATGTTTGATTCTTGTTTTCCACTAATTTTTTTGCCATAGCAATTTCTTGGTCAAACTTATAAAGGTCGGTCGTAATTGGTGTGGTCCAGTAGGAATTATGCATGGTCCAGTCAGAGTAATTGAAATTATGCTAAATGCTCTTCCAATGGTACGTCCACGTGACTTCTACTTAATGAGTGGAGATCCAACAGCTTCTGACTTGAATAATTTTTAAATAGTCTGGTCGGTCTTGCATCAGGTCTGATCGGACTTTCCTTGGTCCATCCAATCTTTGGGTGTACCCTTGACCGGGAAACCTACTGGATATTTTGGAAAAAATTGGCTTATATGGTCTGGATGAAATATCATTGAGTCTGGTAAGACTTTCATGGTACTCTGAGAGAATGGGAGTACTTCTAACCATGAATCCTTCTATGTGATTTAACTCTTTTCTCATTCAAAGGTCTGGTCAGTATGACATATGGTCCAGTCGAACTTCTCATGGTATGGTGAGATTTTGGGAGTACTCTCCACCGTGAAACCTTCTGTGTCTTTTTAGCTCATTTGGTCATCAATGGTCTGGTCGGTCTTCTATGTTGTCCAATCAGACTTTTCATATTTCCTTCAAAGGAAATAACTTCTTGCAAAATGAAACTTGGTGCAAGTGTTAGGTAAATTCAATTTGATTACCTAAGATAAAAAATAGGAGGGTTTGGTTAACAATCTCCCCTTTTTTTGGTAATTACATTGAATTTGAAACTCTAAAAGTTTAACAAATGTTTAAAACGCTTCCCCTTAATGAATACTCTATTTGAATTGATTATTTTACAATGTCTTTGTTTAATTTTCTAATTCAAATGTAATTAGTGAATTCAAGTTTTTTATTCAATTCAATTTTTAAGTAGTTCTCCCCCTTTGACAAAGGCAAAAAAAAAAGAAGAAGAAGGAAACATGTAATTGTAATGCATTGAGTTAGACACCAAAAGCAATTGAATAAAGAAAAATTCAATAACAATTTCATTAATTTAGACAAACATAAGTACAATAAAGAAAAAATCTAAGGTCTAATCATCATTTTCACTTTCTTCATCCTCATTATAACTCCCCTAATTTTTGGAATTTAAATAAAATAAATTAAAATTTAATATAAATTAAATAAATTAATTAAATGGAAATGAAAGGATATTAAGTGATAAAGTAGAATGTATATTTGAAATATATTTGAAATAAATATGACATATATAAGACATATACATATACCTAAGATATACATCACATATATATTATGTATAATTATTTGTAGGGATAGTTGATTTTTAATTATTTAATAATAATAATAATAATAATAATAATAATAATAATGACAAGAGAGAGAAGAAGTGTATAGTGATTATAATATATATATATATAATATAGATAAGGATGGATTGGAAAGAGAAGAGATATTTGTTTTCCTTCTTCTTCCTTGAACGTGAGCTAGAGAGAAAGTGAGTAAGGAGAGCTTTCTTCTTCTACCATACACCAAATTTACAAGGGATTTCAAGAGATTTAAAGGTGGATATTGAAGGTTTAACAATAATTCAAGTAAGTGTTTATCTCTAAGCTTATTTCTATGTGATTTCATATATATATATATATATATATGTATAACATGGTTAATGAGAGAAAGTGATGATTGATTGAGTAAGATGATAGTTATGAGATGTCGAAATTATATATGTGTTGAATTGATGGGTAAATCATGGGTATAAACTAAAGTGATGAATAAGGATTGTATAGAGATGAGTTTAGGAATGATTGTTTTGAAATGGTTGAGTGTAAGAAATGCAGAAATTTTGCCTAACATGGCCATTTCGTTGGGCGTGTCAACAGTGCTGAGCTTCAATACTGATGACACGACCAGTAACACGGCCATATCTCTGAGTGTGTCATAGATATTGTAAGGCAAGATAATTGACATGGCCAGTAAAATGCCTGTGTTGTTGGGAGTGTCAAAGTTTCTATAATGCAGGAATAATGACACGAGCAGTAACACGCCCATGTTATTGGATGTGTCACAGTTTTTGTAAGAGTGGAATAATATCACGGTCATTAACATGCCCATATTGTTGGGTGTGTTACTTGAGAAAATTTTTCAAAATAACTCTTTTCTTTGCCTTTCATTTATAATTCCTAATTTAAATGGTTTGATGTTGAGAATGCCTTAGAATGTGATATTAAATGGTTATTTATGATCACATTTGGCTTAGGCACTGAGAGAGAGTAGTTTGCCCAACCCGAGTGTTGAAGGGTAACTTGGAAGACAAGGTTGGTGGGAGTTTTGAAGCTTGTTTTAGAGTGCTTTTTAAGGTAAGTACAAACTTTTGATAAATTAGATATGTTGGCATTAAATTGGACTTAACATATTTTGGATGAAAAATGTGTTAAACTACTTGATACATGAACATCGTGCTATGACATGTAAATTGTTATGTATGCATTATTATGCATTATGAAAAGCCATTGTTAATGGCTAGATTGAATAAAATGTGAATTATGTGCTAAATGTGAAAATGAACCAAAGTGTTTGGGAATGTAGTTTTGTTATGAAATATCATATGTTAAGATGAAATGCTGAAATGAAATGGCATTGATATGAATGAGGAAAAAATGGGAAAATGAGAAAGAAATTGATTATGGAAAATGTGAATTAATTGTGTGCCTAGTGTGTTATTCAATTTTCAGAGTTCTATGTTTGGTGGCATGCTTATGAGGTTATCCTCAATATTTCCCTCTGGATCTAGATGCTTGGCATCACTATGATATTATTTGCCTTCATGGATAGCTTTTGAGCATTACTTGATTTGCCATCGGAGCTAGATACTTGGTGTCATTATGGACCAAAACAGTAACTTTGGAATTTTGTTTGGGCCTATGCTTGTATATGTGTTTTGTGTGAATTATTAAATGATGGAAGAATATGTTTAAAAGTGAGCTTGGATGTCATATTATGACATAGCATATGAGCATTTTGCATTGGCATTGGCATTGGCATTGTTTTTTGAAGTTTTATTATTATCAAAGTTTGTACCTCTAGACTTTTAGCTTAGCGCGATTGTAATTTATCGTTTAGGTGACAGGGACGATCCAGTAGAGCCAGAAAGTTCTACTAGACCTGGTCAAGTTTAGGCTTGTGTTTATTAAGCTTGAAGCATTTTTGCTACATCAAGATCAGAGCCATTTTGCCAGCATGAATATATTTCATGTCATAGTACTTTTTGATATTATGTATATTATATTATGTTTTTGCAGCATAAATATATATATTGTAAATTATAAAGAATGTTTTGAATAATTGAGTAATGTGAGGTTTTATATATTTTGATATATATAAATATAAATATATATGTATAAATGTTTTGAGGAATGGGGGATAAGAAAATTTTTATTAAATCGGATTGCAACATACTTATACCGTATATGCATATTTTACATATAATGGTTATGTGTATTATACGTTTATAGGGTATATGGGTGTTACATTTATTTTGGTATCAGAGCCTAGGTTTGAGATTTTCGACCTGGGTGGGTTGTTAGAGAGAGAAAAATGGGGCTTTTAAATATGATTTTCAATTATGATACATGCTTTGGCACTGGCATTTTTTGATTTTTGATGTGACAATTTTTGCTGTATTTGCAGAAATAGGTGGTTATGGCATCTCGAAGGCATCAGTCTGCAGAGGGTAGTGCAGAGAGTGTAGCTCCTGATGAGGGTAAAGTTGGAGTTGGTGTTGAGTCTGCTGGTGAGGCATTTGCTTTTGTGCCTGTTAGACTAGCAGCTAAGGAGATTCCGTTGGGCTGGGTATGACATATGGTGGAGTTGTTGAGGCAAGCTCCAGTTTAGCAGCTGTAGCTGTCACCATAGTCGCATCTGCAGCAGCAGTTACCGATGTGAAAGTATGACATCCTAAGGAAATTTGAAGCCATAAATTTTGTTGGCACTATAGACCCTACTGTAGCAGAGCAGTGGCTAGATAGGGTCTAGAGAATATTTATTCAACTGCAGGCTAGTCTAGAGGAGAAATTTGATTATGGTAGATCACTTATGTAGTGGGATGCCTATGAGTGGTGGAAGATGGTTTCCCATGGTACACCTAATCCACTAGTTTTGACCTATGCCTATTTCCTGCAAGAATTTGAGAAGAAGTATACTCCGAGGGTGTATAAGAATGTTAAGAAGTTGAAGTTTCTAAGTTTGAGGTAGGACTTGAGGACTGTGATAGAGTATGAGATTGAGTTGTTCCGGCTGAGCCAGTATCCTAAAGGGATTATATCATATTAGTTTGACAAATGCTGAAGGTTTGAAGAGGGGTTGAGATGCTCTATCATGTGTTTAGTGGCAGGTTCCCGGTATCAGAATTTCTCTCAGTTGGTTGCAGCTGCTAGGAGTGTAAGAGGGCACAGGGACTTGCAGTAGCAGCCAGTGTAGAGGAGAGTAGAGGTAGGAGTAGGGTCTTCATAATCAAAGAGAGGCCGAGGGGGATATCCATGTTGTTATGAAATGCCATTGTTAATGGCTAGATTGAATAAAATGTGAATTATGTGCAAAATGTGAAAATGACCTAAAGTGTTTGGGTAATGTGGTTTTGTTATGAAATATCATATGTTAAGATGAAATGTTGAAATGAAATGGCATTGATATGAATGAGGAAAAAATGGGAAAATGAGAAAGAAATTAATGATGGGAAATACGAATTAATTATGTGCCTAGTTTGAATTGATGATGGGAAATATGAATTAATTGTGTGCCTAGTATGTTATTCAATTTTCAAAGTTCTATGTTTGGCGGCATGCCTATAAAGTTATCCTCAATATTTGCATTCAAGGCTAGACACTTGGCGTCACAGTGATATGATTTGCCTTTGGGGCTAGCTTTTGAGCATTGCTTGATTTGCCTTAGGGGCTGTAGACCCTTAATATTTGACCCAGTCTGGTCCGATATTTTTTTTATATTGTCTAAAATAATTTTTATGGTATTTTAATTAAATAATATCTATTTTAATATTTATTATCTATAATTTTTAATAAAAATAAAATGGTAAAATGAGTAAAGTTAAAAATAAATAAATAAATAAATCGGCGACGAAAAATTTCATCTCCGAAAGTGAATCGACTTGGGCCAATTCGCCGCAGGAATTTCCTATGGCGAATTTGCTTTCCTGCTGCGAATTAGCACCTGCCCCAGCCTTCGCTCGCAAGTTTTCATAGCCCGCAGCAGGTTTTTTGCCAGCACAATTTTCCAGCGTAGTTTTTTCCGAAACCAAAGTCTATTTGGTTTTGGTTTCTTTTCCTATTGGTTTTAATTTCCTTAGACAATTAGAAGTAGGTTGATTATTTTTCATTATAAATACCACATTAAGACACAGAATTAAAAAAAGAAAATTATTTTACTAGATCAAAGACTCAAAATTTCTATCGGCTAAAAGAAAACCCTAGGAAGTAAGAGACAGCAACCAAAGGAAGCAATCATCTCCAGATTGCTTTGCTCAACCAAAATCAAACCTAAAGCAGGCAATAGTTTGGCTCAATCTCTTCAAATTTGGTGGAGCCTTCAAACATAGGTAAATTGCTCTAACTTTAGTTTATTCAATCATCAATCATCTTCACCTTTTAAATCATCATCGCAGTGCCTAAGTTATTTAATTATTCCTTCAATTTAATTTAGGCAGTAGCATGAATTAATTCATACAATACTTAAGATCTTAATTAAAGTAAATAATATAATCGTTCAACACAAATCTAATTTTAAAAAACCCTGAATCATCCTTTTTCTTCTAAAACTTCAAAAACCCTAAATCATCCTTCTGTTTCTAAAACTTTAAAAACCCTAAGTTACTCTTCTGCTTCCAAAAACTTTAAAAACCATAAATTGTTTTTTCTATTTCCAAAACCTTAAAAACCCTAAATTATTTTTCCCCGAACTATTTTCTTAATCATCTAAACTCTAACTTTTTGTCCAAAATTTCTAAATGTCTTCTTAAATCTCCAAACCCTAATCTTCTTTATAGTTTCTAAAAACTTTAATCATAATTTTTTCTATAAAACTCTAAACTATTTTCTTAAATCCTAAGACCAAATATGTTTTCCAAACTATCAAAACCCCTAATTTTCTCAATACAGTAAACCCTAGTTTTTCTAAACCCTAATTTTTAAAATATCAAAACTTTGTGACAAGTTCATCAACACCTAAAGCCCTAATCCAGTGAACCTAAAACCCAATCTTTTAAAATGATAAACCCTAATGTCTTCCAAAACCCTAATTTCATAATGTTTGCTTAACTAAACCTACTTTTTAAAATCACAATAACATTATCTTCATAAAAACATCCAAAATCTTAAATCTTTTTAACATCCAGTGGCTATGTTATTATAAAATATTTCTCAACAAATTAAACTAGTATATGCAATAGTTATTGAACATAAAACCCTAGAAACCCTACTTAATTCATTAACCCCTAAAGTTAATATATTTACTGTTTTATTTAAATTGGATGAATGTTTATTATATATTTTGATTGATGTTTGATATCTTTGATGAATGATTTATTTATTATGAATGGTTATTTACTTCTATTGATTTATTTTGATTTCCAAACATTATAAGAGGTATGTTTCCACTTTGTGGGTAAACTGAATACATTGTGAGCTCAAAATAAATTTTTCTTTAAAATCCAAAAAACTAAAGCTATTTTCAAAACTTTTCAAGATGGTGTTTGGACATAAAACTTTTCTAAAAACAAATCAAAAATTCTTTTGCTCATAACCCAAATACTAAGCCTAAAATCCATTTTTTCTAAAATCTTTTTACAATGGGCTTAGAAACAAAATTATTTTCATCCAACATTTTTTACAAAGAGCTTGCAAATTATTTAGGTCAATTATGAAATACCAAAAATCAATTGCGAGCCTAGTTTATACTAAGAATAATTAATCATGGACTTGTTTTTGACATGAATCATTAGTTACTTTTTCAAGCGAGAAATCTATTTAAAATAAAGCTCTTAATTCAGTTTTAATCCAATATAGCATAAAAGCTACTTTAGTTGGTTGAATGGATTAAAACCTAATTAATGGGAATTATCATGAACTGATTTCCATTTTTGATAATATAACTATTGGTTGAAATGTCTGAGGGAAATATTCGAAAATAAGATACCCCATGTTGGTATTTTGTTGACCGTATACCTAGAAAAAAGAGACTCGCCATTCGTGTGTGGATGTTATAAGGTTGGAAGGGACATTCTACTTATCTTTGTTGATTGTTTGTGCATACATGCATACATGCATACATTTGCATCTCATATCATTGATCCTCTCTGGCTCATAGCCCTAGATTACGATAGTTCAAAAGCTTACGACAATCTGACCTACGCCGGAGATGAAGAATCTAGTAGCAACTCAATCACTTGCTCACCAAAAGCAATGGAGCCCGAACAAATTCAAAGAATGGTGGACGACGCCCTCAATGCCAAAATGGAAGAAATAAAAGAGGCCCTAGCTAAGACCATGAGAACCAATTAGCTAAAATTTTAGGAAACAATGTTGACGCATCTGCTAGCACTAAGAAGCCAAAGGACAAGGGGAAGGCTAAAGTTTGTGAAGTGTTTTTGATGATGCTAAGGTGATCATTGATGATGATGATGATTGGGCTCAATACTTCCAAGATCCTCAAGACAAGAAGAAAGAACCAAAGATTGTTGAAAGATCAGCTATGGAGAAAACTGAAACTTCTGATGTTGAAAAGATGATTGCAGATTCGGAAAAGAAATTTGAGAAGAATCCGAAAACCAAAGAGATGTCCAAGATCGACAAACTATTTGAACAAGATGAGGAGGTCCCTTATAAGTTCAAGATGCCTTCCTTCGCTAGGTACAATGGTACTGGAAATCCTCATCTCCATGTGAAGCGGTACATCACTGCTATGCAGTCTGCTGAGCTACTAAAGCTCAAACTCTAAGGTATTTTATGCTCTCATTGGACCTTATTGTCCAAAATTGATTTAACACCTTAGAGGAAAGTACTAAAAAATATTGGGACATGTTGTACAAGGCTTTCATTCAACAACATGGGTATAATGTCGAGCTAGAAGTAACCTTGATGGAGGTGGAAGCCATTAGGCAACGACCAAATGAGAATTTTGTGGACTATGTGAAAAGATGTCGAAATAAGACTGCTTTGCTCAAGAAGAGGCCCGATGAATCTGATCAAATAAGAATGATTGTGAGAGGGGTGTTGCCTAGTCTTCGTGAAAGGATGTCTCATACACTCATCTGTGATTTCAAAGATCTTCTCCAAGCTGGTCTACAAATTGAAGAGTGGGAAAGGGAGAAGAACTGTTTTCCTGCAAAACAAAATTATCAACCTAACAATCAAAGTACACAAAAGGAAGCTAATGTCAATACAACTAGTCAAGAAAATAGAAGGTAGTTTTCAGAATTGGGGAAACCTCTATCTTGGGTTCTCAATAAGCTACAAAAGAAGGGATTGTTACAACCCTTAAATCCTCGTCCTTTGCCTAACCCTCTCCCACCTAATTTTGACACTAAGGAATTTTGTCAATTTCATCAAATGTAAGGGCACGACACGGATAGATGTGTGAGGTTGTGGCATGAGATCCAAAATTTGATTGATAGTGGTAAGCCACCTGAGCCAGACAAGTCCAATACTAAGAACAGCCCTTTGCCTAAATTTGGAAGAGTGCCATCACTAGCAAACTTCATGGTAGGAAAAGGATTGGAAGAAGATTTTATTTTATCATCCTTTCAAGATGGGAATATTGAATATGTGAAAGGAAAAGAAGCTTAACTCAACAAACTTCCCTTGGCTTGTTTGTTTTTCTTATTTTATTTTCTTTATTTGGTGTTTTATGGAACAATCATGTTCTTCAAATTTAAAGTTGTTTGAATAAATTATTTTTGTCAAAATTTTTGTTGGTATTTGTTCATTTTGGTGCTCAACCAATGAGAAATCTAGCTTGATAATTCATGAATTAATATATTTATGCATCATGACTTGAATGACTTTACTAGGTGAGGGAATTATTCTATAGCATTGAGTTGTGTATGCTTACTTAGAGAGGGCTCCTGCATAATTAACTTTGTCTAGGTCCTAGTCAGTCTTAGAACATGCTTTGACAAACTTTCGAGGCAAAATTGAACTCTGCTTATTTAAGGAAGAAATGATCCAGGCATTGTTTGGTTAGCCAACAACTAGTATCCACCCAATTAAATATCAATCCATAGTTGTCCCTTTGAGATTTCATAAAATTTTAGCTTTCTTTTCATTGGCTTACAAACCCCAACAACCTACCCTGAGCTGTTGTGATACTTTTGACAAGCCTTATGATCACTAAGGTGAAGAGGCAAGATGATCAAAGAAAGGAATGCATAGCCAAAACTATAAGGATAGTTGATGCTATCAAGACTATAAGAGTAGTTGAAGTTCACCTAATATCTCTAATCTATCAAGATAACATCAGAGTAACAAATGATTTATCCCTGTTAAAGAAGATTTATGTCACTCCACTCATCCATTATTAGAAACCCAAGTTGGTACATACAAGACAACTCCTTTAGAGCTAGAACCAAAAAACAAAAAAGGGGAAGAAAAGAAAAGAAAAAAAGGAGAAAAGAAAAAAGACAAAAAAAAAGGGGAAAAAGAAAGGAAAAAAGAAAAGAAAAAAAAGATAAAACCTAAAAAGGCAGTTCCAAAAGCCAACTGAGTTCTCTTTTACCTAAAGCAGCAAAAGGCCTCCATTTGGTTTATAAGGACAGTTTGACTTAAATTGGTCCAACCCAACCAATGAGTCGATCAAAATCAAAGAAAAGGGAAAAGACCATCCAGTTCTTGAAAGTTTTGTACTTGAAAGTCCTACAGGGAAGAAGGACAAAATGATAAAATCCTCAAAGAAAGGGAAGAGTAAGAAAAATAAAAAGAAAAAAAAGGGAGAAGAAGAAAAGAAATGAATTTGGGTACCAAACTTTTTGCAAGGGCAAAGACTGCCCTAATCAAGATCCAGATTAATGCCAAGAAGATATAGAAGGAATTTGGAGTCTAGCAAGATTGCTCCTAGCTACCTAAAGTTCAAACAAGAAATTTGTAGTGTGAAGGTTTGCCCATAGTGTCACATCAGCTCCTATCTCAAAATGGCCTTCATTTAAACTCGTGTCCCTTATAGACCCCATTTCAAGCCTATTAAAGACCTGTTGATCTCTCTTGGTAGGTAGAGTCTATTAGTAGAGATTTAGATAAGCATGCATATGAGATAGACAATATTCAAACTCAAATGAGACTTTTGACCAAGTAATGTGTATGTACCTATCTGAAGTGCAACAATTCTTGCTTAAATAGAAATGATTCCCGAGTTTAGTACAGTAACTAGGATTGTCATGTTATAGATTTGTTAATTTGAAAAATCAAGTCTTGAGGTACATTGACATTAATTTGGCAAAACCAACATTTGATTTCAAAATCAAAATTCAAAAAATAAAAAATATTTTTGTCATACAAAACCTTCAAGTTAAGAGAAGTTTCTTGAACAGTCGAACCTCGAAGGACACATTAGGTAAAGGAAATGATTACTAGCAAGGTTATGAAGCTACCAATTGACATACTAAATCATAATTTGAAATGGATGTATCTTTCCTGTTTGGGGCCTCCATTATTCATATTTTCAACATCTTGAAGATAAAATCCATAAATGCAAAGCTTTCTATCATTTCAATGCAAAACCTGAATGGGCATTAGGAAGGAGTCAATGAGAATACTTCTGCTGATCACCTCGGTCTGTGAGTTGATGGAACCACTAAAGTATTACTCATGCATATCATGCATACATAAGCATATCACATGATATTTTTTTCTTGTATTAATTGTTCTTTGTCAAAGTGAACAGTAAACACTCTGTGAAGTAAAGAATCAAAAGAAGATATCAAATCAGGGGAGCATGGAAAGCCCATTGCTTAAGAAAGCTCCAATAATTTTGCAAAGAGAAGAAATGCATGCTTGTTCGATGAGCTAGACAATATACAAACATCAACCAAATCCAAATGAAAAAAATCATGGGTTTGAGCCTACACAGGGGGCAAGGAGAAGATATTAAAAAAAAGAAGAAGAAGAGAAAAAAAAAGAGAGAAAAGTTGCAGTGAAAATGTATGTTACACATCATTATTATTTCCACAATTGATACAATGCTCATAGATCACTAAGAAGGAGGTGGTAGATCATCAAATAAAGCTCTGAAAAAATTATTGCATGTTGGAGGAGGAGGCATATCACCCGTACTGAGTCCGCCCGAAGTAGGAGCACCTGAATCTCTATTACCTTGGAATTCAGATCTGTAATGGGCCTTATCCAAAGTAGACGAAAGGATCTCATGGTCATCAGCTTGGGGCCCTCTAGATGAAGAAGCACCAGGATCTCTCATCCCCTGAAACCGAAAGTCTCAAAAATCTTGCTCTGACTGGTGATACAATTTCTCAAAATGGATGACCTATTGACGACTAGCGGTCAACTCTTCTTGAAGTTTCTTTTTTTATTCTTCAAGCATCCACTGTGAGCCATAAAGGAAAAGAGTAAGAGCATACATAATCATGCATACATATAGCATAAATTATCATGGAACAAGAGAATCTACCAGGTAATTCATATCAATGCCCTGTGGATGAGATGACATCTCCGGTTGATTAGAATGAGCAAATGGAGGAGCAGTAAAAGAAGGTCCAGCTTCATGACCAAATGAGCCAGCAACCTGCAACAATCATTAAAAAAAGTCAAAATAAGTTAAGAAATAAGCAATTGCAATGGAAAAATGGTAAAAGTTTACCTGAGAAGTGCTAGGCCCAAGATGTGAGACAAACTCTCCTCCCTCTCTATGATATTCCTCTTCATCTCTATCCTCATTTTTCTTGGGAATCTCCCATACATCAATAGGAGATACGTCAAAGTTCAAAAGCCCTATTTGAATAAACTGGGTATAAGATGCACCCGGTGGATAGAGAAAGGTTTCAACATTATAACCATGCCGAGCCAACCACCATGCATTCTTCGGTATTGACGTGATATTTAAAGTATATTCCGAGCAACGCATTGGGATCCTCTACTGCTCAGAAATAAGGAACCACTCATATACTCTCTCTCCAAGAAACCAGCCACTAGACACAGGACCGGCAATGACTCAGCGGGTATGTTGAAAAGGCAGTGCAACATTCATGGAGAAAGTCCAGTTCGTTCGCTCTTCTGTGTTCCACCAGGAAAAATTGACCTACAAAATGACATAAGGCAAGTAGACTTTTATACAAATTTTAAAGTATACTAATGTGATTTTACCTGGCCCCAAGTTAAGCAGCTCAAGAGATAGCGTTGGGTGTGCACATGGTGAGAGCCGGGAACTTCTACACAATCTGACAACCAAAAATTTAATCTCAGATACCCGACTCTCTCTTGGGAAATATCAGCCACCCTCACAAGATTGTGCTCATATGCCCATGCCTACAACAATAATAAAAATCAAATTCATGCAAGAATAAGAATGGAATTGACATTTATGGAAGAAGAGTACCTCGACAACTGTCATAAAGCCAACAAAAGACTTCTTATTTCTGCAAATTTTGTCAAGTCCATGGTAAAGATAGGCAAGGCCAGCTTTACCCCAGCCGTAAAGCGGTACCATACTCATATCAGTAAGGGGCCTCAACACCGACAAAATGGATGGCGGATTTGGTGCTGCCTAACATGGTCGACCCGAGAAAATACAGCAAAAATCCTCGAGCATATTGTTTAGTTGTGTCTCTGTGAACCCGTCCTTCATAGTTAATCCAATAACTCTGAATTGGCTCAATTTTTATCTTGAAAGGCCCTTTAAATGATGGTTCTATACCGATTAACTGTTGGATTTCTTTGAATGGTAGAATATCATTGATAAGAGGAACCAGAAGTGTAATACCCCAATTTTGGTGTACATTGGAATAGTAGTTGTGAGAAGATATGTTGGTAAAATATGTAAAGAAAATATTATAAGAGATAGATGTATATGAAGGATGATATGTATATATGGTATTTGAAAAATATGGGAAATATAAATACAATATATAAGAGATATACATATAGCAACATATACATCACATATACATGATGTATATATTGGTGTAGGAAAAGTAATTTGTAATAATAATAATAATTACAAGAGAAAAAGAAGAAAAGGAAGTCAAAGGGAATGACAAGTGTGTGGGAGAGAATTTTTAAGGGATTTAATTATATTAATATATATATATATATAAGATAAGAGTGAAAAAGGAAGAAAAGATCTTCTTTCTTTCTTTCTTCTTCTTCTTCTTCTTGAACGAGAGAGAGAGAGAGAGAGAGAGAGAGAGAGAGAGAGATGTGATTTTGTTCGCATACACATCAAATTCTTAAGGGCTTTAAGAGAATTGAAGATGGATATTGAAGATTTGGCAAAGAATTCAAGTAAGTGTTCATTTCTTTGTGTTGATTTCTATTGATTGAGTTTATATTTGATATGGTTAGTGTGTGAAGATGATGATAATGAAAGATTGAAATATATATATATATATGTTGAATTGGTATTTAGATGATGATAATATGGTTATTTGTGAGGATGATGATGGATTGTTGAAATTGTTTAGTAAGGGTTTAATATAAATGAGTTGGGGAATTGAATAATTGATATATGGATGATGTATATAATGATTATTATTATGATATGTTGAAGTTATATAAGTGTTAAATTAATAGGTGATTTATGTGTATATAAACCAAGATGTTGATTAAGGGTGTTGCAGTATGGATTTTAGAGTGATTGTGTTTTCATGGATGAGAGTTCGGAATGTATAATTCTTGCCTGACACGGCCATGTCATTGGGGGTGTCAACGGTACTGAGTTTGACATTTGTGACACGACCATTAACACGGCCATGTTACTGAGCGTGTCATAGCTACTATGAGATAAAGTAATTGACACGGCCATGAACACGCTCGTGTTGTTGGGCGTGTCAATGTTTATGTGAGGCAGAATGAGTGACACGTCTAAGGACACACTCGTGTTACTGAGCATGTCAAAGTTTCTGTATTGTTGGTTTAGGGCACGATCAAGGACACGCCCGTGTTGGTGAGCGTGTCATGTGTAGAGTTTTCCCTAGTTAGTTATTATTCTTATTTTCTTATGTGTATTACTAAGTGAGTGTGTATAATCACCTTTGGATTAGGTTTTGAAGATTTAAGTTGCCCTAATCCAAGTCTTGAAGGATTCATGGAAGAGGGATTTGGAATTGGTGTGAGTTGCTCTTAGAGATAAGTACAAATCCTATATGATATATATATTTGCATGACTATGGGACTTAACACATTTGATTGAAAAATGTGTTAAGTTATCTATTATTTTGTTTATGTGTGAAAATTGTGCTATGATTTGTATTATGTGTACTATGTGGCATGTATGTTGAAGATTCTAAAATATGAATAATGTAATTTGCTATGTATATTTCAATGATAAAATATGAAACTAATGTTAATGGATATAAAGGTGAAATATGAAATATGAAAGATATAATAAGCATACAAAATGTATGTACAATGCAAATGGTTATGTATACCCTAATGATGAGATGTGAAGCCAGTGTTGTTGGCTATAATGATGCAAATAAAATAATTGGGCATGGTTGCCTAGTTTGATTATGAGAAATGAAATGAGAAATGAGTTGTGAAAGAGATTGATAATGAGATAAATGAATTAATTGTGTGCCTAGTATGTTATTCAATTTTCAGAGTTCTTGCCTATGAATCGCTGGGCAGGTGAAAAGACCGAGTCGTAAGCTGAGCCCAGCTGAAAAATGTGAAATATGATGTTTTTGATGTGAAAAGACCGGGTCGTAAGCCTCAAAAACTGTAACAGTCTAGCCAGGTTGAGGACCAAGAGACTGGGGCCTAAGGGTCTAGCCGAGTTGAGGTCCAAGAGACTAGGTCTGTTACACTATCCATGGATAGATATATATCGCCTACGGGCTTGATGAATGTGATTATGGACCAAAGCAGTGACTCTAAACTTTGAATAGCATATTAGTTTCTTTTTGGGCCCATGCATGTCTTTGCTTTAATGTGATGATTACAATACATAAGCAATTTACTGAAAATGAATGTGGCTTGATAAACTGCTGAATAATGAGATTATGAAAATATAATATGATGTGTAATATGTATAAGGATATAGAAATTGTGAGTATTATTTCATGAATGTTTTGATAAGTCATTGTATTGTGGGTTGTTGTAATGATATATGTGTTTATGTATATAAATTATGAGATTAGTGGAAAAATGTAAAGAATGCTTTGAAAAGGGGAAAACATGATAAGAAAATTATTATACATGATGTTAATGTAGGAAGTATGATTTTTCTGTAATGAATGTTATATTATTTATTTGTACCACTAAGCTTTCGAGCTTAGCGCGGTTGTGTAAATCACGCAGGTGAGTAGGTGGTTGATCTGGAAGTCAAATCGTTATGCCACGAGAAGGGTAAGAGTATTTCGAGACCAACTAGAAGGTGGTGCATACATGTACAATTTAATTATGTTGTATTTTGATAAAAATGTATTCATATGTTTAAATGAATTTTGGTAAAGACAAGATAATTATATATATGTAATATCATCAAAAGTATAATGATTTTGTAAATGTTCATTAAATAAAATGTATTATTATTTGGAACTAAAGTAAAGTTTTTTAATCTGAAATGAAAAGAGACATTCTTATACTTTATATATGTACTGCATGTATACAAGGTATATGTATAGTACTTATATAGAGTATAGGGGTGTTACAAGAAGGCTATAGTACCAGATACCAGTTATGGCTGTATAATCGACCGGACCAATGGTCATTTCTCCTATGGGTAGGTGAAAAGTATGGGTCTTGTCCATCCACCATTCTGATAATGCTTGAACTACACTCCTATATATCGGATACTCCTCGGATGGTAATTGCAAGATAAAGCTTTCAAAACCGTAATCTCAAATAATTCATCTTACCCAAGAAGGCGTTACATCATGCCATTGTCGGGCTTTGTAGACACACCCTCCACCCCAAATAACGCAACGATCACGCTAACACGGAGCTAGGTAAGTCAGCATAAGGTAAGTATATCATCATATCAATACCACTGATTTTTAGGCTAAATTTATTTATATTCTATTTTTAGTCTATCTATTTACTTAAATTCTTAAATATATTCATCTAATTAATTTATTTTTCCTAAAAAAATAAAAATAAAAACAAAAAATAAAAAATAAAAAGAGACAAAAAAATAAGAAAAGAAATAAAAAGAAATAAAAGAAAGAAAAACAAAAAAAATGAAAAAAATGAAAAATAATCTGCTGTTAAAATAAATAATTACCTTGCTCTTTTGATTTGAACTGTGATGAAGCGGCATCCCAGCTAGTAGACTTATATTTTCATCTTTATGCCGCCGAATAAACTCCAATAACTCAGCATTAGATTGAGTTCCTGATCTTGAAGCATGCATTTTCTCCTCAGCTCTATGCTAAGCTCTCTAAACTTTCTAAAATAAAAGATATACAACTATGAATGAAATAAAGAAATGAGCTGCTATGAATGAAATGAAGAAATGAGCTGCAACGTTTATATAGAGAAATGGCAAAGGAAAAAAACAAAAAAAAATAATATTCTCGTGAAAAAAAAGAGAAAAAGTAAATTTTACTATTGATAAATAGTAAATTACTATTTACAAATAGTAAATAAATAGTGGTGAATAGTGCATAAAAAGTAACTACACAGTAAATAAATAGGAAACTCAATTATTTAATTCAATCATTCAAATATTTGCGTGTATATAAATTTTTTTTGCACTTTTAATATTTTTACACGCAGGGGGCATGGAGAAGATATGTACATGGTAAAAATTAGCTAAATTTTTTGCAAATTACTTTGGTATCCTACTGACTACAATTATTTTTTGCAGACAATTAAATCTCTCTTAGCTTAGGTCCAGAATCTAAATTCCCTCTTAAGTCTAGAACTTAGCTCGGGTCCAAAATTCAAATCATCCTGAGTTCAGAACCCAAGTATTTTTCGAGTCCAGAACTCGAACCGGGTCCAGAATCCAAATCACCATTAAGTCTAGAACTTAGCTCGGGTCCATAACCTAAATCATCCTGGGTCCAGAACCCAAGTCTTTTTTGAATCTAGAACTCAAACCGGGTCCAAAACTCAAATCATCTCAGGTTCAGAATCCAAGTCTTTTCCGAGTCTAGAATTCAAACTGGGTCCAAAACCCAAACCATCTCGGGTCCAAAACCCAAAACATCTCAGGTCTAGAACCCAAGTCTTTTTTTATTCCAGAACTCGAAACGGGTCCAGAACCCAAACTATCCCAGGTCCAGAATCCAAGTCTTTTCCAAGTCCAGAACCCAAACCATCCTGGGTTCAGAACCCAAGTCTTTTTTTAGTCCAGAACTCGAATCAGGTCCAGAACCCAAGTCTTTTCTTAGTCCAGAACTCGAATCAGGTTCAGAACCCAAACCATCCCAGGTCCATAACCCAAGTCTTTTTCGAGTCCAGAACTCGAACCGGTACTAGAACCCAAAACCTAAACCATCTCAGAAAAATTAAGTCTTATTACTTTTCACTCTCTTTTGTCGTAGTCTCAGATCGTTCAAGCAGAGGGGAAACTATAGACCCTTAATTTTTTACATAGTCTGGTCCGATATTTTTTTATATAGTCCAAAATAATTTTTGTGATATTTTAATTAAATAATATCTATTTTAGTATTTATTATTTATAATTTTTAATAAAAATAAAATGGTAATATGAGTAAAGTTAAAAATAAATAAATAAAAATAAATAAATAAATCTACGATGGAAAAATTAGCGACAAAAAATTTCATCGCCGAAAGTGAATCGGCTTGGGCCAATTTGCAGTAGACATTTCTTGCGGCAAATTGGCGCCCGCCCAGCCTTTGCTTGCAAGTTTTTGTAGCCCGCAATAGTTTTTTCTCCAGCGCAATTTTCCAGCGCAGTTTTTTTCGAAACCAAATTCTATTTGCTTTTGGTTTCTTTTCCTATTTGTTTTTATTTTCCTTAGACAATTACAAGTATGTTGATTATTTTTCCCTATAAATACCACATTAAGACACATAATTAAAAAAAGAAATTAGTTTTACTGGATCGGAAACTCAAAAATTCTATCGGCCAAAAGAAAACCCTAGGAAGTAAGAGACAGCAACCAAAGGAAGCAATCATCTCCAGATTGTTTTACTCAACCAAAATCAAATCTGAAGCAGGCAACAGCTTGGTTCAATCTCTTCAAATTTGGTGGAGCCTTCAAACGTAGGTAAATTGCTCTAACTTTAGTTTATTCAATCATCAATCATCTTCACCTTTAAATCATCATCACAGTGCCTAAGTTATTTAATTATTCCTTTAATTTGATTTAGGCAGTAGCATGAATTAATTCATATAATACTTAAGATCTTAATTAAAGTAAATAATATAATCGTTCAACAGAAATCTAATTTTAAAAAACCCTAAATCATCCTTTTGTTTCTAAAACTTCAAAAACCGTAAATCATCCTTCTGTTTCTAAAACTTTAAAAACCCTAAATTACTCTTCTACTTCCAAAAACTTTAAAAACCCTAAATTGTTTTTTCTGTTTCCAAAACCTTAAAAACCTTAAATTATTTTTCCCCAAACTATTTTCTTAATCATCTAAACTCTAACTTTTTGTCCAAAATTTCCAAATGTCTTCTTAAATCTCCAAATCCTAATCTTCTTTACAATATCTAAAAACTTTAATCATAATTGTTTCTATAAAACTCTAAACTGTTTTCTTAAATCATAAGACTAAATATTTTTTTCAAACTATCAAAAACCCTAATTTTCTTAATACAGTAAACCCTAGTTTTTTCTAAACCCTAATTTTTAAAATATCAAAACTTTGTGACAAGTTCATCAACACCTAAAGCCCTAATCCAGTGAACCTAAAACCCAATGTTTTAAAATTATAAACCCTAATGTCTTCCAAAACCCTAATTTCATAATGTTTGCTTAACTAAACCTACATTTTAAAATCACAGTAACATTATCTTCATAAAAACATCCAAAACCTTAAATCTTTTTAACATCCAGTAGCTATGTTATTACTTTAAAATATTTCTCAACAAATTAAACTAGTATATGCAAAACCCTAGTTATTGAACATAAAACCCTAGAAACCTTACTTAATTTATGAACCCTTAAAGTTAATATATTTACTATTTTATTTAAATTGGATGAATGTTTATTATATATTTTGATCGATGTTTGATATCTTTGATGAATGATTTATTTATTATGAATGGTTATTTACTTTTATTGATTTATTTTGATTTCCAAATATTGTAAGAGGTATGTTTCCACTTTGTGGGTATCTCATTAATTAATTTCTATGTAATTTAAATTGCTTTTATATTTTGGACCAATGTAAAGGACATGTTTCCACCTTTTAGTGGGTGTCCTAATTAGTTTGGACATGAAAGATGTAAGGACATGTTTCCATCTTCGGATGGGTGTCCATTTATTGTCTTTGTTTGGACATTGCTTTGATTTTAATATAATGATGCTTTATTTTAGTTGTTGCATGTAATATGGATAATATGGTCATATTTAAGAATTTTATAATATTAAGACCTGCAAAGGAGGCCGGTTCTAATGAACCGAGCATTATGGGGGTGCTGGGTCGTTTCTCACCTTCCCCATACGTTCCCAACTTTTCGAACCCATTAGGGGGTTGGGGATTCCTTAGAAATCGAGTTATTCACCCCTTTCTTTTTCCCGGCCCATCTGGGTGGCGGCTCCATTTTTTCCAGGCCTAGGCCTGTGTTCTCTAAGGCTCCGAGTCTAAACAGTGCCGAAGTCGCAAGAACCATTCCACCGGGATTGGGGGCAAAAATCCTCGCTCACAGGGGCTAGACACTTGGTGTCATTATGGACTAAAATAGTAACTCTGGAATTTGAATAAAGTATTAGTCTGTTTGGGCATATGCTTGTGTATGTGCTTGTGTGAATTATTAAATGATGGAAGAATATGTTTAAAAGTGAGCTTGGATGTCACATTATGACATAGCATATGAGTATTTTGCATTGGCATTATTTTTTTAAAGTTTTATTTATAACACCCTTATACCCAATATATGTACACTACATACTCCCCACGTATGTAATATACGTATAAAGAATACAAGAATGTCACAACCCCTTTTAAACAATTCAATCATCACTTATAAAATCTGTTTAAACTTAAAACATTCAGCTAATATCATATAAATAATAGTTGAAACATTACTTGTTAAAACATATATGTTACTTCATTACCAAAGATTAATCCAAAATATTTTTGATAGTTTGCGGAATATACATAAATACATGAAATCAATATGTACAAAAATATGAAATATGTACATGCTGGCAGTTTGTCTCTGATCTTGATGTCCAAATCAACACTGGTCTCACAAATTCAAGCCTAGACTCGACTCGGTCTAGCTGAACTCTCCGGCTCAACTGGATCTACCCTGTCACCTACGCGATGAACCATAATCGCGCTAAGCCAGAAGCTTAGTGGTACAAACTTTGATAACAATATAGTTCAAATGCAATGCCAATGCACATTACAATGGATATCATATCTCATAACATTATATCTCATTATATTACTCAACTGTTCCACAATTCATAAGATATTATATCTCATAGCATTATATCATTTTATTTTAATAAATTGTTCAATTATTCTACATTTCATAATTCACATTTAAGCAAAGACAAGCATGGGCCCAAAAAGATCTAATATGCTATTCAAATTCTAGATTTATTGTTTTGGTCTATAATGACACCTTGTGTCTAGCCCCGTTGGCAATATATCCATGGATTAATCCAATTAGGTATTAGTTTATGACCCGGTCATTTCACCCAGTCTAAGGATTTGTTTTTGAGGCTTACGACCCTGTCATTTCATCTCAAAAACATTTTCACAGTGACGCCCAGCGTCTAGCCCGTAGGCAATTCATAGGCATGCCGCCAAACCCAGAACTCTGAAAATTGAATAACATACTGGGCACACAATTTATTCTTAATTCTCATTTATACTGATATCAATTCATTGTATTATGTTTCCATATATCTCATTTCATTATCGAATCCTTTCTCATTTTCTCATGATCACATTAGGCACAACGCCTCAAATATTTCACTTATATCAACATAGTCATTACCAATGACTTATCAGGCCATCTTTAATGTACACAAAACAATTTGCATTATCCATACATTTCGGATCATTATCATATTTTTCACCAAGCCCACATTATACATAATGCATTTGTGACAATATATAAATCATAGCATATTATTCATGTACCAATCATGTAGTAGGGAACTTAACATTTTCCAACCAAATATGTTAAGCCCCAAAATAAAGTAAACGTAAATAATTATTCAAAGTTTGTACTTAGCTCTGAAAGCAACAAACACCACTTCCAACCTCCTCTTCCAATATATCCCTCTACACTTGGATTGGGGTAACTCAAGTCTCTTCAAAGCCTAAACCAAATGTGATTATAAATAATCACTAAGTGATCCACAGAGAAAAATAAGGAAAAGAACTATCTAGGGCAAACTCTTCACATGACACTCTCAGCAACACGGGCGTGTCCATGACCATGCCCTAAACCCACAACATAGAAGCTTTGACATGCTCGGTAACATGGGTGTGTCACTGCACATGAAAATACTACAACAACACAGTAGTTATGACATGCTCAGTGACATGGGTGTGTCACTTCATGTGTCAATTCTCCTCTAACACAGTAGCCATGACACGCTCAGTGGCATGGGCGTGTCACTGATCGTGTCAATTCTACAACATCACAGTAGCTACGACACACTCAATAACATGGGCATGTCACTTCATGTGTCAATACTACAGTAACACAGAAGCTGTGAAACGCACAGTGACATGGGCGTGTTTGTAGACCCTTAATTTTTGACTCAGTCCGGTCCAATATGTTTTATTTAGTCCTAAATGATTTTTGTTGTCTAATTTGTCCAAAATAATTTTTGTTAAATAATTTTTACTTTAGTATCTAATTTTTATTAATAAAAAATAAAAATAAACAAATAAAAGTCAAAAAAATAAAAATAAAAATAAAAATCGGAGTAGGAAAAATCGGTGACGAAAAAATGGTCGCCCGCAGGAATATCCTGCGGGTGAAATGGTCAGCCGCAGGAATTTCTTGCAGGCGACGCATGCTCCTCACCCCCTACCACAATTTCCTACGGCAGATTTTTTTGCCAGCGCACTTTTTCCTGCGGCAATTTTTTTTCGGCAGCACAATTTTTTTGACGTAAATTTTTTGAAACATAATTCAATTAGGTTTCAGTTTCCTTTTCTTTTCAATATTACTTTCCGTGATTAATTAGGAATAAACCATATGAAAACTCTATAAATAAGGACCAAAGGCAATCAAAAAAGGGGAGGCCGAAAATAAAAATAAAAAAATGGACAGTAGCTTGAAAAAGTGGAACCAAATCCGTGAAGGAAAAGAAGCAATTGAATTTGATATTTATTCTGAAATAGTAGGGACACGATTGAAGGAATTAAAAAGGCAGCAATTGTCTTTCTTTTAATTCATCCAAGAAAAACAATTTTTGGAGGAATCATCAAAAGTAGGTATGTATTAAATTCTTTGTTTTTTTTCTCATAGTAGCTAAAACTAGGAATTTGTGTTTTTCAAAATTTACAATCTTAGAACTTTAATTTAGTTTTTCTAAAGTCAAAAACCTTATTTCTTTGGTTCATTTTCAAAAAAAACTTAAAATTTTTATTTTTTCTTCTATAAAATTTTAAAAACCCTAATTAAACATATTTTTCAACAAAACCAAAATTTGATTCTATTTCTTTCAAAATTTTAAACCAGGTTCTGTTTCTTTCAAAAAGCTTTAAAAAATATCTTTTCTATTTATAAAAACTTTAATCCGTTTGTTTAAATTCATAAAACTTCATAAAATTATCAAATTGATTTCCAAATTCTAAAAGCCAATTCTTCACCCGAGACCCTAATTTTAAATCCTAAAACCCTAAATTCAACTTCTAGACTTAAAATAGTGAACCCTAACCTCCTTTAAAACTTTAAACCTTATTTTTTCTAAACCCTAATCCTTTAAAATTTTAAAAACCATAAAACCATAAATACTTTAATTTTACACAGTAGGTTGAAATCACCGTTTAAAACCACAAATCAAAAGTATTTCAAAGTGTTCAAACCCTAGTTTCATGATTTCACCATTCAAATATTAATTTAGTTAATCAAAGAGCCTTACCAACCTTTTAAAACATAAAACCTTAATATATTTTAATTCCATAAAAAAGTCACAGTAGCTTAATTTTATGAATTCCAAAACCTTAACACATGAGATAAAGAACCCTAAATGGAAATAGTAGATATAATTTGGATTTTTATTTACCTTATTCAATTCCATATTTGATCATGCTTGGTTTTATTTCTTATGCTTTAATTTATTTAAATTCAATGCTTGATTTATTTTATTTATCATGGATGGATGTTTACTTTTTATTGATATTTGGTACCTTTGATTAATGATTTATTTATTATGAATGGTTATTTACTTTCATCAATTTATTTGGATTTCCAAATGTTGTAAGAGGTATGTTTCAACTTGGTGGGTACCTCATTGTTAAATATCATGTAATGTAATTTGTTTTTTTTTTATTTTAGAACCAATGTAAAGGGCATGTTTCTACCTTTTGGTGGGTGTCCTATTTAGGCATGTGATGTAAGGACATGTTTCCATCTTCGGATGGGTGTCCATTTATTTGTTTTGTCTTGTTTGGACATTTCTTTGATTTTAATATAATGATGCTTTCTTTTTACTGTGTGTAGTATGGATAATATTGTTATATTTAAGAATTTTATAATATTAAGACCTGTAAAGGAGGCCGGTTCCAATGAACCGGGCGTTGTGGGGGTGCTGGGCCATTTCTAACCTTCCCCACATGTACCCAAATTTTCAAACCCATTAGGGGGTTGGGGATTCCTTAGGAATCGAGTTCGGGTGGCGACTCCATTTTCTCTGAACTTAGGTTCATGTTCTCTAAGGCCCCGAGCCTAAATAGTGCCAAAGTTGCAAGAACCATTCCACCAGGAGTGGGGGCAAAAATCCCCTCTCATAGTGGCGACTCTACTAGGGATAAGAGAAGTTGATTCCGTTGGTCTTTATATTATTTTATTCTTTCTTATAATGATATTATCCATTGCATCATCTTAGATTGCATCGTGTGCGTGAGTTAGGACGCACGTGTTACCCGTGTTGTGTTATGTAAGGGACACCATACTTTCACTCAAGGTATGGAGATCGAGCATGGCATAACCACTCATAGCCTCATACCATTTGGCATATACTTGCTATGGGAACCTATGCCTTTTTACCCAAAGACTAAAGCTCATGTAATTGGCCTAGTTACTTTCCTTAAGTTTTACCCCAAATGCATGTTGTTTGATTATGGTTAATTTATCTTGGCTTAAATCATGGCTTATTTGGTTTGTTCTTTTTCTAATATGACCTAAGTATATCGTAAGCTCAAAATAAATTTTTTCTTTAAAATCTAAAAGACCAAAGCTATTTTTCAAAATTTTTAAGATGGTCCTTAAACATAAGACTTTTCTAAAAATAAATAAAAAATTCTTTGGCCCGTGGCCCAAATACTAAGCCCAACATCCATTTTTCTAAAAATATTTTACAATGGGCTTAGAAACAAAACTATTTTCACCCAACCTTTTCTTACAAAGAGCTTACAAATTATTTCGGTCAATTAGGAAATAACAAAAATCAACTGTGGGCCTAGTTTACACTAAGAATAAATTAACCATGGGCTTGTTTTTGGCATGAATCATTAGTTTCCTTTTTCAAGTGAGAAATCTATCTATAATAAACCTCTTAATTTAGTTTTAATCCAATATAGCATAAAAGCTACTTTAGTTGGTTGAATGGATTAAAACCTAATTAATGGGAATTATCATGGATTGATTTCCATTTTCGAAAATATAACTATTGGTTGAAATGTCCGAGGTAATTACTCGAAAACAAGGTACCCCATGTTGGTATTTTGTTAACCATATACCTAGGAAAAGGGACTCGCCATTCGTGTGTGGATGTTATAAGGTTGGAAGGAACGTCCTATTTATCCTTGTTTGTTAATTGTTTGTGCATACATGCATACATTTGCATCTCATATCATTGATCCTCTCTGGCTCACAGCCCTGGATTACGATAGTTCTAAAGCTTACAACAATCCAACCTATGCCGGAGAGGAAGTATCTAGCAACGACTCAATCACTTGCTCAACTAAAACAATAGAGTCCGAACAAATTGAAAGGATGGTGGATGAGGCCCTCAATGCCAAGATTGAAGAAATCAAAGAGGCCCTAGCTGAGACCATGAAGAACCAGTTGACTGCAATCTTAAAGAACCATGCCGAGGCATCTGCTAGCACTAAGAAACCAAAGGATAAAGAGAAGACCAAAGTTAGTGAAGTAGTTTTTGATGATGAAAAGGTGATCATTGATGATGATGATGATTGGACTCAATACTACCAAGATGTTCAAGAGAAGAAGAAAGAACCAAAGGTTGTTGAGAAAGCAACTATTGAAAAGACCGAGACATCCGATGTTGAAAAGATGATTGCTGATTTAGAAAAGAAATTCGAGAAGAAGCTGAAAACCGAAGAGATGTCTGAGATCGACAAACTATTTGAACAAGATGAAGAGGTCCCTTATAAATTCAAGATGCCTTCCTTTGCTAAGTGCAATGGCACCGAAAATCCTCATCTTCATGTGAAGCAGTATATCACTGCCATGCAATCTGCCCGAGCTACTAAGGCTCAAACCCTAAGATACTTTATGCTCTCATTGGACTCTGTTATCCAAAACTGGTTCAATACCTTAGGTGATGGAACACAAAAGAGTTGGGATCTACTTTACAAAGCCTTCATCCAACAATATGGATATAATGTTGAGTTAGAAGTTACTTTAATGGAGGTGGAGTCCATAAGGAAAAGGCCAAATGAGAATTTTGTGGACTCTGTGAAACGATGGAGTAACAAGGCCGCTTTACTCAAGAAGAAGCCAAATGAATCCGATCAAATAAGGATGATTGTGAGAGGGGTGTTGCCTAATCTTCGTGAGAGGATGTCTCATACACTCATCCATGATTTCAAAGACCTTCTCCAAGCTAGTTTGCAAATTGAAGAATGGGAAAGGGAGAAGAGCCATTTCGCAATAAAAAGGAACGAGAAAGGAAGCTATCAATCTGGTGGTCAAAGCATGCAAAAGGCCGTCGGTGTTAATGCTACTAACCAAGGAACAAGGAGACAATTTTTGGAATTGGAAAAACCAATGTCTTGGGTTCTCAACAAGCTTCAAAGAAAAGGATTGCTACAACCCTTAAATCCTCGTCCTTTGCCTAACCCTCTCCCACCTAATTTTGATACCAAAGCATTTCATCAATTTCACCAAATGCAAGGACATGACATGGATAGATGTGTGAGGTTGAGACATGAGATTCAAAATCTAATTGATAATGGAAAGTTACCCGAGCCTAACAAGCCAAACACCAAAGACAACCCACTGCCAAAATTCAATAGGGTACCACCACCGGCAACCTTCATGGTTAGAGGAGGTTTGCATGAGGCCTTTGTCATGTCTTCTTTTCAAGATGTGGGTGGAGAAGCAACCAAAGAAGAAGAGGCATTTGAACAAGCTATGATGGGTGGAGAAGTAGCAATTTGTGTTGTCAACAGGTTTTGGGATTCAAGTGATAGTGATGATGATATTATACCCAATAAGGAGGAGTGGACTTGGTCCAAGCTCGAAGAAGATAAGGTGATGAATACTAGATCCGGTAAGCCTTACGCAAGGCCACCACCTAAGGAGATAGAAATGAATAAGGGAAAGGAAGTTGAAGTGGAAGAAGATGATGTTGTGCTTAAGCAATTGTAAGCATTTGGGACCTGTTAGCTACTTCTAAAAAGCACCGAGAAACTATGGCCAAAGCCTTGGCTAGCATGCCAATTTCTACCACCACAACACCGGAGGAGTTGATCAACTTCATAAAAATTGGGGAAGTAATGAAATGTGAAGAGGTCCAAGAAAAGAGTAAAGTTAATATGGGAGCAGTTTCTTTTTCAGATGCGGACTTACCGGAGGAGGGGAGAGACCACATCTGCCCTCTCTTTATCAAAATAGAAGTCAAGGGGAAGAGGACTCCATGTGTCATGGTTGATGATGGGTCCACCATAAATGTTTGTCCACTTAAGATATTGCCAAAGCTAGCCATGTCAACAAGAGATCTAAACCCAACCGAGGTAACGATTCGTGCTTATGACAACACTAAGAGGCATGCCAAGGGACTTTCAAAGTAGCTGTCAAGGTTGGTCCAATTGAATCTATTGTTGAATTTGTTGTTTTAGACATACTAGTTGCCTTCGCCTTGCTCTTGGGGTGACCATGGTTTCACCCTCTTAGTGGAGTTCCTTCCTCCCTTCATCAAAAGATTAAATTCCCCAACGGAAATGAGACAGTGGTCTTTAAAGCTGAAGATAATGAGATTGTTAACGCTCTAATGGTTGAGAGGCCTCTCAATGGTTTTTAAGTGGCTGCAATTTTTGATGATGAAGTAGTAGACTCCAAAGTCTTGAATATGATGAAGAACATGAACTACCTTCAAAGTTGCCAGATTTTAGAACTCAAACTTCCAAGAAGGGGTTAGGATATGATGAAGACAATGATGTCCAGCCAAACAAGAGTGAGAAGATGAGTTTCCCGCCACTTGAAGAGATCTTTGTCAAGGCTCCAGATATGGGACCACTCCAAGGAAAGCTTGAGCCAATCATGTTCATGGGTAAGTTAATCCCAAGTTTTGAAATTTTTGCAGATGTTGTTGAGCTAGTGGAGCAAGTGAAGAAAGAGCTCACCCTGTCAACCAAGAAAGAATCCAATCCAAAAGAGAAGAATGAAGCTGCCTTGAAAGCTGAGAAGACGCCGGAAGAGATTGCTGCCCTGGTTGAAGAGAAGTTTGAAGACATCCTGCTTTATGATTCTGAGAACAATGATTTTGATTTTGATTTTAATTTGTCGGCTTTGTATGAGGATGATGATGTTTTCTTTTCCAAAATGAATGCAATAAAGTCTGATTTTGCTTACTTGTGTGATGTTTCTCCTGATGGTTGCATACATTCAAATAGCAGTTACATGAGCATCTTTAATATTAATTCTGTTAACACACAATCATTAAATTTGGGAACAACAGAAAATCCTAAAATCATTAGCATAACATCCGACCTTACTCCTGATGAGAGAGAGAGATTTGAAAAAATATTCAAAAAATATGAAGAAGTGTTTGCTTGGTCTTATGAAGATATGCCGGGGATAGATCAAGACATAGCCAAACATCATATTCCTACTTACACTCACATTAAACCTATCAAACAAAAGCTTAGGCGATTAAGACCTGAGTGGGCTGAATTGGTTAAAGAAGAGGTCACTAAGCAAATACAAGTAAAGTTCCTTGAAGTGATAGAATACCCAGATTGGCTAGCCAACATAGTACCTGTGCCAAAGAAAGATGGGAGGATAAGGGTTTGCGTGGACTATAGAGATTTAAACAAGGCTTCCCCTAAGGATGATTTTCCTTTACCTCATATAGATGTTCTCATTGATAGTGCAGCCTCTAGCATGCTACACTCATTTGTAGATGGATTTTCCGGATACAATCAAGTGTTAATGGCCCAAGAGGATAAAGCCAAAACTGTTTTCATTACTACATGGGGTACATTTTGTTATAGGGTGATCCCTTTTGGCTTAAAGAATGCTGCAGCAACCTACCAAAGGATGGTCACCACACTATTTCATGACATGATGCACAAAGAAGTTGAAGTATATATTGATGATATGATGGTTAAGTCGGATACAAGGGAGCAACACTTCCAAAACTTAGAATTATTCTTCGATAGAGCTTTGAAATATAAGCTAAGATTAAACCTGAAGAAGTGTGTATTCGGTGTTACTTCAGGCAAATTATTGGGACATGTAATTGGTCCAAATCATATTGAGATAGATCCTGACAAAGTCAAAGCAATCAGGGATATGCCAGCCCCAAAGATGAAGAGAGAAGTTCAGGGATTCATTGGTAAACTGCAGTACATTAGCAGATTTATAGCAAAGCTCACAATAATTTGTGAGCCTATCTTTAAATTGCTTAGAAAGAATCAGCCGGTCGTATGGAATGAAGAATTTCAAAAGGCCTTTGAGCGAATAAAAGAGTATTTGTTGAATCTGCCTGTTTTAAAACCAACTAAACCCGGCAAACCTCTATTATTATACTTAGCAGTAAAAGAAGAGTCTATAGGAGCCATGCTAGCCCAAGCAGATGAGTCGAGGATTGAGCATGCCGTTTACTATTTGAGTTGAAAGCTCCTACCTTATGAGATTAAGTATAGTATCATTGAAAAGACCTGTATAGCCGTGGTTTGGTCTTCTAAGAAGTTGCGGCATTACTTTCAATCATATAGTGTGCAAGCAATTTCCAGGTTGGATCCAATGAAATACTTACGGGAGACACCCTCTTTAATTGGGAAATATGGTCGATGGTTGATAATATTAGAAGAATTTGAGATCGAGTATGTAACCAGGAAAACAATCAAAGGAAGAGCGGTGGCAGAATTCCTGGCTCAACAACCATTACCAGAAAGTGAAGAGGAAATCTTGGAATTTCCAGATGAACATTTAGAAGTAATTAAAGTACAAGGGTGGAAAATGTATTTTGATGGAGCGGCAAACAGGAAAGGAGCAGGTTTGGAACTTATCCCTTTAGCCAAAAAGTTGAAATTTAGGGCAACCAATAATATGGTTGAGTACGAAGCTTGTATTTTCGGTTTGGAAACCCTAATGATTATGAAGGTGGATAAGGTGGAAGTTTATGGCGATTCATTGCTAGTAGTATCCCAAGTAAATGGAGAGTGGGAGTTGAAAGAGGAAAAATTAAAACCATACCACCGTTATTTGACCATGATGAAGAAGAATTTTAAGTAGTGTAGGTTTATACACCTGTCAAGAGAAGAAAATCAGATGTCTGATGCCTTGGCCACATTGGCTTCAGTATGGGAAAATCCTGCCAGCCTATTCCTTAAGCCTCTAATCTTGACCAGTTCATCAACTCCTTGTTATGAATATGAGACAATCATGGAAATTGATACGGACCATGATGCGTGGTATGATACTATAAGGCAATTTTGGAGGAAAGAAAATACCCGCCGGGGGCAACAAAGAAAGAGAGAAGAGCCATAAGGAGGTGGTCATTACAATACATCACCTTCCATGGGGAGTTATATCAAAGATGGCCTGATGGAGTGCATTTGAGATGTTTAAGAAAGCCTGAAGTGGAGCGCATCATGTCAGAAATACATGTGGGAAGTTGCGGTCCGCACATGAGTGGTTTGGCTCTAGTTAAGAAGATTATTCAACAAGGTTACTATTGGTTGACCATGGAGAAAGACTGTATTGAGTTTGTAAAGAGGTGCCAGCAATGTCAGATGTATGGTAACTTAAATCATTTGCCTCCTGAAGAACTGTATTCAATGTCTTCACCCTGGCCATTTGCCACCTGGGGTATCGACATTATAGGAGAGATACATCCGACAGCTTCAAACGGGCACCGTTTTGTTGTCGTAGCAGTAGATTATTTTTCAAAATGGGCTGAAGCCGAATCCTTCAACAAGCTGGGTGCAAGTGAAATGGCTAGGTTTATTGAAAAGAATCTCATCTGCAGATATGGGGTCCCGCACAGTGTGATATCAGACAACGGGGTACAGTTTCAAGGAGCAGTTAAGGATTTATTCTTCAAGTACCAAATCCATCATCATCGATCCTCTCCTTATAGACTAAAGGCTAATGGTGCAGTAGAAGCAACGAACAAGACAATTAAGCAAATTCTGTTCAAGATGACTAAGACTTACAAGGACTGGTCAGAAATGCTTCCCTTTGCTTTATGGGGATATAGGATAAGTGTGCGAACACCTACTGGGATGACACTGTTCTCTTTGGTTTATGGGATGGAAGCAGTATTGCCAATTGAAATTGAGATCAAGTCACTGAGAGTAGTCTTGGAAGCTGAACTGCCTGAAATGGAATGGGTAGCAAGCAGATACACACAATTAGCTCTATTAGAAGAGAGAAGATTAAAGGCATTGTATCATCACCAACTGTATTAAAAGAAGATAGCTCGTGCCTACAATAGAAGGGTTAAGGTCAGAAAATTTAGAGTTGGGGATTTGGTGTTGAAACAATGTAAGCCTAATGTGTCTGACCCAAGAGGGAAGTTCAGACCTAGCTGGGAAGAGCCATATGTCGTGAAACAAGTCATGAGCAAAGGTGCGGTGAAGTTATCAGACATGGATGGGAACGAATTTAGTGAGCCAGTAAATATTGACAGGTTGAAGAGGTTTTATGTATGATAGAAAAAGGGAAAAAGGAGCTCGCTAGGTTGAAAAACCAAAAAGGGCAGCCTAGGCAAAAGTTAGAGTAGTCCGCTAGTTCTGAAAACCCGAAAGTGCGGGCTAGGCAACAATTAGGGCTAAATGAGAGAAAATAGTCAATTAGAAACCTGAAAGGGCTAATTGGCAACATGAGTAATCTTGTGTACACTGGCTTTATGTTTGGTTGTTCCCCAATTTAATAAAACGTAATTAATGTTAAAATTATTCTATGTGCACTGTTATAAGTATTCGACCATATATGAATGAAATAAATAAACACAATAGCAAAAGGTGATGACAAATTATAAATGGAAAAGAAGCATCTTTTATTACTTTAATTATTTTTTCATCCTAATAATACACTTTCTGAATTGACAAATGTAAAATCTATGGCAGTCGATAAGTGTAACATGCAGGCCAGCTTTGCCTTAACCGATCCAAGTAGGCTTCAGTCAAGCAAGGCATGTCTAAGTCGGGAACAAAGTCAGAATCACGAGGCTCAACTCCATACTGACGCCCAAGTCGGCGAGGTTCATAGCATGTACCTTGATGAAGAGCAGCAAGGGGAACGTACATCAAGTATGTCCGCATGGTGATATGAGAAATCTTCCACCAAGGTACCAACCAACGGATATTGACTTCAAAGCGTGAGTGGATCCAGTCGACCCAGTCAGCATATGAAGAAGCAGGATGGAGTAGCTTCCTAGCAGAATGATGACATGGCAGGTATCTGCCAAAATCCATGGAGGGGGTATGAAGCAAACAAAGATGCTCCTAAAGCCAAATCTGTGAAGGAAAAAGAAAAGAAGTCCGCTAAGTTGAAAACCCGCAAGGGCAGCTTAGGCAAAAGTTAGAGCAATAAAAAGAAAAAAAGAAAACCTAAATTGAAAACCCAAAAGTGCAGTTTAGGTAATTACCTGGAGCAGCAACGGACTCCCAGTCAGTCTCTTTGACAGTCCTGATTTAAATCGGTCTAATCCAACTAAGGTCTCGGCTAAAATCACAGGTACCGGTGACAAGCCGATGACAAGCCTCCTTCCATTTGGTCCATAATATCCAATACTCGTGGATCAATATTGTCGTCAGAAGAAACAAGCAAGAATTGGCCGAGCAAGCAAAGACAAAGCATGCGTCCCCGTGCCTTAGTAGGAGCCAAATGAGAGAAACAAAAGTCAATCAAAGGAGCAAGTAGAATTTTTTTCACCTCTCATCAATCGAAGAACTTCGGGTTTTGGAATTTGAAATAACATCTGCATCTTCTGTTGAGTCTTGGAAATCAATGTGGATAACGCCATTTGTTGATTATTTGGATATCCAAGGACGGCTTCAAATTCTTCAATCAAGGGACACATTTCAAAGCCATTAATTCTAAATACCCTAGAATTTGTATCCCACAAGGAAGCCACGACATGTAAGAAGGAGTGGTCTAATTTGACATTTTGAAAACATTTTAAAACATCAAGTTTTGACCATGAAATTTGCTTCCAATGAATGGCATCCATATTCTTAAATAAAATTTTTATTCTCTTTAAATGATGCTCGGTCATGGTGAATGAATGAAGGAAAAATTAAAATTGCTAAAGGAAGTCTTCACGTTGAAAGAGAGAGATTTTTGGTTTATGAATTAAAATATGGCATGAAGGGTGATTTATATAGAGGAAACAAACCTTTTCCAAAAGTGATAAGGAAAAGTGATGGGGAAGGATAAGACCTATGACATAAGGAAAGGAATTGGTGACAATTTCCTTTACCACGTTGGATTTGGTTTAGAAAATAAGGTGGATATTAATTATGAAATTATGATGTACTGTAAAAAAAAATTGTGCAGTAACGAAAAAATAATGAAAAAAAAGAGTTACAGTAAAGAGGAAAATTGTATATTTTTCATTATTGTACAATGTTTTACAATTGCTACGATATTTACATATCACTAAGAGGGTGGTGGTAGGTCACCAAATAAAGACTTGAAAAAATCATCGCCCGTTGGAGGAGGGGGCAAACCACTAGTCCCCAGTCCGCTCGAAGCGGAAGCACCAAAACCCGGCAAATTACTCATCCCGGGATCACCCAAAGCGGGAACACCAAAATCCCTATTACCTTGAGGTTCTGATCCGTCATGTTCCTCGTCAGAAGCAGACGAAAGGATCTCATGGTCATCAGTCTGGGGGCCTCTCGATGAAGAAGCACAGGGATCCCTCATTCCTTGAAATCCGAAGTCTCAGAAATGTTGTTCAGATTGATGATATAAACTCTCAAAATGAGAAGCCTGCTGATGACTTGCAGCTAACTCTTCTTGAAGTTTCTTATTTTGTTCTTCGAGCCTCCGCTGTAAGCCAAGAAGGAAAAGGTAAGAGCAAACATAATCATGCATAAATATAGCATAAACTATTATGAAATAAGAAACGTATCAGGTAGTTCATATCAATGCCTTGCAGATGAGATGGCATATCTGGTGGGCTAGAATGAGCAATCGAAGGGGCGGTGAAAGGAGGTCTAGCCTCATGATCAAACAAGCCTACAACCTTCAACAATCATTAAAGAATCAAAGAAAGGAAAAACAGTTGCAATGGAAAAGTGGTAAAAGTTTTACATGAGAAGTAATGGCCTCGAGATGTGGAACAGACTCTCCTACATTTCTGTGATGTTCCTCCTCATCTTTACCCTCATTTTCATCGAAAATCTCCCGTACACCGATAGGAGATACATCAAAGTGCAAGAGTCTCATTTGAATAAAACGGACATAAAATGGACCCGTTAAATGGAGAAATGACTCAGCATCATAACCATACCGGGCCGACCACCATGCATTCTCCGGCATCGACATAATGTTTAAAGTATATTCCGGGATTTGCATCGGAAACCTCCACTGCTCTGGACCGAGAAACCATTCATAAACTCTCTCCCCGAGAAACCAGCCACTAGATACTGGGCCAGCAATAATTCGGCGAGAATGTTGGAAAGACAGTGCAACCCTCATCAAAGGAGACTAGTTTGCTCGCTCCTCTGGATTCCACCAGGCCAAATTCACCTGCAAAATAACATAAGGAAAATAAAACTTTCACATAAAATTTAAAGCATACTAATGTTATTTTACCTGATCCCAGGTTAAGCGGCTCAACACATAGCGGTGATGTGAGCGGGGATTTTTGCCCCCACTCCCGGTGGAATGGTTCTTGCGACTTCGGCACTGTTTAGGCTCGGGGCCTTAGAGAACACGGACCTAGGTCCGGAGAAAAATGGAGTCGCCACCTAGACAGGCCGAAAAAAAGAAAGGGGTGGATGACTCGATTCCTAAGGAATCACCAACCCCTTAATGGGTTCAGAAAGTTGGGTACGTGTGAGGAAGGTGAGAAATGGCCCAGCACTCCCACAACGCCCGGTTCATTGGAACCGGCCTCCTTTACAGGTCTTAATATTATAAAATTCTTAAGTACAATAACATTATCCATACTACACACAATAATTAAAAGAAAGCATCGATATATTAAAATCAAAGCAATGTCCAAACAAAACAAAACAAATAAACGGACACCCATCCAAGGATGGAAACATGTCCTTACATCACATGCCTAGATAGGACACCCACCAAAAGGTACAAACATGCCCTTTACAAAGGTTCTAAAATAAAAAAGCAAATTAAATTACATGATGTTTAACTAATGAGGTACCCACCAAGTGGAAACATACCTCTTACAACTTTTGGAAGTCTAAATAAATTGATAAAAGTAAATATCCATTCATAATAAATAAATCTTTCATCAAAGCTATTAACCAAAATATAAAACAAACATCCATCCATGATAAATTAAATAAATCAAGTATTAAAATTAAATAAATTAAAGCATAGGAAATAAATCAAAGCATAATCAAGTATGGAATTGAATAAAGAAAATAAAAGTTCAAGTATAGCTACTATTTCTATTTAGGGTTCTTTATCTCATGTGTTAAGGTTTTGGAAATTCTAAAGTTAAGCTACTGTGACATTTTAGGGAATTAAAATAGATTAGGGTTTTTTTTTTATTTTTTAAAGGTTGGTAAGACACATTGATTAAACAAATTAAGAGTTGAATGGTGAAATCTTAAAAATAGGGTTTTAGACACTTTGAAATACTTTTTAATTCATGATTTTAAATAGTGATTTAAGCTACTGTGTGATTTTTGGGTTTTTATGTTTTTATATTTTTTTTATGTTTTAAAAGGATTAGGGTTCATAAAAATTAGGATTTAAGGTTTTAAAAGGATTAGGGTTCATTATTTTAGGTTTAAAGCTTGAATTTTGGTTTTAGACTTTGAAATTTAGGGTTCATGGGCAATGAATAATTTTTAGGGTTTTAAAAATCAATTTGATATTTTATGAAGTTTTATGAATTTAAACACATGGATTGAAGTTTTTATAAGTAGAAAAGATGTTTTTGAAGGATTTGTGGATGAAATAGAACCTAATTTAAAATCTTAAAAGAAACAGAATTTTATTTTGGTTTTGTAGAAAAATATGTTCAATTAGAGTTTTAAGATTTTTAAGAAGAAAAAAAACAATTTTAAGTCTTTTTAGAAAAGAAGATCAAGTTTTAGTGTTTTAATCTTGGAAAAATTAAATTAAAGTTCTAAGATTTTAACTTTTGAAAAACACAAAAAACCCTAGTTTAGCTACTGTGTAAAAAATTAGAATTTAGAATTCCATACCTTCTTTTGTTGATTCTCCAAAAAATAACTCTTCTTGGATGAACTAGCTTCAAAGAAAAGTCTTTGTTGCCTTTGAATTGCTTAATACGTGCTACTGATGCTTTAAAGATCAATTGAATTGAGTTTTTCTTTTCCTTCTTTGGTTTGGTTTCAAAACCTCAAGCTACTGCCACTCTTTTTTCCTCACGGCCACCCCCTCTTTTTCATGCCTTTTGGTCCTTATTTATAATGGTTTTAGGTTATTTAATCCTAATTAACTAAGGTAAGTAATATTAATAAAAAAAAAGAAATTAAAACCTAATTGGATTAGGATTCGAAAAAATTGCGTAAAAAAAATTTTGCGCTGGCAAAAATTCTGGCGACGGGCCCGTGGGCGTGCCAGGCTGAAGGAATTTCCTACGGGCTGTTATTTCTCCCGCAGGCCCGCAGGAAATTCCTATGGGCGAAACACCCGCAGGCCTGCGGGTGAGGTTCTGCTGGCCCGACAGGCCCGCATAACCACTTTTCGCTGCCCATTTTTTTTCCGACTCTAATTTTTATTTTTATTTTTATTTTTTGATTTTTATTTGTTTATTTTTATTTTTTATTAATAAAAATTAGATACTAAGGTAAAAAGTATTTAATTAAAATTATTTTGGACCAATTAGACAAGAAAAATCATTTTAAACTAAATAAAGCATATTGGATAGGATTGGGTCAAAAATTAAGGGTCTACAGTTTGCCCCCTGCTTGAATGATCTGAAACTTTAGTGAAAGAGAGTGAAAAGCAATAAGACTTAATTTTTGAGATGGTGACTTGTTTTGGGTACTTGGACCCGAGATTGGGTACTTGGACCCGAAATCGGGTACTTGGACCCGAGATTGATTGAATTTGGGTACTTGGACCCAAGATTGAGCATTTGGACTCGAGATTGGGTACTTGTACCCAAGATTGGGTACTTGGACCCGAGATTGAACTGATTTTGGGTACTTGGACCCAAGATTGAATTTGATTTGGGTACTAGGACCCGAGATTGATTTGATTTGGGTACTTGAACCCAAGATTGAGTACTTGGACCCGAGATTGGGTACTTGGACCCGAGCTTGAATTGATTTTGGGTACTTGGACTCGGGATTGGGTACTTGGACCCGAGCTTGAATTGATTTTAGGTACTTGGGCCCGAGATTGGGTACTTGGACTCGTGATTGGGTACTTGGACCCGAGCTTGAATTGATTTTGGATACTTGGACCCGAGATTGGGTACTTGGACCCGTGATTGGGTACTTGGACCCGGGATTGGGTACTTGGACCCGAGCTTGAATTGATTTTGGGTACTTGGACCCGATATTGGGTACTTGGACCCGGGATTGGGTACCTGGACCTAAGATTGGGTACTTGGACCCGAACTTGAATTGATTTTGGGTACTTGAACCCGGGATTGGGTACTTGGACCCGAGATTGATTTGATTTGGGTACTTGGACCCGAGATTGAGTACTTGGACTCGAGATTGGGTACTTGAACCCGAGCTTGAATTGATTTTGGGTACTTGGACCCGAGATTGAGTACTTGGACCCGAGCTTGAATTGATTTTGGGTACTTGGGCCCGAGATTGGGTACTTGGACCCGTGCTTGAATTGATTTTGGGTACTTGGACCCGGGATTGGGTACTTGGACCCGAGCTTGAATTGATTTTGGGTACTTGGACCCAAGATTGGGTACTTGGACCTAGGATTGGGTACTTGGACCCGAGATTGGGTACTTGGACCCGAGATTAATTTGATTTGGGTACTTGGACCCGAGATTGTGTACTTGGACCCAAGATTGATTTGATTTGGGTACTTGGACCTGAGATTGTGTACTTTGACCTGTGACTGGGTTTGATTTGGGTACTTAGACCCGAGATTGTGTACTTGGACCCGGGATTGGGTACTTGGACCCGAGCTTGAATTGATTTTGGGTACTTGGACCCGAGATTGATTTGATTTTACTAACCTTTTAGTTGGGAAGTCTGACTGCTCTGGCTGTTTTATGCATTGTGATTCTTCACCATCAAATTGGATCTTCATCCATTGAGACCGGGTCTTTATCCTTGAAAATGAATCTTCATCTTTTTGACATCGGGTCTTTACCCTTGAAACATTGATCTTTATCCATTGGAGGTCGGGTCTCTACCCTAGCTTCAGCTCTTTTAGCTCGATTGATCTTTCGTCTTTTGCATCTTCATTCTTTTGAGAGTTCTAATTATTTCATTCTTTTGTTCTTCCTTTTTGCAAAGATTTAGCTATTTTTAATTGGAAATCGGGTCTCTTCCCTGTGTGGAAAAATAAATGAGTTTAAAAATATTTGGTATATAAACCCAAAAATTGAAAAGGAGAAACTTTACCCCCTGTGTAGGCACAAACTCATGATTTTTCTATGCAGACTCTGATTGATGTTGTTGTTGTCTAGTTCTTCACACAAGCACGTATTTCTTCTCTTTGCAAAATTACTGGAGCTTTCTCAAGCAATGGGCTTTCCATGCCCTCCTGATTTGACATCTTCTTTTGATTCTTCACTTCACAAAGTGTTTGCTGTTCACCTTGATAAAGAATAGACAATATAAGACAAGAAAGTACGATGTGATATGCTCATGTATGCATGATATGCATGAATAATACTGTTGCGCTCTAATTAAGTACTACTACAAAGCGTCACTCGCAAGTATACGAGGTAGCTGTAGCAAAGGTGATCGCCCCAAGGTTGTTTCCCCAAGAAGATGTGGTTCGTAATAGCTTGATTGACAATTTATTTAAATGCAAGGGTTTGTTGTTTGGAGTGGTGCGAGAATAATTAAACCTAAATTTAACCGTGCTTAGAGATTAATGTGTGTGATGGGTGTGCAAGATCAAATCGATTCTTGGGAAGGTGCCTAGGGTCATAGGTCCATTCAATCAAAGCTCAATTCTCAATTATCCATTAACATAACCTTGTCATTAATTTGTTTCTTAAGATTAACTAGTCAATTACCAATCCATTAGTTTTCACATTCATGAATTAACAATGACCAATTCTTTTACATTACCAAATTAATAAACCCTAGAACTTATATTTCTAATTCATTCATAGGGTGTTCGATTATATAGTTCCGATATCGAATTTCACCTCTCGGTCCGTCATCCAATATTCAAATATCAATAGGTAGCTAATCTATCAACCTAGCATTTAATACAATACAATAAACCAATCAACAAGGAACATCAATGTAAATATCAAATCAAAACATTCAACCAAATATACTATAAACCCTAAACATGGGTATTTAGCTCAACATCATCAATTTATAACATTCATTCAACTCAATATAACACAAATACAAATTGTCCATTGCAATATCAATCTCTTAATACAACAACAACAATAAGAAATGAATTAAAAGAGAGAATAGAAAAACCCCTTGTGAAGATGCCAAGAGTAGGATTGCTAGTCTTCCTCCTAGCTCCACTTGATGTATTTGATGAAGAACTCAAGTCCTCTTCAATGGTTGATTCCTCTTGCAATGTGGAATGGAGCTTTCTCAAGTCACCAATCCCTTCAATGAAGCTTCTTCAACCTTTGAGAACTTGTAACCCAATTTGTCCTAAAGAATCTCAAAGATCCTATCAATGGAAGATGGAGAAGGTGGAGAGGATGGAAATGGAGTTTTGGAGGTGAAGGGACAAGGGAGAGTGTCACTCTCTCCCTCTCCCACGTTTTGTAAAAAATTGGCTCCAAGAAAACCAAGAACTCCCTCCATTTTCCTCTTCCTCTTCTTTTAATTCATTCAAAAATCAACACCCATGCCTTCCAACTCATCCCATTTTCCTTTGTTCCCCACTTTTTATTTGTTTTCTATTTCTTTTGGCAAGCAATAGTGTTTGTCTCCCACTTTGTTCCCCACTTTGTTGAAAGAATTTTGACTTTTCAGGTGGGACACGGCCAAGCCAAGACAAGCTTGGCCGTGTCTCTTACACTTTTTTCACTTTTTCATGAGGTAACACGGCCAAACCAAGGTTGGCTTGGCCGTGTCTCTTGATTCTCCTTGGGACACGGCCGTGTCTCTTGGCCGTGTCTCTCACTGGACCTCTTTCTTTCTTTTCTTTCTTTGGTGGTGAGAGGTGACACGGCCTAGCCGTTTGGAGCTTGGCCATGTCTCTTGTTTTTCCATTCTTGGGACATGGCCAAGCTCCTGGCCGTGTCCCTCAATCTCTTTGATCCAGGGTGAGACACGGCTAGAGGACACGGCCATGTCATGTGACACCACCAGTGTCCTAGCCGTGTCCCTTGACAGTGTCAGTCTCTGCTTCTTTTCTTTCCTTCTTTGCTTGCTCTCTTGTTCTTTGGTATGAATGGGACACGGCCAAGCCATTTTTGTCTGGCCATGTCACCTGGGTGTGTCTCTTCCTGTTGCTCATTTTCCTTCTTTTCCTTCTCTTCTTTGGCTTGTTCTTTGTTTTGTTCTTTGAATGAGACACGGCCAGAGGCTTGGCCGTGTCTCTGGGTGTGTCTGCTTCTGCCTTGAATTTCTTTTGTGGGACATGGCCATGTCTTCCTTGGCTTGGCCATGTCTTGCTTGGTTCATGCTTTTCTTGCCCGGTTTTGATCTTCCAAGGGTGTTTTTCCACCTAAACCTAAAAACAACACTTAAAACAAAATTAAAACAAAAATCAATCAAAACATTAACTAAAACACACATAAAATCATACTAAAAACAAGTACAAAAATGAACTAAACAAATACTTACAGTTGTTCCATCGACTCACAGACCGAGGTGATCAGCAGAAGTGTTCTCACTGACTCCTTTTGACGTTTGTTCAAGTCTTGCATTAGAATGATTGAAAGCTTTGTATTTGTGGCTTTTATCTTCTATATGTTGAGAACATGAGTGGTAGAGACCCTAAGCAGCAGAGTCAGGGATGTATCCATTTCAAACTATATTTCAGCATGTCGGTTGGTAGTTTTTTCATGACTTTGCCAAATTTGTCCTTTGTAGGTTCAACATACTTCCCTTAACTTGAAGGCTTTGTATGACAAAACATTTTTTGAACTTTTTGAATTTTTTGAATTTTGATTTTAAATGTTGGCTTTGCCAAATTAATGTCAATGCACCTCAGGACTTGATTTTCCAACTTAACATATCTATAACATGACAACCCTAGTTACCGTACTAAACTCGGGAATCATTTCTATTTAAGCAAGAACTATTGCACTTCAGATAGGCACATACACATTGCTTGGCCAAAGGTCTCATTTGATTTTAAATATTGTCTATCTCATATGCATGCTTATCCAAACTATCTCCACTAATAGATTCTACCTACCAAGAGAGATCAATAGGTCTTTGATAGGCTTGAAATGGGGTCTATAAGGGACATGGGTTATAGTGAAGGCCATTTTGAGAAAGGAGTTGGTGTGACATAATGGACAAACCTTCACACTACAAATTTCTTATTTGAATTTTTGGCAGCTTGGAGGCAATCTTGCTAGACTCCAAATTCTTCTTGAAATTAATCTGGATCTTGATTCGGACAGCCTTTGCTCTTGCAAAAAAGTTTAAGACCCAAATTCATTTCTTTTCTTCTTTTCCCTTTTATTACTCCTCCCTTTCTTTGATCATTTTGTCATTTTGTCCTTCTTCCTTGTAGGACTGTCAAGTATAGAACTTTTATGCACTGAATGGTCTTTCCCCTTTTTCTCCAATTTTAATTGAATCTTTGGTTGTGTTGGACCAATTCAAGTCAAAATGTCCTTATAAACCAAATGGAAGCCTTTTGCTGCTTTAGGTAAAAGATAACTCAGTTGGCTTTATGAACCGCCTTTTTAGGTTTTATCTTCTTTTTTTTTAAAATTCGTTTTCTATTCTTTTTTTTCCTTTCTTTTCTTTTTCTATTCTCTTTTTTTTTTTTGGTTCTAGCTCAAACATAGTTATCTTGTTTGTACCAACTTGGGCTTCCAATAATGGATGAGTGGAGTAACATAAATCTTCTTTAATAGGGATAAATCATTTGTTACTCTAATGTTGATGTTGTCTTGATATATTGGAGACATTAAGGGAACTTCAACTACCCTTAAGGTTTTGAGAACATCAACTATCCTTATGGTCTTGAAAACATCAACTACCCTTATGGTTTTGAGAACTTCAACTATCTTCATGGTCTTGAAACTTCAACTATCCTCATGATCTTGACTAATCATTGCTTTCTTTGATCTTCTTGCCTATTCATCTTAGTAATCATAAGACTTGTCAAAAGTATCACAATAGCTCAGGGTAGGTTATTGAGGTTTGTAAGCTAATGAAAAGAAAACTAAAATTTTATGAAGGCTCAAAGGGACAACTAGGGATTAATATTTAACAAGGTGGATACTAGTTGTTGGCTAACCAAACAATGCCTAGATCATTTCTCTCTTAAATAAGTAGAGTTCAATTTCGCCTCAAAAGCTTGTCAAAGCATGTTCTAAGACTGACTAAGACCTAGACAAAGGTAATTATGCAGGAGCCCTCTCTAAGTAAGCATGCACAACTCAATGCTATAGAGTAATTCTCTCATCTAGTAAAGTCATTCGAGTCATGATGCATAGATAAATTTATGAATTATCAAGATAGATTCCTCATTGGTTGAACACCAAAATGAACAAAGGCCAACAAAAATTTTGATGAAAGTAATTTATTCAAGCAACTTTAAATTTGAAAAACACAATAGTTCCAAAATATTAAAGAAAGTAAAATTGAAAAGCAACATTCAAGCTAAGGAAAGTTCATTGAGTTAGGCTTCTTTTCCTTTCACATCTTCAATATTTCCATCTTGAAAGGATGATAAAACAAAATCTTCTTCCAATCCTTTTCCCACCATGAAGGTTGCTGGTGGTGGCACTCTGTTGAATGTTGGAAATGGATTATCTTTGGTGTTGGGCTTGTTCAGCTCGGGCAACTTGCCATTATCAATTAAATTCTGGATCTCATGCCTCAACTTCATGCAATTGTCCGTTTTGTGTCCAGGCCTTTGATGGAATTGGCAAAATGCATTAGTATCCAAGTTAGGTGGAAGGGGATTAGGCAAAGGACGAGGAGTCAAGGGTTGTAACAATCCCTTCTTTTGTAGCTTATTGAGAACCCAAGACAGTGGCTTCCCCAGATCTGAAAACTGCCTCATTCCTCTTTCACTAGCGGCATTAACATCAACTTCTTTTTGTGTGCTTTGATTGCCTGACTGGTAGTTCCCTTTCTCGTTCCTTTTTATTGCAAAGCGGCTCTTCTCTCTTTCCCACTCTTCAATTTGTAGACCAGCTTGGAGAAGATCTTTGAAATCCCTTATAAGAGTGTGAGACATCCTTTCACAGAGATTGGGCAAGACACCTCTCACGATCATCCTTATTTGATCAGATTCATTGGGCCTTTTCTTGAGTAAGGCAGCCTTGTTTCTCCATCTCTTGACATAATCTACAAAATTTTCATTTGGTCGTTGCCTAATGGACTCAACTTCCATTAAGGTAACTTCCATTTCAACATTGTATCCATATTGTTGGATGAAGGCTTTGTAAAGTAGATCCCAACTCTTTTGTGTTACATCATCTAAGGTATTGAACCAATTTTGGACAATGGGGTCCAATGAGAGCATGAAGTACCTTAGAGTTTGAGCCTTAGTAGCTCGGGCAGACTGCATGGCAGTGATATACTGCTTCACATGAAGATGAGGATTTCTGGTGCCATTGTAAATAGCAAATGATGGCATCTTGAACTTGTACGAGACTTCTTTATCTAGCTCAAACAATTTGTCGATCTCGGACACCTCTTCAGTTTTCAATTTATTCTCAAATTTCTTTTCTAAATCAACAATCATCTTTTCAACATCGGATGTCTCGGTCTTTTCAATAGTTGCCTTCTCAGCAACCTTTGGTTCTTTTTTGTCTTGAAGATCTTGGTAGTATTGAGCCCAGTCATTATCATCAATGATCACCTTATCATCATCAAAAGCTACTTCACTAACTTTAGTCTTCCCTTTGTCCTTTGGATTCTTAGTGCTAGCAGATGCCTCGGCATGGTTTTCTAAGATTGCAGTCAATTGGTTCTTCATGGTCTCAGCTAGGGCCTCTTTTATTTCTTCCATCTTGGCATTGAGGGCTTCATCCACCGTTCTTTGAATTTGTTCGGGCTCCATTGTTCTTGGTGAGCAAGTGATTGAGTAGTTGCTAGATATCTCATCTCCAGCGTAGGTCGGATTGTAAGCTTTTGAACTATCATAATCCAAGGCTGTGAGCCAGAGAGGATCAATGATATGAGATGCAAATGTATGTATGTATGCATGTATGCACAAACAATAGACAAACAAGGACAGATTAGGACATTCCTTCCAACCTTATAACATCCACACACGAATGGCGAGTCTCTTTTCCTAGGTATATGGTTAACAAAAATACCAACATGGGGTACCTTGCTTTCGAATAATTCCCTCGGACGTTTCAACCAATAGTTATATCTTTGAAAATGGAAATCAATCCATGATAATTCCCATTAATTAGGTTTTAATCCATTCAACCAACTAAAGTAGCTTTTACGCTATATTGGATTTAAACGAAATTAAGAGGTTTATCATAGATGGATTTCTTACTTGAAAAAGGTAACTAATGATTCATGCAAAAAACAAGCCCATAGTTAATTTATTCTTAGTGTAAACTAGGCCCCCACAATTGATTTTTGGTATTTCATAATTGACCTAAATATTTTTGCAAGCTCTTTGTAAGAAAAGGTTGAGTGAAAATAGTTTTATTTCTAAGCCCATTGTAAAAGATTTTAGAAAATTGGATTTTGGGCTTAGTATTTGGGCCATGGGCCAAAGAATTTTTGATTTGTTTTTAGAAAAGTCTTATGTCAAAAGACCATCTTGAAAATTTTTGAAAATAGTTTTGGTCTTTTGGATTTTAGTGAAAAATTTATTTTGAGCTTACAATATACTTAGGTCATATTAGAAAAAGAACAAACCAAATAAGCCATGATTTAGACCAAGATAAATCAACCATAGTCAAACAACATGCATTTGGGGTAAAACTTAAGGAAAGTAACTAGGCCAATTACATGAGCTTTACTCTTTGGGTAGAAAGGCTTAGGTTCCCATAGCAAGTATATACCAAATGGTACGAGGCTATGAGTGGTTATGCAATGCTCGATCTCCATACCTTGAGTGAAAGTATGGTATCCCTTACATAACATAATACGGGTAACACGGGCGTCCTAACTCACGCACACAATACAATTTAATATGATGCAATGGATAATATCATTATAAGAAAGAATAGAATAATAAAAAGACCAACGGAATCAACTTCTCTTATCCCCAGTGGAGTCGCCACTGTGAGCGGGGATTTTCACCCCCACTCCCGGTGGAATGGTTCTTCCGACTTCGGCACTATTTAGGCTCGGGACCTTAGAGAACACGGACCTAGGTCAGGAGAAAAATGGAGTCGCCACCCGGACGGGCCGGGAAAAAGAAAGGGGTGGATGACTCGATTCCTAAGGAATCCCCAACCCCTTAATGGGTTCTGAAAGTTGGGTACGTGTGGGGAAAGTGAGAAATGGCCCAGCACCCCCACAACGCCCGGTTCATTGGAACCGGCCTCCTTTACAAGTCTTAATATTATAAAATTCATAAGTATAATAACATTATCCATACTACACACAATAATTAAAAGAAAGCATCGATATATTAAAATCAAAGCAATGTCCAAACAAAACAAAACAAATAAATGGACACCCATCCAAGGATGGAAACATGTCCTTACATCACATGCCTAGATAGGACACCCACCAAAAGGTACAAACATGCCCTTTACAAAGGTTTTAAAATAAAAAAGCAAATTAAATTACATGATGTTTAACTAATGAGGTACCCACCAAGTGGAAACATACCTCTTACAACTTTTGGAAGTCTAAATAAATTGATAAAAGTAAATATCCACTCATAATAAATAAATCATTCATCAAAGCTATTAACCAAAATATAAAATAAACATCCATCCATGATAAATTAAATAAATCAAGTATTAAAATTAAATAAATTAAAGCATAGGAAATAAATCAAAGCATAATCAAGTATGGAATTGAATAAAGCAAATAAAAGTTCAAGTATAGCTACTATTTCTATTTAGGGTTCTTTATCTCATGTGTTAAGGTTTTGGAAATTCTAAAGTTAAGCTACTGTGACTTTTTAGAGAATTAAAATAGATTAGGGTTTTTTTATTTTTTAAAGGTTGGTAAGACACTTTGATTAAACAAATTAAGATTTGAATGGTGAAATCTTGAAACTAGGGTTTTAGACACTTTGAAATACTTTTTAATTCATGATTTTAAATAGTGATTTAAGCTACTGTGTGATTTTTTGGTTTTTATGTTTTTATATTTTTTTTATGTTTTAAAAGGATTAGGGTTCATAAAAATTAGGATTTAAGGCTTTAAAAGGATTAGGGTTCATTATTTTAGGTTTAAAGCTTGAATTTTGGTTTTAGACTTTGAAATTTAGGGTTCACGCGTAATGAATAATTTTTAGGGTTTTAGAAATCAATTTGATATTTTATGAAGTTTTATGAATTTAAACACATGGATTGAAGTTTTTATAAGTAGAAAAGATGTTTTTGAAGGCTTTTTGAATGAAATAGAACCTAATTTAAAATCTTAAAAGAAACAAAATTTTATTTTGGTTTTGTAGAAAAATATGTTCAATTAGAGTTTTAAGATTTTTAAGAAGAAAAAATAACAATTTTAAGTCTTTTAGAAAATAAGATCAAGTTTTAGTGTTTTAATCTTAGAAAAATTAAATTAAAGTTCTAAGATTTTAACTTTTGAAAAACACAAAATACCCTAGTTTAGCTACTGTGTAAAAAATTAGAATTTAGAATTCCATACCTTCTTTTGTTGATTCTCCAAAAAATAACTCTTCTTGGATGAACTAGCTTCAAAGACAAGTCTTTGTTGCCTTTGAATTGCTCAATACGTGCTACTGCTGCTTTAAAGATCAATTGAATTGAGTTTTTCTTTTCTTTCTTTGGTTTGGTTTCAAAACCTCAAGCTAATGCCACTATTTTTTCCTCACGGCCACCCCCTCTTTTTCATGTTTTTTGATCCTTATTTATAATGGTTTTAGGTTGTTTAATCCTAATTAACTAAGGTAAGTAATATTAATAAAAAAAATTAAAACCTAATTGGATTAGGATTCGAAAAAATTGCGTCAAAAAAATTTTGTGCTGGCAAAAATTCTGGCGACGGGCCCGTGGACGTGCCAGCCCGCAGGAAATTCCTGCGGGCGAAATAACTTGCCCACAGGCCTGCGGGTGAGGTTCTGCTGACCCGACGGGCCCGCGCGACCACTTTTCGCTGTCGATTTTTTTTTCTGACTCCGATTTTTATTTTTATTTTTAATTTTTAATTGTTTATTTTTATTTTTTATTAATAAAAATTAGATACTAAGGTGAAAATTATTTAATTAAAATTATTTTGAAGCAATTAGACAAGAAAAATCATTTTAAACTAAATAAAGCATATTGGATCGGATTGGGTCAAAAATTAAGGGTCTACAGGTGAGTATGCACATGATGAGAGCCAGGAACATCCACACTATCAGACAACCAGTAATTTAATCTCGGATACCCGATTCTCTCTAAAAAATTGCCGGGTACCCTTACGAGGTTGTGTTCATTTGCCCATATCTACAATAATAATAAATATCATATTCATGCAAGAAAAGAGTGGAAAAGACATTGATGGAAGAAAGAATACCTCGACAATCGCCATCAAGCCGACAAAAGAATTCTTGTTTCGACAAAGCTTATCAAGACCATGATAAAGACATGCGAGACCAGCTTCACCCCAGCCAGAAGATGGTACCATTCTGAGATAAGAAAGGGCACTCAACACTGACAAGTGAATGGACGATTCAGTGCTGCCTAAGATGGTCGACCCAAGCAGATATAGCAAAAATCCTCGAGCATACTGTTCGGCCCTGTTTCTGCCAACCCGACCTTCGTAGTTAATCTAATAACTACGAATCAGCTCGATTTTTATCTTAAAAGGCCCTTTATATGACAGTTCCATACCAATTAATTCCTGAATTTCTTCAAATGTTAAAATTTCATTGGTCAGAGGAACCGGAGCACCATCATATCGAAGGCCAGTTATGGCAGTAAAATCGACTGGACCAATTGTCATCTCCCCAATGGGTAAGTGAAAAGTGTGAGTTGTATCCAGCCATCGCTCTGCAAGTGCCTGGACTACGCTTCGGTCTATCTGATATTCTTCGGATGGCAATTGTATGATTAACTATTCGAAGCTGCAATCTCGAATAATCCGCCTTACCCGAGAGGGAATTACATCATACCATTGTAGGGCTTTATAAATACACCCTCCGGCCCGAACAACACAACGATCATGTTAACACAGACCCATGTAAGTTAATACCAGGTCAGTACATATTATTCTATCTACTTAAATTAATTTATTTTTCATAATAATAAATAATAACAACAAAGTATAAAAATATATATGATGATGATGATAATAATAATAATAATAATAATAATAATAATAATAATAATAATAATAATAATAATTACCTCGCTCTTTGGATTGGAACTGCGATGGAGCGGCATTCCGGCTAGTATATCTAAATTTTCATCTTCATGATGCCGAATAAACTCCAAAAACTTGACATTAGAATGAGTCCCCGACCTCGAAGCATGCATTGTTTTTGAAAAATATATGCTAAAATTGAAAAGAAATTTGAGAGAATTATGAAATTGAAATTGAAATTGTGAAATGAAATGAAGGATTGGTGGCCTTTTATAAAGGAACGGCAAGCAAAGAAACCAAATTCAAAACTGTTCACAAATAGTAAATTTTACTATTTATAAATAGTATTACTATTGATGAATAGTAAATATTACTATTATAAATAGTATTACTATTGATTAATAGTAAATGTTACTTTTTATAAATAGTATTATTAGTGGTGAATAGTAATATTATTATTTCCAATAGTAAATACTATTTAATACTATTTGTAAATAGTAAATTTACTATTTATGAATAGTAAATAGTGCATGAACAGTGACTACACAGTAAATAAATAGTAAATTCAATTTTTCACTTTAATCATTCAAATAATTGTGTGTGTATAAATATTTTTATACGCATGGGGCAAGAAGAAGATATATGCATAAAAATTAGCCAAACTTTTTGAAATAAAAAATTACTAGCTCTGGTCCATAACCCAAATTTTCCTTAGGTCTAGAACCTAGAATCATCCATTGAGTCCAGAACTCGAACCGGGTCCAGAACCTAAATTTTTCTTAGGTCCAGAACCTAGAATCATCCATTGAGTCTAGAACTCGAACTGGGTCCATAACCCAAATTTTCCTTAGGTCCAGAACCTAGAATCATCCATTGAGTCCAGAACCTAGGAATTTGTGTTTTTCAAAATTTAAAATCTTAGAACTTTAATTTAGTTTTTCTAAAGTCAAAAACCTTATTTCATTGGTTTATTTTCCAAAAGGCTTAAAATTATTTTTTTTTCTTCTTTAAAATTTTAAAAACCCTAATTAAACATATTTTTCAACAAAACCAAAATTTGATTCTATTTCTTTCAAAATTTTAAACTAGGTTCTGTTTCTTTCAAAAAGCTTTAAAAAACATCTTTTCTATTTATAAAAACTTTAATCCGTTTGCTTAAATTCATAAAACTTCATAAAATTATCAAATTGATTTCTAAATTGTAAAAGACAATTCATCACCCGAGACCCTAATTTTAAATCCTAAAACCCTAAATTCAACTTCTAAACTTAAAATAGTGAACCCTAACCTCCTTTAAAACTTTAAACCTTAATTTTTTCTAAACCCTAATCCTTTAAAATTTTAAAAACCATAAATACTTTAATTTTACACAGTAGCTTGAAATCACCATTTAAAACCACAAATCAAAAGTATTTTAAAATGTTCAAACCCTAGTTTCATGATTTCACCATTCAAATATTAATTTAGTTAATCAAAGAGCCTTACCAACCTTTTAAAATATAAAACCTTAATCTATTTTAATTCCATAAAAAAGTCACAGTAGCTTAATTTTATGAATTCCAAAAACTTAACACATGAGATAAAGAACCCTTAATCGAAATAATAGCTATAATTTGGATTTTTATTTACCTTATTCAATTCCATATTTGATCATGCTTGGTTTTATTTCTTATGCTTTAATTTATTTAAATTCAATGCTTGGTTTATTTTATTTATCATGGATGGATGTTTACTTTTTATTGATATTTGGTACCTTTGATTAATGATTTATTTATTATGAATGGTTATTTACTTTTATCAATTTATGTAGATTTCCAAATGTTATAAGAGGTATGCTTCCACTTGGTGGGTACCTCATTAGTTAAATATCATGTAATTTAATTTTTTTTTTATTTTAGAACCAATGTAAAGGCCATGTTTCTACCTTTTGGTGGGTGTCCTATTTAGGCATGTGATGTAAGGACAAGTTTCCATCTTCGTATGGGTGTCCATTTATTTGTTTTGTCTTGTTTGGACATTGCTTTGATTTTAATATAATGATGCTTTCTTTTTACTGTGCGTAGTATGGATAATATTGTTATATTTAAGAATTTTATAATATTAAGACCTATAAAGGAGGCCGGTTCCAATGAACCGGGCGTTGTGGGGGTGCTAAGCCATTTCTTACCTTCCCCACATGTACCCAACTTTCTGAACCCATTAGGGGGTTGGGGATTCCTTAGGAATTGAGTCATCCACCCCTTTCTTTTTCCCCTGCCCGTCCGAGTGGCGACTCCATTTTCTCTGGACTTAGGTCCGTGTTCTCTAAGGCCCTGAGCCTAAATAGTGTCAAAGTCGCAAGAACCATTCCACCAGGAGTTGGGGCAAAAATCCCCGCTCACAATGTCACTGCTTATGTCACCAATACTGAAAATAGAACCATCAACACAAAAATGACACATCCAACTATTATCTTTCATTAACCTTTCCAACTCCATACAAACTCAACCAATTCCACCATAATACCACATGATACTTGTATAAACATCAAACAACTCAATTAGAAGCAAAATACACAAATACAACCATGACTTCACACCTCAAAAGTTACACAATCCACAACTCTTATTCTTTCCACCAAACTTAACCTTTTCTTCAATCCAACCCCAAATTCATAGTTAACTAGAAAAAATAACTTCAAACATGCCAAAATCAACCATTAACACAAAGTACATCAAACATCCAATTCACACATACACACTTTCATGGAAAATCAAGGAAACAAGTTGGAAACTTACCAAATATGGAGAAAATTCTTAAAGGTCTAGCTTGAGCACTTGAAATCTCTCAATTATTTGAGTTATCAAGAAGCAAAATCTCTCTTTCCTTTGATGGAGAAGATGGCTGGCTCAATGGAGGAAGAAGAGGAAGAAGATAATCATCAACAACTCAAACCAACCACTTCTCTTTTAACCACACACTTTTCCCTCTTTTAATCTCCACCAAGTATATATATTATTATTATATAATTAATATCTAATATGTCATCTTCCACTATCATTAATTAATATTTAAATAATTAAAATATCTTTCGACCTAATTAAGATATTGAGTTGTATATATTGTATATATCTACATATATACATCATATACACATCTCCTTTCTCCTTTCTCACTTAATAAAATATACTCTTTTAAATCACTTAATTAATTTTCAACAATTAATATTTTCATAATCTTTGGGATATTACAATTCTCCCCTCTACAAGTAAATTTCGTCCTCGAAATTACCCACTCTCAAGTCTGGAACAACTAAGGATACTAATCCCGCATCATCCGCTCACTTTCCCATGTTGCCTCTTCCGTAGCATGATTCTTCCAAAGAACTTTTACTAGTGGCACTTTCTTATTTCTCAAATCCTTCACTTTACAGGCCAAAATAGCCACTAGTCCTTCCTCATAAGTTAGATCTGGACTCACCTCAATTGACTCCACTGACAAAACGTGAGATAGGTCTGATATGTACCTCCGAAGCATAGAGACATGGAAGACATTATGAATTCCATCCAAATCAGGTAGTAAAGCTAGTCTATAGGCCACTAGTCCAACTGTCTCCAATACCTCATAAGGTCCTATGAAATGAGGACTCAACTTCCCCTTGCGACCAAATCTCAAAATTTTCTTCCAAGGAGACACTTTCAAAAATACTTTATCTCCTACACTAAATTCTATGTCTCTTCTCTTTAAATATAAATATGATTTATGTCGATCTGAGGCTGCTTTCAGACAATTCCTAATCACCCTTGCTTTCTCTTCTATTTCCCTAATAAAATGATAACTCGTAAATCCAACACGTTCTTGTTCCTAATTTTATGCTGAAATTGTCATTATTTGTGCTTAAAATAGAGTTTTTATTTGGTTTATTATTTTTATGCTAGGAAATGTTGGATTTGGTGAAAAGGAAGCAAATAGGAGCATAATGGAAGAGTTTTGGAGCGAGGATGCAACTGCTGGAATTTCAGAGTGGAAAATCAAGGCTGCCAGGCCTTACTCTTGGGCAAGACTAAGTGCAAAGGAGCTGTTGACGGGCAGCATTTAAATGGATAGCTGGCCCACACGTTTTAATCACGTTTTATACTTATTTGGAGCTGAGAAAGATGTTAAAACACTGTTTTTTGGGCCTTTATGCGATATATTTAGTTTGGCCCCACTTTTAGGACTATATAAGTTAAAAATTAGTTTTTAAGAAGACACTTTTTGGCCACCCTTTGAATAGTGACGGGATTGACAGAATTTCCAATAATTTTATGATGTTTTCTTCAATAGCCATGCGTGGCAAGTCGTCCTTTTCAGTCAAGGTTTAATCTAAGGTAGAAGTTTGATCATGATTGTGAGATTGAATTGAACTTAATAGAATTCTTTGATTTTCATTGCATTTATATTCTTTCTATGGTTTATTGGGAAAATATATCCCTTAATGAAATTCTATTGAATGATTAACAGGGCTCGTTCTTTGTTTGATAGTAATTTCCATGACTATTCAATTGAATCAAATCCATAATTGTTTGATTAGATTGATGTAGTAGTTATTGGTATAATTTAATTGGGTAGAACCTTTTGGGTTATATCAAGGAAGAGTATAATCTGATTTAAATGGATACTCGTAGTTTCTGTTAATTAGGGCAAGGTCCTACTAGATTTAAGGTTGTTAACAGTTAAATCCTTCGTCGTACTTAGGTTTGCTAGTTAATTAGGGGTTATTATTAGATCGTATCTTAATAACCTATTAATAAGGTAGGATTGGTTGGGTCGACGTTCTTCCTGGCTATAACTTGTCTGTAATTTGAATTAAAGGATTATTCTTGAATCAATGATCAATCAGTTTAAACTTCGAACCACGGTATGCCTTGACTGAATTCGCTCTCCATCATTTCAGGTTTTATATTTAATTTTGTTGCTTTTGCTTTTAATTTTAATTAATCTCGTTCCAATTTTAAATACCCCATTTCAATTTCAAATTTTTTTTGGTTTTGGTTAACTTTCAGCAAGCTAGTCCCTAGGGTTCGACCCTTCTCACTCTATTTACAAGTTTTCTTTTGTAGGAAGAGCAGGTTTATTATTTTTGGTGGATTCGATACCCATCAAATTTTGGCGCCGTTGCCGGGGACTAGTTTACATTACTGTTATTGCTTCTTCGAATGACCAAATCTGAAAATTTGCAATTGGAATTTGATCTTGAGATAGAAAAGACAACCCGTACATTGAGTAAAGAAACCAGGCTATGAAAAAGGGTTGCAACTACTTCTACAGCTGATCCAGAAATTATAATTACTAATTTAGTTGAATCTTCAACTGAATTTGATCCCGAATTAGAAGAAACCTCAACAGAATCTGAAAGAGAGGAACAAATGGCTAATAATCTCACCGTTAGAGAGATACAGGCAGCCCCTATAGACCAGCAGTCCCTGTGTATTGCTTTTCCAAACTTGGATGCACCATTTGAGTTGAAATCTTGTTTGATTCACCAGCTCCCTACCTTCCATGGGATGAAAAATGAAAACCCACATAATCACTTGAAAGAATTCCATGGTGTGTGCTCAAGCATGAAGCCACAAGGTGTGGCGGAAGAACAAATCAAGTTAAGAGCATTCCCATTTTCATTAAAAGATACTGCTAAAGAATGGTTACTTAACTTACCACCAGGTTCTATAACCACATGGCCCGCGATGGCTCATGCATCCTTGGATAAGTATTTTCCCGCCTTTAGAGCAGCCACCATTCGTAGGGAGATTAGTGGGATCAAACAAAAAGATATAGAAAGTCTTCATGATTATTGGGAGAGATTCAAGAGGTTGTGTGCAAACTGCCCACAACATGGGATGTCCGAACAATCACTTCTCCAGTATTTTTATGAAGGGATGCTGGATATAGAAAGGAAAATGGTTGATGCTGCAAGTGGGGGAGCTCTTGTTAACAAAACTCCAGCCCAAGCAAGAGAGATCATATCAACCATGGCTGCAAACACGCAACAATTTGGACAAGTTGAAGAGCCATCACGCAAGCTCTATCAGGTAAGTAATTCTTCCGTTGAAGCTAAACTTAATGAGCTAACTTCTATGATTAAAAATTTTGCTGTAGGACTTAATAGTCATAAAAGAGTGTGTGAAGCATGCACTTCTTATGAACACCCAACCGATGCATGTCCATCTTGGCAAGAGGGTCAAGAGCAAGTCAACGCTATTGGAGGTTTTTCCGAGCAGCCTCAAAGATCCAACTTTCCCATCTCCAACACTTTTGATGATAGTTGGAGGAGGCACCCGAATCTTAACTGTGGGAATAGGCAGCAGAATTTTCAGTAAGCTAGGCCACCTCCTCAACAATCTTCCAACTCAAACATGTCTTTGGAAGACATAGTTAGATCCCTTGCCACAAGCACATCTGCATTCCAGCAAGAATCCAGGAGGGAGATGAATGAGCTTGTCACCAATGTAGGCGCACTCCAACAAGAAACTAGGAGGAGCATTCAAAACATGGAAATTCAAATCAGCCAACTAGCCTCTTCGTTGAGTAGATTGGAGACACAAGGGAAGCTACCATCTCAAACTGTTGTCAACCCAAGAGAGAATGTAAGTGCCATCACTTTACGTAGTGGAAAAGAGTTAAATTCAACAGCCCCGAAGAAAGACAGCAGTAGGTCGAAGAAAGAAGCTGAAAAAGAGGTAGAAATTCAGCAAAAGGAGGCTCCCAAGCAAGTTGAAAAGAGGCAGCCTGAGACGTTTGTTATACCGCCTCCCTTTCCAAAAAGGTTGAAGCAATGCAAGAAGGAACAAGAAGAGAAAGATATCTTTGAAGTCTTTCAAGAGGTCGAGGTAAATATTCCCTTACTTGACTTAATTAAGCAAATACCTCGTTATGCAAAATTTTTGAAGGAATTTTGCACAAGTAAGCGAAAGCAAGCTAGTGATGAGAAGGTAAGTGTGGGGGAGAATATCTCTGCTATTTTACAAAGAAAGCTTCCCCCAAAGTGCAAGGACGAGGGTATGTTTTCTATCCCATGTAGAATAGGCAATGTGCAATTTAAGAAAGCTATGTGTGATTTAGGTGCTTCAATTAATGTTATGCCATTGTCTACTTTTTCTTCTTTAAATGTGGGTGAGTTAAAGAAAACTAGCATTTGTATTGAATTGGCAGACAAGTCCGTTATCTACCCGGAAGGGGTGCTAGAAGATGTATTAGTTAAAGTAGATGGTCTTATCTTTCCTGCTGATTTGTATGTTATTGATATGAAGGATCCTAAATCCTCAAATTCTTCTGAAATCATTTTAGGGAGACCATTTCTTAGGACAGCTAGGACTAAAATTAATGTTTTTGATGGTATTCTTACCATGGAGCTGGACGGTGAAGTTGTCAAATTTAATATGTATAGTGAAGTTAAGGATGTTAGTGTTGTGTCAAATGTGAATGCTATATCGAATGTTGAGTCTGGTATTGAAAACTCTTCTCAATTGAATGATAAAAGTGAGTTAAATGTGGTTTCTTGCAATAATTCTGATATTGATTGTACTAATAAGTTCAAAGAAAAAGTTTTGTTTGATGAGAAGTTGCAGGTTGAGAATGAGAAGAAGGCAATGAAATTGGGTTTGAGGCGATTGCCGAATCACTTAAAATATTTGTTTATTGATGATGAAGACCCAATTGCTTTGATAGTGCCCAAAGGATTAAGTAGTGGGCAAGGAAAGAGGTTAATTCAGGTGTGCAATGAGTACAAAGATGCGTGTAGAAGGGCAGGACATGCTACCTATGGAACCTGGATGGAGCTCGGTTGAAGAATTGGAACGTCTAGCCAGAGACGTTAAACCATGGGCGCTACTGGGAGGAAACCCAGCACAAAATTTAAATTTTGCTTGAGTTTTTATTTTATTTTCGTGTTTATTTTTATTTTTGTTTTAGTCTACAGTGTCATCTTCTTCCTTGGGTTTATTTTCTAGTTCTGAAAATTATGGGTATGAATGGTAAAAAATGGTGTTTTGATGGTTGAGAGCAGTGCTATGGGCAGTAAAGCTTTTATTTTACTAAGTTTTGACATGTTTTTTAAGTCATACAGGTTTTTGGGTGCATTTGTTCTTTAATTGTTGCTTATATGGTAACTGAAATTAATTATCTTATTTTTTACTTTATTACAGCTAGCAGTAAAAGACGAAGCCTCCCTTTCTCTCTCCCCAGATGCGTCTTCCTTCTCCACTCGAGGTTTCCAATCGGAACACCAGAAACATCTCCACCTTCTACCTTTCACATCTCTGTTCCAGCAGTCCCAACAAACCCGAAAAACAGCAGCCCCAACAATTCCGAAAATCCAGTAGTCCTTTTCCCTTTCAATTTTCGAAAACCCAGCATCTATCTCTCTCTCTATTCGAAAATCCAGTATCTCTCTCTCTCTCTCTCTCTCAATCGAAAACCTAGCAGTCCCAACAAACCCGAAAATCCAGCAGCCTCTCTATTCGAAAACCCAGCAGCCCCTTTTCCCTTTCAATTTTTGAAATCCAGCAGCACTCCCATTCCTTTGGTTACTCTCCGTTCAGCACCGGCAGTGATTTTAATTCTGAAATTGACATCATCGTAACATTCACTGCATCATCTTAAATCAGTCCAATAAGCTCAAGGTTTGCATCTCAATTCATGGATTTTCTTTGTGATTCAACTCTACAGTTCAGCCATAATTTTCCCTGATTTCTCATTAAATCTCTTGTAAACAATGCCAAATCAATTTTATTCCCTCCTGATTTTAATTAATTTATATTTTTTGATTGAATTTGGGAATGGCATTGTTTATTTATGCTGAGATTTTGATGACATATGATGGTTATTTGGGTATAATTTTCCCTGATTTTTATGATGAAGTATTGCAGAGTGGAGAATTAATTGAGCTTACGAATTGGTTGATTGATTACGTGTTGCTGGTATGCTTTAAATCTAACTTTGAATTGGATGTTGAGTGTTGAGTAGTGACCATAAGGTTGAGCATATGCTTAGTGTAGGTTGAACTTTACTAAGAGTTCTGGGTAAAGTCTATGGTTTTACTGAAATTTGTCTTGAGTTATCATGTTAATAGTTTAAATTGATGCTGATATTGATTTGGCGGAATAAAATTTAGACTACCCATGAGTTTCCTTGAATTTTGATCTTTAACTATAACTAGAAGTCTGGATTGGAAGTCTGGATTTTGATTGGTCATTTTGATTTATGGGAGTTTTGAACTGTGAAATTTGATACCGCTGGTTGCTCTAATTTTTAGGAATTGAATGTCAAGAATTCTACAGTGGGTGTTTCATTTTCTTTAGGCTTAGTCAAGTAACAAGTGTTGACCAAATTTTGATAATAATTTTGAGCTTACCTGTTTAGTCAATCGCTTGTTTGCTCGTTCATTTTGGTTTGCGTTTGGTGCTTGAGTTTCTTGCAGGTAAGTTGTGACTTTGGTAAATCACTTGGTTCAAAACTAACTTATCGCTGAGGTTTGACAAGCAATTGTTCGGCAATAACAGGGCAGTACTTCTTAACTCCCACTCTCTTTTGATTTTATTTGCTAGAGATCCTCTTCTTGTGGTTGATTATGATTTGTCCACATTGAGGACAATGTGTGAAATAAGTGTGGGGAGGGGATTTGATATGAGAATGTTTTTGCTGCAATTTTTGGGACTGATTTATGTGATTGAGCAGCTGAAATTTTGATGTTATATTGTTGAAATTTTGAGCTTTCTATTGATTAATAGCTGCTGCCATGTTGCTTGTTTGATTGTTATGCTTTATAGTTCCTTATTGTCAAGTTTTACCCTTTTTAATGATGGCATTTGATGATATTTTTGTGTGATTCTACTGCTGCCATATGCTTAATTTCTGGTTTGAGACTTGACTTTTGAAAATGTGACTTTTGAGTTAGGAACATTAGACACTTATCCCATGACATTTTGAGTAAATTTTTGCAATTTTGATGTGTTAAACTGATTTTGGGATTACTTATTGGATCCTTGTATTCTTGAACATGACTTGAAACTTTTAGGAAATTCTAGAGAGGAGTAATTTGCCTTTGTAACCTAGTTGAACACATGTGAAAACCTTGAATAACAAGACTAGTGAGAGAGAATTCTAACTTGAGATTAACCATCACTGCACTTATAAACTTTGATTGCAAGCTGTTACACTTTGAATTCTAAAAATCTGTTTTTTCAAAATTTAGTTTCTTTCGATAGTGTTTTTGAGAGCAATTTCCAAAGCCAAAATTTAGGATAGCTTACGAATACTAGAACTCTTTTCTACGCTCCCTTGAGGCGAAATCCTAGGCGAGTCTCGACTTTTGAGATGATTTAGGCGTTCTTTTGGTCGATTCATCATTCCTTTTACGTTTTTCCCACCTTTACGTTACCGTTCTTTTCACCCCTTCTAGCCTACGAAGTATGCTAAATGCGTACTCTAATTTCTTTTCTTAGCCTACAATATAACCATATACACTAAAAAGCCCTTTGCCTACCACCCTTGAACAAGAAAAATAGTCTTCTTAGTCATTGTTAAGCATGCACATGTGTAAGTTATTAAGAATTGGCGCAATTGCATTTTTGCTTAATGTCATTGACTTTGTTTAGTTTGTGGAAATAAATGGTCCTTGTGGAAAATGTGTTTTAAGTTTGTTGGGTTTAAGTTGGTTGTAAGTACTTTAGTTATGTTTTAGTTTTTCTTAAAAAAAATGAAAAAAAAATCAGAAAAGAAAGAAAAAGAAAAAAAAAGTGTATTCAATTTCAGTTTTAGTTTTTCTCTAGTTTAAGCTTTTCTCTGGTTTAAGTCACATTTGTCGCCATTAGTTAGTTCGTGCATTGTTCTTTTGAAATTAATTGTAAAAGACTTATTTTCTTGTTATTCTTAGCCTTACATTATCCTATTTTTTGTAACCATCACCTAGCCTAACCCATGTAAAGACCTAATGATCTTTGGTTGAGACTTGACCTACATTAGTGGAGAGAGAGTTTAGAGGGGAGCCTATGGTTGTTCTTTAATTCTGTTTTAATGAAGCTATGAAAATGTTTTTATATGTTTTGTTACTTGCTCGATAAAGCACTTGTTGATTCAAACTTCAAATGTGTGTGTGCGTGTTTCAAGAATTCTTAGTGTAACATTTTTCAATTAAAGTTCATAATGATGGAATGATGTTGATGGTTGGATTCTTAATTGCGATGTTGAGTTGTTTGGGGAACTTGTGTGTGTTTGATTGGGTTCTTAAGTGAAGTATGTGGTCTCCTAATAGATTTGATTTTGAGTCCTAAGTCATGCTTGAGGACAAGCATGGGATTAGTGTAGGGAAATTTGATAACTTGTAAATCCAACATGTTCTTGTTCCTAATTTTATGCTGAAATTGTCATTATTTGTGCTTAAAATAGAGTTTTTATTTGGTTTATTATTTTTATGCTAGGAAATGTTGGATTTGGTGAAAAGGAAGCAAATAGGAGCATAATGGAAGAGTTTTGGAGCGAGGATGCAACTGCTGGAATTTCAGAGTGGAAAATCAAGACTGCCAGGCCTTACTCTTGGGCAAGACTAAGTGCAAAGGAGCTGTTGACGGGCAGCATTTAAATGGACAGCTGGCCCACACGTTTTAATCACGTTTTATACTTATTTGGAGCTAAGGAAGATGTTAAAACACTGTTTTTTGGGCCTTTATGCGATATATTTAGTTTGGCCCCACTTTTAGGACTATATAAGTTAAAAATTAGTTTTTGAGAAGACACTTTTTGGCCACCCTTTGAATAGTGACGGGATTGACAGAATTTCCAATAATTTTATGATGTTTTCTTCAATAGCCATGCGTGGCTAGTCATCCTTTTCAGTCAAGGTTTAATCCAAGGTAGAAGTTTGATCATGATTGTGAGATTGAATTGAACTTAATAGAATTCTTTGATTTTCATTGCATTTATATTCTTTCTGTGGTTTATTGGGAAAATATATCTCTTAGTGAAATTCTATTGAATGATAAACAGGGCATGTTCTTTGTTTGATAGTAATTTCCATGACTATTCAATTGAATCAAATTCGTAATTGTTTGATTAGATTGATGTAGTAGTTATTGGTATAATTTAATTGGGTAGAGCCTTTTGGGTTATATCAAGGAAGAGTATAATCTGATTTAAATGGATACTCGTAGTTTCTGTTAATTAGGGCAAGGTCCTACTAGATTTAAGGCTGTTAACAGTTAAATCCTTCGTCGTACTTAGGTTTGCTAGTTAATTAGGGGTTATTATTAGATCGTATCTTAATAACCTATTAATAAGGTAGGATTGGTTGGGTCGACGTTCTTCCTGGCTATAACTTGTCTGTAATTTGAATTAAAGGATTATTCTTGAATCAATGATCAATCAGTTTAAACTTCGAACCGCGGTATGCCTTGACTGAATTCGCTCTCCATCGTTTTAGGTTTTATATTTAATTTTGTTGCTTTTGCTTTTAATTTTAATTAATCTCGTTCCAATTTTAAATACCCTGTTTTAATTTTTAGTTTTATTTTTGGTTCTGGTTAACTTTCAGCAAGCTAGTCCCTAGGGTTCGACCCTTCTCACCCTATTTAGAAGTTTTCTTTTGTAGGAAGAGCAGGTTTATTATTTTTGGTGGATTCGACACCCATCATAAAATCAGGACCAATCAATTTACCTTCTCCAACCTCATGCCAACAAAAATTCATCCTACATCTCCTACCATACAATGCCTCATAAGGTGCCATTCTAATACTGGACTGATGACTATTGTTATAAGCAAACTCAATCAGTGGCAAAAATCTATCCCAGCTCCTAGAGAAATTGATGATACAGCTCCTCAACATGTCCTCTAAAATCTATATCACTCTCTCTAACTGCCCATCTATCTAAGGATGGAAAGCAGTACTAAAATATAACTGAGAATCCAAAGCATCATGCAAACTCTTCCAAAATCTCAAAGTAAACTAGGGATCTCGATCAGATACCAAAGAAATTGGGACTCTATGCAATCTCACTATCTCACTGATATACAGCTCAGCCAACCTCTCAAGAGAAAAATCCATTCGAACTGGAAGGAAATGAGTTGTTCTGAGTCAAAGGCAAACCAATCACAAAATCAATCGTTACTCGCTCCCATTTCCACTCTGGAACTGATAATGGCTGAAGTAATCCCGAGGGAACTTGGTGTTCAGCTTTTACTCTCTGACAAGTGAGACATCTGAATATAAACTCTGCTACGTCCTTCTTCATACCTGACCACTGGTGCGTGCCGCTATGTGCTATAGAGATACCACAAGTGCACGGGTGTTGTACTTGAATTAAGTACTACTACAAAGCATCACTCGCAAGTATACGAGGTAGCTGTAGCAAAGGTGATCGCCCCAAGGTCATTTCCCCAAGAAGGTGTGGTTCGTAATAGCTTGATTGACAAATTATTTAAACACGAGAGTTTATTGTGTTGGAATGTAAAAGAACAATTTAAACCTATGATTAAGGAGTGTAGGGTTGATGTATGAAAGTTGTACAAGATCAAATCGATTCTTGGGAAGATGCCTAGGGTCATAGGTCCATTCAATCAAAGCCTAATTCTCAATTGTCCATTAACATAACCTTGTAATTAATTTGTTCCTTAAGGTTAATTAGTCAATTACCAATCCATTAGTTCTCACATTCATGAATTAACAATGACCAATTCTTTTACATTACCAAATTAACAAAACCCTAGAACTTATATTTCTAATTCATTCATAGGGTGGTCGATTGTATAGTTTCGATATCGAATTTCACCTCTCGGTCCATCATCCAATATTCAAAGATTAATAGGTAGCTAATCTATCAACCTAGCATTTAATGTAATACAATCAACCCACAACAAGGTACATCAATGTAAATATAAAATCAAAGCATTCAACCAAATATGCTACAAGCCCTAGGCATGGGTATTTAGCTCAACATCATCAATTTAGAACAAACATTCAACTCAATATAAAATAAATACAAATTGTCCATTGCAATATCAATTCTCTTAATATAACAACAATAATAAGAAATGAATTAAAAGAGAGAATAGAAAAACCCCTTGTGAAGATGCCAAGAGTAGGATTACTAGTCTTCCTCCTAGCTCCACTTGATGTATGATGAAGAACTCAAGCCCTCTTCAATGGTTGATTCCCTTTGCAACATGGAATGGAGCTTTCTCAAGTCACCAAACCTTTGGATGGAGCTTTCTCAAGTCACCAACCCTTCAATGGTTATGCCTTTGGAAGATGGAATGGAGCTTTCTCAAGTCACCAATCCCTTCAATGAAGCTTCTTCAACCTTTAAGAGCTTGTTAACCCAATTTATCCCAAAGAACCTCAAAGATCTTATCAATGGAAGATGGAGAAGGTGGAGAGGATGGAAATGAAGATGAAGATGAAGGGACATGGGAGAGTGTCACTCTCTCCCTCTCCCAAACCGTGTAGCAGAAATTGTTCAAGAACAAAGAAGAACTTCCTCCAATTCCCTCTTCCTCTGCTTTTAATTCATTCAAAATACACAACCCATGCCTTCCAACTCACACCATTACACTTTGTTCCCCACTTTTTATTTGTTTAATATTTCTTTTGGTAAGCAAAAGGCTTTGTTCCCCACTTTGTCCCCCACTTCGTATAGAAAAATTCAAATATTTTCGTGTGACACGGCCAAGCCTAGAGTGGCTTGGTCGTGTCTCTTGTTTTCTTTTGGGACACGGCCAAGTCATTTGGCCATGTCCTTCACTGAGTTTTTTCTTTCTTTCTTTTCTTTTGGTCTCAAGGAGGTGACACGGCCAAGCTTGTGGCCGTGTCATGTGGGTGTGTTTGCTTCTGCTTCTGCTTCTTTTCTTTCCTTCTTTGCTTGCTCCACTTGGCTTTGGCATGAAATGGGACACGACCAAGCTTGCTGGCCGTGTCATGTGACACGGCCAGTGGCTTGGCCTTGTCACTGAGTGTGTCTCTTCCTGTTTCTTCATTTTTGCTCTTCTTTTTTGGTTTCTTTGGTTTTTCTCCTTGGATGAGACACGGCCAGAGGCTTGGCCATGTCTCTTGGCCCTGTCAAGCTCTGCCATCTTCATTCCTTGAGGGACACGGCCAAGCCTGATTTGGCTTGGCCATGTCTTGCTTGGTTCATGCTTTTCCTGCACTGTTTTGATCTTCCAAGGGTGTTTTTGCACTTAGACCTAAAAACAACACTTTAAACACACTTAAAACAAAAATTAATCAAAACATTAACTAAAACACACATAAAATCATACTAAAAACTAGTACAAAAATGATCTAAACAAATACCCCACACTTAACTCATTGCTTGTCCCCAAGCAAGGCTAAAATCAAAACACACTAACAAGATGAATTTTGTTAAGTTCAAGAGTTATAAGTATGCTTCAAGACTTCCCTATCCCTAAATCCACAATCAATATCGAATCAAACAAAATCGACACCAATGCAATTAAGTGGCTTTCCATGCATAACCAATGTTATCACTCCCTCACCAACTCTTACAAGTGTTTGATCATGGCGGTGTTTACACTCATAACAATCAATGAAAGATTGTTGCCATAGGCTTGCTTATCAATCAAATCTCCACCATAAAATAACAATCAAACATCAATCAAAAGGTCTTTATTTGGTTTTAATGGGGCTAAGGTAAAGGCATGATATTTAGGAAATGTGAGCTTGATCATTAAGTTCAAGAGCACTTTAAGAATTAAGTACCCGATCATATACATAACCCAACAATCCCGAAACACCTTCCTCTCATCTACCCCTTAACATTAAAGAGCTTTTCAAGGGAACTCACTTATTAAATGTTGTAATGATATTTTCAACTTATTCCAACCCTTTGAATAAGAACAACAATTATTCTTATTATTATATATATTTTTTTATTTTTTTATTTTTCTCTTTTTTTTTATTTTTATTATTTTCCTTTGCAATCTTAAACCTACTAAATTTAACCCCACACTTAATTCAACAAAACACTCGGTCATAAACGCTCTTAAAATACTCTTGACCTAATGAAAGGATAAGAGTTAACACAACAAGGTTCAAGCTAATGGTGTTGTGAAAAAGAAAGGAAAGGAAAACTAAAATAGGCTCAAAATTGGCTAACTAAGGTTGAAAATAGGGTTGGTCTTTTTAAGCCAAAGTGGGTTCACCTAATTGCCTTAATCATCTTGATGCCTAATTGAAATTTTTATGTAATCTTAAAATGTATAAAGCAAGTTCTAGCAATTCATCAATCAAAGATATTCACCCACAAAAAGAATAATAAGTTGATGGCTCACTAGGTTAATGGCAATGCAAGGAAAAACCAGCAAAATTGACAATAAGCATCAATTCTACTCAATTCTCTAATTCATGCTTCAAAAATTCAAAGGTCATCTATCAACAATTTTTATAACAATTGAACTTTCTAAAACTCATTTATTCAACAAAAAACATTCAAAAACATTAACTAAACTTAAACAAAAATAACTTAAAAGTAAAAACACAAAAACAAAAGTAAAAACACAAAACACATAATGCACCCCCACACTTAAAGATTCACATTGTCCTCAATGTGAGCATGCATACTACAGGAAGAGTTTAGATGATACTTGATTTCCATCGTTCCCATATACAATGTGTAGGGCTCTTTCCACCCATAATGCAATTGTCGCTCATGTCTACAGGGATGGATAGCATACAATTCCGAAGGATACCCGATGCATTGCTATGCCTAAGTAGCATTATTTGAAAACATGTGTAAGTCATCTTAGGGTAATCCTTCAGTGCAATAGGAACTTTGTAAAACCCGTTTTCATTGTGCAACATGGGTATATTAGTTTTCTGCTCTTCCTTACCACCAAGAGTAGAAGAGATGATTTTTGAGGACTCTTTAAGTTCAACCAAGTTTGGTTGAATCACTTCTTCATTCACTTTAACAATGTCAAGTCCCCTCTCAACAACCTCAACATCTAAAACTAGCTTACACTCCTCAAGTTCTAAATTGGGAATTTCATGCTCTTCTTCTAAAGGAATACCCATCTCAAGCTTATTTCCATTTTCTCTTTGGGAGTGCATATCATAGATGTTAGAAAGTTGCTTACCTTGCTCCTCTTCTTTCAGCCTACTTGGGAATGGAATTGGTGGCAAAGGATTCAGAGGTTCATACAATTGTGATGAAGTTGATGAGTCCAAATTCTCCTCCTCCTTTGATTGACTTGGTTTCTCCATGTTGGGCAGCATCTCCTCACCATTGTCTTCTTGATTAGTCCCTACATCAAAGGAATCACAAAAATTGTTATATATCACTTGTTCACTCGTCAAATTTGTGATTACCTTGACTTGCTCCAATTGGCTAGGAAATTCCTCCTTTTGTTGTGCTTGGAGTTGATGTGCCAGTTGCCCAACTTGCATTTCCACCCTCTTAAATGATTCCTCCAAAGAATCAAACCTCTCATTGCTCCCTTCCTGATTTTGTGTGCTAATTTGAAGGTAAGCATTCAAATCATCTTCCACTGTGGATTTTTTGAATGGATTTTGATTTTGTGTGCTAGTTTGAATGAAGGCATTCAAACTATCTTCCAAAGTGGGTTCCTTAAGGTGATTTTGATTTTGTGCGCTACTTTGAATGAAGGCATTCAAACTATCTTCCAAGGTGGGTTCCTTAAGGTGATCTTGATTCCGTGTGCTAGTTTGAATGAAGGCATTCAAACTATCTTCTAATGTGGGCGGCTTAAGGTACTCTTGATTTGAATATTGTTCTTGAGAGTAAGGATTTCTTTGGTAAGGTTGAAAAAATTTTGGAGGTGCAATGTGCTGCTGATTTTCCCAAGAAAAATTTGGTTGGCTTCCCCAGCTGGGATTATAAGGATTGGAATATGTGTCATCTCTACCCATTTGCTGGAAACCTTGGTAGTCATATTCTTCCTCTTGCCATTCTTGGTATCGTCCATAACCAAATGAACATGTTTTTGCATTATGGCCTACATTGTCACATGGTGCACATATCTCTTGGCGTGGCATAGGTGCTCTTCCTCTTGCATTTAGTGCCTTAAGTTGATTCGTCAATTTTGCTAATTGCCATGCCATTTCAGAATCATCGTTCCTATCATAAACTCCCCCGTGCCTTGAAAACTGCAGCTTTACACAAGGCACTCAGCAACTTAAAGAAAATAACAAATAATTAAGTTGAAAGGAAATCAAACAAAACAAACAAACAATTCAAAGAAAACAAACAAACAATTAAATAAAAAAATCAAACTATTTCTACTACGACAACCCTCCCCGGCAGCGGCGCCAAAAACTTGTTGCGCTCGAATTAAGTACTACTACAAAGCATCACTCGCAAGTATACGAGGTAGCTATAGCAAAGGTGATCGCCCCAAGATCATTTCCCCAAGAAGGTGTGGCTCATAATAGCTTGATTGACAAATTATTTAAACACGAGAGTTTGTTGTGTTGGAATGTAAAAGAACAATTTAAACCTAAGATTAAGGAGTGTAGGGTTGATGTATGAAAGTTGTACAAGATCAAATCGATTCTTGGGAAGGTGCCTAGGGTCATATGTCCATTCAATCAAAGCCTAATTCTCAATTGTCCATTAACATAACCTTGTAATTAATTTGTTCCTTAAGGTTAATTAGTCAATTACCAATCCATTAGTTCTCACATTCATGAATTAACAATATCCAATTCTTTTACATTACCAAATTAACAAAACCCTAGAACTTATATTTCTAATTCATTCATAGGGTGGTCGATTGTATAGTTCCGATATGGGATTTCACCTCTCGGTCCGTCATCTAATATTCAAAGATTAATAGGTAGCTAATCTATCAACCTAGCATTTAATGCAATACAATCAACCAACAATAAGGTACATCAATGTAAATATCAAATCAAAGCATTCAACCAAATATGCTACAAGCCCTAGGCAAGGGTATTTAGCTCAACATCATCAATTTAGAACAAACATACAACTCAATATAAAACAAAAACAAATTGTCCATTGCAATATCAATTCTCTTAATATAACAACAACAATAAGAAATGAATTAAAAGAGAGAATAGAAAAACCCCTTGTGAACATGCCAAGAGTAGGATTACTAGTCTTCCTCCTAGCTCCACTTGATGTATGATGAAGAACTCAAGCCCTCTTCAATGGTTGATTCCCTTTGCAACATGGAATGGAGCTTTCTCAAGTCACCAAACCTTTGGATGGAGCTTTCACAAGTCACCAACCCTTCAATGGATATGCCTTTGGAAGATGGAATGGAGCTTTCTCAAGTCACCAATCCCTTCAATGAAGCTTCTTCAACCTTTAAGAGCTTGTTAACCCAATTTATCCCAAAGAACCACAAAGAACTTATCAATGGAGAAGGTGGAGAGGATGGAAATGGAGATGAAGATGAAGGGACAAGGGAGAGTGTCACTCTCTCCCTCTCCCAAACCGTGTAGCAGAAATTGTTCAAGAACAAAGAAGAACTTCCTCCAATTCCCTCTTCCTCTGCTTTTAATTCATTCAAAATACACAACCCAGGCCTTCCAACTCACACCATTACACTTTTTTCCCCACTTTTTATTTGTTTAATATTTCTTTTGGCAAGCAAAAGGCTTTGTTCCCCACTTTGTCCCCTACTTCGTGTGGAAAAATTCAAATATTTTTGTGTGACACGGCCTGTCTCTTGTTTTCTTTTGGGACACGGCCAAGTCATTTGGCTTTGTCCTTCACTGAGCTTTTTCTTTCTTTCTTTTCTTTTGGTCTCAAGGAGGTGACAAGGCCAAGCTTGTGGCCGTGTCATGTGACACAGCCACTGGCTTAGCCGTGTCATGTGGGTGTGTTTGCTTCTACTTCTTTTCTTTCCTTCTTTGCTTGCTCCACTTGGCTTTGGCATGAAATGGACACGGCCAAGCTTGTTGTCCGTGTCACTGAGTGTGTCTCTTCATGTTTCTTCATTTTTGCTCTTCTTTTCTTGGTTTCTTTGGTTTTGCTCCTTGGATGAGACAAGGCCAGAGGCTTGGCCGTGTCTCTTGGCCGTGTTAAGCTCTGCCATCTTCATTCCTTGAGGGAAACGGCCAAGCCTGATTTGGCTTGGCCATGTCTTGCTTGGTTCATGCTTTTCCTGCACTGTTTTGATCTTCCAAGGGTGATTTTGCACTTAAACCTAAAAACAACACTTTAAACATACTTAAAACAAAATTAATCAAAACATTAACTAAAACACACATAAAATCATACTAAAAACTAGTACAAAAATGATCTAAACAACGGGTCGCCCAAGTAATATAGTAGTGAGTGAGTTATCATTCCACTGGGGTTAAGGCCAAGTACTAGTTCAAACCTTAACAGTTGTTTAGCAAATTAATAGTTGTGTGATGATTTGTAATTAAAAACAACTAATTTAATAACTGGAAGTAAGGGGAAATTAAAGGTTATGCAAAAAGGATTGATGATAATAATGCTATCCAGATATTGAATCCCCCTAGCCTCAATGATAATTATGAACAATCAATTCATCTAAATCATTCAATAGAGTTGAGTTGGCATTCCTCTAAAATAAAATGAAACATTAACTAAAAACACATAGAAATCATACTAAAAACAAGTATAAAAACACTCTTATCAACCACCAATAATATTATTTTAAATCCTAATATATCTTGGTACTCCCAGGGTGCATAGTATAAGCTGACTGATGTGCTTCCTCCAAAATTACCTATTTCAGACTTACATCATTAGGAATACACAACCTATTTCTATACCACAAACTGCCTTCACTTCTCACATAAAAGTCTCTACTTTCCCCCTTTGTACAATCCATTATAGCTTTCTGGATTTTCTCATCTGCCAAATTAGTCTCCCTAATCTGATTTAATAACACCGGCCTCAATTGTAACTAAGCCATCAATACACCATCATCACAAGACTCAAATCTAGCATGCAATGCTCTCAACTCAACAAGCAACGAGAGTGAATAAGCAATCAAACCTGCTAAAGACTTTCGGCATCAGCAACAACATTTGCCTTACCAGGATGATAATCAATTAAACAATCATAGTCTTTAATCAATTCTAACCATCGTCTCTACCGAAGATTCAGCTCTCTCTGAACACCCAAATATTTCAAACTCTTGTGAATCATATAAATGAAACACTTCTCCCTATATAAGTAATGTCACCAAATCTTCAAAGAAAAAACTATAGCTACTAACTCCAAATCATGCATCGGGTAATTTAGCTCATGCCGCTTCAAATGTCGAGAGGCATAAGCAATGACTCTACCCTCCTGCATCAAAAAACAACCTAAACCACTATGTGAAGCATCACTGTAAATCACATAAGGTTTACCTTCCACAGACAGGGTAAGGATAGGAACCCGAGTCAACATCTCCTTTAACTGTTCAAAGTTCGTCTGACATCGATCTGTTCATACGAATATAACTCCCTTTCGAAGTAATCTTGTGAGTGGAGCAGCTATCATAGAAAAATCTTTCATAAATCGTCGATAATAGCCTGTCAAACTCAGAAAACTTCTAACTTATGTCACAAACTTTGGTGCACTCCAATTCAAAATAGCCTCAACTTTACTCGGATCAACTCTAATACCTTGTGCTGAAAAACACATGACCAAGAAAAGTCACTTGATCAAGCCAAAACTCACATTTAGACAACTTGGCATACAACTGCTTCTCTCTCAGAGTCTGCAATACAATCCACAAATGCTTGTCATGATCCTTCTTATTATGTGAATACACCAAAATATCATCAATAAAAACCACCACAAATTGATCTAGATAGGGTTTGAATACCCTGTTCATCAAATCCATAAAAGCTGTTGGTGCATTCGTCAACCCAAAAGGCATCACCAAAAACTCATAATGCCCATACCTTGTACAGAAAGTTGTCTTAGGTACATCTTCATCTCTAACTCTCAACTAATGGTACCCTAATCTCAAATCAATCTTAGAGAATACAACTGCTCCTTTCAACTGATTAAAGAGATCATTTATCCTAGACAATGGATACTTGTTCTTTATGATCACTTTATTCAACTGCCAATAATCAATACACAATCTTAAGGTACCATCCTTCTTCTTCACAAATAAAATGGGTGCTCCCCATGGAGACACACTAGGGCGAATGAACCCTTTATCAAACAATTCTTGCAATTGCACCTTCAGCTCTCTCAACTCAACAGGTGCCATATGATAAGGAGTAACAGAGATGGGAGTGGTACTAGGCAACAAATTGATGCCAAACTCAACCTCTCTGTTAGGGGGTATCCCTGGCAACTCCTCAGGAAAAACATCATGAAACTTAGCAACTGTGGGTGTACTGTCAAGCTAGGAACCCACTACTCTGGTATCTACAACATGAGCAAGATATGCTTCACATCCTTTTCAAATCATCCTCCTAGCTGAAACAAATATGTATGAAAGATGTCTCTGCTCACTAGATACCATCACATTCCTAACATCACAGGTTATCAAAGAAACTCACTTTTGCTGACAATCTACCACAGCCCCATGCTTAGATAACCAATCCATGCCTAAAATTAAGTCATACTCCCCGAAAGGCATCTCAATCAAATCACCAAGGAACTCCTCATCCTGAACCACAACCGAACTATCACAGTGCACCTTGCTAACTACAACACTATACCTTATAGGATTTGCCACCAAAACATCAAATCCTAGGGACTCAGAATGCAAATTAGTCACAGGTAAGATGGATGCACTAATATATGAATGAGTTGATCCAGGGTCTATCAAAGCAAGAACTGGTACCAAATAAAGAAAATGTACCAGCAATAACAGCTGAAGTATCCGGATGCCTCTGCATCACATATACTCACTGAGATGGTCTTGCCTCATATGGTCTACTACCTGCGGTAGAACCTCCTCTTTGACCAGACCATGTCTGACCTCCTCTACTAGAACCTCTACCACCATGACCCCCTCTAACACTGGGTCAAGAAGCTGCAGTATCTGTCTGTCTATCCTCTAGTGACTCTGGGAAATCTTTGATAAAATGATCTGGTGACCTACATCTATAACACACTCCCGAAGTACCTCTCCACCAGCATACACCTCCGTGTGTTTTACCACAATGAACACAAGTAGGTGGAGCAGACCTCTGAACTACTGGAGTTGGAGCACTAACCACTAAAACTGTAGGTCTCGATCTCTGCCTCTGCTGCTGTACTGACCTACCAAATTACCTCTGGCTCCTACTGAGCCTAAAAAAATATCCTCCTCAACCTCTATTCATAGATGAAGACCCTGCCTCACTATGGGGTCTTCTAACTCTGGTCTCCTCATCCCTAGCAGCTGCTGCAAGACCCTATGCTCTCTCAACACTCCTAGCAGCTGCAACCAACTGGAAAAAATCTTGATACCGAAAACCTGCGATAATGCACATAATAGAGGGTCTAAACCCCTCCTCAAACCTCCTATACCGGTCAATTTCATAAAAAATAATCCCACCAGCATACTAACCAACCGGGTAAACTCTATCTCATACTCCGACACAGTCCTGGTATCCTGCTTCAAACTCAAAAACTCTATCTTCTTAGCATCTTTATGCTCCCTTAGAGTATACTTATGCTCAAACTCTTGTATAAAATCATCGTAGGTCAAGGTTGGTGGATCATCCAGGGCATGTGGAATCGTCTTCCACCAGTCATATGCATCCCACTACAAAAGAGACCTGGCATAATCAAACTTTTTTTTACTGGAGTAGCCTGCAGTTGGATGAACACTCTCTGGACTCTATCTAGCCACTGCTCAGCTACAGTAAGATCTGTAGTACCAATAAAGTCCTCAATTCCATGCTTCCTCAACTTATCATATTGCCTCGTTGGTACTTGCGGCTGCTGGTGCGGTGGCGGCGGCTGCTGAACTGGAGCCTACCTCAATAACTCAACCATATGCCGTACCCAGGTAGGTGGAATCTCATCATCTGCTGGTCTCTCTGGCATAGGAGTAGGTGCTCCTCTAACTATCTCAACTCTATCTCCATCTCTACCCTCAACAGGAGCTACACTCTCCGCACTACCTTCAGCAGACTGATGTGTCTGAGATGCCATAACTACCTATATCTGCAAACACAGCAGAATTTGCAATATTAGAGATCAGAAACTGCCAGTGCCAATGCATATATCTTATTTAAAAACCATATTTTAAAATCTAAATTTTCTTTTTCTTACAACCTAACTAGGTTGAGAACCTCAAACCTAGGCTCTGATACCAAAACAAATGTAACACCCTTATACCCAATATACATACACTACATACTCCCCACATATGTAATATACATATAGAGAATACAAGAATGTCACAATCCCTTTTAAACAATTCAATCATCACTTATAAAATATGTATAAACTTAAAACATTCAGCTAATATCATATAAATAATAGTTGAAACATTACTTGTTAAAACATATATGTTACTTCATTACCAAAGATTAATCCAAAACATTTTTGATGGTTTGCGAAATATACATAAATACATGAAATCAATATGTACAAAAATATAAAATATATACATGATGGCAGTTTGTCTCTGATCTTGATGTCCAAATCAACACTGCTCTCACAAACTCAAGCCTAGACTCAACTCGATCTAGCTGAACTCTCTGGCTCAACCGGATATAAACTGTCACCTGCGCGATGAACCACAATCGCGCTAAGCTAGAAGCTTAGTGGTACAAACTTTGATAATAATATAGTTCAAATGCAATGCCAATGCACAATTCAAAGGATAGCATATCTCATAACATTATATCTCATTATATTACTCAATTGTTCCACAATTCATAAGAATATTATATCTCATAGCATTATATCATTTTATTTTAATAAATAGTTCAATTATTCCACATTTCATTATTCACATTTAAGCAAAGACAAGCATGGGCCCAAAAAGATCTAATACGCTATTCAAATTCCAGAGTTACTGCTTTGGTCTATAATGACACCTTATGTCTAGCCCCATTGGTAATATATCCATGGATTAATCAAATTAGGTCTGAGTTTACGACCCGGTCATTTCACCCAGCCTAAGGATTTATTTTTGAGGCTTATGACCCGGTCATTTCACCTTAAAAATATTTTCACAGTGACGCCCAGTGTCTAGCCCGTAGGCAATTCATAGGCATGCTGCCAAACCCAGAACTCTGAAAATTGAATAACATACTAGGCACACAATTTATTCTTAATTCTCATTTATACCAATATCAATTCAATGTGTTATGTTTCATATATCTGATTTCATTATCGAATCCTTTCTCATTTTCTCATTATCACATTAGGCACAATGCCTCAAATATTTCTCTTATATCAACATAGTCATTACCAATGACTTATCATACCATCTTTAATGTACATAAAACAATTTGCATTATCCATACATTTTGGATCATTATCATATTTTGCACCAAGTCCACAATATACATAATGCATTTGTGACAATATACAAATCATAGCATATTATTCATGTACCAATCATGTAGTAGGGAACTTAAAACATTTTCCAACCAAATGTGTTAAGTCCCAATGTCATGTAAATGTAAACAATTATTCAAAGTTTGTACTTACCTCTAAAAGCAACAAACACCACTTCCAACCTCCTCTTCCAAGATATCCCTCTACACTTGGATTGGGGTAACTCAAGTCTCTTCAAAGCCTAAACCAAATGTGATTATAAACAATCACTAAGTGATCCACAAAGAAAAATAAGGAAAAGAACTATCTAGGGTAAACTCTACACATGACACGCTCAACAACACGAGCGTGTCCATGACCGTGCCCTAAACCCACAACACAGAAGCTTTGACATGCTCAATGACATGGGCATGTCACTGTACATGCAAATACTACAACAACATAGCAGCTATGGACTGCTTAGTGACATGAGCATGTCACTTCACGTGTCAATTCTTCTCCAACATAGTAGCTATGACACGCTCAGTGACATGAGCATGTCACTGATCATGTCAATTCTACAACATCACAGTAGCTATGACACTGATGAAATCATTTTATACCTATTTTTTTAGTATGATTTTAATGTGTTTTTAGTTAATGTTTCATTTGATTTTTGTTTAAAGTTTGTTTTAAGTGTTTGTTTTAGGTTAAAGTGCAAAAACTCCCTTGGATAATCAAAATAATGAAGAAAGAGCATGAATCAAGCAAGAAATAATGCAGAAAGAGCATGAATCAAGCAAGACATGGCCAAGACAAAGCAAGCTTGGCCGTGTCCCTCAAAGGAACTTCAAGGCAGTAGCTGACATGGCTAGGAGACACGGCCAAGCCACTGGCCGTGTCTCACCTAAGAAGCAAAACCAAAGAAACCAAAGAAAGAAAGGAAATTTTGGCAGAAGCTGACACTTGCAGGTGACACGGCCAAGCCAGTGGTTGTGTCACATGACACCGCCACAAGCTTGGCCATGTCCCATCCTAAGCCAAAGAACAAGTGAAGAGAAAAATGAAGAAGTAGTAGGTGACACACCCACATGACACGACCAAGCCAGTGGTTGTGTCACATGACTCGGCCACAAGCTTGGCCGTGTCACTCCTTGGGAACAAAGAAAAGAAAGAAAGAAAGAAGAGGCAGTGATGGACACGGCCAACTAGTTTGGCCGTGTCCCAAGGAGAAATGAGAGACACGGCCAAGCCACTCATGGCTTGGCCGTGTCACCTATAAAAACCTTGAATTCTTTTGCACGGATTAAGGAATAAGTGGGGGACAAACAATTTGCTTTTGCTAAAAGAAAGATTAAAGAAAGGAAAAGCTTGCCTAATAGATCAAAAGAAATATTAAACAAGGAGAAGGTGGGGGACAATGGAGAGTGGTGTGAGTTGGAAGGTATGGGTTTTGAGCTTTTAATGATTTAAAAAAGAGAAGAGGAAGAAGATGGGTTTTTCTAGAGGGGACAGAGAACAGAGACAGGGAGAAGGAGCAGACTTGAAGAGGAGGAGGCTTGGGCATACACGGTTTGGGCAAGGAGGGAGTGACACTCTCCTTGACTCTTCATCTTCATCCTCCATTTCTATCCTCTCCACCATCTCCATCTTCCATTGGCAAGCTCCTAAAGATTGAAGAAGCTACATTGAAAGGGGTTCTTCTATTGTCTCTTTTATTTCATTTTAATGTTGTTGTTGTTATTGTATTAAGAGTATTGAGCATGAACTAACTCATTCTCTATCTAGATATTGATGAACCCTAGCTTATTTCTATGGATTGAATAATTTTAATTGATGGAGTTGTTTTATTCTTATGATGCTTAATGATTTATTTCCAATTGATAATAGCATGCTTATTGATTGGTTGCAATTTTCATATTATTGACTTGAGAAAGCTTGATATGAATTGAATACTCATAAGGGTTGAGGATTGATTGGAGTGCTAGTGATAGACTTACAAGATCCTTTGGTTTATAGTTCCTTGTTCTTAATGCAAGATCTATTTAATTGTGTTTGAGAAGAGATTCCGGCACTCTACTTAGTGATTAGAGATTAATTCACTCGAGAGAGGTTTTAGTCTAAGTTAGAGGAATGCCAATTTAACTCTATTATGTGATTTAATCGAATTGATGTTCATAAATATAATTGTGGCTAGGGGGATTCAATATTTGGATAGCATTTTTATCATCAAACCTTTTTACACAACACTCAATTTATCTTTACTTGCATTCATTAAGTTAGTTGTCTTTAGTTATAAAATATCACAAAAACTATTGATTTGCTAAACAACGGTTAAGATTTGCACTAGTACTTGGCCTTTGTCCCAGTGGAACGATAACTCACTCACTACTTTATTACTTGGGCGACCCATGCACTTGCGGTATTGCTGTAGCATTAGCTTCGCGCGCACCAAGTTTTTGGTGCCGCTGCCAGGGACAATGGTTTCAATATTAGTAATATAATCAAGACTGTTGATTTAGTTGTATTTTTATCAAGACTGTTTGTTTGTTTTCTTTGAACTGTTTGTTTGTTTTCTTTGAATTGTTTCTTTGTTTTCTATAAATTTGTTTGTTTGTTGTGTTTGAATTTGCTTTTAATTTAATTGTTCATTTGTTTTCTTTAAATTGCTAAGTGCCTTTTGTAAAGATGCAGTTTTCAAGGCACGGGGGAGTTTATGAAAGGGACTATAATTCTAACATGGTATATGCAGCATGTGGCAATGCAGGACATAGTGCCAATACATGTTCATTTGGTTTTGAACGATACCAAGAATGGCAAGAGGAAGAATATGACTACCAAAGTTTCCAGCAGATGGGTAGAAATGACCCATATTCCAATCCTTATAATCCAAGCTGGGAAAACCACCCAAATTTTTCCTAGGAAAATCAGCATCAAATTCCACCTCAAAAATTTTTTCAACCTTACCAAAGAGGTCCTTACTTTCAAGAACAATTTCAAACCAAGACCACCTTAAGGAACCCACATTGGAGGATAAGTTAAATGCCTATATTCAAAAACACACACTAAATCAAGATCACCTTAAGGAACCCACTTTGGAGGAAAGATTGAATGCCTTCATTCAAGATACTAAGAAACATCAAGCTCAATCCAAGCAATACATAGTGGAAGATAATTTGAGGTTTGAATCTTTGCAAGAATCATGGAAAAGGTTGGAAACTCAAGTTAGGCAGCTGGCACATCAACCCCAAGCACACCAAAAGGAAGAGTCTTCTAGCCAATTGGAGCAAATCCAGGTAATCAAAAATTTGAAGAGTGAACATGTAATATATAACAATTTTTGTGATTCCTTTGATGCAGGGACTAATCAAGAAGAAAATGGCAAGGACATACATTCCAACATAGAGGAGTTAAGTCAAGCAAAGGAGGAGGAGAATTTGGAGGCATCAACCTCACCCAAGTTGCCTGAAACTTCTGATCCTCATAGTCCATCAAATCCATTTCCAAGTAACTTAATGAATGAGAAGCAAGGTACGCAACTTTCTGACATCTATGACATGTACTCCCAAGGAGATAGTGAAAATAAGCTTGAGATGGGTATGCCCTTAGAAGAACATGAAATGCCCAATTTAGAACTTGAGGAGTGCAAGCTAATTTTAGATGCTGAGGTTGTTGAGAGGGGACTTGACATTGTTAAAGTAGATGAAAAAGTGATTCAACCAACCTTGGTTGAATTTCAAGAGTCCCGAAAAATCATCCCTTCTACTTTTGGTGGTAAGGAAGAGCAGAAATTTGATATACCCATGTTGCACGAAGACAAAACTTATTACCATGTTCCTATAGCACTGGAGGATCACCCCGAGGCAACCTTCACATGTCCCTTTGGGACAATTTCTCTTTAAGGAATACTATTTAGGGGTTGCCATACATTGGGCACATTTCAATGTTGCATGTTGTTCATCCTCTCAGTCATGGGCTGCAATTGCATTATGGGTGGAATGAGCCCTACACATTGCATATGGGAACGATGGAAATCAGGTTTCATCTGAACTCTCTATTAGTTTATGCATGCTCACATTAAGGACAATGTGAATTTTTAAGTGTGGGGTGCATTTTGTATTTTTACTTTTAAGCTATTTTTGTTTAGATTTAGTATGTTTTTTCTTTGAATAAATTAATTTTGGAAAGTTCAATTATTATAAACATTGTTGATAGATGACTTTTGAATTTTTGAAGCATGAATTTGAGAATTGAGTAGAATTGGTGCTTATTGTCAATTTTGTTGGTTTTTCCTTGCATTACCTTTAACCTAGTGAGAAATTGAGCCATCAACTTATTATTCTTTGTGTGGGAAAACATCTTTGATTGATGAATTGCTAGAACTCAAGTCTAATTTCTTAAACCCTAATTAATTCAAACCCTATTTCTTAATTAATTTTATTTTCAAACCTTCACAGTAGCTATTTTGTTATAATTTTATTTAGTGACTTATTTTAATCTTTCAACAATAAATTTGGCTTTCTATATTTGTTTCACCTAAAAATACATAAGTAGTTGGTATAGTCAATATTAAAACCATACTTATCTTTGATCATGATAAAGCATCAAATCCTAAATTCAAAATCATAATTTGCAAAATTAAAGTTTCAATCCATAAAACCCTAATATCTTAACCGTGAGTCCTAAACCCTAATATCTTAAGGTTCCAAAACCTTAATTTCATGATGTTAGCCCTAAACCCTAATTTAATTAACCAAAAACCTTATTACTTTCTTAAAATTATAAAACCCTAATCAATTTTATTTTTTCAAAAACCTCACAGTAGCCTAAATAATAATAATAATAATTTCAAAATCTCAAAATCCTGAATGTTAATTAAAGAACCCTAAATTGAGACATAAACCTAAATTTGTATCTTTATTTTCTTTATTTAATTTTAGATTTGATTACCTAGTTTATTATATCTTTTGATTTCTTTAATTTTAATGCTTGATTTATTTAATTTATCATGGATGGATATTTTTCTTTATTATTATGATTATTATTTGTTTGTTTTGGTATTAAATTTATAAGAGGTATGTTTCCACTTTGCGGGTACCTCATTAGTTAAATTTTATGTAATTTAAATTGCTTTTAAATTTTGGACCAATGTAAAGGACATGTTTTCATCTTTCGATGGGTGTCCTATTTAGTTTTAGACATAGATGATGTAAGGACATGTTTCCATCCTCGGATGGGTGTCCATTTATTAGCTTTGTTTGGATATTGCTTTGATTTTAATATAATGATACTTTATTTTAATTGTTGCATGTAGTATGGATAATATTATTATATTTAAGAATTTTATAATATTAAGACCTGTATAGTAGACCGGTTCTAATGAACCGGGCATTGTGGGGGTGCTGGGCCATTTCTCTCCTTCCCCATACGTACCCAACTTTCCGAACCCATTAGGAGGTTGGGGATTCCTTAGAAATCGAGTCATCCACCCCTTTCTTTTTCCCAGCCTGTCCGGGTGGCGACTCCATTTTCTCCGAGCTTAGGCCCATGTTCTCTAAGGCCCAGAGCCTAAACAGTGCTGAAGTCGCAAGAACCATTCCATCGGGAGTGGGGGCGAAAATCCCCGCTCACAATGGCGACTCCACTGGAGATAAGAAAAGTTGATTCCGTTGGTCTTTTTATTATTCTATTCTTTCTTGTCATGATATTATCCCTTGCATCATGTGTGTGAGTTAGGATGCCTATGTTACCCGTGTTGTGTTATGTAAGGGATACCATACTTTCACTCAAGGTATGGAGATCGAGCATGGCATAACCACTCATAGCCTTGTACCATTTGGTATATACATAATATGTAATATCCCAAAGTATGCCCTAGAAGTTTAATATTATTGTTGTAATTGGATTGAATGTATATAATTCTTTGGGAAGAGAAAAGAATTATAGAGAGAGTGTATATGTTGTGTATATGAAAATATATACAACATATACACAAGTCAAAGTCAAAGAAAGTTAATGGAAGAAGATATTTATGTTATGATTTATGGAATTATTTAATAAGGAAATTATGAATGGAAGAGATTAATTTGGATTATTTTAATATTAAAATGACTTGGTGGAGGTTTAAAGAGATAAGTGTTTAACTTGTTGTCTTCATTTTCTGTTCTTTTTCTTTGTTGGCCAAACATCATCAAGACAAGAGAGCAAAAGAGAGTTTTGGGTTCCAAGCTCAAAGTTGAAAGGTGATTCAAGTAACCAAGTTAAAAATTCAAGAAGTTTCATTATGGTTTGTACACTCTCTCTTGTTTTCCTTTGTTTTATTTGAAGTTGTGCTTGAGTTTGATGGATGATTGTTGTTAATAGGAGTGTGTTTGATTGTGTTGTGTTTAAGAGTGTTTGATTCATTTGATTTTGAGTTTTGGGGTTGAATTGAAGGAAAGAGTAAGTTTGTTAGAGGAGATAATTTTGTGGTTGTGTTTAGGGTTGTGGTGATGATTATAATTTGGTGTGATGTGTGTTTTGAATTGTTTGGGTGTTTTTGCAAGGTTGTTATGGCTTTTGGGTATGTTGAGCTAAGTTTACTTGAAGTGGATTTTGATGAAAGAAAGTGATTTGTTGGATGTAGTGTTGTTGTGGCCGGAATCTGCATTGTTTTGGCCTGACACGCCCATGAGCACTGCCAAGTCTTTGGGCGTGTCAATGGTTCTGTGTTGCAGTAGTATTACACGTCCAGTGACACACCCATATCACCGAGCGTGTCATAGCTACTGTGTGGTTGAAGAATTGACACGGCCATGAGCACGTCCGTGTTGTTGGACGTGTCAATGTTTCTGGGAGACAGAATGTATTACACGTTCAGTGACACGCCCGTGGTTCTGAGCGTGTCAAAGCTTCTTTGTCATGTATAGAGTTTGCCCTAATTGGTTCTTAGTCTTAGTATCTCATGTGTAATATTCCTTCTTGATTTAGGTTGTGAAGAGGTTGAATTGCCTTAACCTAAGTGGTGAAGAGTTCTTGGAAGAGGAAGGGTATAGATTGGTGTGAGTTATCTTTAGGTAAGTACAAGCTACATGGTTGCATGCATTTATATGATTTTGACACTTAGCATGTTTGATTGTATATATGTTAAGTAATTGATTACATTGTTACTTCATGTAATAAATGTTATGATTGGTATAATGTAAATTGAGATATAATGAGATGTGAAACCAATGTGGTTGGTTCTAATGATGTAAATGACATAATGGAGGCATGGTTGCCTATATGATGTTCAATGCAATTGATGATATATATATACTCTCTTAATGAGATATGGAGCCATGGTTGTTGGCTAAAATGATAATGATGCTAATGAGATGATTGAGGCATGGTTGCCTAAGTGATGATGAGTAAATGAGAATGAAATTGATAATGAAATAATTAATGAATTGTGTGGCTAATGTGTTATTCCATTTTCAGAGTTTTGTTGTTGGTGGCATGCCTATGGTAACAATCTCTTGAAGTTAGGTTGGGCTTGGTCCTTGAAGCCAAGTTGGGTTGAAGTTTAACATGTTTTACTCCCCTTGAAGCTTGGTTGGGTCTAGTCCTTGAAGCCTAATTGAGATGTTACAACCCTTGAAGCTAGGTTGGGTTTGGTTCTTGAAGCCAAGTTGGGTTGATACTTAGCATGCTTTGTTCCCCTTGAAGCTTGGTTGAACCTAAATCCTTGAAGCCTAGTTGGGATAATGATAATGATAAATGTGATAATTAAACCAAAACATTAACTCTGAAAGTTGAATGGCATGTTAGTGTCTTTGGGCCCATGCTTGTCTTTGTTTTCAATATGATTCTTGGATGGTGAAACCAATGAATAATGAGATTACTCATAATGCATAAGTATCTTATTGAGAATGAATGTTTGATATGACATTAAGGAAAGTAAGATGTTGAAGTATAACATTCTTTTGAATGGTGTATGGAATTGATTGTGTGACATTGGCATTGCATCAAAACATAATATTATTATAGTTTGTACCACTAAGCCGTTGGCTTAGCGCGATTATGGTTTATCGCTCAGGTAATAGGGAAGAACCGGAGAGTTCCTCTAGGCCGAGTAGAGTCTAGATCTTGAGGTGTTGATTGTAAAGCTTAAAGATCAAAGACATACTGCCAAACATGTATATATTTTATATTTTGTAAAACTTGAGTTTTGATGTATATGTATTTATAAATATTTGTATATTGTTCCGCTTCGTTTTGAATAAACATTTTATCTACTGTTTTTTTTTTTAAATTTTCTTTAAATGTTTCAAATTTATTCATATATTTAGGAAGGGATTATTTGTATGTTTAAATAAACCGTGGCATACCTATATTCAGTATACGTATATTACGATCGCATTAGCATGTTGTGTACGTATACGGGGTATAGGGGTGTTACAATTGTTTTGGTATCAGAGCCTAGGTTTGAGATTCTCAATCTAGGTCAATTGTAAGAAAAAGAATATTTGGATTTTTAAAGTGGGTTTTTGAGTAAAATACATGTTTGGGTATGGTAGTCTTTGATCTTTAATGAGGAATATTCTGCTGTGTTTGCAAATATAGGTAGTAATGGAGTCCCATTCACGTCAGACTGTAGAAGGAAGTACTGAGAGTGTAGCTCCAGGAGAGAGTAGAGATGGAGCTAGAGTTGATAGAGTGAGTGAGGCACCTGTTTCTGTGCCAGAGAGATCATCTACAGAGGAGGCTCCGCCGGGTTGGTTAAGGCATGTGATAGAACTATTGAGGCCAGCTCCAGTGCAGCCACCATCATCACAGCCTCAGGTGCCAGTAAGACATTATGATAAGTTGAGGAAATATGGGGCTGAGGATTTCTTGGGCACTACTGATCCTGCAGTGGCTGAGCAGTGGTTGGATAAAGTGCAGAGGATATTCATCCAGTTGCAAGCTACATCAGATGAGAAATTTGACTATGCCAGATCCCTCCGACAGAAAGATGCCTATGACTGGTGGAAGACGGTTCCTCATGCCATGGATGATCCACCTACACTATCTTATTGTGATTTTCTAAGGGAGTTTGAGCAGAAATATACTCCGAGGGAGTATAAAGATATTAAGAAGATGGAATTCTTGAATTTGAGGCAAGACAACCGGACGGTGACAGAATATGAGATTGAGTACATCCGGTTGAGTCATTATGCTGGGGGAATTATCTCTGATGAAATAGATCGGTGCAGAAGATTTGAGGAGGGATTGAGGCCCTCTATCATGTGCATTGTGGCTGGTTCTCGATACCAGGATTTCTCTCAGCTTGTTGCAGCAGCTAGAAGTGTTGAGAGAGCGCAGAGCATTGCAGCAGCTGCTTCTAAGGAGGAGACTAGAGTAAGGAGACCCCAATTTGAGGCAGGGTCTTCATCTGTGAAGAGGGGTAGAGGAAGTTTTGTTCCGAGGATCAGTAGGAGTCAGAGGTAGTCAGGCAGATTAGTGCAGTATCAGAGGCAGAGGCCGAGACCGACAGTCTCTGTAGCTAGTGCCCCGACTCCAGTAGTTCAGAGGTCTACTCCACCTATATGTGTTCACTGTGGTAGGCCCCATGGGGGTGCTTGTTGGAAGACTGGTGTATCTGGAGTATGCTTTAAATGTGGGTCTCCAGATCATTTTATTAGAGATTGCCCGGAAATGCAAGATGATAGGCAAACAAATACTGTAGTTTCTCGACCCAGTGTCAGCAGAGGTGGTCGAGGGGGCAGAGGTTTCAGTAGAGGTGGTAGACTCGGGTTTAGTCAGAGAGGAGGATCTTCATCCAGAGGCAGTAGGCCAGATGAGGCCGGATCTTCTCAGAGGGTATATGTGATGTAGAGGCAGCCTGATGCTTCAGCAGTTATAGCGGGTACATTTTCTTTATTTGGCATTTCAGTACTTGCTTTGATTGATCTAGGATCTACTCATTCATATATTAGTCCATCTATCTTGCCTGTGTCTGAATTGCATTCAGAGTCCTTAGGATTTGATGTCTTAGTGACAAATCCTTTAGGACATAGTGTTGTGGTGAGTAGGGTGTATCGTGATAATGCTGTTGTGGTGCAAGGTGAGGAGTTTCTTGGTGATTTAATTGAAATGCCTTTTAAAGAATATGATTTGATCTTAGGCATAGATTGGTTGTCTAAGCATGGGGCTGTGGTCGATTGTCAAAAGAAGTGTGTCACTTTGAGAACCAATGATGGAAGGAGTGTGATGGTATCTGGTGAGCAGAGACAACTTGCATCCTTGTTTGTTTCAGCTGTAACAGCTAGGAAGTTGATTAGAAAAGGGTGTGATGCTTATCTTGCTCATGTGGTGGATACTAGAGCAATGGGTTCTCAACTTAATAATATAACCACAGTTGCAGATTTTCCGGATGTGTTTCCTGAGGAGTTGCCAGGGTTACCCCCTGAGAGAGAGGTGAAGTTTGGTATTGATTTATTGCCTGGTACCACTCCCATCTCTATCACTCCTTATCGAATGGCACCAGCTGAATTGAGAGAGTTGAAGGTGCAGTTACAGGAGTTGTTGGATAAAGGGTTTATTCGCCCCAGTGTTTCTCCTTGGGGAGCTCCTGTGTTGTTTGTGTAGAAGAAGGATGGTACTATGAGGTTATGTATTGATTATAGGCAATTGAAAAAGTGACTATTAAGAATAAATATCATTTGCCTAGGATTGATGATCTCTTTGATCAATTGAAGGGAGCAACAGTGTTTTCCAAGATTGATTTGAGATCCGGGTACCATCAGTTGAGGGTTAGAGCTGAAGATGTTCCTAAGACAGCTTTCCGCACAAGGTATGGGCATTATGAGTTTTTAGTAATGCCTTTTGGATTGACGAATGCACCTGCAGCTTTTATGGATTTGATGAATAGGGTGTTTAGGCCCTATTTGGATCAGTTTGTAGTGGTCTTCGTCGATGATATTTTGGTGTATTCGCATAATGTAGAAGAGCATGACAAGCATTTGCGGATTGTATTACAGATCCTGAGAGAGAAGCAGTTGTATGCTAAACTATCGAAGTGTGAGTTTTGGCTTGACCAAGTTACTTTTCTGGGTCATATAGTTTCAGCAGATGGTATAAGAGTCGATCCAAGTAAAGTTAAAGCTATTTTGAATTGGAGTCCACCAAAGTCAGTGACTGAAGTTAGAAATTTTCTGGGTTTGGCAGGCTATTATCGACGGTTTGTGAAAGGTTTCTCTTTGATAGCTACTCCACTCACCAGATTGCTTCGGAAGGGAGTTAGATTTGTGTGGACGGATCAGTGTCAAGCTAGCTTTGAGCAGTTGAAAGAAATATTGACTCAAGCACCTGTTCTTACTTTACCCGTGGAAGATAAACCATATGTGATTTACAGTGATGCTTCACATAATGCTTTAGGATGTGTTTTGATGCAAGAGGGTAAAGTTATAGCTTATGCTTCTCGGTAGTTGAAGCCGCACGAGCTTAATTATCCAACTCATGATTTGGAGTTGGCAGCTATAGTGTTTGCTTTGAAGATTTGGCGACACTATTTGTATGGGGAGAAATGTTTTATTTTTACGAATCACAAAAGTCTGAAATATTTGGGTGTTCAGAAGGAGCTGAATCTTCGGTAAAGGCGATGGTTAGAATTGATTAAAGACTACGACTGTTTGATTGATTATCATCCTGGTAAGGCGAATGTAGTTGCTGATGCTTTGAGTCAAAAGTCTTTGGCAGGTTTTGCTGTTTATTCTCTCTCGTTGCTTATTGAGTTGAGAGCGTTGCATGCTAATTTTGAAGTATGTGATGATGGTGCATTATTGGCTCAGTTGCAGTTGAGACCAGTATTGCTGGATCAGATTAAGGAGGCTCAATTGGCTGATGACAAAATTCAGAAGATTGTATCCGATTGCCATAATGGGGAGAGCCGAAATTTCTATATAAAAAGTGATGGTAGCCTTTGGTTCAAGGATAGGTTGTGTGTTCCTAATGATGATAGTTTGAGAAAGATTATTTTAGAGGAAGCACACTAATCGGTGTTTGCTATGCATCCGGGTAGTACAAAGATGTACCATGATTTGAAACAGCACTACTGGTGGTCTGGTATGAAGAGAGACATAGCGGAGTTTGTATCCAAGTGTCTCACGTGTCAGAGGGTAAAAGCTGAGCATCAAGTTCCAATAGGACTACTTCAACCTTTAACAGTGCCTGAATGGAAATGGGAGAGAGTGAAAATGGATTTTGTGTCTGGATTTCCATTGACTCAGAAGAGGCATGATGCTATTTCGGTGATTGTTGATCGATTGACTAAAATAGCTCATTTTCTTCCAGTTCGGATGGACTATTCTCTTGAAAGATTGGTTGAGCTGTATATATGTGAAATAGTAAAGTTGCATGGAGTCCCAATTTCTTTAGTGTCTGACCGAGATCCTCGGTTTACTTCAAGGTTTTGGAAGAGTTTACATGGGGCTTTGGGTTCTTGATTGCACTTTTCATCCACAGACAGATGGGCAGTCGGAGAGAGTGATACAGATTATTGAGGATATGTTAAGAAGCTGTGTCATTGATTTTTCTGGAAGTTGGGACAAATTTTTACCACTTGTGGAATTTGCTTACAACAACAGTCATCAATCTAGTATTGGTATGGCACCATTTGAGGCATTGTATGGTAGAAGATGTAGAACGCCTTTATGCTGGAATGAAATTGGAGAGGGCAAGTTAATGGGTCCTGATTTGGTTAAAGAAACTGAAGAGAAAGTGAAGATCATTCGGAATCGATTGAAAGCAGCTTTAAATCGGTAGAAGTCTTATTCAGATTTGAAAAGAAGAGATATAGAGTTTGATGTGGGAGATAAAGTCTTTTTGAAAGTGTCTCCTTGGAAAAAAATATTGAAATTTGGTCGAAGAGGGAAGCTGAGTCCTCGTTTCATTGGACCATATGAAGTTTTAGAAAGAGTTGGGCCAGTTGCTTATCGTCTTGCCTTGCCACCTGAGTTGGATAGAATTCATAATGTATTCCATGTTTCTATGTTGCGGAGGTACAAATCAGATCCATCTCATATCTTGCCAGTCGAATCTATTGAGGTGAGTTCGGATCTGACATTTGAAGAAGAACCAGTTGCTATTTTGGCACATGAAGTGAAAGAGTTGAGACATAAGAAAGTGCCATTAGTGAAGGTTCTTTGGAAGAATCATGGTAGAGAATAGGCAACTTGGGAGAGTGAGCAAGCAATGCGAGATCAATATCCTCAACTGTTTCAGACTTAATATCAGGTAATTTCGAGGATGAAATTTCTTTTTAGAGGGGGAGAATTGTAATATCCCAAAGTATGCCCTAGAAGTTTGATATTATTGTTGTAATTGGATTGAATGTATATGATTCTTTGAGAAGAGAAAAGAATTATAGAGAGAGTGTATATGTTGTGTATATGAAAATATATACAACATATACACAAGTCAAAGTCAAAGAAAGTTAATGGAAGAAGATATTTATGTTATGATTTATGGAATTATTTAATAAGGAAATTATGAATGGAAGAGATTAATTTGGATTATTTTAATATTAAAATGACTTGGTGGAGGTTTAAAGAGATAAGTGTTTGACTTGTTGTCTTCATTTTCTTTTCTTTTTGTTTGTTGGCCGGACATCATCAAGACAAGAGAGCAAAAGAGAGTTTTGGGTTCCAAGCTCAAAGTTGAAAGGTGATTCAAGTAACCAAGTTAAAAATTCAAGAAGTTTCATTATGGTTGGTAAGCTCTCTCTTGTTTTCCTTTGTTTTATTTGAAATTGTGCTTGAGTTTGATGGATGATTGTTGTTAATAGGAGTGTGTTTGATTGTGTTATGTTTAAGAGTGTTTGATTCATTTGATTTTGAGTTTTGGGGTTGAATTGAAGGAAAGAGTAAGTTTGTTAGAGGAGATAATTTTGTGGTTGTGTTTAGGGTTGTGGTGATGATTATAATTTGGTGTGATGTGTGTTTTGAATTGTTTTGGTGTTTTTACAAGGTTGTTATGGCTTTTGGGTATGTTGAGCTAAGTTTACTTGAAGTGGATTTTGATGAAAGAAAGTGATTTGTTGGATGTAGTGTTGTTGTGGCCGGAATCTGCATTGTTTTGGCCTGACACGCCCATGAGCACTGCCAAGTCTTTGGGCGTGTCAATGGTTCTGTGTTGCAGTAGTATTACACGTCCAGTGACACGCCCATGTCACTGAGCATGTCATAGCTACTGTGTGGTTGAAGAATTGACATGGCCATGAGCACGTCCGTGTTGTTGGACGTGTCAATGTTTCTGGGAGACAGAATGTATTACACGTTCAGTGACACGCCCGTGGTTCTGAGCGTGTCAAAGCTTCTTTGTCATTCCTTCTTGATTTAGGTTGTGAAGAGGTTGAATTGCCTTAACCTAAGTGGTGAAGAGTTCTTGGAAGAGGAAGGGTATAGATTGGTGTGAGTTATCTTAAGGTAAGTACAAGCTACATGGTTGCATGCATTTATATGATTTTGACACTTAGCATGTTTGATTGTATATATGTTAAGTAATTGATTACATTGTTACTTCATGTAATAAATGTTATGATTGGTATAATGTAAATTGAGATATAATGAGATGTGAAACCAATGTGGTTGGTTCTAATGATGTAAATGACATAATGGAGGCATGGTTGCCTATATGATGTTCAATGAAATTGATGATATATATATACTCTCTTGATGAGATATGGAGCCATGGTTGTTGGCTAAAATGATAATGATGCTAATGAGATGATTGAGGCATGGTTGCCTAAGTGATGATGAGTAAATGAGAATGAAATTGATAATGAAATAATTAATGAATTGTGTGGCTAATGTGTTATTCTATTTTCAGAGTTTTGTTGTTGGTGGCATGCCTATGGTAACAATCTCTTGAAGTTAGGTTGGGCTTGGTCCTTGAAGCCAAGTTGGGTTGAAGTTTAACATGTTTTACTCCCCTTGAAGCTTGGTTGGGTCTAGTCCTTGAAGCCTAATTGAGATGTTACAACCCTTGAAGCTAGGTTGGGTTTGGTTCTTGAAGCCAAGTTGGGTTGATACTTAGCATGCTTTGTTCCCCTTGAAGCTTGGTTGAACCTAAATCCTTGAAGCCTAGTTGGGATAATGATAATGATAAATGTGATAATTAAACCAAAACATTAACTCTGAAAGTTGAATGGCATGTTAGTGTCTTTGGGCCCATGCTTGTCTTTGTTTTCAATATGATTCTTGGATTGTGAAACCAATGAATAATGAGATTACTCATAATGCATAAGTATCTTATTGAGAATGAATGTTTGATATGACATTAAGGAAAGTAAGATGTTGAAGTATAACATTCTTTTAAATGGTGTATGGAATTGATTGTGTGACATTGGCATTGCATCAAAACATAATATTATTATAGTTTGTACCACTAAGTCGTTGGCTTAGCGCGATTATGGTTTATCGCTCAGGTAACAGGGAAGAACCGGAGAGTTCCTCTAGGCCGAGTAGAGTCTAGATCTTGAGGTGTTGATTGTGAAGCTTAAAGATCAAAGACATACTGCCAAACATGTATATATTTTATATTTTGTAAAACTTGAGTTTTGATGTATATGTATTTATAAATATTTGTATATTGTTCCGCTGCGTTTTGAATAAACATTTTATCTACTGTTTTTTTTTTAAAAAATTTCTTTAAATGTTTCAAATTTATTCATATATTTAGGAAGGGATTATTTGTATGTTTAAATAAACCGTGGCATACCTTTATTCAGTATACGTATATTACGATCGCATTAGCATGCTGTGTACGTATATGGGGTATAGGGGTGTTACATAATATGGGGAACCTAAGCCTTTTAACCCAAAGACTAAAGCTCATGTAATTGGCCTAGTTACTTTCCTTAGGTTTTTGCCCCAAATGCATGTTTTTTGACTATGGTTAATTTATCTTAGTTTAAATAATGGCTTATTTGGTTTGTTCTTTTTCTAATATGACTTAAGTACATTGTAAGCTCAAAATAAATTTTTCTTTAAAATCAAAAAGACCAAAGCAATTTTCAAAACTTTTCAAGATGATCTTTGGACGTAAAACTTTTCTAAAAAACAAATCAAAAATTCTTTTCTCATGACTCAAATACAAAGCCCAAACTCCATTTTTTCTAAAATCATTTTACAATGGGCTTAGAAACAAAATTATTTTCATCCAACCTTTGAAAGAGCTTACAAATTATTTAGGTCAATTATGGAAATACCAAAAATCAATTGTGAGCATAGTTTATACTAAGAATTATTAATCATGGGCTTGTTTTTGGCATGAATCATTAGTTATTTTTTCAAGTGAGAAATCTATTTGTAATAAACCTCTTAATTTAGTTTTAATCCAATATAGCATAAAAGCTATTTTATTTAAGATTCAATGGATTAAAACCTAATTAATGGGAATTTTCATGAACTAATTTCTATTTTTAAAATATAGCTATTGGTTGAAACGTCCAAGGGAACTTTTTGAAAACAAAATACGCCATGTTTGTACTTTGTTAACCATATTACCTAGGAAAAGAGACTTGCCATTCGTGTGTGGATGTTATAAGGTTGGAAGGAATGTCCTATTTATCCTTGTTTGTTTATTGTTTGTGCATACATGCATATATGCATACATGCATCACGTGACATATCATTAATCCCTTCTGGCTCACAGCCCTGGATTATGACAGTTCAAAAGCTTACGACAATCCAAAATACGCCGGAGACGAAGAATCTAGCAATGACTCAATCACTTTCTCACCAAAAGTAATGGAGCTCAAACAAATTCAAAGAATGGTGGATGACTCCCTCAATGCCAAAATGGAAGAAATAAAAGAGGCCCTGGCCAAGACTATGAAGAATCAATTAGCTACAATTTTAGGAAATAATGTCGAAGCATCTACTAGCATTAAGAAGCCAAAGGACAAAGGGAAGGCTAAGGTTGGTGAAGTGGCTTTTGATGATGACAAGGTAGTCCTTGATGATGATGAAAACTGGGCTCAATACTTCCAAGATCCTCAAGACAAAAAGGAACCGAAGGTTGTTAAGAAGACAACTATTGAAAAGACCGAGACATTTGATGTTGAGTAGATGATTGCTGATTTAGAAAAGAAATTTACGAAGAAGCTAAAAATCTAAGAGATGTTCGAGATCGACAAACTATTTGAGCAAGATGAGGAGGTCCCTTATAAGTTCAAGATGCCTTTCTTCGCTAGGTACAATGGTACTGGAAATCCTCATCTCTATGTGAAGCAGTACATCACTACTATGTAGTCTGCCCGAGCTATTAAAGCTCAAACTCTGAGGTATTTTATGCTCTCATTAGACCCTATTGTCCAAAATTGGTTCAACACCTTAGAGGAAAGTACTCAAAAGGATTGGGACATGTTGTACAAGGCTTTCATTCAGCAATATAGGTACAATGTCGAGCTGAAAGTTAACTTAATGGAAGTTGAGTTCATTAGACAAAGGCCAAATGAGAATTTTGTGGACTATGTGAAAAGATGGAGAAATAAGGCTGCTTTGCTCAAGAAGAGTCCCGATGAATCTTATCAAATAATGATGATTGTTAGAGGGGTGTTGCCTAGTCTTCGTAAAAGGATGTCTCATACACTCATCTATGATTTCAAAGATCTTCTCCAAGCTGGTTTGCAAATTGAAGAATGGGAAAGAGAGAAGAATTGCTTTTCAATAAGAAGGAATGAGAAAGGGAACTACCAATCTAGAAATCAAAGCCCACAAAAAGAAGTTGATGTTAATACAACTGGTCAAGCAAATAGAAGGCAGTTTTTAGATCTAGGGAAGCCTTTGTCTTGGGTCTTAAACAAGCTACAAAAGAAGGGACTATTACAACCATTAGCCCCTCGACCTTTGCCGAATCCTTTACCCCCAAAATTTGATACTAAAGCCTTTTATGAGTTTCATCGGACATAAGGACATGAGACAGACAAATGCATGTGACTAAAACATGAGATCCAAAATTTAATTGACAATGGTAAGTTGCCTGCACCTGATAAGCCCAGTACAAAAGACAATCCTTTGCCAAGGTTCAATAGAGTGCCACCACCAGCAACCTTCATGGTAGGAAAAGGATTGGAAGAAGATTTTGTCTTATCCTCTTTTCAAGGTGGGAATGTTGCAGATGTGAAAGGAGAAGGAGCTTAACTCAACAAACTTTCCTTAGCTTGAATGTTGTTTTTCAATTTTGCTTTCTTTAATATTTAATTGGAACAATTATGTTTTTCTATTTTTGTTTGAATAAATTACTTTCATCAAAATTTTTGTTGGTCTTTGTTCATTTTGGTGCTCAACCAATGAGGAATCTTGCTTGATGTTCATAAATTAATGTATTTAGGCATCATGATTTGAATGACTTTACTAGATAAGGAAATTGCTCTATAGCATTGAGTTGTGTATGCTTACTTAGAGAGGGCTCCTGCATAATTACCTTTGTCTAAGTCCTAATAAGTCTTAGAACATGCTTTGATCAACTTTTAAGGCGAAATTGAATTCTACTTATTTTAAGAGAGAAATGATCTAGGCATTGTTTGATAAGCCAACAACTAGTATCCACCCAATTAAATATCAATCCCTAGTTGTCCCTTTGAGTCTTTATAAAATTTTAGCTTTCTTTTCATTGGCTTACAAACCCCAACAACCTACCTGAGCTGTTGTGATACTTTTGACAATTCTTATGACCTCTAAGATGAAGAGGCAAGAAGATCAAAGAATGGAATGCATAGTCAAGACCATGAGGATAGTTGAAGTTCTCAAGACCATAAGGGTAGTTGAAGTTTACCTGAATTAGACCAAATATCACAAACAAAGTCAAGACTGAAGCAGATTAATACCACTCCACTCATCCATTATTAAAAATACAAGTTGGTACAAACAAGACAACTCTGTTAGAGCTAGAACCCAAAAAAATAAAAAAAATAAAAAAAAGAAGAAAAAAGATGAAACCCAAAAAGGCGGTTCAGAAAGCCAACTGAGTTCTCTTTTACCTAAGACAGCAAAAGGCTTCCATTTAGTTTATAAGGACAGTTTGACTTGAATTTATCCAACCCAACCAAAGATTCAATCAAAATTAGAGAGATAGAAGAAAGGTCACCCAGTGTTTGAAAGTCCTATATTTAACAATCCTACAGAGAAGAAGGACAAAATGATAAAATGCTCACAGAAAGGGAAGAGTAAGAAAAATAAAGAGAAAGAAAAGGGAAGAGTAAGAAAATAAAGAGAAAGAAAAGGGAAAAGAAGAAAAGAAATAAAGACTGTCCCAATCAAGATCTAGATTAATACCAAGAAGATGGGAGGATACTCAAAGCTCTATCTTTTCATGCTCCCAACTGTCTAAAGTTCCAACAAGCAGTTTGTAGTGTGAAGGTTTGTCCATTTTGTCACATCGGCTCCAACTTACAAATGGCCTTCATTTAACCCGTGTCCCTTATAGATCCCATTTCAATCCTATCAAAGATCTGTTGATCTCTCTTGGTAGGTAGAGTCTATTAATGGAGATAGTTTGAATAAGCATGCATATGAGATAGACAATATTTAAACTCAATGAGACATTTGGCCAAGTAATGTGTATGTGCCTATCTGAAGTGCAATAATTCTTGCTTAAATAGAAATGATTCCCGAGTTTAGTATGGTAACTAGGGTTATCATGTTACAGATATGTTAATTTGAAAATCGACTCCTGAGGTAAATTGACATTGATTTTGGCAAAGCCAACATTTAATTTCAAAGAAAAAATGTTTTTGTCACATGAAGCCTTCAAGTTAAGGGAAGTATGTTGAATCAGCGAACCTCAAAGGACACATTGGGCAAAGTAAATAGTTATTGGCAAGGATGTGAAAAGTTACCAACTGGCGTGCTGAATCCTAGTATAAAATGGATGTATCTCTACTTCTTGGGGCCTCCATTATTCATGTTTTCAATATCTTAAAGATAAAAGCCATAAAAGTGAAGCCTTATGTCATTCCAGTGCAAGACCTGAATGGGCATCTGGAAGAAATCTATGAGAACATTTCAGCTGATAACAGCAGTCTGTGAGCCAATGGAACCACTGTAAGTATTATCTACACATATCATGTATACATGAGTATATCACATTGCACTTTCTTGTATTGTATTGTCTATTCTTTGTCAAAGTGAACAGCAAACACCTTGTGAAGTAAAGAATCAAAAGAAGATATTGAATCAGGGGGGCATGGAAAGCCCATTACTTGAGGAAGCTCCAGTAAGTTTGCAAAAGAAAGAAGAAATGCATGCTTGTCCAAAGAACTAGACTGTAATATCCCAATGTATGCTCTAGAAGTTTTGAATATTATTGTTGTTTTAATTGGATTGAATGTATGTGTTAAATTGAAACAGAAAAGAATTTTTAAAGGAAGTGTATATGTTGCATATATGGTAGTATAAATAACATATACATAAGTCAAAAGGGATGGTCAATGGAAGAGGATATTTATTTGGGATATGTGAAATTACTTAAATGGGCATATGAGTGACAAGAGTTAAGTTTAAATGGATGAGGGCATTTAAGTAATTGTTGTGTTAGAATTGCATGGTGGAGATTTAAAGAAGAAGAGAAGTTTGACTTGTCATTATTTCTTTTCTTCTCTTCTCATTTGGTGTGGCCGGCTATCAAAGGAAAGGGAGAGAAAGAGAGGTGTTCTAAGTTCTAAACATCAAATTGAAGGGAGAATCAAAGGATTAAGTTGGAGATTTGTAAAATTTCTTCAATTTAGGTAAGTACTCTCTTGTTTTCCTTTGTTATTTGTGAAGTTGTGTTTGATGTGAGTTATGATTTGTTGGTATCATGATTAAGTGTGTTTGAGATGTGTTTATAAGTGTTGAAATTGATTGTAAGTTACAAAGTTAAATTGGTGTTGGTTTTGGTTTGAAGATGGTAAGTTAAGTGGTATGTGTTTAAATGTATTGTTAATGTGATTATTGTGATGAACATGTAAAATAAGTGTTAAAGACATTGATTATATTCATTTGAATAAGGTTATGTTGTGTATAATGTGTTTTAATTCAATCAAAAGAGATTTGGCCATGTTTAGGGTTTTTGTTCATGGGAGACACGGCCAAACTAAGGATGAGACACGGCCAAAACTAAAGATTTTTGGGAGACACAGCCAAGTTTAAGGAAATTTGGCCGTGTTGGATGATTTTTGGAGAGACACGGCCACTGGCTCGGCCGTGTCCCTTGCCCGTGTTTGACACTGCCTGGTGTTGGTTGAGAGACACGGCCGTGTTCCCTTGCCCGTGTCTGCCTCGGTTGATTTGGTGTTTAGAGACACGGCCACAAGCTTGGCCGTGTCCCTTGAGTGTGTTGGCTACTGTGAATGTTCTTTGTTCTTCTTGCATTGTTGAGAATGAACATACATTTGATGATGCATATGATACTATATGAACAATGTTATGTTATATACATTGTGAATCTTGTGAATGGTAATGTGTTATATGAATAATATACTTCATAATGTTACATCAATGATGCTATATGTAAAGTGTGAAGGATAGGATGAGGTAAATGATTATGTATAGCTTGATGGGAGTGGTTCTTGAGGTAAGTACAAACCCTAATCCACATTATTGCATATCAATAATATTATGTTTGGCATAATATGAGCTTTATGAAATGTGAATTGAGATAATTGAAGCATATTTGCTTGGATGATAATGTTCAATGTAATTGATTATGTATACTTGAATAATGAAGTATTAATATGTGAATTGAAATATAATGTGATGTGAAGCCATTGTGATTGGCTATGATAACTCAAATGTGATGTGAAGCCATTGTGATTGGCTATGATGATTCAATTGAAAGACATAAGGCATGTTTGCCTAATTGATGAAGAGAATTGAGAATGAAATTGATAAATGAATTGTGTAGCTAATGTGTTATTCCATTTTCAGAGTTTGTTGTTGGTGGCATGCCTAATATTAGTAACAATCTCTTGAAGTTAGGTTGGGCTTGATCCTTGAAGCCAAGTTGGGTAGAAGTTTAACATGTTTTACTCCCCTTGAAGCTTGGTTGGGTCTAGTCCTTGAAGCCTAATTGAGATGTTACAACCCTTGAAGCTAGGTTGGGTTGGTTCTTGAAGCCAAGTTGGGTTGATACTTAGCATGCTTTGTTCCCCTTGAAGCTTGGTTGAACCTAAATCCTTGAAGCCTAGTTGGGTCTATGATAATGATAAATGTGATAACAAAACCAAAGCATTAACTCTAAAAATTGAATGGCATATTAGTGTCTTTTGGGCCCGAGTCTGTCTTTGTTGTCAATATGATATACAAATGTTGAAATAAATAAGTAATGAGATCTATGGTTGACTTTGTGGGAAATGTGATTCATGATTAGTGAACTGTGAATAAAATAATGTTATGAAGTATGTTGTGTAATGTGTGTATTGATATATTGATTTTGAGTGTTAGTGATGGATTATGATTGGCGAATTATGAATAAAACAATGTTATGAAGCATGATGTGTAATGTGTATATTGATATATTGATGGTGAGTATTAATGATAGATTGTGGTTAGTGATAATGATATGTGTATAATATATGAAATTAATCGAGATATGAAAGGTGCAATTCTAAAGGAAAAACATGATAAGAAACTAATGGTACATGGAAGTGATATTTCATTATATGTTAGAAATTCTATAATGTATGTTTATATGTTATATTTGTACTACTAAGCTCTCAGGCTTAGCGCGGTTGTGTAATCGCGCAGGTGACTAGGTGGAAATATGAAGTCTTTCGTTATGCCACGAGAAGAGTAAGAGTTTGTCGAGACCAACTAGAGGGTGATGCATACATGTTTAATTTTTAATTATGATGTATTTTTGGCAAGAGTGTATTTATATGTATAAATGAAATTTTGATAAAGATAAGATTATTATGATATATATGTAAGATCATTAGAAGTATAATGATTTTGTAAATGTTCCTTAAATTAATGTATTGTGGTTTGGACTCTGTTAAAGGTCTTTATAAAGGTAACAAAAAGTGACATCCTTATACTTTATATACTTACTGTATGTATACCAGGTGTATGTATAGTACTTATATGGAGTATCGGGGTGTTACATAGACAATCTACAAACATCAACCAAAGCCCGCATAAAAAAAATTATGGATTTTAGCCTGCACAGCGGGCAAAGTTTCTCCCTTTAAAATTTTTGAGTTTATGCATGTATAAAATATTTTGAGACTCACTTCCAATATTTTACCATGTAGGGGGCAAGGAGAAGATATGAAGGGTAGCTAAAAAAGGCTGAATTTTTTTCAAAAGTGCAAAGGAAGAACAAAATAGAGTGGAAAAAGAAGAAAATTAGAATTTTCAAAAGAATGAAGATGCAAAAGACAAAAGATCAATCCGGCTAAAAGAGTTGAAGCCAGGGTAAAGACCCGATCTCCAATGGATAAGATCTATGTTTCAAGGGTAAAGACTTGATTTCCAATGGATAAAGATCCATATTTTAAGGTTAAAGACCCGATCTCCAATTGATAAGGATCCATGTTTCAAGGGTAAAGACCCGATCTCTAATGGATAAAGATCCATGTTTCTAGGGTAAAGACTATATCTCTAGTGGATAAAGATCCATGTTCCAAGAATAAAGATCCGATCTCCGATGGATAAAGATCCATGATTCAAGGGTAAAGACCCAATCTCCAATGGATAAAGATCCATGTTTCAAGGGTAAAGACCGGATCTCCAATAGATAAAGATCCATATTTCAAGGGTAAAGACCCGATCTCCAATTGATAAAGATCCATATTTCAAGGGTAAATACCCGATCTCCAATGGATAAAGATCCATATTTCAAGGGTAAAGACCTGATCTCTTATGGATAAAGATCCATGTTTAAAGGGTAAAGACCCGATCTCCAATGGATAAAGATCCATGTTTCAAGGGTAAAGAACCGATCTCCAATGGATAAAGATCCATGTTTCAAGGGTAAAGAACCGATCTCCAATGGATAAAGATCCATGTTTCAAGGGTAAAGACCCGATCTCCAATGGATAAAGATCCATGTTTCAAGGGTAAAGACCCGATCTCCAATGGATAAAGATCTATGTTTCAAGGATAAAGACTCGGTCCCCAATGGATAAAGATCTATTTTTCAAGGGTAAAGACCCAATTTCCAATAGATAAAGATCCATTTTTGGTGGATAAAGACCCACAATCCATAAAAAATGGAATAACCAGGCAAGCAAGAATTCTCAATTGATAAAAGGTCAGTCAAATCAAATTCAATCTCGGGTCCAAGTACTCAGTCTCGGGTCCAAGTACCCAAATCAAATCCAAGTATCCATCCTCATCCAAAATCTGCTCAAAGTCATATTGCTTTTCACTCTCTTCTACTGAAAGTCTCAGATCATTCAAGCAGGGGGCAAACTGTAGACCCTTAATTTTTGACCCAGTCCAATCCGATAGTCCAAAATAATTTTTATGGTATTTTTATGGTATTTTAATAATATTTTAATTACTTATGATATTTAATAGTTATTTTTAATAAAAATATTAAATATTAAATATTAAAAAATAAAAATCAGACGGATCGGCAAGCGACGCGCGGCAGGGCATTTCACCACATATGACTATCACTGGCAAATTGGGCATTTCCCAATTTGCCACAACTGGGCTTGCCCAATTCTGCAATGAACTGGCTTGCCCAGCTCGCCTGGCCCACTCCCGTAGCTCGCAGCAATTTTTGCCAGCGCAGCCTGCGCTGTCAATTTTTTGACCAAACCTTATTTTACATGGTCTTATAATTTTTCCTAAATAGTTAGTATTTCCTTCTTAAAATAGGATTAGGTATTTATTTTTTATTATAAATACCACATTAAAACACAAGAATAAGGGACGGAGAGAAATACCCTAGCAATGGGGTAAAAATTTTAAAGCTTACAATCAGGAAGCTAAAACCTTTAAACAACCAACAACAATTGAGAAATCAAAAAATCAAACACTGTCCAATTCACAAGGCAGCAAAGTCTTGATATTGCTCGACCAGAAATTAAGCATTGAGGCAGGCAGAAGCTTGGATCAATCTCTTCAATTTGGTGGAGCCTTCAAACATAGGTAAGTTCTCTAAATTCAGTTTATCAAATCAAAAATCACTTCCACTTTCAAACTCTCATCACAACATACTAATTACTCAATTTCTTTTTTAATTTAATTCATACAGTAGCTAAGGTTTTAATTAAAATGAATAATATAATCATTCAAAACTCAAATTTAATTTCTTAAACCCTAATTAATTCAAATCCTATTTCTTAATTAATTTTTTTTCAAGCCTTCACAGTAGCTATTTTGTTATAATTTTATTTAGTGAGTTATTTTAATTTTTCAATAATAAATTTGGCTTTCTATATTTGTTTCACCTAAAAATACATAAGTAGTTGGGTTAGTCAATACTAAAACCATACTTAACTTTGATCACGTAAAAACATCAAATCCTAAATTCAAAATCATAATCTGCAAAATCAAGGTTTCAAACCATAAAACCCTAATATCTTAACCGTGAGTCCTAAACCCTAATATTTTATGGTTCCAAAACCCTAATTTCATGATGTTAGCCCTAAACCCTAATTTGATTAACCAAAACCCTTATAACTTTCTTAAAATTATAAAACCCTAATCAATTTCATTTTTCCAAAAACCCTCACAGTAGCCTAAATAATAATAATAATAATTCCGAAATCCCAAAATCCTAAATGTTAATTAAAGAACCCTAAATTAAGACATAAACCTAAATTTGTATCTTTATTTGCTTTATTTAATTTTAGATTTGATTACATAGTTTATTATATGTTTTGATTTATTTAATTTTAATGCTTGATTTATTAATTTATCATGGATGGATATTTTATTTATTATTATGATTATTATTTGTTTGTTTTGGTATTAAAATTGTAAAAGGTATGTTTCCACTTTGTGGGTACCTGATTAGTTAAATTGTATGTAATTTAAATTACTTTTATATTTTGGACCAATGTAAAGGACATGTTTCCACCTTTCGGTGGGTGTCCTATTTACTTTTAGACATGGATGATGTAAGGACATATTTTCATCCTCGGATGGGTGTCCATTTATTTGCTTTGTTTGAACATTGCTTTGATTTTAATATAATGATGCTTTATTTTAATTGTTGCATGTAGTATGGATAATATTATTATATTTAAGAATTTTATAATATTAAGACCTGCAAAGAAGGCCGGTTCCAATGAACCGGGCGTTGTGGGGGTGCTGGGCCATTTCTCACCTTCCCCATACGTACCCAACTTTTCGAACCCATTAGGGGGTTGGGGATTCCTTATGAATCGAGTCATCCACACCTTTCTTTTTCCCGGCCCGTCCGAGTGGCGACTCCATTTTCTCTGAGCTTAGGCCCGTGTTCTCTAAGGCCCCGAGCCTAAACAGTGCCGAAGTCGCAAGAACCATTTTACCGGGAGTGGGGGCAAAAATTTCTGCTGACACAAGGTATAAAATGTGCCATTTTGGAAAAATAATAAACCATAACATAGATTGAGTCCTTCCCTTTCCTAGACCTAGGAAACCCTAACACAAAATCCATAGATATATTAGTCCAAAGTTCATTAGGAATGGCAAAGGGTGATATAAACCATGATTCATATTCCTACACTTAACTTGTTTACATCTAATACACTTATTACAAAAATTGTGTACATCACTCCTCATTTTGAGCCAATTAAAATTTTCATTTAATACTTCCAAGGATTTTGTAGCTCTAAAGTGACCCATTAAGCCTCTACGATGAGATACTTTTATAAGAAAAAGTCTATTGGAATAATTAGGCGTGCATATTTTATTTTTCTTAAACAGAAATCCATCCAATTTATAGAATTTACCATATGCCCTTTTTCACAATTTTGAAAAATATTTTAAAAAAACCATGATCTTTATCATACAAGGTCTTAAGAAATTGAAAACCAAGTATCCTTGCATCTAATGTGGTTAATAGAGTATATCTCCTAGAAAGTTCATTAGCTACCTCATGCTCTTTTTAATTCTTATACCTAATCACATATGGAAATGACTTTATAAATTCTACCCATTTAACATGTATCTTTTTTAACTTACCTTGACCTTTGATAAACTTTAAAGATTGATGATCAATATGAATTACAAATTTCTTATACCAAAGGTAATGTCGCCACTGTTATAATTCTCTCACCTTTGCATATAACTCTTTATCATAAGTTGGATAATTTAGTGTTGCACAATTAAGCTTTTCACTAAAGTAAGCCATTGGTTTCTTTTCTTACATAAGTACAGCTCCTATACCTATACCTAAAGCATCACACTTAATTTTAAAAGTTTTAGTAAAATTCGACAAAGATAAAATAGATGCATTGCATGAATTTTCCTTCAAGCTAGAAAAAGTATTATCTTGATATACACCGCAAATTTGAATATTGATTTTTCTTAATTACAACAATTAAATGTCCAATTATTGTGCTAAAATCTTGGACAAATCTTCTATAAAAACTAGCCAATCCATGGAAATTTCTAACCTCGCTAATAGATTTATAGTTTGGCCAATTCTTAATAGCACTAAATTTTTCTTCATAAACTTCAACACCATCTTTACTTACTACAAATCCTAAGAAAACAACCTTATCTATACAAAAATTGTAATATCCGTGGTTTTAGACAAATTAAATAAGTATATGGAATGGAATTGATTAAAGAGTTGGGAGAGGTATATGTGTAGTATATACCTAATATATACGCAAGATATACATAGTATATACATAACATATACTTATTATATATGTTGAATTCATATTATATACTTAATATATATATATATAATATACACATAATGTATACTTGATGTATACATTACATATACATTACATATACATTAAAATTATATATATAATATATAACATATAAATAAATACAAAGGAAATATAAAAATATATATAATTATGGATGGGAAGTGGATAATTAAATAAATAAAAGAAAGAAAAAAGTCAAAAGAAGAGAGAAAATACATGGTTGAAATTAAAAGGAAAATTAATTAATTAATTAAACTAATTTTATGGATGGGAAATGAGGAAGAATACAAAAATAGTCTTCTTCTTCCTCTTCCTTATGCCATGGCTTATTTTCAATAGCTAGAGAGAGAGAGTTTCTTTTAAAATGCTAAAATTTAGCCAAAAATCCAAGGTTTACAAGTTGGTCTTAAAGAGAAAGCAAGAAAATCAAGTAAGTAGTTCTTCTAACGCTTGTTATTTTGAGTTTTTAAGCTTATGTTTGAAATGTATAGAGAGAGAAAGTATGTTAAAATGGTTTAAATTGATAGTAATTGAGTTAATATTATGGATAAGTAATAATTTGATGATCAATTTGTGAAGATGAGCATAAATGATCAAATTAGGATTTTATAGTGAATATATGTAAATTAGAGTTTTGGTATGGATTGTTATAATTGTTGTAATGGAATAATTTAAGATTTTTCAATGTATATGTTATGCTTTTATGGTTAGAATTTTGATATAAGTGAGTTTGGATAAACTTATGATTTATGAAAGATTATGTAAAAATTAGGGCTTTGCATGGAGATGGATATAATTATTTAAATGAGTTATTTTATTGCTATTTTGAAATGTAAGCAATGAATTTACGGTTAAATTTTGGAAATAGGTTGGGTATGATGTAGTTTGAATAAAGTCGTAAAGGGTGAAATTAGAGTTTTATTAGGATTTTGATGGAAATGGTGTATTTAATGGTTGTTTTGAATAAAATGAGCTTTTGAATGATTTTAATTGAAACATTATACTTGGTATTTGGATTAGGAAGTGAGTAGGCCAAAGTTGCCAAGTGAAGGGGTTAGGACATTTTGGAAAATTATAGCTTGAAAGGTGCTAAAAGTTGGATTTGGAAGGGATAAGAGGTTAGTACATATTTAAATTACTTGAGTTTTATTAAGTATGATTTGGCATAATATATATGGCTCCTTTGTAATGTTGATATTCACATAATCTATGCAATGTGGCATAGTTATGTGATGAGTATCACATTGGGCATTTGTTCAATGTAAAATTAATGATTGTACATGGAATGTGCGAGCTTTACTAATGTGATGAGAAAATGTGGGTAATAAGTATAAAATGTGAAAATAAGTGAAATTGTGGGAAAAGAATGAAAATGATAAAAATTGATAAAACATGAGTAATGTGGTGAGAAAAGAGTACAACTTGGCCCACTTTAAAGAATAAACAATATTCTTTAAAGTGACATTATTATGAATTAATGTATTATTATTAACAAGATATTGATATATGAAATATATTAAATATATTAAGGATGTGTAATATAATGTATAATGGTTATATTTATGAAATGTGTTGAATAAGTCACATTATGAATGTGACTCATGAATATGTAGAGTGTAATGTGAGTATGGTTGTGGAAAGTGTTATTGGTACATTGTATTAAGGAGACAGCCTTCGGGCAATGATAGACACTTGGTTTCTGGTGTCGATAGAGGGCAACCTTCGGGTGAGATATGTGACACTTTGCCTTCTATTGTCGATAGGAGACATCTTATGGGTGATATGTGACACTGTGTTCTTGGTGTTGAACCTTTTGGTCACTTGAAATAAAATGTTGGGCTCATTGTATGTGTGTGTATATGTGTGAATATGTCATGTTGATAAGTGGTATAATTAAAGAGGATTTGGTTAGAATAATGTATATTATATTTTGTAATTAAATTGTTGATTTTAATGTTTGTTATTATTTAAATATATACCACTAAGCAAATTACTTAGCGTGATTAGTTGTATCGCGTAGGTGAGAGGACTGCAGAGCATAGCGGTCCAGAGTGAGGCAAAGATTGAAGTATTTGTTTTGCTACAAGACCAATAGTGCTAGGATTGCATTCATGTATAGTTTTTACTATAATCAACTTTGATTTTGTATATTTTAAACATATTATGTGTATATTAAATAAATTTTGGGAAAAAAGTCTTATATGTTGCTTACTATGGTTGTGTTTTTAAATATTTAAGTATTTTATAAAGAAATGAGGGAATTTAAGGAATATTTGTTTTGGAAGTGAAATTTTATTGCAGGTTGTGTGTTCATTGATTTTGGAAATATTGAAATTGCAGATAAAACTCTAGCAAAAGTTTTTTAGATTATTTCTTTTATAAATTTATAAATTATTTTTAATATTTAAATGAGGGTTTTATATGTAATTAATATAGTATCTTTGTATCTTAAATAGGTATTTTATGAATACTAAATTATATGTATAATACATATTTAGAGTATAAGGGTATTACAAAAATAACACTTTTTCAAATTAGCAAATAAATTTTCTTTTCTCAAAATATTCACGATATCACTCACATGAGATATATGATCATCTTAAGATTTTGAATAAATGAGGATATCATCAAAGTACACTACTATATTTTTTCCAATTAGATCTTTCAAAATATGGTTCATTAATCTCATAAAAGTTCTAGGTGTATTAGTTTAGACCAAAAGGCATAACTAACCATTCATATAAACCATATTTTGTTTTAAAAGTTGTTTTCCATTTATCCTCTTCTTTTATCCTAATTTGATGATAGCCACTTTTGAGATCAATTTTACTAATAATAATACTACCATGCAACTCATCTAGCATATAATCATGTAACACCCTTATACCCTATAAACATATAATACACACACTCCCAGTATGTAAAATATGCATATATGGTATAAAAATGTCACAAACCGGTTTAATAAAACTTTCATATTCTCTTATTACTCAAAACATTTATTTTTATATAGATATATATATATATGTATCAGAATACATGATACCTCACATTACTTCATTATTTAAAACTCTTTATAATTTATAATATATATATATACATATTCTCAAAACATAATATTAAAATATACTTTAATATAATATTTATATATGTTGGCAAAGTGACTTTGCTCTTGATGTAACAATACGCTTCAAGCTCAACCAACAAAAGCCTAGACCCGATCTAGCCTAGTAGAACTCTTTAGCTCCACTGGATCACTCCTGTCACCTATGCAATGAGTTAGAATCACGCTAAGCCAAAGCCTAGTGGTACAGACTTTGATAATAATAAAATTTAGAAACAATGGGAATGCAGAATGTTCATATGCTATGTCATCACATAATATTCACATCAACACATACGCAAGCATAGGCCCAAACAACTAATACATAATTCCATTCTCAGGGTTACCATTTTAGTCCATAATAACATCATGTGTCTAGCCCCGAAGGTAAAATATTAATGTATCAATCCAACCAGGCCTGGGCTTAGGACCCGGTCTTTTCACCCAGCCCAGCTTCAAGGACTTGTTTCTGAGGCTTACAAGCCAATCTTTTCACCTCAAAAATATTTTCACAGTGACGCTAAGTATCTAGCCCCATAGGCAAATATAGGTATGCCGCCAAACACAGAACTTTGAAAATTGAATAACATACTATGCACACAATTATTTCATATTTTCATTATCAATCTCTTTATCATTTTCTCATGATCAAGCTAGGCACATTGCCTTATTTATCTCATTTATATCAACATCATCATATAATCATAATGTATCTCATTTTATACAATTTAGCCATCACCAATGGCTTTACATAATATCTTTAATGTATACACAACAAACCAAATTACCCAAATATTTTAGGCCATACTCATATTTTGCACATAGTTCACATTTCATTCAATTTAGCCATTAACAATGGCTTTTCACAATGCATAATAATGCATGCATAGCAATTCACATGTCTTAACACCATGCTCATGAATACTTAATGTATCAAGTAGCTTAACACATTTTTCATCCAAAATTTGTTAGGCCAAATGTAATGCAATCACATTTCATTTATCAAGAGTTTGTACATACCTTAGGAAACACTACAAAACAAGCTTTAAAACTTCCTCTAACCTTCTCTTCCAAGTTTCCCTTCAGGGTTGGGCAAACTACTCTGTCACATCCCAAAGTTTAGGTAGTCGAGTATTAGGCAAGAAGGACATAAATAAGTGGTCAAATAGAGGCTTGAGATAGTCAAAAACAAAATCGGTGTGCAGAGGAGCCCCGTGAAGTCGACGGGACCTAAAGGTAATTTTTTGAAAGGCCGAAGACCTAAGAGTAATTTTCTGAAAAGTTGTGTCGGTTCTTAATAGTGACCCTAACGGATGCCATAAATGTGTTCTCGGGATTAATCGGGTCGTAATGGTGGCGCACGATTTTTCCCGAAAACGCACGATTTGTAAGTTAAGGGCGATTTTCCGACAAGGACATTTTGGACATTTCCAACGGAGGGGCGATTTTGTAATTAAATATAACTTTGGGGGAAAAATTTAAAAGAACAAAAAGCCACTTTCAAGTGGCCAAATCCTAGCCATTATGTCCAAATGGGTTGAACAAATCATGGCCATTGAAAATAAACAAATTAATTAAATGGAAATTAAATTATAAATAACTAATTTTGGTCTTCCAAACACAAGTAAAGGATCAAAAAAACACCACCATCACCACTTTTCTTCTCCCTTAGGTCGTGCTCCCCCCTCCCTTCCATTTTCAAGGAGAAAATTTTCAAGTCTAAGCCATTTTTCAAGTGAAATTCAATAAGAAATAAGGTAAGATACCATCCTAAGTCTTATTCATTCATTAGAATTAGGTATTAGGCTATGTTTAGGAAGATTTGATATTATGTTCATGTTGGGAAAGTATTAGTAAGTTGATGATTATGGTGAAAAATGATAAACTACTTAAAGGAAATGATGAAAATGGTGATTATTAATAAGAATAAGTAAAGGATTGTTAGAAAATCATAAGGTAGCATCATGTTCATATCTAGGGTTTGTTCTTACATATGTGAAATGTTAAATTCATAGGAAATCAAGGAGATTAGAGAGGAAAGGAAGTGAAATAGACAAGAAGAGCAAGGAAAAGCAAGGTTTGGTACTTTAACTAATTGTTTGTTCATTTTCTTGAATTTTTTTGTTTTAGAATTAGTGAAATGCTGTGACTTGTATGATTTTTAATTAAATATAGAAAACTGTTCTTGAAGTGAATTTTTGATATGTTGTGCCTCAATGCGTCTAGAATGACTGAAAAATATTTTGAGTTGAATTTGGAATGGTTATGATTATAGAAAATTATTTCTGTTAGACCTGCTCTAGGAGGTACCTTGACTGAGACAGCCATGTTTCCGGATTTTTAATAAAATTTAGAAAAATAATATTCAATTGAATTTTGAATATGTTGTTTTTTAATGAGTCTAGTATTTGAGAAAAATAATTTGGAACCACATTGATTGAATTTTATTTACGGAATTCACAAAATTCAGAACTGCTGCCAGGATGCAGGGCAACTGGAGCAGTCTGGTTGGGTGAACTACTTGACCAAGATTTTGTGTCCAGTTTGATCTGAAATATTAAAAGAATGATTTTAAGATGTAAAACTAAATTCTGTAAAAATTTTAGAGTTTTTAGTCAAGTAGATTATTTTATACAATTTTTCAAAATAAGGATCAAGTTGAGTCCAAAACCAGAATTTACTATTCATATAGTCATTTTGCTAATATTCATTTGGTCATTTTTCAAAAGTAATCCAATTGATTCCTTATGCATATAAATGAGCATAATATGTTATTAAAATGAAAAAATATGATATTTCACGTTGAAATAATATAAGAAACATAAGTCGACAATTGTATAATGCATATTCGATTAAGAAATGGCATGAAAATTTTGGCTCCACTGGGTATCTGGGATAGTACTGAGTAGGGTAAGGGTAAGATATATCATACTATATGCAGTGCTGCTTTAATATAGGACTTCGGTCCAAGTTATATAGGGTGACAACCCGAGCTATATAGGACTTCGGTCCGAGTTATATAGGGCAATCGCCCGAGTTATATAGGACTCCGGTCCGAGGGCTTCGACCACAGATTCCACATGGCTTGGTCCGCAATTTTTTAGGGCCACAGCCATAGAATATATATACAGTTGTTTCAGTTAGTTCTTTACCATACATTAGTCTACCAAATTACCTTGTGGAGCGAACTGATAAAATGGTAATAACTGAATATATGACATGTATGGATTGTTTTTACTGTAATATTATTTTTCAATACGACTCATTGCTTTTAAAAGTGCATTATGCTTTTATTATTTATTTTCCGTAATTAGTTAAAGTACCCACTAAGCAATGCTTAGCGAGTTTAGTTTCTTCTAAACTTGTAGGCTATTAGCAAGGAGCCAGTAGCGAGCAGAGGAGTCCTGCGTTCTGTCGGTCATCAACAAACTTAGGTGGTGCTCTTCATTTTGTATTTTGGTATTAGAAACTGGCATGTACTTATTTGAACAATACAAAGAGATAACTTGATGTAGCATGTAAATCTAGTAATGTATAATAACTGTATGGTTTTGAATTGTGTTGGATTGTGAATATAGAAGTGTGAATTCTTCTTGCAGGATTGTAGTTGAGGTTATAAGGGTGGATTATTGGGAGTGTGCTTGAGTTGAATTGTGAAACAAAATATTTTTCAAAAATAAGAAAAATTAATTTTGTCAACACTTGGGACCTAGAATTTTAAGGGAGACTCCGTCAAAATTTTTGAAAAATTTTGATAAGGAACATTAAGTAAGCTGACATAACCAGAGCTCGTATCCCAATGTAGCATTCCTCCTCGGCTTATTCATAGGTAGGGAAGGGTTGTTACACACTCTCTCTCAATGCCTATACCAAATGTGTTCATAAAGAACCATTTAATATCATATTCTAAGGCATTCTCAACATTAAATCATTTAAATAGGAATTGTAAAAGAAAAACAAAGAAAAGAGTTATTCTTAAGTGACACGCCCAACAACACAGGCGTGTTACTGACCATGTCACTAACCCAATCACACAAAAGCTTTGACACGTCCAATGACATGGGTGTGTCACTGCCCGTATCATTTATTCTACCTCATAAAACATTTGACACGCCCAACAATAAGGGCATTGGACTTGTTAAAGTCCGTGTCAATTATTTTGCCTTACTGAAGCTACGACACGCTCAGGGACATGGTTGTGTTAATGGCCATGTCATTGGCTGTATTAGGCAAAATCTGCATTTTTAACTCTCAACCATATGAACACAATCATTCCAAACTCAACAATACAACACCCTAAATCATCATCTTAGTTTATATCCATAATTCTCCCACAAATTTAACATTTATATAACTCCAATATATCATAACTATCATCTTATTCAATCAATCATCACTTCCTCTCATAACACATTCAAAGAAGAAGAAAGAAAAGAAATCTCTACCCTTTCAATCCAACCTTAAAAATCATCATTAGCTACTTACAACATCTTCATATATATTCAAATAAGCCATCAAAACATACTAATACAAAATCCCCAAAATCCAAATATCATGTTCTTCCATAGAATTCCAAAGAAACTTGCAAAATAATAAAGGAACTTACTAATTAATGAAGAGTTCTCAAAATCTTCACTTGAGTCCTTGATATTACTTTAATTCTTTGATGAATGGAAGAACTCTCCTCTAGACTCTCTCTCTCTCTCAAACTCACGCCAAAAAAGAAGGAAGAAAAGAAAAGACTCTTCTCTTTTCTTTCATCCTTATCTATATATATAATAATAATAATAATAATTACTATGCACTTAATTATACAATATATATATATGTAATGCATATCTTTAATATATGTATATATCTTATATATATGTATCATATTTACATCAAATATATATACATTTCACTTAAAATCCTTTCATTTCATTTAAATTATTTATTTAATGTATCCAAATTTAATTTATTTTAGTTAATACTCAAATTTTAGTGGTATAACAATTCTCTCCCCCTTAAGAAAATTTCATCCTCGAAATTATCTGCTATCAACTCTAGAAAAACTGAGGATATTGACTCTGCATTATTTGTTCACTTTTCCATGTTGCCTCCTCAGTGGCTTGATTCCTCCAAAGAACTTTCACAAGTGGCACTTTCTTATTTCTTAACTCTCTTACTTCTCGTGCCAAGATCGCTATTGGTTCTTCCTCATAAGTCAGATTCAAACTTACCTCAATAGATTCCACTAACAAGATATGAGATGGGTCTGACCTGTATCTCTGAAGCATAAAGACATGAAAAACATTATGTATCTGGTCTAACTCAAGTAGTAAAGCCAGTCTAGTTGGACTATTACATTGATATTTTGCCTACGGGGCTAGATACATGGTGTCATTATAGACCAAAACAGTAACTCTAAAATTTGAATAGCATATTAGTTATCGTTGGGCCCATGCTTGTTTTTATTTTTATGTGAATTGTGGTTTGAAAATATATGAAGAGTATGAGAAAATGGAATGATGTGATATCCATATACATTGTTCATTGGCATTGCATTTCAGTTTTATTGTTATCAAAGTTTGTATTACTAAGCTTTTGGCTTAGCGCGATTGTTTACATCGCGCAGGTGACAGGGTAGATTTGGCTTATTCGGAGAGTTCTTCTAGACTAGGTAGGGTCTAGACTTGTGGTTGTGCTTGTAGAGTTTATGTCAAGATCAAAAACACTGTCAGCAGCATGTATATATTTTATATTAATGTATATTTTGAGTATTATGCATATTATATCATGTTTTGGATTTTATGTATTGTAAACTATAAAGAATGTTTATATTAAGCTATTTGAAATAGGAGGTTAAATGTGTTCTAAATTATATATATATATATAAATGTTTGAGAAACTTGGTGAAATTGAGGAGTATGGGTGAAATGGTGATTTGAAATTATTTAGAAGTGTTCTTTTTGCAGGTTGTGTAATTAATAAATTTTGGGATGTCCAAATTACAATCAAGACTCTGCTGTAGCAGAGCAGTGGCTAGACAGGGTTCAGAGAGTGTTCATTCAGTTGCAGGCTAGTCCATAAGAGAAGTTTGATTATGCCAGATCTCTTCTGCAGAGGGATGCATTTGATTGGTGGAAGACGGTTCCACATGCTTTAGCTGATCCACCAGTCCTGACCTATGATGATTCCTATGGAATTTGAGCAGAAGTATACTCTGAGGAAGTATAAGGATGCAAAGAAGATGGAGTTCCTGAGTCTGAGATGAGATACCAGGACAGTGATAGAGTATGAGATCGAGTTTATCCGGTTGAGTCATTATGCTGGTGGGATCATTTCTGACGAGATTGACAGGTGTAGGAGATTTGAGGAGGGACTGAGACTCTCTATAATGTGTATCATAGCAAGCTCTCAGTATCAAGATTTTTCTTAGTTGGTTACAGCTGCCAGGAGTATAGAGAGAGTATAGAGTCTTGCAGCAGCTGCCAGGGTTGAGGAGACCAGAGCTAGGAGACCCTAGAATGAGGTAGGGTCTTCATCAATGAAGAGAGGCCGAGGGGGATATTTTCAGAGGTTCAGTAGGAGCCAGGAGAAGTTTGGTAGGTCAGTACAACAGCTAAGACAGAGACAGAGACCTGCAGTTTCAGTGGCTAGTGCTCCGATCCTAGTGGCTCAAAGGCCTACTCCACCTACTTGTGTTAATTGTGGCAAAGCACACAGAGGTGTCTGCTGGTGGAGAGGTGCTTCGAGAGTGTGTTTTAGATGTGGGTCATCAGACCATTTTATCAGAGATTGTCTAGAGCCACCAGAGGATAGACAGGCAGATACTGCAGCTTCTCAACCCAGTGTCAGAGGTGTAACATCCGTGATTTTGGAGAAATTAAATAAGTATTTGGAGAGATAAATTATATATACTCAATATATATATAGTATACATAACATATACATATGGTATATTAATTTTATATGTTGGATTAATACATTACATACTTAATATTTAATACACACATAAGGTACATTTGATGTGTATATAAGATACACATTACTTGTGCATATGTGTAATATCCTAAATTTTTGAAAAGTTCTAATTGTTGGAAATTTGATAAAATAAATTATAATTTAAATGGATAAATTAAATTAATAGTTTTAAATGAAAAATTAAGGGGTTTTAAATAAAAAAAAGTGGATAATATATGTAATATATATGTAAAATATACATAACATATAAAAGTCAACACTTTTTAAAAGAAAAGTCAAAGTAAAAGGGTATTTTAGTAATTAAATCTTAGAAATTCAAAATTAATAAAATAATTAAAAAATAAATTATTTTTGAATGGAAGAGGAAATTTATGGCTTTTAATTTATTAAATGAATAATTAAATAATTAATTATTAAATTATTTTAATATATATATATGATTAAAATAAAAGATGAAAAGAAAAAGAAATTTTAAAAGTTTTTCATCTTCTTCTTCTTCTCCATCAAGGGCCGGCCACCATGGCTATTAATCTCAAGAATTTTGATATTCCATAGTCCACAAATTGAAGGATTCAACAAGTTTAAAGTGGATTTTTGGTGATTTCCACCAAAATTAGTAAGTTCCCAACTTCTTTCTTTGGATTTCATAGGAATTGTGATTATGTTTGTTTTGGGTTTTTAAAGTTCTAAGATTTAATTGTCTATTTGGGTATATATGAAGTTATTTTAAGTGATTAACAATGATTTTAAGGTTATATTAAAGAAATGGTTGAGTTTGGGTAAGATTGGTGAAGAGAGAGAATTTAGGGTTATGTAATTTTTGGAGTTTTGAAATCATGGTTTTTAATTGTGTAAATTGATTCCAAATGAGTTGTTTTGATACATAAACAAGTATTTTAAAGTCAAATATTGGATTTGATTGTGTTTGGTTGGAGTTTGAGAATGGAAGTGGAGATTTAGGGTTTTGGAAAAATGATTTTCCAAAGTGGTTGAATTGTGTGATTTTATTTGTTTAAGCATGTTGTTTAGTATTAAAAGTGATGAATATAAGCTTGAAATGAGTAATGCATTGTGTTGGAATGGAAAACCTTCAATGGGGGAAGGTTATGCCATTTTATGGTTTTGTATATAAGAGTGTATTTTTATAATGTAAATGGTTCAAATGTATTAAAATATGCTTCTAATGATATTAATAAACTTAAAACACTAATTTAAATGGCTTGATATGGTTTTTCAAAGTTAAAGTGAGGTGAAACATAATTTTGGGATTTGGTTTAGAGTGATGTTTAATTATGATTTGATGTTGAGAATACCTTAGAATATGATATTAAATGATTATGTATGATCACATTTGGTATAGGCATTGAGGGAGGTTGATTTGCTTCATCCAAGTGGTGAAGGGCAAGTTGGAAGGATAGGGTTGGAGGTTGTATTACACTTGCTTTGGGTTGCTAGTAGAGGTATGTACAAACTTTGAGTATAATGTTTATATTTGCATGACATTTGGACTTAACACATTTTGGTTGAAAAATGTGTTAAGCTACTTGGTTCATTGATTGAGTATGAATGTTAAATGCATTGTGAAAAGCCATTGATAATGGCTAAATTGTGTAAAGTGTGAAATATGCATATTATGTGAAAATACCCAAAGTAATTGGGTAATGTGTTGTGAATGCAAAAATGAGATATGTGTAATAATGAAATGAATTAATATTGATAAAAATGAGAAAAATGAGAAAGATGTAAAAATGAGAAAAAAAAAGTGAAAATAAGGCAATGAGCCTAGTTTGATTATGAGAAATAAAATGAGAAAATGAATTGTGAAAGTATTTGATAATGAGATAAATGAATTAATTGTGTGCCTAGTATGTTATTCAATTTTCAGAGTTCTGGGTTTGGCGGCATGCCTATGAATTGCTGGGCAGGTGAAAAGACCGGGTTGTAAGCCGAGCCAAGCTAATAAATGATAAATATGATGTTTTTGGGGTGAAAAGACTGGATCGTAAGCCTCAAAAACTGTAGCAGTCTAGCCGGGTTGAGGACCAAGATACTAGGGCCTAAGGGTCTGGCCGGGATGAGGTTCAAGAGACTAGGGCTGTTACATTATCCATGGATATATATTGCCTACGGGCTAGACACATGGTGTCATTATGGACCAAAGCAGTAACTCTGAAATTTGAATAGCATATTAGATCCTTTTTGGGCCCATGCTTGTCTTTGCTTTAATGTGAATTATGAATTGTGATACAATTGAGCAATATAATGTTATGAGTTGTGAGTATGAAATATTTGAAAAATATAAGAAAGTGAAATGATGTGACCTCTATATGCATTGTGCATTGCCATTACTTTACATTTTTATTATTATCAAAGTTTGTACCACTAGGCTTTTTCTTAGCGCGATTGTAATTCGTCGCGCAGGTGTCATGGACGTTTTGGTAAAGCTAGAGAGTTTTACTAGATCTGGTCGGGTCTAGGGTTGTATTTATTGAGCTTAAAGAGTTGTTTTGGGTACATGAAAATCAGAGCCAGTTGCTAGCATGTACATTTTTGATATTATGTATGTTATGATATGTTTTTGAAGCATATATTGTAAATTGTAAAGAATGATTTGAATAATTTTGTTTAAGATGGGATTTTATATATAATGTTGATATATATATATACCTATATATAAGTATTTTGAGAAAATATGGAGAAATTGAGAAGTATTGGTGAATTGGTGAATTGATTTTATTTGGAGTGTTTGTTTTATGCAGGTTGTGTTTTGTTGAATTTTGGAAACGTTCAAATTACAAACAAAACTCTGACGAATTTTTCCCAGAGATTTTCATATAAAATATTTATTTTGGATTCCTATAACAAGTAAAGAATATTTATATACTATTTATTTTATATATTAGTATTTGAAATCTTAAGACAGAAATGTAAATTTTTTTATTAAATCGGTCTGTGACATTTTTATACAGTATATGCGTATTTTACATATGCTGAAAATATGTATTGTACGTATATAGGGTATAAGGGTGTTATAAGAGGGGGTCATAGTGGCAGAGGTTTTGGTAGAGGTGGTCGATCTAGGACTAGTCAAAGAGGAGGTTCTACAGACAGAGGTAGTAGACCAGATGAGGTAGGGCCATCACAGCGGGTTTATATGATGCAGAGGCAGCCAGATGCTTCAACTATTATTGCTGGTACTTTTACTTTATGTGGTACTTCAGTTCTTGCATTATTAGACCCTGGGTCAACTCATTCTTACATCAGTGCATCCATCTTGCCTGTGAGTAATTTGTATTCTAAATCCTTGGGATTTGATGTTTTGGTCACAAATCCTTTAGGGTATAGTGTTGTAGTGAGTAGGGTGCACCGAGATAGCCCAGTTGTTGTTCAGGATGAGAATTTCTCGGTGACCTGATTGAGATGACTTTCAGGGAGTATGATCTGATTTTGGGCATGGATTGGTTATCCAGGAATGGAGCTGTGGTAGATTGTCAGAAGAAATGTGTTACTTTGAGAACACATGATGGTAGGGATGTGATGGTATCTAGTAAGCAGAGGTATCTTTCATCCATGTTTGTTTCAGTTGTTTTAGCTAGGAGGATGATTCGGAAGGAATGTGAGGCTTATCTTGCTCATGTTGTAGATACCAGAGTAGTGGGGTCCCAGCTTGACAGTATACCCACAATTGTAGACTTTTCAGATATTTTTCCTGATGAGTTGTCAGAGGTACGTCCTGAGATAGAAGTGGAGTTTGGTATCAATTTTTTTCCTGGTACCACTTCCATCTCTATTACCCCTTATCGGATGGCACCTGCTGAGTTGAGAGAGTTGAAGATCAAGTTGCAGGAATTATTGAAAAAAGAGTTCATCTGCCCTAGTGTGTCCTCGTAGGGAGCACCTGTGTTGTTTGTGAAGAAGAAGGATGGCACCTTGAGATTGTGTATTGATTATAGATAGTTGAATAAGGTGACCATCAAGAACAAGTATCATTTGCCTCGGATAGATGTTCTCTTTAATCAGTTGAAGGGAACAACAGTATTCTCTAAGATTGATCTTAGATCAGGGTACCATCAGTTGAGAGTCAGAGATGTGGATGTACCCAAGACATCTTTTCGCACTAGGTATGGACATTATGAGTTTTTGGTGATGCTCTTTGGATTGACAAATGCACTAGTAGCTTTTTATGGATTTAATGAATAGGGTGTTCGACCATATTTAGATCAGTTTGTGGTGGTCTTCATTGATGACATTTTGGTGTATTCGCATAATGATGAGGATCATGATAGGCATTTGTGGATTGTATTGCAGTCTCTGAGAGAGAAGTAATTATATGCTAAGCTGTCTAAGTGTGAGTTCTGGCTCGATGGGTAGCTTTTCTTGGTCATGTGGTTTAAGCAGAGGGTATTAGAGTTGATTTGAGTAAGGTGGAGGTTATCTTGAATTGGAGTCCATCGAAGACTATGACAGAGGTTAGAAGTTTTCTGGGATTGGTAGGCTATTATTGATAGCTACACCACTCACCAAATTGCTTTGGAAAAGAGTTAGATTTGTGTGGATAGATCAGTGTCTGGCGAGTTTTGAGCAGCTGAGGGAGATGTTGACTCAGGCTCCTGTCCTTACCCTGCCTGTGGAAGGTAAACCATATGTGATATACAGTGATGCTTTACATAGTGGTTTAGGTTGTGTTCTGATGCAAGAGGGTAGAGTCATTGCTCATGCCTCTAGACAGTTGAAGCCACATGAGCTGAATTACCCGACGCATGATTTGGAATTAGCAACTATAGTTTTTTCCTTGAAGATTTGGTGGCATTACTTGTATGGGGAAAAGTGTTTTATTTGTATGGATCACAAGAGTTTGAAATACCTAGGTGTTCAGAGAGAGATGAATCTTCGGAAGAGACGGTGGTTAGAGTTGATTAAAGACTACAATTGTTTGATTGATTATTATTCTAGTAAGGAAAATATTATTGTTGATGCCTTGAGTCGAAAGTCTTTGGCAGGTTTGACTGCTTATTCGCTCTCATTGCTTGTTGAGTTGAGAGCGTTGCATGCTAGATTTGAGTCTTGTGATGATGGTGCTTTGATGGCTCAGTTGCAGGTGAGGCCAGTCTTGTTGGATCATATTAGGGAGGCTCAGTTGGCAGATGAGAGAATTCAGACAATTGGGTTGGTTTGTCAGAAGGGGGAGAGTCAAAATTTTTTGGGGGGGATGATGGCAGTCTATGGTACAAAGATAGGTTGTGTGTTCCTAATGATGCGTAATTGAAAAGGATGATATTAGAGGAAGCACATCAGTCACTTTATGCTATGCACCCTAGGAGTACCAAGATGTATCAGGACTTGAAGTGACATTATTGGTGGTCAGGTATGAAGAGGGACGTAGCATAGTTTGTATTCAGATGTCTCGGTAGCCAGAGAGTGAAGGCTGAGCACCAGGTTTCTTCAGGGTTGCTCCAACTTTTATCAGTGCCAAGTGGAAATGAGAGCGAGTGACATTGGATTTTGTAACTGGACTGCCTTTGACCCGGAAGAAGCATTTTGTATCTGGGTGATAGTTGATCGGATGATGAAGACAACTCATTTTCTTCCAGTTTGGATGGATTATTCTCTTGAGAGATTGGCTGAGCTGCATATCAGTGAGATAGTGAGGTTGCATAGAGTCCCAGTTTCTTTGGTGCCGGATCGAGATCCTTGTTTTACTTCAAGATTTTGGAAAAGTTTGCATGATGCTTTGGGTTCTCGGTTGTATTTTAGTGCTACTTTCCATCCTCAGACAGATGGGCAATCAGAGAGAGTGATACATATTCTAGAGAATATGTTGAGGAGCTGTATCATTGATTTTACCAGGAATTGGGATAGATTTTTGCTATTAATTAAGTTTGCTTATAACAATAGTCATCAGTCCAGTATTGGGATGGCTCCTTATGAGGCATTGTGTGGCAGGAGATGCATGACACCTTTGTGTTGGGATGAGGTTGGAGAAGGTAAACTGGTCGGTCCCGATTTGATTAAGGAAACAGAAGAGAAAGTGAAGGTGATTCAGGGTCATTTGTGTAACACCCTTATACTCTATATACGTACACTACATACACCCAACATATGTAATATACGAATATATGATACAAGAATGCCACTACCCATTTTAGCAGAACAAATCTTCACTTAAAAAATTTGTATAAACTTAAATTATTTAACTGATATCATATAAATAATAGATGAAACTTTACTTGCTAAAACACATACATAACTTCATTACCAAAGGTTTATCCAAAATATTTTTGATAGTTTGCGGAATATACATATATATATATATATCAAAATATAACATAATATACATGAAATCAATATGTACAAAAATATAAAATATATATATATGCTGGCAGTTTGTCTCTGATCTTGATGTCCAACAATCAACTCTACTCTCAAGATCTCAGACCTAGACTCGACTCGGTCTAGATGAACTCTCCAGCTTAACCGGATCTACCCTATCACCTGCATAATGAATCACAATTACGATAAGCCAAAAGCCTAGTGATACAAACTTTGATAACAATATCATTCAAATGCAATACAAATGCACAATACATAAGGATGTTATATCTCATAACATTATATCTTATATATTGCTCAATTGTTCCACAATTCATAATTCACATAAAAACAACCACAAGCATGGGCCCAAAAGAATCCAATATGCTATTCAAATCACAGAGTTACTACTTTGAACCAAAATGACACCATGTGTCTAGCCCGAAGGCAAATCATAATCACAATGAGGATTACCTCATATGTAACATCCCAACTAGGCTTCAAGGACTAGTCCCAACCCAGCTTCAAGGGACTGCTATATCATATAACATCCTAACTAGGCTTCAAGGACCAAGCCCAACCTAGCTTCAAGGGACTGTTACGTCTTAGGCATGCCACCAAACACAAAACTTTGAAAATTTAATAATATACTAGGCACACAATTCTTTTAGAATTCCATTATCAATATCTTTCTCATTTTCTCAAGATCAAGCTAATCACAATGCCTCAATTATCTCATCTATAACAATATAGCCATCACCAATGGCTTTACATACCATCTTTAATTTATACATAACAAATTGCAATGCCCATACATTTTGGGTCATTATTATATTTTGCACAAAATTCACATTACATATAATGCATTTGTGACATTATACAAATCATAGCATATTACTCATGCACCAACAATGTAGTAGGTAGCTTAACACATTTTCTAGCCAAATGTGTTAAGTCCCAATGTCATGTAAATATAAGCAATTATTCAAAGTTTGTACTTACCTCTAAAAGCAATAAACACCACTTTCAACCTCCTTTTCCAAGATATCCCTTAACACTTGGACTGGGGCAACTCAAGTCTCATCAAAGCCTAAACCAAATGTGATTATAAATAATCACTTAGTAACACACTTATAGGTATAAACAAAATCTCTCAACACAAGGATAACATACACAAAGGAAAATATGGAAAAGAACTATCTAGGGTAAACTCTACACATGACACACTCAACAACACGGGCGTGTTAATGACCGTGCCCTAAACCCACAACACAGAAGATTTGACACGCTCAGTGACATGGGCGTGTCAATGACCGTGTCCTAAGCTCTGTATTATAGTAAATAAAACAAGTCTAGAATATGGACGTGTCCTTGCCCGTGCCAAAACTCCTACAACACAGTAGCTATGACACACTCAGTGACATGGGCATGTCACTGCATGTGTCAATACTATAATATTACAGAAGCTTTGACACACTCAGTGACATGGGCGTGTCACTGCACGTGTCACCAAAACTGAAAATAGAACCATCAGCATGGCCAAGGACATGGCCATGTCACCGGACGTGTTAGGCCAAAAATCTTGATATCAACACATAATTGTCACATCCAAAATTATCTTTCTTTACCCTTTTCAACTCTATACAAACTCAACCAATTCCATCATTAAACCACAAAAATACTTGTGTAAACATCAAAACAACTCAATTTAAAGCAAAAATACTCAATTACAACCATGACTTCATAACTCAAAAGTTACACAACCCAAAACTCTTATTCTCTTCACCAAACTTAACCATATCCTCAGTCCAACCTTAATTTCATAGTTAACTAGCCAAAAGAACCTCAAACATACCAATATTAACTATTAACACATACAACACCAAACATCCAATTAACACATATACAAACTTCTAAAGAAAATCAAGGAAACAAGTTGAAAACTTACCAAATATAGAAGAAATTCTTAAAACTCCAACTTGAACAATTGAAATCCTTCAATTACTTAAGTTAGCAAGAAACAAATTTCTCTTTTCCTTTGATGGAGGTAGCCGGCTTCAACGGAGAAAGAAGAAGATGAAGATAGTCATCCACTAAACTCAATCCAACTACTCTCCTTTTTAACCACACAATTATCCAATTTTCACTCTCTACCAAGTTAAAACATATTACTTAATTAATACATAAAAAATATCATCTTCCACTAACCACTTAATTAATATTTTAATAATTAAAATAACATTTGACCCATATAAAAATGTTGACTTGTATATATTATATATATCTGCTTATATATGTCATATACAGATTTTTTTTCCACATAATTATATGTATATATACTTTTAAATCATTTAATTAATTTTCAAAAATTAATATTTTCAAAATTTTTGGGATATTACAATTTTTTCCCTCTACAAATAAATTTCATCCTCAAAATTACCTGCTTTTAAGTCTGGAACAACTGGGGATACTGACCCCGAATCATTTGCTCACTCTCCCATGTTGCCTCTTCAGTAGCATGATTCTTCCAAAGAACTTTCACAAGTGGCACCTTCTTATTTCTCAACTCCTTCACTTCACGTGCCAAAATAGCCACTGGTTCTTCCTCATAAGTCAGATCTGGACTCACCTCAATTGACTCTACTGACAAAATATGAGATGGGTCTGACATGTACCTCCGAAGCATAGAGACATGAAAGACATTATAAATTTGATCCAATTCAGGTGCTAAAGCTAGTCTATAGGCCACTAGTCCAACTCTCTCCAGTACCTCATAAGGTCCTATGAAATGAGGACTCAACTTTCCTTTGTGGCCAAACCTCAAAATTTTCTTTCAAGGAGACACTTTCAAAAATACTTTATCTCCTACATTGAACTCTATGTCTCTTCTTTTTAAATCTAAATATGATTTTTGTCTGTCTGAGGCTACTTTCAAACAATTCCTAATCACCTTTACTTTCTCTTCTATTTCCCTAATCAAATCAGGACCAATCAACTTACCTTCTCCAACCTCATCCCAACATAGAGGTGTCTTGCATATTCTACCATATAATGCCTCATAAAGTGCCATTCTAATACTGGACTAATGACTATTGTTATAAGCAAACTCAATCAGTGGTAAGAATCTATCCTAGCTCCAAGAGAAATCGATGATACAGCTCTTCAACATGTCCTTTAAAATTTGTATCACTCTCTCAGACTACCCATCTATCTGAGGATGGAAAGTAGTGCTAAAATATAACCGAGAGCCTAAAGCATCCTGCAAACTTCTCCACAATCTCAATGTAAATCGGGGGTCTCGATCAGATACCAAAGAAATTGGGACTCCATGTAACCTCACTATTTCACTGATATATAGCTCAGCCAACCTCTCAAGAGAATAATCCATCCGAATTGAAAGAAAATGTGATGTCTTTGTCATCTGATCAACAATCACCCAGATTGTATTATGCTTCTTCTGGATCAAAGGCAATCCAATCACAAAATCCATTGTCACTCGCTCCCATTTCCATTCTGGCACTAATAATGGCTGAAGTAATCCTAAAGGAACTTGGTGCTCAGCCTTCACTCTATGACAAGTGAGACATCTGGTTACAAACTCTGCTATGTCCCTCTTCATACCTGACCACCAATAATATTGTTTCAAATCCTGATACATCTTGGTACTCCCAGGGTGCATAGCATAAACTGACTGATGTGCTTCCTCCAAAATTACTCTTTTAGGTCCTGCATCATCAGAAATACACAACCTATCTCTGTATTATAAACTGCCATCACTTTTCACATGAAAGTCTCGACTCTTCCCCTTTTTACAATCCAATACAATTTTTTGGATTTTCTCATCTGCCAACTGAGTCTCCCTAATCTTATTCAATAACATTGGCCTCAATTGCAACTGAGCCATCAATGCTCCATCATCACAAGACACAATTCTTGCATGCAATGCTCTCAACTCAACAAGCAACGAGAGCAAATAAGCAATCAAACCTGCCAAAGACTTCTAACTCAAGGCATCAGTAACAACATTTGCCTTACCGGGATGATAATCAATTAAACAATCATAGTCTTTAATCAACTCTAACCACCGTCTTTGCCGAAGATTTAGCTCTCTCTGAACACTTAGGTATTTCAAACTCTTGTGATCCATATAAATGAAACACTTCTCCCCATACAAGTAATATCGCCAAATCTTCAAAGAAAAAACTATAGCTGCTAACTCCAAATCATACGTCGGGTAATTCAGCTCATGCGGCTTCAACTGTCGAGAGGTATAAGCAATGACTCTACCCTCCTGCATCAAAACACAACCTAAACTACTATGTGAAGCATCACTATAAACCACATAAGGTTTACCTTCCACAGGCAGAGTAAGGACAGGAGCTTGAGTCAACATCTCCCTCAGCTGCTCAAAACTCGCATGACACCGATCTGTCCACATGAATCTAACTCCCTTCTGAAGTAATCTGGTGAGTGGAGTAACTATCATTGAAAAACCTTTCACAAATCGTCGATAATAGCCTACCAAACCCAGAAAACTTCTAACCTCTGGTACAGTCTTCTGTGGACTCCAATTCAAAATAGCCTCAACTTTACTCGGATCAACTCTAATACCCTGTGCTGAAACCACATGACTGAGAAAAGTCACTTAATCAAGCCAAAACTCACATGTAGACAGCTTAGTATATAACTGCTTCTCTTTTAGAGTCTACAATACAATCCGCAAATGCTTGTCATAATCCTCCTCATTACGTGAATACACCAAAATATCATCAATGAAAATCACCATAAACTGATCTAGATAGGGTCTGGATACCCTGTTCATCAAATCCATAAATGCTACTGGTGCATTCATCAATCCAAAGGGCATCACCAAGAACTCATAATGCCTATACCTCGTGCAGATAGTTGTCTTAGGTACATCTTCATCTCTGACTCTCAACTGATGGTACCCTGATCTCAAATTAATCTTAGAGAATATTGCTGCACCTTTCAACTGATCAAAGAGATCATCTATTCGAGGCATTGGATACTTGTTCTTGATGGTCACTTTATTCAACTGTCGGTAATCAATGCACAATCTTAAGGTACCATCCTTCTTCTTCACAAACAAAATGAGCGCTCCCTACGGAGACACACTAGGGTGAACGAACCATTTATCCAACAACTCCTGCAACTGTACCTTCAACTCTCTCAACTCTGTCTTCTATTTCCCTAATCACCTTTACTTTCTCTATAGTGTCTGATCGAGATCCCCGGTTTACTTCAAGGTTTTGGGAGAGTTTACATGGTGCATTGGGTTCTCGATTGCATTTTAGTACTACTTTTCATCCGCAGACAGATGGGCAGTCCGAGAGAGTGATACAGATTATCGAGGACATGTTGAGAAGCTGTGTCATTGATTTCTCTGGAAGTTGGGATGGATTCTTACCACTTGTTGAATTTGCTTACAATAACAGTCACCAAGCCAGTATTGGTATGGCACCATTCGAAGCATTGTATGGTAGACAGTGCAGGACACCTCTATGTGGAATGAACTTGGTGAAAGTAAGTTAATTGGTCCTAATTTGGTTAAAGAAACTGAAGAGAAAGTGAAAATGATTCGAGATAGGTTGAAAACAGCTTCGGACCGACAGAAATCTTATTCTGATTTGAAGAGGAGAGACATTGAATATAATGTGGGAGATAAAGTATTTTTGAAGGTGTCTCCTTGGAAAAAGATCTTGAGGTTTGGTCGGAAAGGGAAATTGAGTCCTCGTTTCATTGGACCGTATGAAGTTTTGGAAAGAGTTGGACCAGTTGCTTATCAGTTTGCTTTGCCACCTGAGTTGGATAAGATCCATAATGTATTTCATGTTTCTATGTTGAGGAGATACAGGTCAGATCCATCTCATGTTTTGTCTATTGAATCTATCGAAGTGAGTCCAGATCAGACATTTGAAGAGGAACCAGTTGCTATCTTGGCACGTGATGTAAAAGAGTTGAGAAATAAGAAAGTGCCTTTGGTAAAGGTTCTGTGGAAGAATCATGTAAAGGAAGAGGCAACTTGGGAAAGTGAGCAATCAATGCGAGATCAATATCCTCAACTATTTCAGACTCGATATCAGGTAATTTCGAGGACGAAATTTCTTTTTAGGGGGGGAGAATTGTAATATCCCAATGTATGCCCTAGAAGTTTTAATACAATTGTTGTTTGATTTGAATTTAATGTACATATGTTTTTGCAAAGGAAAGTTATGTGAAGAAAGAAAATGTATATGTTGAATATATGTTAATATAAATAACATATACATAAGTCAAATGGAGAGTCAATGGAAGAAGATATTTTTATGTGTGATATGTGAAATTACTTTAATGGGCATATAAGTTACAAAGGTTAATTAATTGGATGAGGGCATTTAGGTAATTGCTTTGTTAGAATTGCTTGGTGGAGATTTAAAGAAGAAGAGAGGTTTGACTTGTGTTTATTTTTCTTTTCTTCTCACTTGTGTGCCGGCTATCCAAGAGAAGAGAGAGCAAGAGAGGTGTTCTTAATGCTAGAATCAAATTGAAGGAGGAATCAAAGGATTTGGTTGGAGATTTGTGAAATTTCTTCATTTAAGGTAAGTACTCTCTTGTTTTCCTTTGTTCTTTTTGAAGTGGTGTTTGAAGTGAGTTTTGATTTGTTAGTAATATGATTAGTTGTGCTTGTGGTGTGTTTTTAAGTGTTGAAAGTGATTGTAAGTAAAGAAGTTATATTATTGTTGATATTGGAAGTGTTGGTTTTGGTTTGAAGATGGTAAGTTAAGAATGATGTTGGTTTTTAGGGTTTTGAAGGGGTAAGTGATTAAATGTATTGTTGATGTGTTGTTAATGTGCAAATTGTGATGAATATGTAAAATATGTGTTTAGAACATTGATTACATTCATTTGAATTAAGTTATATTGTGTATAATGTAATTGAGTGCAACCAAAGGAGACTTGGACATGTTTAGGGTTTCAATTCATGAGAGACACGGCCAAGCCAAGGAAAATTGGGCCGTGTTGGATTGATTTTGGAGAGACACGGCCGTGTCCCATGCCCGTGTTTGTTACTGCCAAATTTGTGTTGAGAGACACGGCCACAAGCTTGGCCGTGTCCCTCAAATGTGTTAGTTAATGTTTCTATTCTTTGTTCTTCTTGCATTGTTTTGATTCTCCAAAGGTATTTTTGTACCTAAACCTAAACATAAACACTTTAAACACACTTAAAACAATAATGATCCAAACAAATGTATGTGGAAGATTCTAAATCCATGAATAAAGTAAATTGTTATGTATATATTAATGATGAAATAGGAAATGTGGAATATATGATGATCATTGAAAAAGTATGTGCAATGCCATTGATTATGTATACTTGAGTGATGAATTGATCAATGTGTTTTGAGATATAATGAGATGTAAAACCTATGTGTTTGGTGATAATGATGCAAATGTGATGTGAAGCCATTGTGATTGGCTATGATGATTCAATTGAAAGACATAAGGCATGTTTGCTTAATTGATGATGAGAATTGAGAATGAAATAATAAATGAATTGTGTGTCTAATGTGTTATTCATTTTCAGAGTTTTGTTGTTGGTGGCATGCCTAAGGGTAACAATCTCTTGAAGTTAGGTTGGATTTGATCCTTGAAACCTAATTGAGATGTTACAACCCTTGAAGCTAGGTTGGGTTGGTTCTTGAAGCCAAGTTGGGTTGATACTTAGCATGCTTTGTTCCCCTTGAAGCTTGGTTGAACCTAATCCTTGAAGCCTAGTTGGGTTTATGATAATGATAAATGTGATAATAAAACCAAAGCACTAACTCTGAAAATGGAATGGCATATTAGAGTGTTTTGGGCCCATGCTTGTCTTTGTATATAATGTGATTCTTGAATGGTAAAAACAATGAAACTATGAAGATGTAATATGAATATTGTTATGACATTAAATGTAGTATGATGTGATAATGTGATGTGCTTCTATGTGTGTGGTTTATGAAATATAAAGGTGTGATGTTAGCTTTTCACTTATGATGTTAACTTTATGATTTAGATGTGTGACATTACATTGCCTTAAAGTATAATGTTGGTATATTTTGTACTACTAAGCCGATGGCTTAGCGCGATAGTGTTTGATCGCGCAGGTGACAGAATTGAACCTGAGAGCTCCTCAAGACCCAGTGAGACTAGACATTGAGGATTTTCTTTTTGGGACTTAAAGATCAGAGAAGAGCTGCCAATCATGTATATATTCTATGTTTTGTAAACTTTGATTTATATCATATTTGTAATAACTTCCGCTGTGAATTAATAAATGTTTTTATATATGGTGTCTTTTGGATTTCTTTTAAATGTTTGAGATTGGTTTCACTTATTTATAAAGATAATTGTTGTGTCTTTTTAAACTGTGGCATTTTCTATATTCAGTATACGTATTTTACAATCGTTTAAGCATGCTTGGTATGTATACGGGATATAGGGGTGTTACAATTGTTTTGGTATCAGAGCCTAGGTTTGAGATTCTCAACCTAGGTCAAGTGTATGAAAAAGAGTGTTTTGATTTTAAAACGTGGATTTTTGAATAACATACATGTTTGGCATTGGCAGTCTCTGATCTTTAATGAGAGGAATTCTGCTGTGTTTGCAGATATAGGTTGTGATGGATTCTCACTTACGTCAGTCAGTCGAGGGTAGTGCTGAGAATATAGCTCCTGATAATGGAGCTAGAGTTGATAGTGCTGGTGAGGCACCTGCTTCTGTGATGGGGAGACCAGCTGGTGAGGAGGTTCAGCCAGGTTGGTTTAGGCAGGTGATTGATTTGTTGAGGCAAGCACCAGTGCAACCACCGCCACCACCCCCACAGCCTTTGGTATCAGTGAGACAGTATGATAAATTAAGGAAATATGGAGCAGAAGACTTCTTGGGTACTATTGATCCAGCTGTAACTGAGCAGTGGCTAGATAAAGTACAGAGAATATTTGTTCAGTTGCAAGCCACTCCAGAGGAAAAGTTTGATTATGCAAGATCATTGTTGCAGAAGGATGCATATGACTGGTGGAAGACAGTGCCCCATGCTATGGACGATCCACCTACCTTGTCCTATGCTGATTTTCTAAGAGAGTTTGAATTGAAGTATACCCCAAGGGAGTATAAAGACATGAAGAAGATGGAGTTTTTGAGTTTAAAGCAAGATAACCGGACCGTAACTGAGTATGAGGTTGAGTTTATTCGATTGAGCCATTATGCTGGGGGTATTGTATCTGATGAGATAGATAGATGCAGGAGATTTGAGGAGGGATTGAAGCCCTCTATCATGTGTCTTGTGGCTGGATCTAAATATCATGATTTTTCCCAGCTGGTTGTAGCAGCTAGGAGTGTAGAGAGAGCTCAGGTTATTGCAGCTGCTTCAGAGGAAGAGATTAGGGTTAGAAGACCCCAGTTTGAGGCAGGGTCTTCGTCTGTGAAAAGAGGTAAAGGAAGTTTTGTTCCTCGGGTTAGTAGGAGTCAGAGGCCAGCGGGTAGGTCAGTACAGTTTCAGAGGCAGAGATCTAGACCTACAGTTTCAGTGGCAAGTGCTCCGACCCCAGTGATGCAGAGATCCACCTTACCCATATGCATTCATTGTGGTAGGCCACATGGTGGTCCTTGTTGGAAGACTGGTGTAGCAGGGGTATATTTCATATGTGGATCTCCCGATCATTTTGTGAGAGATTGTCCTGAGAGACAGGAGCAGATGTCAGTGGATACTGCAGCTTCCCGACCTAGTGTGAGGGGAGGTCGAGGAGGCAGGGGTTTCAGCAGAGGAGGCAGATTTGGGTTTAGTTCTAGAGGAGGTTCTACATCCAGGGAGAGTAGACCAGAGGAGGCTGGATCTTCTCAGAGGATTTATGTGATGCAGAGGCAACCAGATGCTTCGGCAGTCATAGCTGGTACTTTTTCTTTATTTGGTATTTCAGTACTTGCTTTGATTGATCCCGGATCCACGCATTCATATATTAGTGCATCTGTTTTGCCCGTGTCTGATGTGCAAGCTGAATCCCTAGGATTTGATGTATTGGTGACAAATCCATTAGGGCATAGTGTGATTGTTAGCAAAGTGCACCGAGATAGTGCAGTAGTGGTTCAAGGTGAGGAGTTTCTTGGAGATTTGATTGAGATGCCTTTTAAAGAATATGATGTGATCCTAGGCATGGACTGGTTATCTAAACATGGAGCTGTGTTAGATTGTAAAAAGAAAATTGTTACTTTGAGAACTAGTGATGGAAGAGAGGTGATAGTATCTAATGAGCAGGAACAGCTAGCATCCTTGTTTGTTTCAGCTGTTGCAGCTAGGAGATTGATTAGAAAAGGTTGTGATGCTTATTTGGCTCATGTGGTGGATACTAGAGTAAGGGATTCTCAAATTAATAATATACCCACAGTTGTAGAGTTTCCAGATGTGTTTCCAGAGGAGTTGCCAGGGTTGCCTCCTGAGAGAGAGGTGGAGTTTGGTATTGAATTATTGCCCGGTACCACTCCTATCTCTATTACTCCTTATAGAATGGCACCTGCTGAATTGAGAGAACTGAAGGTGAAGTTGCAGGAGTTGTTGGATAAAGGGTTTGTTCGCCCTAGTGTTTCACCGTGGGGAGCTCCTGTCTTATTTGTGAAGAAAAAGGATGGTACTATGAGATTGTGTATCAATTATAGGTAATTGAACAAGGTGACTATTAAAAATAAATATCCTTTGCCTAGAATTGATGATCTCTTTGATCAGTTGAAGGGTGCAGCAGTGTTTTCCAAAATTGATTTGAGATCAGGGTATCATCAGTTGAGGGTCAGAGCTGAAGATGTTCCTAAGACTGCTTTTCGGACCAGGTATGGGCATTATGAGTTTCTAGTTATGCCTTTTGGTTTGACGAATGCACCTGCAGTTTTTATGGACTTGATGAATAGGGTGTTTAGGCCCTATTTAGATCAATTTGTAGTGGTCTTTATTGATGACATTCTGGTGTATTCGCGTAATGAGGAGGAGCATGATAAGCATTTGCGGATTGTGCTGCAGATTTTGAGAGAGAAACAATTGTTTGCTAAAATGTCGAAGTGTGAGTTTTGGCTGGACCAAGTTACTTTTCTTGGTCATATAGTTTCAGCAGAGGGTATTAAAGTTGATCCGAGTAAAGTTGAAGCTATTTTGAATTGGAGTCCACCAAAGTCTGTGACTGAAGTTAGAAGTTTTCTGGGTTTGGCAGGCTATTACCGACGGTTTGTGAAAGGATTTTCTTTGATAGCTACTCCACTTACCAGATTACTTCGAAAGGGAGTTAGATTTGTGTGGACAGATCAGTGTCAGGCTAGTTTTGAACAGTTGAGAGAAATGTTGACTCAAGCGCCTGTTCTTACTTTACCTGTGGAAGATAAACCATATGTGATTTACAGTGATGCTTCACATAGTGGTTTGGTTGTGCTCTGATGCAAGAAGGTAAAGTGATAGCTTATGCTTCTCGACAGTTGAAACCGCATGAGCTCAATTATCCGACCCATGATTTAGAGTTGGCAGCCATTGTGTTTGCATTGAAGATTTGGCGACATTATCTGTTTGGCGAAAAGTGTTTTATCTATACTGATCATAAAAGTTTAAAATATTTGGGTGTCCAAAAAGAGCTTAATCTTCGACAGAGGAGATGGTTGGAGTTGATTAAGGACTACGACTGTTTGATTGATTATCATCCTGGTAAGGCAAATGTTGTTGCTAATGCCTTGAGTCGGAAGTCTTTAGCTGGTATAACTATTTATTCGCTCTCGTTGCTTGTTGAGTTGAGAGCATTGCATGCTAGTTTTGTATCTTGTGATGATGGTACATTGTTGGCACAGTTGCAGTTGAAACCAGTGTTGTTGGATCAGATCAAAGAAGCTCAATTGGCTGATGATAAGATTCAGAAGATTGTTTCAGATTGTCAGAATGGAAAGAGTCGAGATTTCATTATGAGAAGTGATGGAAGTCTTTGGTTTAAGAACAGATTGTGTGTACCCGATGATACTAATTTGAGAAGGATCATTTTAGAAGAAGTACATCAATCAGTATTTGCTATGCATCCGGGCAGTACAAAGATGTATCATGATTTGAAGCAACTTTACTAGTGGTCTGGTCTGAAGAGAGACATTGCAGATTTTGTGTCTAAATGTCTCACATGTCAGAGGGTAAAAGCTGAGCATCAAGTTCCAACAGGGTTACTTCAACCGTTATCAGTACCTGAATGGAAATGGGATAGAGTAACCATGGATTTTGTATCTGGTTTACCATTGACGCAAAGGAAACATGATGCTATTTGGGTGATTGTTGACAGGTTGACTAAAACAGCTCATTTCCTTCCGGTTCGGATGGATTACTCTTTGGAGAGATTAGCTGAGCTATATATTCATGAGATTGTGAAGTTTCATGGTGTCCCAATTTCTATAGTGTCTGATCGAGATCCCCGGTTTACTTCAAGGTTTTGGAAGAGTTTACATGGTGCAATGGGTTCTCTATTGTATTTTAGTACTGCTTTTCATCCGCATACAGATGGGAAGTCCGAGAGAGTGATACAGATTATCGAGGACATGTTGAGAAGTTGTGTCATTGATTTCTCTGGAAGTTGGGATGGATTCTTACCACTTGTTGAATTTGCTTACAATAACAGTCACCAAGCCAGTATTGGTATGGCACCATTCGAAGCATTGTATGGTAGACAGTGCAGGACACCTCTATGTGGAATGAACTTGGTGAAAGTAAGTTAATTGGTCCTAATTTGGTTAAAGAAACTGAAGAGAAAGTGAAAATGATTCGAGATAGGTTGAAAACAGCTTCGGACCGACAGAAATCTTATTCAGATTTGAAGAGGAGAGACATTGAATATAATGTGGAAGATAAAGTATTTTTGAAGGTGTCTCCTTGGAAAAAGATCTTGAGGTTTGGTCGGAAAGGGAAATTGAGTCCTCGTTTCATTGGACCGTATGAAGTTTTGGAAAGAGTTGGACCAGTTGCTTATCGACTTGCTTTGCCACCTGAGTTGGATAAGATCCATAATGTATTTCATGTTTCTATGTTGAGGAGATACAGGTCGGATCCATGTCATGTTTTGTCTATTGAATCTATCGAAGTGAGTCCAGATCTGACATTTGAAGAGGAACCAGTTGCTATCTTGGCACGTAAAAGAGTTGAGAAATAAGAAAGTGCCTTTGGTAAAGGTTCTGTGGAAGAATCATGTAAAGGAAGAGGCAACTTGGGAAAGTGAGCAATCAATGCGAGATCAATATCCTCAACTATTTCAGACTCGATATCAGGTAATTTCGAGGATGAAATTTCTTTTTAGAGGGGGAGAATTGTAATATCCCAATGTATGCCCTAGAAGTTTTAATACAATTGTTGTTTGATTTGAATTTAATGTACATATGTTTTTGCAAAGGAAAGTTATGTGAAGAAAGAAAATGTATATGTTGAATATATGTTAATATAAATAACATATACATAAGTCAAATGGAGAGTCAATGGAAGAAGATATTTTTATGTGTGATATGTGAAATTACTTTAATGGGCATATAAGTTACAAAGGTTAATTAATTGGATGAGGGCATTTAGGTAATTGCTTTGTTAGAATTGCTTGGTGGAGATTTAAAGAAGAAGAGAGGTTTGACTTGTGTTTATTTTTCTTTTCTTCTCACTTGTGTGCCGGCTATCCAAGAGAAGAGAGAGCAAGAGAGGTGTTCTTAATGCTAGAATCAAATTGAAGGAGGAATCAAAGGATTTGGTTGGAGATTTGTGAAATTTCTTCATTTAAGGTAAGTACTCTCTTGTTTTCCTTTGTTCTTTTTGAAGTGGTGTTTGAAGTGAGTTTTGATTTGTTAGTAATATGATTAGTTGTGCTTGTGGTGTGTTTTTAAGTGTTGAAAGTGATTGTAAGTAAAGAAGTTATATTATTGTTGATATTGGAAGTGTTGGTTTTGGTTTGAAGATGGTAAGTTAAGAATGATGTTGGTTTTTAGGGTTTTGAAGGGGTAAGTGATTAAATGTATTGTTGATGTGTTGTTAATGTGCAAATTGTGATGAATATGTAAAATATGTGTTTAGAACATTGATTACATTCATTTGAATTAAGTTATATTGTGTATAATGTAATTGAGTGCAACCAAAGGAGACTTGGACATGTTTAGGGTTTCAATTCATGAGAGACACGGCCAAGCCAAGGAAAATTGGGCCGTGTTGGATTGATTTTGGAGAGACACGGCCGTGTCCCATGCCCTTGTTTGTTACTGCCAAATTTGTGTTGAGAGACACGGCCACAAGCTTGGCCGTGTCCCTCAAATGTGTTAGTTAATGTTTCTATTCTTTGTTCTTCTTGCATTGTTTTGATTCTCCAAAGGTATTTTTGTACCTAAACCTAAACATAAACACTTTAAACACACTTAAAACAATAATGATCCAAACAAATGTATGTGGAAGATTCTAAATCCATGAATAAAGTAAATTGTTATGTATATATTAATGATGAAATAGGAAATGTGGAATATATGATGATCATTGAAAAAGTATGTGCAATGCCATTGATTATGTATACTTGAGTGATGAATTGATCAATGTGTTTTGAGATATAATGAGATGTAAAACCTATGTGTTTGGTGATAATGATGCAAATGTGATGTGAAGCCATTGTGATTGGCTATGATGATTCAATTGAAAGACATAAGGCATGTTTGCTTAATTGATGATGAGAATTGAGAATGAAATAATAAATGAATTGTGTGTCTAATGTGTTATTCATTTTCAGAGTTTTGTTGTTGGTGGCATGCCTAATGGTAACAATCTCTTGAAGTTAGGTTGGATTTGATCCTTGAAACCTAATTGAGATGTTACAACCCTTGAAGCTAGGTTGGATTGGTTCTTGAAGCCAAGTTGGGTTGATACTTAGCATGCTTTGTTCCCCTTGAAGCTTGGTTGAACCTAATCCTTGAAGCCTAGTTGGGTTTATGATAATGATAAATGTGATAATAAAACCAAAGCACTAACTCTGAAAATGGAATGGCATATTAGAGTGTTTTGGGCCCATGCTTGTCTTTGTATATAATGTGATTCTTGAATGGTAAAAACAATGAAACTATGAAGATGTAATATGAATATTGTTATGACATTAAATGTAGTATGATGTGATAATGTGATGTGCTTCTATGTGTGTGGTTTATGAAATATAAAGGTGTGATGTTAGCTTTTCACTTATGATGTTAACTTTATGATTTAGATGTGTGACATTACATTGCCTTAAAGTATAATGTTGGTATATTTTGTATTACTAAGCCGATGGCTTAGCGCGATAGTGTTTGATCGCGCAGGTGACAAAGTTGAACCTGAGAGCTCCTCAAGACCTAGTGAGACTAGACATTGAGGATTTTCTTTTTGGGACTTAAAGATCAGAGAAGAGCTGCCAATCATGTATATATTCTATGTTTTGTAAACTTTGATTTATATCATATTTGTAATAACTTCCGCTGTGAATTGATAAATGTTTTTATATATGGTGTCTTTTGGATTTCTTTTAAATGTTTGAGATTGGTTTCACTTATTTATAAAGATAATTGTTGTGTCTTTTTTAAACTGTGGCATTTTCTATATTCAGTATACGTATTTTACAATCGTTTAAGCATGCTTGGTACGTATACGGGATATAGGGGTGTTACAAAAAGCCTGGTGATAAAAACTTTGATAACAATATCATTCAAATGCAATACAAATGCACAATACATAAGTATATTATATCTCATAATAGTATATCTAATATATTGCTCAATTGTTCCACAATTCATAATTCACATAAAAACAACCACAAGCATAGGCCCAAAAGAATCCAATATGTTATTCAAATCCCCAAGTTACTGCTTTGGTCCAAAATGAAACCATGGGTCTAGCCCGAAGGCAAATCATAATCATAATGAGGATTACCTCATATGTAACATCCCAACTAGGCTTCAAGGACTAGGCCCAACCTAGCTTCAAGAGACTGCTACATCATGTAACATCTCAACTAGGCTTCAAGGACCAAGCCCAACCCAGCTTCAAGGGACTGTTACATCTTAGGCATGCTGCCAAACACAAAACTCTGAAAATTGAATAACATACTAGGCACACAATTCTTTTATAATTCCATTATCAATATCTTTCTCATTTTCTCAAGATCAAGCTAAGCGCAATGCCTCAATTATCTCATTTATAACAATATAGCCATCACCAATGGCTTTACATACCATCTTTAATTTATACATAACAAATTGCAATGCCCATACATTTTTGGTCATTATTATATTTTGCACAAAATTCAAATTACATATAATGCATTTTGTGACATTATACAAATCATAGCATATTACTCATGCACCAACAATGTAGTAGGTAGCTTAACACATTTTCTAGCCAAATGTGTTAAGTCCCAATGTCATGTAAATATAAGCAATTATTCAAAGTTTGTACTTACCTCTAAAAGCAACAAACACCACTTTCAATCTCCTTTTCCAAGATATCCCTCAACACTTGGACTGGGGTAACTCAAGTCTCATCAAAGCCTAAACCAAATGTGATTATAAATAATCACTTAGTAACACACTTATAGGTATAAACAAAATCTCTCAACACAAGGATAAGATACGCAAAGGAAAATACGAAAAAGAACTATCTAGGGTAAACTCTACACATGACACACTAAACAACATGGGCTTGTCAATGATCATGCCCTAAACCCATAAGACAAAAGCTTTGACATGCTCAGTGACATGGGAATGTCAATGACCATGTCCTAAGCTTTGTATTACAGTAAATAAAACAAGTCTAGAGACATGGACGTGTCCCTGCCTGTGCCAAAACTCCTACAACACAGTAGCTATGACACGCTCAGTGACATGGGTGTGTCACTGCATGTGTCAATACTATAATATTACAGAAGCTTTGAAACGCTCAGTAACATGGGCTTGTCATTGCATGTGTCACCAAAACTGAAAATAGAACCATCGACATGCCCAAGGACATAGCCATGTCACCGGGAGTGTTAGGCGAAAAATCCTGATATCAACACATAATTGTCACATCCAAAATTATCTTTCTTTACCCTTTTAAACTCTATACAAACTCAACCAATTCCATCATTATACCACAAAAATACTTGTGTAAACATCAAAACAACTCAATTTAAAGCAAAAATACACAATCACAACCATGACTTCATAACTCAAAAGTTATTCAACCCAAAACTCTTATTCTCTTCACCAAACTTAACGATATCCTCAATCCAACCTTAATTTCATAGTTAACTAGCCAAAAGAACTTTAAACATACCAATATCAACCATTAACACATACTACACCAAACATCCAATTAACACATGTACAAACTTCTAAAGAAAATCAAGGAAACAAGTTGGAAACTTACCAAATATAAAAGAAATTCTTAAAACTCCAACTTGAACAATTGAAATCCTTCAATTACTTGAGTTAGCTAGAAGCAAATTTCTCTTTTCCTTTGATGGAGGTAGCCGGCTTCAATGGAGAAAGAAGAAGATGAAGATAGTGATCCACTCAACTCAATCCAACTACTCTCCTTTTTAACCACACAATTATCCAACTTTCACTCTCCACCAAGTAAAAAAATATTACTTAATTAATACATAAAAAATATCATCTTCCACTAACCAATTAATTAATATTTTAATAATTAAAATAATATTTGACCCATATAAAAATGTTGACTTGTATATATTATGTATATCTACATATATATGTCATATACACATTTTCCACTTAATTATATATATATATTCTTTTAAATCATTTAATTAATTTTCAAAAATTAATATTTTTAAAATTTTTGGGATATTACAGTTTGAAAGCAGCTTCAGATCGACAGAAATCCTATTCAAATTTGAAGAGAAGAGACATAGAGTTCAGTGTGAGAGATAAAGTGTTTCTAAAGGTGTCTCTATGGAAGAAGATTATGAGGTTCGGTCGCAAAGGGAAGTTGAGTCCTTATTTCATAGGACCATATGAGGTGTTGGAGAGAGTTGGTCTAATAGTTTATAGACTAGCTTTGCCGCCTGAATTGGATCGAATTCATAATGTTTTCCATGTTTTGATGCTTCGGAGAAACAGGTCTGACCCATCTCATATCTTATCAGTGGAGTTTATTGAGGTGAGTCCGGATCTTATTTACAAGGAAGAGCTAGTGGCGATTTTGGCACGAGAGATTAAAGAATTGAGGAATAAGAGGGTGCCACTTGTGAAAGTCCTTTGGAGGAATCATGTCACTGAGGAGGCTGCATGGGAGAGTGAGCAGACGATACAGAGTCAGTTTTTCCAATTTTTCCAGACTTGAGAGCAAATAATTTTGAGGACAAAATTTGTTTTAGGGGGAGAGATTGTAATATCCCAATTTTTTTTTAAAATTTTCTAATTTTTGAAAATTTGATAAAATATATTATAATTAAATTAGATAAATTAAATTAATTATTTTAAATAAAAAATGAAGGGATTTTAAATAAAAAAAGTGGAATATATATGTGATATATATGTAAAATATACATAACATATAAAAGTCAACACTTTTTAAAAGAAAAAGTCAAAGTAAAAATAGTATTTTTGTAATTAAATCTTAAAAATTCAAAATTTTTAAATTAATTCAAAAATAAATAATTGTTGAATGGAAGAGAAATTTTTAGACTTTTAATTTATTAAATAATTAATTAATTAATTAATTATTAAAATATTAAATAATATATATATATAGTTATAATTAAAGGATGAAAGGAAAGAGAAATTAAAAAATAGTCTTCTTCTTCTTCTTCTTCTTGGCCAAACCACCATGGGAGATAGCTCAAGGATTTTTTATCTTCCAAGCTTCCAAAATTGAAGGATTTCAAAGGTTCAAAAAGAATTTTTAGTGATTTCCACATAAAAAAGTAAGTTCTTTAGTTTTTTCTTTGGATTTCCATGAAAATTTTGATTATGTGAGATGATGAATTTTTGAAGTAGTATATTATAATTATTGGAATTGGTGTGTATGAAGTTATTTTGGGTAGTTATTAATGATTTTAAGGTTGGATTGAAGCAATGGTTGAATTTGGATAAAGAATGGTGAAGAGAGAGAATTTAGGGTTATGGACTTTTAGGGTTTAAGAAATCATAGTTTTTAATTATGCAAATTGGTTCTAAATAAGTTGTTTTGGTGCTTAAATAAGTATTTTAAAGTCAAATATTGGATTTAATTGTGTTTGGTTGGAGTTTGAGAATGGAAGTGTGATTTAGGATTTTGGAAAATGATTTTTCCAAAGTTGTTGAATTGTATAATTTTATTAGTTTAATCTTGTTGTTTGGTGATATAAGTGATGAATATAAGCTTAAAATGATTAATGGATTGTATTGGAATGGAAAACTTTCAATGAGGGAAGGTTATGCCATTTTAGGATTTTGTGTATAAGAGTGTGATTTTGTTATGTAAATGGTTTAAATGTATTAAAATATGTTTCTAGCAATATAAATAAACTTAATATATTAAAATGAATGGTCTAATATGAGAATCCAAAGTTAAAGTGAGGTTAGCCTTAAAATTTGGATTTTTGCTTGGATTTTAATTATGGTTTAATATTAGAAATGCCATTAAATATGATACTAAATGATTATTTGCTATCACATTTAGTTTAGGTATTAAGGAAGGTTGATTTGCTTCATCCAAGTGGTGAAGGGCAAGTTGGAAGGATAGGATTGGAGGTTGTTTTAAGCTTGTTGCTTTTGAGGTAAGTACAAACTTTGAATACATTGATATTTTGCCTATGGGACTAGACACATGGTGTCATTATAGACCAAAATAGTAACTCTAGAATTTGAATAGCATATTAGTTATCTTTGGGCCTATGCTTGTGTTTGTTTTTATGTAAATTGTGGTTTGTTAAATATTTGAAGAGTATGAGAAAATAGAATGATGTGATATCCATATACATTGTGCATTAGCATTGCATTTGAGTTTTATTGTTATTAAAGTTTGTATTACTAGGTTTTTATGTAACATCCGTGATTTTGGAGATATAAAATTGTATATGCTCAATATATATATATATATAGAGTATATATAACATATACATATAGTATATTAATTATATATGTTGGATTAATACATTACATACTTAATATTTAATACACATATAAGGTACATTTGATGTGTATATAAGATACACATTACTTATACATATGTGTAATATCTCAAATTTTTGAAAAGTTCTAATTTTTGAAAATTTGATAAAATAAATTATAATTTAAATGGATAAATTAAATTAATGGCTTTAAATGAAAAATGAAGGGATGTTAAATGAAAAAGTGGAACATATATGTGATATATATGTAAAATATATACAACATATAAAAGTCAACATTTTTTAAAGAAAAGTCAAAGTAAAAGAGTATTTTGGTAATTAAATCTTAAAAATTCAAAATTAATAAAATAATTCAAAAATAAATTATTTTTGAATGAAACAGAGAATTTAGGATTTAATTTATTAAATAAATAAATAATTAATTATTAAATTATTTTAATATATATATATGGTTTAAAATAAAAAAATGAAAAGAAAAAGAAAATTTAAAAGTTGTCTTCATCTCTTCTTCTTCTTCTTCTTCTTCTTCTTCTTCTTCTTCAAGGCCGGCCACCATGAGAGCTTAAGGCCAAGGTTTTGATTCTTTCATAGTCCACAAATTGAAAGATTTAACAAGTTTAAAGTGGATTTTTGGTGATTTTACCAAAATTAGTAAGTTTTCAACTTCTTTATTTGGATTTTATGAAAGTATGAATATGTGTGTTTTGGATTTTTTGAAGTTCTAAGATTTAATTGTCTATTTGGAAATGGATGAAGTTATTTTAAGTGATTAACAATAATTTTAAGGTTAGATTGAAGAAATGGTTGAATTTAAGTTGAGTTTGGTGAAGAGAGAATTTAGGGTTATGAAACATTTGGGTTTTTGAAATCATGAGTTTTAATTGTGTAAATTGATTCCAAATGTGTTATTTTGATTCATAAACAAGTATTTTAAAGTCAAATATTGGATTTACTTGTATTTGGTTGGAGTTTGAGAATGGTAGTATTGATTTAGGGTTTTGGAAAAGTGAATTTTCAAAGAATGATTAATTGTTTGATTTTAATGCTTAAATCATGTTATTTAATGATATAAGTGGTGGAAATAAGATTGAAATGATTATTGAATTGAGTTGGAATGGAGATCCTTCAATGGTGAAGGTTATGCCATTTTAGGATTTTGGACATAAGCATGTGGTTAATTAATGTAATTGGTTTAAACATGCTAAAACATGTTTTTAATGATATAAATAAACTTAAAACACTAATTTAAATGTCTTGATATGGTTTTTCAAAGTTAAAGTGAGGTGAAGATTAATTTTGGGATTTGGTTTAGAGTGATGTTTACTTATGGTTTGATGTTGAGAATACCTTAGAATGTGATATTAAATGATTATGTATAATCACATTTGGTATAGGCATTGAGAGGAAGGAGTTTGCCCAACCCTAGTGCTGAAGGGCAACTTAGAAGAGAAGATTGGAGGGAGTTTTGAACTTTGTTGTGGAGTACTTTCTAAGGTATATACAAACTTTGAGTATATTGTTTATATTTGCATGACATTTGGGCTTAACACATTTTGGTTGAAAAATATGCTAAGTTACTTGGTTCATTGATTGAGTATGAATAATGTGCTGTGACATTTGTAATGTCATATATGTGTTAAATGCATTGTGAAAATACATTGATAATGACTAAATTATGTAGAATGTGAAATATGTATATTATGTGTAAATACCCAAAGTAATTGGGTAATATGTTGTGAATAAAAAAATGAGATATGTGGAATAATGAAATGAATTGATATATATAAAAATGAGAAAAATGATAAAAGTGAGAAAAATGAGAAAAATGAGAAAAAAAATGAAAATAAGGCAATGTGCCTAGATTGAATATGTGACAATGAGAAAGAGATTAATAATAAGAAAAATGAATAAATGAAAAAAAATTGAGAAAAAGATGATATAATAAAGCAATGTGCCTTGTTTGATCATGAGAAAATGAGAAAAGTTTTGATAAAGGAATTATGAAAGAATTTGATAATGAGAAATATGAATAAATTGTATATTTAATATGTTATTCAATTTTCAAAGTTCTGGGTTTGGCGGCACGCCTATGATTATTTATGGGCTAAACACTGGAATGGTGAAAAGACTGGGTCGTAAGCCAGCCAGTTGATAAATATGATATTTTTAGGGTGAAAAGATTGGGTCGTAAGCCTAAAAAACTATAGCAGTCTAGCCGAGTTGAGGACTAAGATATTGGGGCCTAAGGGTCTAGTCAGGTTGAGGTCCAAGAGACTGGAGCTGTTACATTATCCATGGATATATTGCCTACGGGGCTAGACACATGGTGTCATTATGGACCAAAGCAATAACTCTGAAATTTGAATAGCATATTAGATCCTTTTGGGCCCATGTTTGTCTTTTTTTTAATGTGAATTATGAATTGTGATACAATTGAGCAATATAATGTTATGAGTTATGATTATGAAATATTTGAAAAATATAAGAAAGTAGAATGATGTGCATCTATATGCATTGTGCATTGGCATTGCATTGAGTTTTATTGTTATTATCAAAGTTTGTACTACTAGGCTTCGGCTTAGCACGATTATAATTCGTCGCGCAGGTGTCATGGATGATTTGGTAGAGCCAGAAAGTTCTACTAGACCTGGTCAGGTCTAGGTTTGTATTTGTTGAGCTTGAAGAGTTATTTTTGGGTACATCAAGATCAGAGCCAGTTGCCAGCATGTAGATATTTGATATTACAATGTATTTTGATATTATATATGTTATGATATGTTTTTTTGGAAGTATATAATGTGAATTGTAAATAATATTTTGAATAATTTGTTCAGATGGGATTTTATATGTGTTGTTAATTTATATATCTATATATAAGTATTTTGAGAAAATATGAAGAGATTGAGAAGTATTAGTGAAATGGTGAATTGATTTTTATTGGGAATGTTTGCTTTATGCAGGTTGTGTTTTTCTAAATTTTGAGAACGTCCAAATTACAAACAAAACTTTGTCGAATTTTTCCCTAAGATTTTCATATAAAATATTTATTTTGGATTCCTATAACAAGCAAAGAATATTTATATACTATTTATTTTATATATTAGTATTTGAAATCTTAAAACAGAAATATGAAATTTTTTTTTAAATCGGTCTGTGACATTCTTATACCGTATATGCATATTTTACATATGCTGAAAATATGTATTATACGTATATAGGGTATAAGGGTGTTACATTTGTTTTGGTATCAAAGCCTAGGTTTGAGGTTCTCGACCTAGGTGGGATGATAGAAATAGAAAATTGTAATTTAAAAAAATGATTTTCAATTGTGATGCATGCATTGACACTGGTAATTTATCTGATCCTTGATGTGACAAGATCTATTTGATATAATGGATATAAGTTGAGGTGGTGTCTGGGTTGCATAGATTAAAGTGGCGCAGTGGAAACATCATTCTAGAGAATATGGATTAAGAATTTTTGGAACTTTTATTTGAAATTTAAAATTCATAGCTGATTCAATTGAAGAATAAGTGAAATTAGAAAAAATAATCTAGGAAATGATTTAAGATATAAAAATAAAAAGTTTGAGAAATGAGCATGATAGTTGCAGAAAATTTTATAGGTGTACTGCAAAGTGATATTATCTGAATTTTTGGACAAATCTAGATATGTTGGATGAGTTTGGACATTTAATAGAAAGTTTTTCTATATGTTAGAATCCAATGTATAAAATTTTATAAATTTTAAAGATAGATCTCTAATTAAGAAAAATAGAAGAACAAAGATTGTTGGAGTAATTCCAGCAACTCAGAATTTGTAGAAATTGGGAAACAAATAAATTTAGAAACTATGGTAAACCAACCCAGAAAAATCTCAAAATTTACACACAATATCATATGTATTCTTGTAATATATGGTTAAAATTTCATGAATTTTTATTAAGGTTTGATATCTGAAAAAAATGGACAACCGGGTGCTGCCAGAGAAATTATTAAAGAGACAAATTCTCTGATTTTGGAAGATTTAATTTTTAAATATATTAAATCAGCTTGGAAAAATATAAAACTTTAAATACAAGTCCATATATGTGTCAAGTGAACATGGATAAAATTTTACAAGCTTTTATAAAGAATTGGTGAGGAATATAAAAATTGAAAATAAGATTGACATAAAACTGAGGAAGTCATGCAGTTTTGTGTAAGTAAGTAATAAATTAATTTCATGAGACAAATTAATAAAGAAAATTATAAAAATTCATATTTATATGGGTATAAGTATAGAAGGAATATGGAGTTTTTAATCATTTGCAACAAAGACTTCATAATTAAAATCAAAGAGTGAAATCATATATGATAGCGAATTATTTATTATGGAATAATGATGCATGATTTAGGGTTGAGTGTGTAAAATTAAAGTATCTAAATGGATGATGTTAATTAGTTTAGTGTTGTTTAAATGTAAATGTTATGATTTTAAGATTGGAAATGTGACATGGATGAGATTTGGTGAGGTTCACGTTGTTGGTTGCAATATATGAAATTTAAATTTTTGAAATGGGTTTCCATAATTGTGAAAGTGATGTGTTTTGATGTTATTTAATATAAAAATAAAGTTTATAAAGTTAGCTTTTGAAAATGAGATTAATTGAATGAAGTTTAAGTAAAGTAGTAAGTTGAAAATTTAGAGTTGTAAGAAAATTTTGATGAAGATTGTTTAGATATTGATACTTTAATGTTTAATGAGCATGTGAGTAATTTTGAGTAAGTAATATTATTTATGAAAGTATCATGTAATGTGAATGATAGTATAGAAACTGGATATGAAATAAAGAGGAATGATTAAGTAAGTAAAAATGAGTTACTTTAGGTAATTGAATTGAAAATGATGAGAATGGATATGAAGGGTATGATAAATGCATAAAAAATGTGAGAGAGATGTCACATTGGAAATATGACCAAGATTTATGTGAGGTGTTAAAATATATATATATATATATATAATAAGAAACTTATTTAAGAGATGGGCGATTAAATGAGGAAGATGTTAATTATGTTGTGGTCATAGTGTATATATATGTTGAATTGATGAATAACCTAAGTAATGTCAAAAGAATGAGAATAATATTGCATGTATTAATAGACCTAAGAGAGATTAGGTCTTGACCTGTGTAGAGTTAGTTTATGTTATGAATTGAGATTGAGAATGGACCTGAACGACGCTGGACGGTGAAATTGTTATTGTAACAAATGAACTTGATGATTGTATAGCGTTTTGGGCCCAAAGTATATGCATATATATATGAGAGATTGTAAGGAAAAGGAAAATATAATTAAAAAAAGTATGGGAGTGGAAAAAAATTTAATGAAAATTTTTATAAGAGATAGATTAGAAGAAAAAAGAGATAGATTTCTCTCACTTTAGTGTAAAATGGATGTCTAGTAGCCAAAATATTGTGCAAATTAAAAGAACAAAGTGAGAGAAAATCTTGATTGAAATAAAATTTCAATGTGCTAAAGAAATAATAACAAAAACTCTGAAGTGCTTGAATTGAAAACTATATAATTTATAACGACTATGAATCAAATTAACTAACTATAAGTTGTAAAATAATTAATTATATTTGTATAAAAAGTATTATAAAACAAAGTGACCTACTAGAATGATAAAGTAACTATTGAAATACATTGAGATGAAGTTTATAAGTCACTAAAGTGATGGATATTGAAATTTTAAAATACCTTAGCTACGATAGCTTGTATGTTTTAAGGCATTTTATTGAAATGCACCATAATTAATAATATCTTAACATAATAACATACATTAGAATCATATGAGATAAATTAAAATTTAAAATTAGAAGTGAGAAGAATTTTAAAGAAATTAATTACAAGTGTATGTAGAAAGTTAGGGTATGAAATTGCCAAAAAGGACATTCAAGTTAACAAAGAAAGCATTTAAGACTTGAGGGATAAAAATTAACTTTTCACCCACTCAATTATCAGCCATTTTCTTGCCAAATCAAGCATGAGACTCATTTCCTTTGAAAAGGAAGTGAGTTTGGACAGCACATGCTTAAAACAAAAGAAAAGAAAAAAAAAGTTATACTTTTCTTCTTCTTCTTACTACCAAAATATCTCCCGCTTCTATCACAATTTTCTCAAATTTTTCATCAGCCATAGCTCATTCTTAAGCAAGTTTCTTATGTCTAAAATTGATCCAAAGTGAAGAATTAAATCAACAAAGTAATATAGAAGCATAGAAGGCAACAGAAACTGCAAAAGGTAAGAAATCTAGAGATTTTGAATCTTAATCTTTCAATTTTGTTTTCCTAACTTTCAATTTATTATTTATTGAACCCGAGATAAAATTTATTATTTTTACATATTAATTAACTATTTAGGATGTTAAAAATTAGTTTATATGGAAATAAATTGAAAAGGATAAATATAGAAACCCTAATCTCCAAATCTATCCAAATTTAATAGCTTGAATTTTAATAAATTAACTACTATGTTTTATTTATTTTAATATGAAAATAAACTTTAAAATTCATAAAAATTTATATAAATATGTATTTGGATGTTGGGAAGGCTGTGGTAAAATGGCAAGTCAAAATTATGAGAAAAAAATGTGTGAGTAACTAAGTGAAAACAAGCTACTCATTTTAACAGCCTAAATGAAGATCACTGAAAATGTAGCTATTGTGTTTGAATCATTTACCTATGTAAATAAATGTACAAATTAATGAAAATTTACAGAGAAGTCACTTAGGATGTTAAAAACACCTTGGAGAAATTTCAAGATAAATGAATTTGAGGAAGTTAATATCTAATTAAATGAAGGCAAACAAGTTAAATGCTGGAAATGATGTGTATTATTGACTTGTGTTAAGTATACTAAAATGTATTTGAACACGCCATAAACATGAGCATATTATATATGAAAATAAAGCTTAACATATTTAGTTAATGTATTAAAAAGATCAAACATTAATTTAATAAATAAGTAAATCAATTGACTATAGAAATCTAATGTGGTTAAATTGAAAAATTGTGACTAATTGTAATTTACTTAATTGAATATCCCTAATATAATATGATTTTGTGATATTTAAATCTGTAATTAAAAAATAAATTTTGGAATATAGTAAAGTGTTAAAATAGCGCATAGGTATCTAATGAATAATTAAAGCTAGAATGACAAAGATAGTGAACCATGCGTGATAATAATGAGTTAAAATATAACATATATATATATATACAGATATATGAAAAATATAAAATAGCATATTAACACATAACCTAAATTAAACTAAATGAGGACCTATAGAAATGATATAAATTCTCCTTAAGATGTACATTAATATATAAAAAATGTTAAATAACATTAAATAACAAATAATAAATTAAATACAAATCTAAGTGTGCAATTAATGTATGGATGTGAATATAGGTCAAGGATTATCTCATAACTAACTAGTAATTATCAGTGACTTAGAAGATTTAAATTTGCAAGTTTAAGGTGAGTTATAGTGTTTATCTCTTTCGTTGTTGCTATAAAATATTTGACAAAATATGAACCATTTGATACCTTTGTTGATTGTGTTCATAAATTATGAAATTGTAAAACCTAATGTGACATCTAGGCCTATGTGATCATACCAAGTCATTTGATTAACCAATATGACAGAATCCCAACTTGATGGAGGTTATACCATAAGGCTATGTGCACATAGAGACTTGTGATTAGCAAGGTAGAAGCTACTACCCTTATGTGAATATGATGTGTGATAGCATTGGAATGTACTTAGTGATATGTGTCTTTCAATGCTATTGATATGTGTTATCTCTTATATTATTTGATTTATGTTTGTGATATTGGTCCAGTCATTGTGGGCCCTTCTTGTAAATTAAATTCTATTGATATTCTTTTATTATGCAGTCACCTTGTGTTATTATTATTTTAAACCTTGAGACGTTTATATTGTATATCCTACTCTTGTGACACTATAATCTCACTAAGTTGACGACTCGCCCAATCATCTGTGTGATTTCAGATAGAGATTATCCAAGTATATTAGATTCTTGATTTCTTCCTTTTAACAAGAAGTTTCAGAATAATGTATTAGCCCTTAACTGTTATTAGTCTATTAGTTGCTCCATAATATTATTATGAATGGTTTATTAGGTGTGAAAGAATAATTATAATGCAATTATGAGATATATGTATCTGGTAAATAATAATAAAATAATTATATAAAATATGTTATAAGATTATAAGTAAGGAACACAAGATATTACATATAATCATAATTAATAGGGTAAAAAGTATAGATAATTAATATGTATAAATACAATAGTGCAGTTATAGTTTTATGCAGTTTCTGGTGGCCTTAAGCCTTCCTGGACCTTAGAACCATCACATTTCTGAAAACGGGATGTGACAATATATAACATATATCAACATATACTGATATATATATATATAGCATATATTATTTTTTTTTGCAACATATACACACATATATCTAGTTATATATAACACATACCAATATATATTATTATTTTTTGGTATATCTATTTATATATAACATACACCTTAATGTGTTAATCAAATGGTTTACATATATTAGTTAAAATATATTTAATATATACCGATATATATCAATATATACCAATATATATCAACATATATCTATATATATCAACATATACCATTAAAATATATATAACGTATACTGATATATATCAATATATATCGACATATATTAATATATACCTATATATACAGTTAAAATATACATAACATACACTGATATATACCAACATATATTAATATATATCGACATACACAGACATATGATGCAAAACTAAAAAATTACAAAAAAAAAGTATTTCTTTAAAGTATTTTATCGAATATTGGTGTACATTATACTAGAAGAATAAAAAAAATTTCAACCATTGTAGTTCAAATAAAAAAAAACCAAAACATAGTAATTAAATTAAATTAATAAAATGATTAATAAAAATAATTACAAATTTAATAAATATTTTTTTAAATATATTTATTTAAATAATTTAAATAAACTTTTTTTAAATAAAATAATAATATACTCTATAATAATAATATATTCTATAATAAATATGCAAAAAATAATAACAATACTTTATAATAATATTATTATATTATATTTTTATAATAATAAAATTATATTCAAAAAGAAGATTTACATATACAAACATTTAAAAAAAATAAAAAAAAATGTCAATTCCATCAACAACATTAGTCTACAAAATTAATTATTTTCCCAAGAACATCGTCCAGGTGGTGTTCTAAAGATGTCAGACTCTTTTTTGTAACGGACGCAAACAAATTGAAGGATGAAGCAAAAGGCGAAAGAAAAACAATAGCATCATAGTATTTTGTAAAAACAAATATATAAAAAAAGGTTGAAATTGAAAAAAAATGTTAAAAATAAAAAAATAAAATAAGAATAATAAAATTAAAAATAAAACTTAAAAGAGAAAATTACATCCTATGCTTAAAACTTGTTTTGTTTTCAAATACATAGCGCACGAAATTTTTTTCAAATTTACCTATTCAATGTCTTTTTTTTTTCATTTTTTGCACGTATTTTGATTTCTTTTCTTACGAGTTATTTATATTTGTGTTTTTTGTATAATTTTTTTAATATTAATTTGTTAATATATATAAAATAAATATATATATATATAATATAAATAATATATACACAATATATATATAATATACACTCAATAATATAAACTATATCTATAATATCTATAGTATATTTACAATACTTCTATAATACATAATATATCTACATAATATTTTTAATATTTGTTTAATTTTTTATTCTCACAATATCTATACATTATTCACTAATTTTTATATAAAATACACACAACTTAAATAATAAAAATATAACATAAATACAATATTTACAACACATATACAGTATCTACAATACACCTATAATCTATATACAACACATCTACGTAACGAAATTATATATATATTTTTTATTTTTTTCATATGTAAATATAATAATTTTTATTAATATATTTTTGTATGTTATGTTTTATTTTTTAGTATTATTTATTTTTTATAATTAAAATTAATTATTTTTAAATTGTGATTTTTATATGATGAAAAATAATTTAAAATATTATTTTTTTATTGTTTTATTAGAATATTTTTATTTAATATTGAAGTTTTAAAAAAAATTAAAGTAAAATATTAATTGTAGTGAGAAAAATATATTTTTCAAAAAAAATTTATTAAAAAATGTGATATTTTTAAAATTTTATATCAACTTTTAATAAAAATAAAAATATAATTAATTTTATAATATTTTTATAATAAAAATTATTTTTTAGATAATTTTATAAATTTCTAAACTTAAAATATAATATATGATGTAATTTCTTCAGTAAAACATTATATTAGGCCCAATAAATGATGGGCTAGACATAACGAAAGAGAGATAAAGATATATTTTACAAGAAATCAGAATGCAGTTTACAAGGAAATAAAAGCATAGAAATAATTAAATGAATTGTATTAGTTTAACTAGTATGTTAGAATACGTAAATAAAAACGGGTCAATGGTTAAGAATTAGTAATATTAGGAGATGGTCACAAATTAAATTAGAAGAGTAATTAATATTATTATCTAGTATCAAACGTAATAAATGGCTTTAAAAATAAGCGAAACTAAGAACAGGTAAAATTAAGTGGCTAGATTTTAAAAATTAAGCAAATAATACTTAATAATTAAGATTTAATGACATTAAATAACAATTGAATGATGCTTATGAATCTAAGAGATTAAGTTAAAGAATTAAATTAAATTATGACTATTAGTTGATAGAAAATACATGTACACATAAGTATGCAACGATTTTAAAGAAAACTTAGAACCAAATTGGAGTCTTCAATTCATGACTATACTATTTAGAAAGTAACTAAGGTAATCATTACCTAAACTACTAGCTAAACCTAGGAAATTTAAGTGGCAACCTGCATGTGTTTCTAAATAAGTAAGTGTCATACCTTAAGCCAAAGATTTTATCTAGTAAGCCAAGTGTTAAGGAAAGAACATATAAAAGCTTTAAAGAGTACCACCTGTGGTACTCGGTTCATGCAAGAAAGACGAGAAAAGAAGAATAAAAAAAAAAATTTGTAAGAAATAAAAACAGTATGTTCAGGGAAGCTTAGCAAATATGATAGGTCCCAGTTAAAGCCAAGATGGTATTCTACTTATGGTGAGAATGAATCAAAGAGATTTTCTCTTAATTGATAATTTTTCATTGATAACTACTACTGCAAATACAAAAGGTTTAAATAGAAAAAGAATGAAACAACTTGATCCTATTTCTAAGGCCACCAATGGCACTACCTGAAATATATTAGCCATGATCTGCTGAGAGAATCAAGCACTAATTTGACTTATTAAATGACAATTAATAAATGAATAATATTGCAGCAAATAAAAAACTTAAGCAGCAGACTAAGTCCAAGTATAGACTTTCGAGTCTATCATTACTCCCCTCTTCCCAAAAGAACCTTGTCCTCAAGGTTCAAAGAAAGGAATCAAACGTCAAAACTGGAGACTTCTCTGCAATTTTAGTGACTTTTCCGGTCCGCCGCCGTCATCATCTTCTTCGTTTTCAAGTCCACCATCCAATAAAGGCAGTTGGGGCGTTACACATTTATGCCCAGGGGTAACTTTTCGTCACAGTTGAAACATAGTCCCTACGTTCGTCGTTTCTGCATTTCTTCCCAAGTAAGACGTTTTACTGGCGTGGATGGTTTAATTTTTGTTGGTGAAGAAGAACTCATCTGAAAAGATGGGCGAATTGCTTTTTGACGTAGCAACTGCTCATCCTTCATCCAAGCCAAACTGATGGCGTCCTTCAACGTCTTCGATTTGAACATTCTGATTCCCTCAGAGATCTCGGAATTAAGACCTCCCATGAAAGTCCCCACAAGTGCTTTTTGAGTCCAACCCCTAACTCTGTTCCCCAGTCTCTCAAACTCTCGTTGATAGTCACGTAAGTCTCCTGTTTGACGGATTTTGGATAATGATTCGACAAAATCCTCAGAATCGGTGGGCCCGAAACGAGACCACAATTCCTCATAGAATACTTCCCACGTTACAGCTATCCCTACTTCCGTGTGAGTTCTGCGAAGCCATTGCCATCATTCATTCGCTTCCCCACGAAGGTGAAAAGAAGCCAAGGACACCTTCTCCGAATCTGGGGTGCCTTGATATTCAAAGAATTGATGCACTCTCATGAACCATTCGGTTGGATTGTCTCCGGAATATTTTGGGAATTCCAATTTTGCCAATTTCGCAGAATTCAATGGTCGCCCTCCTTCTCTGGCGTCATCCTAGTGAGTGCGATTTTGGATACTCCAGTCACTTGCACTGCTGGACGTGTCTTTGCTAGGAAGAGAAAGCTCAGAGAATTTAGTGACGGCTGCTTTAATTTGCTGCAGTTCCTTACTAAGTCCCCGTTCTATTTTTGATAGGTTATCTTGGAGCTGGACTAAGCCAACTTCCAGAATTTTGATTCTCTCTTTGTTTGTTGCCATAAAAAGAGAAAAGGAAAAAGATAATTAGGATAAAAGGGCTTTAATACCACTGATAGGTCTCAGTCAAAGCCAAGATGGTATTCTACTTATGGTGAGAATGAACCAAAGAGATTTTCTCTTAATTGATAATTTTTCATTGATAACTACTGCTGCAAATACAAAAGGTTTAAATAGAAAAAAAAATGAAACAACTTGATCCTATTTCTAAGGCCACCAACGGCACTACCTGAAATATATTAGCCATGATCTGCTAAGAGAATCAAGCACTAATTTGACTTATTAAATGACAATTAATAAATGAATAATATTGCAGCAAATAAAAAGCTTAAGCAGCAGACTAAGTCCAAGTATAGACTTTCGAGTCTATCAAAATATTGAAACTTTCAAAAACTAGAAAGGGAAGGTTCCATGCAAAACCTTTCTATCTAGCTCCATTTTCAACCAAAACCAAGAGAGGAGAGGAAGAGCAAACAAGGAGCTGTTTTCTTCCTTAAAGTGCGAGAGAAAGAGCTGTAATGGGAAAATTTGGAGTTTGATTTTGTGAAGAAATAACTGCAAGAAAGAAGATACAAGGTGAGTGTTCAAAATAAATAAGAAATTGCTTGTGTCAAATGTTTGCTAAGAACTTAAATTGGAAGGGATCTTCTTGAAATTAAAATCCGTGACGTAGATGGTAAATAAGAAGTTAAGACTACTGGATTTTAGGAATCCAAAGTGACTCTTAAGAAATTGAAAAAAACAAAAATTGATATCTAAGAGGACATACTCTTAAAATATGGAACTTTTGGCTTCCATGTAGATTTTAAGAAAGGTAATCAACCATTTTTAATCTTCATATCAAGTATAAAAGGAAAGGAAATCTCTCTAACCTTTAGTAGTTTTATAGATTTTTTTAAAAAAAAAAGGAAAGGAAAGACTAAAAATTAGTTGAGTTGCAAGAAGAGACTTGAAAATGGAAAATACATATTCCATATACATTGTATATACACTAAATATACTTCCTGGATCTCTCATCATAATTATGACATTAATAAGATTAGAAAGGGTTTATCATGGAGATTTTAGCTATTTACTAAAATCCATTATTAACGTGAAATCAATAAGCCAAAGAATTTGGTTGTAGGTGTGTATAAATGTGTCCTTGAAATAATTATGTTGTTACAGTTGCGGAATCAGGATTTTCACGGAGTAGGATTCTTAACTTAGTATTAACTACTAATTAAATTATTATCCTCATTAATTCAATTATTATATATTATTAGTTATGAGTAATTTTCTAAATTGAGCATGTATTAAACAGATTTGAAGAACCTCACCACGTGCATGGTCTATGCAAGCAACACAAACTATAATTAAGTTGAAGAATAAAAACAGATTATAATTAATGATGGGAAGGAACCGAGATAAGTTCTTCCCTACTTAAATGAATCTATGAGGAGTGACTAAGTTAAATTGAGTAAATAATCATTCCACAATCTGTCCCAAATGCACAAAATCATTCACACATAGACGTAACGATTTTTTAACGTGAAAAATCCTTCAATGTGAAGGATAAAAACTACGGGATCTCTCTTGGTCTAATTAAAAGAGCTCCTCTATCAAAATTAATGTTTACAATAACTACAAGCTACTACAATAACCATCAAGTAAAGTATCAACACCAAATCAACCAAATAACAAGAAATAAATAAGAGAATGGAGAAAAATCACCCAAAATAGCCACTGTTCATGTCAATGGATGAGCTCCGACTGTTCAAATTTGTTTTCCACCGTCCAGATTAAAGAACAACATATTCTAAACGTGCTCACCAAATTTTAGCCAAATCCAACCACAAATGACCGTTTGATTGTCAGAGAAAAATAAAATGGTAGTTGTTGCAGAAATGTACAGGAACAGTAAATTTCGAGCTTCAAATGCTAGAAATCAAGCCGTCAAAAACTGATCTTCGCCGTTTATAATGAAGAAAAATGAGTCTTCTAACTTCTATCCAAATTTTAGCCTGATCGGAGTACGGATGATAGTCCGATCTTAGAAAAATTGAGACTGATATGGTTGACTCCTTTTGCAAAAAAATAAAACTCTCTTTCTTTTCTCTCCCTTTTCTCTCTATTTTTTGGTAGCTGACACAAAATAATTCTCTCACCCTCCACTTAGGGTTATATTAGTATGCATGTATATTCTAAAACATTAATAGCCTAATGGGCTAAAGAAAATAGGCTTAAACATGAATTTTTCACAATTCTTCCCATTCTCGACTATGTGAAGGAGTTTGCCAAACCAGCAACCTTACAATATACCTCAAACTTTCCTCTTGGTAAATCTTTTGTGCACATATCAGAACCGTTATCATCAGTATGTATTTTTCTAAGTTCAAACTGCTTAGAATCTAAAATATCACGAATCCAATGATACTTCATATCTATGTATTTGGATATACCATGAAAACTGAGATTCTTACCAAGATTAATAGCACTCTGACTGTCACAAAATAAGACATATCTCTTATGTGTAAAACCAAGCTTATTCATAAACATCTTCATCCAAAGTAATTTTATACATGCTTTCAGTTGCTACAATGAACTCAGCTTCTGTAGTAGACAATGCAATGCATTTCTGGAACCTAGATTGTCATGCCACAGCTCCCCCTGCAAAAGTAATTAGATACCTAAAAGTAGACTTTCTTAAATTTGTATCCCCTGCAAAATCAGAATCTGTATAACAACTGAGAATAAGCTTCCCAGTCCAAAAACACAACTTCAAACTAGTAGTGCCACTGAGATATTTTAAAATCCACTTCACAGCATCCCAATGCTCTTTTCTTGGATTAGACAAAAATCTACTAACAGTACCAACTGCATGAGCAACGCCTGGCCTAGTGCAAACCATAGCATACATCAAGCTACCTATTAAAGATGCATAAGAAACTTTCTGCATATATTCTTTCTCTTCCTTATTAGAAGGAGACTGTTTGACACTCAATTTGAAAGACATAGCAGGAGGTGTACTTATAGGTTTAGCATTAGCCATATTAAATCGTTGTAGTACTTTCTCAATATACTTTTCTTGAGCTAGCCATAACTTCTTGCATTTCGTATCACGAATGATCCTCAACCCAATAATCTGCTTTGCTGGCCCTAAGTCCTTCATTACAAAAGACTTGTTAAACTCTTTCTTCAAGCTATGAATTCTAGAAGAACTAGAACTCACAATGAGCATATTATCAACATATAGCAACATGATGATAAAATCACTATCAGAAAAGCTCTACACAAAAACACAATGATCATAAGTAGTCTTCTTGTAGCCCTGTTGAACCATAACTGACTCAAACTTCTTATACCATTGCCTAGATACTTGTTTCAGCCTATACAAACTCTTTCTCAGTTTGCAAACATAATTTTCTTTTCCTTTCACCACAAAACCTTTAAGTTGTTCCATGTAAATTTTCTCTTCTAAGTCACCATGAAGGAAGGCTATTTTAACATCCATTTGCTCAACCTCTAAATCAAGAGTAGTAGCTAATCCCAAAATAACACGAATTGATGTCATCTTGAGCACTGGTAAGAAAATTTCCTCAAAGTAAACTCTTTTTTTCTGACTGAAGCCCTTGACAACTAATCTGACTTTGTATCGTAGAGATGAGGAATTCTCTTCTTGCTTGACTTTATAGATCCACCTATTCTTTAGGGCTTTTCTATCTTTAGGAAGCTTCACCAATTCAAAGGTGTGATTATCAGCTAAAGACTACATTTCATCTTTCATAGTTGCAATCCATTCTGCATTTTGCTCACTCTCAATGGCTTCTTCATAGCATTCAATTTTTTCATTGTCTATCAAGAGTATGTACTCATTAGGTGAATACCTGGTAGAAAGCATTCAATGTAGACCTCCTAAGTGAAACTATAGGTTCCTTAATGATATGAACTTTATGCTATTGCAATGCTACTGCAATTGCATGGGTCGCGTAAGTAATAAAGTAGTGAATAAGATATCTTTCCATAGTGGACAACTGTTGTTTAGCAATCCAATGATTCTTGTGATGATTAAAATAAAAACAATGAAATACCTAATAAATTAAATTAAGAAAATATTGAGTATTGTGCAAAATGAATTGATGATAAAGACACTATCCAGATATTAAATCCCCTAGCTATAAAGAGTATTTAGGAATGTTAATTAAATTAAATCAAATAGCAGAGCTGAATTGGTATTCCTCTAAATTAGATCAAAACCTCTATCGAGTGAATTAATCCCTAATCACTAAGTAGAATGCTAAGAATCTCTTCTCAAGCATAATTAAATAGATCATGCAATAGGAATAACAAATTATAAACCAAAGGATCTTGTAAGTCTATCTCTAGCACTCCAATTAACCATCAATTTAAATGAGAATTCTATTCATATCAAGCTTTCTCAAGTCAATATGAAAATTGCAACCAATTAATAAGCATGCTATTATCAATTGGAAATAAAGAATTAATAATCATAAGAATAAGACAACTCAATTAAATAATTTAATTTAATAAAAGCTATTCAATCCATACAATAAAGCTATGGTTCATCAATATCTAGATAGAAATAATTTAGTTTATGTTTATAACCAGAAAATCAAAACAAAAGAAATAAGTAAAAGAATTCAAACAATCCATGATGAATGATTTGTGTTTCTTCACTTCAATCTTTGATTCTTGATATAAATCTTGGCTAAATTGGATCTTTACCTCCAACCTCAGTTGCCAAACTCTTTCTTTTAAAAGAAGCTGCCTCTAGGTGATAAAAAATGGATCCCTAATTCGCACTTTAGCTTAGATTTTATAACCCAGCGATTTAGCCTGACACTCCCAGTGACATGGCCATGTCTCTAGGCATGTCGATGATATTTTTTTCAGCGTTGATGACATGGGCAACAACAAGCCAAGCTGTTCGATGTTTCGTAGCTACTATGATGCATGATTAAGGACATAGGCAGTGACACGAGCGTGTCAATGGGCGTGTCAAAGCTTCTATAAGTTGGGTGAATGATACGGTCATTGACACACCCATGTCCTTGGGCGTGTCACTTGAAAAATTTGACCAAAGCAGTTCTTTTCCTCATCTTTCATCCATGATTCCAGCCTAAATGAGCATAAAGCCTCAAAGTGTAAAAGATTTCAAAAATTAACCCTACCAAGCACTGAACAAACAAATTAAACTCAATTTGACAATAAATATACCAAGGAATAAGGGCAAAAATATCATCAATTATATAATTATCAAATTCCCCTACACTTGAGTTTTGCATGTCCTTAAGCAAACTAAATCACTATAATAAGTAGGACATATCTAAAAAGAAGAAAAGTTTTACAATACTCAAATCAGAAAACCCGGCATTCCTAACCAAAAACTAATTATCAAACATGACAATTGAATTATGAAGTTTCAAAATGAAAATATTACAGATCTAAAATTTAAAAATCCAGAGTTAAAAGATTGAGCATAAAATTCCAAGAACTCAAAAGTCAAGAACAAAGTATGAAAGTATAAATTTTCTCTTAAGTTCTTTGACTTACTTGAACCATTCTTTCTAAGCTACCCAAATTGTTTGAACTGATACTAGTTTTTTGATACGAAGGTAAACATTTGTGATGCCGACCCCGGCTACTCAGTTATAATCACCGTTTAAATGGCTACTAGCACTATTTATGATTCCGACTCCTTCATTTCAATTATAGAGTTAAAATCAGCGGATTATGGACAAATTTTCAAAGCTCCTTATGCAAAATTTTTTTTAAAATTTTTTATTTTTTATTTTTTTATTAAGACAACTCAAGTGGTCAGGAACTTAAGATACTAAATATGTCCTACTAAGTTTGACTCAAGTATCTAGAGAATTTTAGCATGCTAAAAAATGTAACTAAGGTTTCAAACTTTAGGTATGCAATTCTCATCAATCAACGTCCTAATTATGGCTATTACATTTGGTCCTTAGCAATTGATTAAGAAAGCCGAGTCAACCTCAACAAGATATTATCATTCAAAAAATCAACAGTTAATTTAATATCAAGAGGAATCATTTCAATTCATACTATTATAACAATCTAGGTTGCTCGAACCCAGAAACAAGTTAAAGAAACTGGATAAGACTAATGAATTAAATGATATTAATGAAACAAATACCAATAAAACTCAATCTAGGAAGTGTACCTCTTTTTTACCCCACACTTAAGACTCACATTGTCTCCAATATGGGTAAAACAAGAAAAACAACAAAAGAGAGGGAAAACTGCCCTGTCATGTCCATAAATTGGCATATATGAATTTGGTCCCAAAAACGTTGCAAAGTCGAATTAGCTACATAACAGAGGCTGACATGCAAAATTGTGAAGATTCATATATATATATATAATAGAAAGAAATAAATACAGAAATAAAATAAAATAAAATAAAAATAGTGGGCTAGTCATCCATGGACGCAGCATCCTCACTGCTGGCACTGGTATCATCACCGGTATCATCATCCAAAACTTGAGCACCGGGGGCAATAAAACTCAAGCACTTGGGGCACCGGGGCTGATATGGTGGAGGAGGTGGCTGCGAAGGGCTGAATCCTTGAGACCTCCAAAACTCGAGTATGGACTACTCCAGTCATTGTCTTCGCAGTATCTCATGATCCAACTGCACTTAAAAAGAAGAGTAGTATTGCTCCATAGAAAGCTGGATATGGTCCCACTGAGATAATAATTTATTCTAATTCAACTTAATGTTTCCTATCTTGCCTTCTATCCTACATATCTACCACTCAAAATCAGTGGTTTCCTCTCATCATCCCACTAGATATAAACAGAATGACGCCAGCCTCTAAAGGTAGGGGCTGGAGTAAAGGGCGGGCCAGCTGAAGAAGAAAGTCCAACAGTGGTGGATGGGCCAGAAAAGTCTGTCGGTGGAGGTGGAGGTACGTCAGAAATGGGAGCAGGAGGAAATGGCTCAGAATCCGTAGGTGGTGCTTATAGCTCCACCACCTTCTCCCAGTTCAATCATTTTAGGGTGTCCATAACCAAAAGTTTGGGGGACCTTATCTAGACTCATCGGGAGGCATCCATCCAACACACCCAAACTGCGAGCCAGTCTCGTGACATACATGCCACCATGTAAGTTACTTTGTGCCCCTTTCTTGGACTGCTTGTAGAAGAAATGAGTGATAGCATGAGCAACATTGCATCAAATTTTCTGAACCATGCAATTCAAGAAGAATAACTCCCTCAAGCCAACAACCCCCATACTACTAAGTCGAGCTGCAATAGTATGAACCAATAGATTATGTATCACTCGGCAAGGAAAGGATTCAAAATTAGATGCTTTGGATACCTTAGGCTAATACTTGGCTGCATTTAATGCAAATGTGCTCCAAACCTTGGGAGGAATAACATCGTACTCCGCAAAGTCTACCTTAGAGTTAAGATACTCAAAAGTCTGCACCTCCTCCACAGTAAATAAACCTAAATGCACACCAAGTTCATTGATAGTCATGTAGAATCGCTACCCTCCCAACTGAAACTTCATTGTTGGCTCGATAATTGAGATCTTTTTTTGTCAAACTGGAAAGTGCATTAGAATTCCAGTGTTAATTCTCTATATAAAGGCTTATTGATGGAAAAGAGTTATTCCCATCCCAGTTGGTTTATCAAATCTTGGATCTCATCCGCGATATTAGCTTGTTCCATAGCACCCCAATTCAAATCTCTAGGAGGAGACCAATCCTTATTTCCTAATACTTCAAACCACTTCCTTTCTTCTAAATTAGAGAACCAAATGAACCTATGGCTAGCCATGAACTTAGAGATAAAATGTGCAGTGGGTTGGCTTGAGCTGCCTTCCTCTCTAGCTCTTTTGGTGAATAACTTGGAAGCTAGTTTTATGAGGAACCATGATCTGCATAATAAATAAGACCATTCTAAAAAACAGTAGCAATATGAATAAACATGGGATAATGTTACTAAAAAACCAGCATTATAACAACATAGCACAGAACATACTGCAACGAAAACAATGCTAATGATGATAACACATATAAACCAACAACAACAATAATATCCACAAAAAGAAACCAAATCACTGCATCTAGCAATCATGAAATACAAAATGCATCACCCCAGTTCTATTCATTTTCAAAGCCCAACATGTTAAAACAAAGCAAATGCTAAATGGGTGCATGAAAAACCAATAAATAGTGTATAAACATTCTTAACATAGACCCGGCCTACGAATTCCTAAATATTTAATGAGTAAAATGCAACAAATCTTTAAGAACTGGAGTTAAACCCCAGAATCCCTAAGAATCCCTAAAAAATCACAAGAAATCTCGAAGCAATTTCGAAGGAAATGAAACAAAATTGCAAGAGTTAGTGTGCATACCTAATGTGAGTGAAGATTGCGACAAAAACAAAGAAAAAGCACGTAAATCCTCTCCAAACCTTGGAATGGGAGTTGAAATCCCCTCTAGGATGAGTGGGTATGTGATTTCGAGAGTGAGATTATGGAAATTTTGAGAGAAAATCAACAAAGAGTGAGAGGAAAAAGAGGAAATCATGTTTAATTCAAACCGAGCATTTTTTACACGCCCACAGACACGGTTGTGTCAATGGGCGTGTTGTAGCTACTAGGATTTAAATAAAATGACACATCCAATGACACAGGCATGTCACTGAGCATGTTGATGCTACTGGGACTCCTTAAATTTTAATTAAAATGACACGACTAGGGATACGGGCATGTCCATGAACATGTTGTAGCTACTGTGTTCAACTTAAATGACACAACCAGTGACACGGGCGTGTCACTGGCCATGTTATAGCTACTGTGGTGTAATCTAAATGACATGTCCAGTGACACGGGCGTGTCACTGGGCATGTTGTAGCTACTGTCTCAAAAAATGAATGACACGCCCAGTTTGACATGGGCATGTTCAAAAACAAGATCAAGTTGCCCCTCACAATACTCAGTCAAATTTTCCATCAAAAGAGAAATTTTTTGTATATATTCAAATGAACTTCGCATAACACACCTCCAATTAATGAGAGAAGAAATACAAATCAAACAAACAAACTAAAAACATGAAAATTAAAGAAACATATATTAAAAATAATCAAAATGGTGGGTTGTCTCCCACCCAGCATTTCTTTTAACATTGTATTAGTTGGACATTCAGGAGTAATTTATCCCTAGTCTTGGAGGTATAAAACCTCCTTCAACTCATTCAATTCTCCCCCTAAGTATAATTTGAGTCTTTGCCCATTCACTTTAAAGTCCCCTTTTTTTTTTCAGATGAGTAAGTTCAATCATTCCATAAGGAAAGACTTCCTTGACCGTTAAAGGGCCAGACCATCAAGATTTTAACTTATCTGGAAAAAGTTGAAGCCTCGAATTGTACAATAATACCTGATTTCCAGCTTGAAACTCTTTCCTTTCCTTAATGTGAGCATCATGCCATCTCTTAGTCCGCTCCTTATACATCCTTGCATTATCATAAGTTTGCAATTTCCATTCATCCAGCTCATTGACCTGCAATTTCCCCTTTTCACCTGCATTAGCTAGATCAAGGTTAATCTGATTTATAGCCCAATAAGCATTATGTTTAATTTCTACAGGTAAATGGCAAGCCTTATCATATACTAGCCTAAATGACATAGTACCCAAAGGAGTTTTGAATGTTATCCTAAAAGCCCATAGAGTATTGTCTAATTTCTCAGACCAATCCTTTCAGGATCGCTCTACAGTTTTCTCAAGAATTCTCTTTATCTCCTTATTTGTGTTCTCAACCTAGCCACTAGTTTGGGGGTGGTAAGGAGTAGAAAACCTATTTGTAACACCTAGCCTTTTGAAAACTTTCTCAAGTTGTGTTACGAAAGTGAGTACCCCTATCACTTATGATCGCTTTTGGCGTACTAAGTCGAGAAAATAATTTGTTCAAAAAATGTAACACCCCAATACTCCATATAAATACTATACATATACCTAGTATACATACAGTAAGCATATAAAGTATAAGGATGCCACTTTTCTTTTTACCTTACAATACCTGTAACAAAATTCAAACCATAATAGGTCAATTTAAAGAACACTTACAAATTATTGTCTTTATCAAAACTTCATTTATACATATAATATAACATACTTAAAGTGAATACATGTATGCATTACCCTCTAGTTGGTCTCGACAAAATCTTACTCTTCTCGTGGCATACCAAAAGACTTCATATCTTCCACCAAGCTACCTGCGCGATAATACATCCGCGCTAAGCTCGAAAGCTTAGTAGTACAAATATAAAATACAAACATATATCATGGAAACACTAACATATAAAGATATCTCAATTCCATATACTTTTAGTTCTTATTAAGTTTATCCCTATTTATTTGCACCTTTCATATCTTTCAACTAATCTCATATCTTATACACATATAAACATAACATTTCTACCAAGTCCAACCCATCACTAATATTCACAATCAACATCTCAATACACACATTATACATCATACTAATCATAAGTCACATTTCCAATTAAGACAATCATTGTCATCAACCACAATTCATCAATTGAATTCACAATCAATGCTAATACATACATTATACATCATTCCAATCATAACATTTCTTTATTCACAATTCAACATTGATGATTCATCACTAGTGCTCATAATCAATATTTCAATGCACATATTACATATCATCAATCACATGTCCAATGAAGTATACCAAAGATTTCATTATCCATTTCTTTCAACATTTGTATATCACATTGACAACAAAGACAGACTCGGGCCCAACAGACACCACTATGTTATTCAGAGTTCAGAGTTACTGCTTTGGTCTATAATCATAATCATCAAGCCCATAGGCATCATATATCAATATTTCTATCCATGGATAGTGTAACAGACCCAGTCTCTTGGACCATCAACTCATCATGAGGAGATCCTCAACCCGGCAAGACTGTTACCAATCATATATTTCATATTCACAATTCTCATAGTGTAACAGACCCAGTCTCTTGGACCTCAATTCAACTCAATTTGAAGAGATCCTCAACCCGGCAAGACTGTTACCTTTTTCATTTTATAGGCATGCCTCCAAACCCAGAACTCTGAAGACTGAATAACACATTAAACACATATTTCACTTATTGTTTCATTATCAATTTCAATCTCAATGTTCATTATCATCTAGGCAAACATGCCTTATTTCTTTCAATTAGATCATCATAGCCAATCACAATGGCTTCATCTCACATTTGAATCATCATGGCCAATTACAATGGCTTCACAACATATCATATCTCAATCCATATGATACATATAACATCATTGCTATAACATTACAAAGTACCTTATTCATATAGCACAATACAATTCACAAGATTCATAATACACAAAACATAGTATTGTTCATATAGTATCATGTGCATCATCATTATAATACTCAACATCAATTACATTAACCAAATGAACATATCATTATTCAATCACATGATTCACATTATACATATAGCATCATTGCTATAACATTACAAAGTACATTAAAGTAATTCTTCATAAAAGTGTTTATCATAATAAATTTGCATAGCTCATACCTTGTTGAATGATCCTCTTCTCTTTCACACTATACAAGTCACATTAGATTAACAATGTAATAATTTACCTAACATTATTTAATTATACTCAATCAATTGTATTCTCATACATTAATATTCATCAAATCATTCACATCTTTCATTTTCCCATAACACAATTATATATATACATATCATTAATGATATAAACACATCAAAATACATTAGTGATATGCATTAACAATGCAATCATGCAACATTGGTACTTACCTTAATAACATTTCACACCACTCTAAACTCTTCTCCACTCACTAGTTCTTCACTTCACAAATTAGGGCAATTCAACCTCTTCACAACCTAATCCAAAAGGAATATTAGCAAAATGACCATATGAATAGTACATTCTGGTTTTAGACTCCATTTTATCCTTATTTTGAAAAATTGTATAAAATAATCTACTTGACTAAAAATTCTAAAATTTTTACAGAATTTAGTTTTGTATCTTAAAATCATTCCTTTAAAATTTCAGATCAAACTGAACACAAAATCTTGGTCAAATAGTTCACCTAACCAGACTGCCCCAATTGCCCTGCATCCTGGCAGCAGTTCTGAACTTTGTGAATTCCATAAATCAAATTCAAACAACGTGGTTCCAAATTATTTTTCTCAAATACTAGACTCACTAAGCAACAACATATCCAAAATTCAATTGGATATGATTTTTATACATTTTATTAAAAATCCCGAAATATAGCTGTCTCAGTTAAGGTACCTGCTGGAACAAGTCTAATAAAAATAATCTTTCTAAACTCATAACCATTCCAAAATCGAATCAACATATTTTTCAGTAATTCTAGACTCATAGAGGCACAACATATCAAAAATTCACTTCAAGAACATTTTTCTATAATTAATTAAAAATCATACAAGTCACAGCCTTTACTAATTGTAAAACAGAAAAATATTCACTAAACACAACTCTTACTCTTCCATCACCAACACCAATTTAACTTCTTATTTTAAAATCAATTTCAACTCTAATCAACAAATCATCAACACACTTAATCATACTATCAATAACCCTAACTCAACTCACACACATCTTCAAAAATAACAAAGGCAAACAAGAGAAAACTTACTAAAATCATGAAATTCTTGAAATTCCAACTTGTATACTTGAGATCTTCCTTCACTTTTGAGCTTAAAATTCCAAAATCATCACTTGCTCTCTTGCTTTCCTTTGTCTTTGAGTGAGCCGGCCATCAACAACAAGAAGAAGAAGAAATGATGAAGAAAACACAAAGTCAATAGGCATTAAATACCCTTCCAAAAGAAAATTACTAAACTACCCTCAACCATATAACTAAACCTTTGTCTTTTACAAGCCCATGTTGGTAATTTCACAATCACAAATAAAATATCCTCTTCCCTTGACCAAGCCCTTTGACCAACTTATATTATATATATATGACCATATACACAACATATACACTTCACTTTACACAATGCTTTTCTTCAAACAACATAATTACCACTTATCAATCACACACTCAATTCAATAATAACAACATTATCATAACTTCTAAGCACACTTAGGGATATTACAAAAAATCTCATCACCACCCTAGCATCATTCCTTGCTAAGGCTTGGGCTTCAGGCCATTTAGAAACATAATCTATAGTTATGAGAATATATTTATTATCAAAGGAACTAGAAAATGGTCCCATAAAGTCGATGTCCCACACATCAAAGACTTCACAAACTAGAATCCCATTCTGGGGCATCTCATCATGAAATGAGATGTTTCCAGTTTTTTGGCGATGATCACAATATTTCACAAAGTCATAGCCATCCCTAAACAAAGTTGGCAAATAAAATCCTGATTCTAATACCTTTTGAGCAGTTCTATTGGCTCCCATATGACCATCAGCTGGTTCGGCATGGCAATGATGGAGAATATTCATTATTTCAGGCCATGCCATGTAACGCCGGATCATGTGGTCCTTACATAACTTAAATAAAAAGGGATCCTCCCAAAAGTAATATTTTAAGTCAAAAAAGAATTTCTTCTTTTCTTGATATGTTAGATCCTTAGGGAGTTCCCTAGCAGCCAAATAATTAGCAAAATCTGTAAACCAAGGCATTTCAAAGTTTGAACTACTTACCTCACTTACCATGGCATACAACTGCTCATTGGGGAAATGGTCATTAATGCCTCCTTCTTCAAACCTCTCAAAGGTTGGGTTCTCCAAGCGAGAAAGGTGATCTACTGCCAGATTTTTAGTCGCTTTTTGTCTTGAATCTTCAAGTCAAATTCATGTAATAATAAAACCCATCAAATTAGCCTAGGCTTTGCATCAGTTTTTGCAAATAAATACCTCAAAGCCGAATGGTCCGTATAAACGATCACTTTTGACAAGATCAGATATGATTTGACCTTGTCAAAAGCAAAAACCACAGCTAGTACTTCTTTCTCTGTAGTTATGTAATTGGCCTGAGCTGCATTTAGAGTTTTGCTTGCATAATAGATGGGCTGAAAATACTTCTCCCTGCGTTGACCCATGACTACCCTCACTGCAAAATCACTCGCATCACACATCAATTCAAAAGGTAAATTCTAATTTGGAGCCACCATGATTGGAACATGGGTAAATTGTTTCTTAAGAATTGTGAAAGCTCTTAGACATTCTTCATCAAATACAAAATTGACACCCTTCTTAAGGAGTCTTGTTAGAGGGAGACCTATCTTAGAAAAATCTTGTATGAACCTTCGATAGAAGCTGACATGTCCTAAAAAACTTCTAATGGTCTTGACTAATGTAGGTGGTGGTAATTTCTCAATGGTTTACACCTTAGCCAGGTCCAACTCAATATCCTTGCTTGAAATCTTGTGTCCCAACATGATTCCCTCTTTAACCATGAAATGACATTTTTTCCAATTAAGCATGAGGTTCGTTTCCTCACACCTTACCAACATCCTCTCAAGGTTTTAGAAACATCCTTCAAATGAGAATTGAGAAATCATCTATGAAAGCATCCATAATATCCTCAATTAGCTCATCAAAGATTGCCACCATGCAACATTGAAAAGTTGCAGGTGTATTACATAGTCCAAATGGCATTCTTCGATACGCAAATGGCCATATGGACAGGTGAATGTAGTTTTCTCTTGGTCTTTTAAGGCAATAGGAATTTGGAAGTAGCCTGAAAGGCCATCCAAAAAACAGTAGTATTCATGCCTGGATAATCTCTCCAACATCTGATCAATGAAGGGTAATGGAAAATGGTTCTTCCTAGTTGCATCATTCAACTTCTGGTAGTCGATGCAAACCCTTCAGTCGATAATTGTTCTTATAGGAATCAACTCATTATTTTCATTGGAAACCACCGTTATCCCTCCTTTCTTTGGTACTACCTAAACCGGGCTCACCCAAGAGCTATCCAAAATTGGATATATAATTCCTGCATCAAGTTGTTTGATCACTTTAGCTTTCACTACATCTTTCATCTTAGGGGTAAGTCTTTCTTATGGTTGCACCACCAGCTTGATTTCATGCCCCATCAATTTCTTGTGAGTGCAATAGGATGGGCTGATACCCTTGATGTCTCTATCTTCCAAGCTATGACTTTCTTATGCTTTTTTAACAACTTGATGAGCTTTACCTTCTGCTTAGAAGATAGGTGGGAACTCAGAATTATGGGCAATTTATTTTCCTCTGCCAAGAATCCATACTCAAGGTGATCCGGAAGAGTTTTGAGTTCTAAGTTGGGTTGATCGATCACAGATGGTTTCGGCCTCTTTTCTTTTGGCATCTCAATGGTTTCATATGCCCGACACTTGAATGACTTGCTTGCTTCAAGATAAGCAAGCTGCTCCATTGCTTCTTGATCTTTAACATTATCCTGCATTAAACATAACTCAAGGGGATCCTTGGAAACAATGTTAGTAACAAAATTTATGGTTCATGCAAAATAATATCATTACATGAATCCGCCTCATCGAGTGCAAGTGGGTGCTTTATAGCATAATCTATATGAAAAACAACTTTCTCGCTTTCCACTGTCAAAGTTAACGTGCCATCATAGACATCGATAAGGGCATGGGTTGTATTTAAAAATGGCCTACCAAGGATAAGCGAAACATCTACATCCTCATCTATATCAATGACAACAAAATCATTGGGGAAGATGAAATCCCCGACTTTTACCAACACATCCTCTATAATACCACGAGGGTAGATTACTGACTTAGTAGCAAGTTGAATAGTCATTAGTGTTGGTTTAGGTTCTCCGACACCTAATTCTTTAAACATCTTATAGGGCATAACACTTATGCTAACCCTCAAATCAGCCAAAGCACTTTTAACTTCAAGATTACCTATCAAACATGGAATAATAAAACTACTAGGATCTTTTATTTTCTTAGGTAACCTCTTTTAAAAAATTGCCGAATTCTTTTCCGACAAATGCACCAATGATACTTCCTCAAGTTTTCTTTTGTTAGAAAGGAGATCTTTCAAAATTTTAGGATATTTGGGGTTTTGCGATAAAGCTTCGGCACATGGAATATTAATGTGAAATTGTTTAAAGAGTTTAAGAAACTTACCAAATTGAGTATCCATCTTATCCTTGTTCAACCTTGCTAAATAAGGCACTTGAGGCCGGTATTCCTTCACTATTGGAATGGGCTCTTGTGATTGGTTCCCTTTCTCATTTTTTACTACAACCTTCTCTCTCGAAGTGACAGTAGAATCATCTTCTTTTTTTTTTGTGCCTCAGCCTCTTCCTCAATCACTTCTCTTTTCACAACCACACCACCCTTAATTTTCTTTCCACTCCTCAGAGTGATTGCCTTTAGCAGCTCCTTCGGGGTTGTCTCAGTATTGCTAGTAAACTCCCTTGCGATCTTTCACCAAGTAACTTGGCAATTTGCCCCACCTAATTTTCCAAATTGTGAATAGAGACTTGCTGATTTCTAAGGGTGGTTTCAGTTGATTGAAATCTATTTTCTGAAGCTGCTATGAATTTTTCCATCATGTCTTCCAAATTGCTCTTTCTTAGAGGAGCAGCTTGCTGGGGTTGAGGTTGCTGAAATCCAGGGGGAGGCCTTGAATTATTCTGATTATTCTAGGAGAAATTAGGATGATTTCTCCACCCCCAGATTATATGTGTTGCTGTGGGGTTTCTTCTGCTGTTGCCTTGGCATATTCCTAACAAAGTCCACCTACTCCTATCTAGCAAACATATTTCCATTTTGGTGATCTTGACTTTGATGTCCACCCCCACACCATTCACAAGACATCGCCTGCATTGATTTCCCTGAAGATGAGGCTAAAGAATCAATCTTTTTGTTCATTACTTCTAATTGAGCTATCAAAGTCACCACATGATCCAATTGATGTGACTCAGTGACTCTCAGTTTTTCTTGTTCCCTTGGAGCTTGCCATTGATAATTGGTGAAGGCCATATCTTCAATCAAATCCCTTACTTGTTTAGGCGTCTTGTTATTTATGGTACCCCCAGCTGATGCATTAATGGATTGCTTGCTTGCATAGTTTAATCCATTGTAAAATTTTGAATCTGAAGCCATAGTGGAAGCCCATGATGAGGATAACTTCTCAATATATCTTTAAACCTCTCTAAAGCATAATAAAGGGTCTCACCATCTTGCTAAAAGAAGGATGAGATATCATTCCTCAATTTGGCAGTCTTGGAAGGTGAAAAGTATTTTTCTAAAAATTTCTCTGCCAAGTCTGGGGGAAAAGATTTTAGCCATTTCTTTGGTCGGTCTCTAAGTGAAAATGGAAACAACCTCAGCCTAATCACATAATCTGAGACATTATTTATCTTGAATGTGTCATATATCTCCAAAAAATTCTCAAGATGTTCATTAAGATCTTCATTTGAGCCCATCAAACTAGGAAGTCTGCTGCACCATTTGAATTACATTTGGCTTTATCTCAAAGTTGTTCACAGCAACTACCGACGTGGGCTTTATCATAGTCCTGCATTGTTCTAAGTCTAGTTCCTGCCATTGTTTCAAGTTCTTCTTCTGATCTTGAGTCTTCCAGGTTTGTTTTCATTTCTGCCAAAACTATTTCCCTTTCTTCCTTTCTCTTTGCCTTAGTGTTCTCTCTAGTTCTTGATCTAATCTAAGTAAATAGGAAGAGCTAGATCGAGTCATAAATAGGAAAAAGTACCTGAGATGAAAGTCAACAACCAAGAACCAATGTTCAAAAAAATAAAATAAAATCTAAATCAACAGTCTTAATTATATTACTAATATTGAAAACCGTTGTCCCCGGCAATGGCACCAAAAACTTGATGTGGACTTTGTGCTATTACAATGCCACCATAAGTGCAAGGGTCGCTCAAGTAATAAAGTAGTGAATAAGATATCATTCCACTAGAGAAAAGGTCAATTACTAGTGCAAAAGTCAACTGTTATTTAGCAATCCAATGATTCTTGTGATGATTAAAAATAAAAGCAATGAAATACCTAATAAATTAAATTAAGAAAAGATTGAGTATTGTGCAAAAAAATTGATGATAAAGACACTATCCAGATATTAATCCCCTAGCTATAAAGAGTATTTATGAATATTAATTCAATTAAATTAAATAACAAAGCTGAATTTGCTTTCCTCTAAATTAGATCAAGCCTCTCTCGAGTGAATTAATCCCTAGTCACTAAGTAGAATGCTAAGAATCTCTTCTCAAGCATAATTAAATAGATCATGTAATAGGAACCAAAAATTATAAACCAAAGGATCTTGTAAGTCTATCTATAGTACTTTAATTAACCCTCAATTCAAATGAGAATTCTATTCATATCAAGCTTTCTCAAGTCAATAATATGAAAATTGCAACCAATTAATAAGCATACTATTATCAATTGGAAATAAACAATTAAGAATCATAAGAATAAGACAACTAAATTAAATGATTTAATTTAATAAAAACTATTCAATCCATGCAATAAAGCTAGGGTTCATCAATATCTAGATAGAAATAATTTAGTTAATGTTCATAATAAGAAAATCATAACAAAAGAAATAAGTAAAAGAATTCAAACAATCCATGAAGAATGATTTGTGTTTCTTTACTTCAATCTTTGATTCTTGATTTAAATATTTTCTAAATTGGATCTTTACCTCCAACCTCAGTTGCCAAACTCTCTCCTTTGAATTAAGCCACCTCTAAGTGATAAAAACTGGATTCCTAATTCGCACTTCAACTCAGATTTTATAACCCAACGATTTAGCCTGACGCGCCCAGTGACTCGACCATGTCTATGGGCATGTTGATGATATTTTTTTCATCATTGATGACATGGACAATAACACGGCCAAGCTATTGGATGTGTTGTAGCTACTGTGATGCATGATTAAAGACACGGACAGTGACACAGGCGTGTCACCAGTCATGTCAAATCCTCTGTAAGTTGGGCGAACGACACGGTCATTGACACGCCTATGTCGTTAGGAGTGTCACTTGAAAAATTTGACCAAAGTAGATTTTTTTTCTCGTCTTTCATCCGTGATTCTGACCTAAATGACCATAAGGCCTCAAAGTGTAAAAGATTTTAGAAATCAATCCTAAGAAGCACTGAACAAACAAATTAAACTCAATTTGACAATAAATATACCAAGAAATAAGGGCAAAAATATCATCAATTATATACTTATCACTCAACATATGCCTCTTGCTGATCATCAACTGCTTCATATTCAGGAGCACCAACCTCATCTGCATTTTGATTATCATTTTGCACATCACCATGATTCTAAACCTCAACTGCATTAGGCGTATGAGTTGTAGGAGATAAGTCTAAATTAATCAAACTACCAGTGTGAGGCTTAGATTTCTCCATCTTATTAATATCTTCAATAGTTTGATCTTCTATAAATACTACATCACGACTTCTAACAAGTTTCTTCTGAATTGGATCATAGCATTTGTAACCAAAATCATCTTGCCCATAGCCAATGAAGATACACTGTCTAGTCTTGGCATCTAACTTAGACCTCTTATCTTTAGGAACACGCACAAAATATTTGCAATCAAACACTAGTAGGTGGTCATAAGAAACATTCCTACCATACCAGAACCTATTTGGAATAGCATTTTCCAATGCAATAGTTAGAGTTAGATTGATCACGTATGCAGCAGTGCATAAAGCTTCACCCTAAAAGGAGTCAGGCAATTTAGCCTCTAAAAGCACACATCTGACTCTCTCCATCAATGTTCTATTTATCCTTTCTACCAAACCATTCAGTTGAGGAGTCTTAGGAGGTGTCTTTTGATGTCTGATATCCTGTTCTCTGCAATATGTATCAAAAGGCTTATAATACTCACTACCATTATTAGTGCGAATACATTTCAACTTCTTTCCAGTTTCTCACTCAACAAAAACTTGAAATTCTTTAAATATACAAAGAACTTGATCTTTTGACTTTAATGTATGAACCCAAAGTCTCCTTGAATGATCATCAATAAAGGTCACAAAAAAAAGTGCACCACCAAATGACTTTTCCTTCAAAGAACCAGATACATCTGAATGTTCCAGCTCAAGCAAATCACTTTTCCTGGAAGGAGAATGATGTTTGAAAGAAACCTCTTTTGTTTCCTAGCCAAGCAATGAACACACCTGTCTAACCTTGCGTCTTTCAATCCTGAAAGCAATTTCTTTTTAGCTAGACAATCGAGTCCTTTTTCACAAATATGACTCAGCCTCTTGTGCCATAATTTTGAAGAGCTATCACCTTCAACTGCATTAGTAAGATCTGTAGAGATTGAAGCTTGCAACCAATATAAGAACCAACTAAAAATAATTACAAATAATTTTAAAATTAGATAATTTTGAAAATTTGAATCCTTTTAATAATTTATACATAGATTTGTTAATTTAATTAATAAATTTTATTTAATTATTAAACAAAATTACTTTGTATTTTATAATTTTTAAGAATATTATAATTAAAATATAAATAAAACAACCTTGTAAATAATATGTTAATGGAGCTTAATTGGTTTAGGTTTGAGTTTTTATTCAAAAGGTGCAGGGTTTGAATCCCCTACACCTTAATTACTTTTTGATTGATTTTTCTGTTACAAATGATGCTAAAGGGACGATGCCTTAATATTGCTCAAACTTAAAGGTTGATGGATGAAATTATTGATACTAAAGTGAAGACATTGTAATATTTCTCAAACTTAAGGGACGATGAATGAAAATTATTATTATTTGTTTGGTGAAATTAAGGGATTGATGATGTAGCACATGATGAGGTGCCATGTCAGCACTAAAGTAACGTGGCTCATACTGACATGGCCCCATGTCAACAGCCACATCAACTTTTGTTAATGGCGTTGATGGAAATTAGCTATCAGGATTTTACTGAAATAAATTTATAAAGTTGAGTGATATTATTGATACAAATCATATTAAAGGGACGACGCTGAAACAACGCCTAAACTTGAGAGATAACAGGTGAAATTTACTCCATTGTTATATGATGAAAAATGGTTGAACCAAACAAATGTATGGTTATTTTGTTGATAATATTTTTTGTTGAATTCATATGAGATGTTATATGACCTGTAAAGAATTGTGTTGAATGTATACAAATTAAGCATGCAAATGAAAATTGTTGTATGATGGATGTTATGATTAAAACAAAATTTGAATAAAATGAATTGCAAGAACAAAGTCTCTTTTCTCTAGCTATAAGCGAGAATGACATCAGTTTAATTGATTATATATGCATGAGTTCATACTTTAGATATTAATGAGTGAGCTTAAGTGATAGTAATGGAAAAGATAATATTGGGTTAACATATAAATAAGGGAGTAATTTTTCTAGGTTGTTAAAGTGATATCTGGGATGATAATATTAATATGAACTTGTAAGATTGAATATGTATGAATTAAAAAGAAAGCCTATATGAGGTGCTATGTGATTATAAATAAACTAAGTAAGAATTGTTATGGTACTATGTGATTATAAATAAACTAAGTAAAAATTGTTATCTTCACTTTGTTGGGATAATTTATTGGTTATAAGAATGAAATGGATTTCAATGATATTTGACCGTAAGAATAAAAAGGGAGTTTAATACAAAGAAATTTAATATTAAGAATTAAGTCATTTAATTTATTAAGCACAATTTGAAAATAAATTATTACCTAGACCGTAAATTTACTGAATTAGTATGGTATAAAAAAATCAGTTTATTTACTATGACTTTTTGAGTGAGTCTTTTGAGACTAATCTAAAGACCTAGCCTGTTTTTTTAATATTCATATTGACAAAGTCCAACTCTAGCCGGAATTAAATCACTGGACAGTGTACACTAAATAGTATTTTGATTGTGCATAAGAGATAAGTTATTGCCTTAAATTACAACTTCCAGCTGTTCTGTTCTAGTTACAACCTTTGAGCTGCTCTGTTCTAATATGTCTTATGATTTCCCTATTAAAAATAAAATTTTAATCATACTCGAGTAAAAAAAAATTCCCTCCTTTATGCTTAAATTAAATAACCAATGGGTTAATTGATCAAAGAATTAAATATATGAAATACTATTTTTTTATCTGGAGATAATAGAAAATTTTTACATTTTTATAGCGTAAATTCTTAATAAAAGAATTAACTTGTTAATATGCAAAAATATTTATTATCTTAATTGAATTAAGCAAATAATCTCTACTTTAATTGAACTGTGTTGTATAGACATGGTAAGATAATAAAATTAATTAAAATATTAAATTAAAAAAAATAATTAACGATAAGATAGAACTTTTGGTGTAGCTTCTGAAGTAAGAAATTAAAAGAAATATTTAAGTGTTAATAATTTCGTCATAAAACTGCATTTTTCTGAAATAGTTAACTTGTTGAGTATTCATTTATACCTTGAATATGTACACGGAAGGTATCAATCTATAGTTAAAGAAATCTGTAAGTTCAAAAAAAAATATTACAGTAAGTCTGGATTAAATAATTTTGTTAACTTAAAATAAGGAAATTCAGAGTTATTGTTATATAACTAAATCAATTGCTGTATAGTATTGAGTTAAGTATGACTGGACTAGTAGTAAATTTAGAACCTTATATATGATTTCATATGTTTAAACATATGCAATGTATGAATTGAACCAAAATTTTTCATAAGCTTTAATAAAATCTCTAATATGTTAAGAATGTAAAGTGAAACTAAATCACAAACTAAAAAGCAAGAGCACTCATGAGTATGCGGCTCATCCATCGCTCTATTTTTTTCAGTATGGCTGCAAATATTATTATTTATTTAATAAGATCTATGATATCCTCTCCGGAAGTGCAAGGCTATGGTATAAATAAGACCAATTTAGTAAATGTAATTTTGAAATTGTAAATATGATTTATGAAAGTATGAAATTTTGATATTAATAAGTAAAGATCTGGTGTAAGGTATGGTTCTTAGATGTGCTTGGCAGCCTTAAGCTAACCAAGACCCAAGGACTATCACACTTCTAAAAATGCGGTATAACAACTTCAATTTGTATGATTGGTGATGTTTAAAGGTAGGCAATCCTAATTTCTCCACCAGGGTTTTACTTGCAATATTAGTTGCACTTTCTCCATTAATAATCACATTACACACTTTATCTTGAATTAGACATCTAGTATGAAACAAGTTCTCCCTATAATCACACTCTTCTTGTTGAATTTGTATGTTTAAAGTTCTCACAATCACTAATGATCTCCCACTTTTAGTAATGGTTATTGGCTCATCTTCACTCTCATCCTCTTCCTCCTTAGTAGGCTTTTGTTCTTCATCTTCTTCATTGTCACTAGCTAAATATACTTCTCCATCAAACATATACATTATCCTAGTATTAGGACAATCTTATTTGAAGTGTCCAAGTCCTTCACACTTAAAACACTTAATTTTGGAAGTAGAAGATGGTTCCAATTTTCCCTTGTCCTTGGTAGATCTAGTTGCCTTAGGTGCTGCTTCTTTGGATTCTCTCTCGGGCTTTGATGAGGTAGCTTTCTCTTCTTTCTTTCAAGAAGGCTTGTAAGTTGAAGTAGTGATAAATAAGTTCTTCTTCTTCAATTGCCTTTCTACTTTTATTTCAAGATGCAATAACTCCTTCAACTCTATATATGGTTACAACTCCACAATGTTAGAAATTTCCCTGTTAAGTCCATTGAGGAATCTAGCCATAGTATCTTTATTGTCTTCTTCAACATCGGCTCAAATCATAGCAACCTCCAACTCCTTGTAATATTACTCCACTTTTTTTAATCCTTTAGTAAGGCTTTGAAGGCGATTGTATAACTCTCTATAGTAATAATTTGGAACAAACTATCTCCGTATAATGGATTTGAGATCTCTCCATTCTTTGATATGTCTTTGCCTATTTCTTCTTCTTATCTGTTTTATATCATCCCACCATGTTATGGCATAATCTTTCAAGGTGGCTACAACAAGCATAACCTTCTTAGTTTCAGTGTACGCTTAACAATCAAACACTAATTCAATCTTCTTTTCCGAATCAAGGTATGCTTCTGGGTCCATCTTTTAATGAAAGAATGGGATTTTCAGCTTTACTGCTCTGCTATCTCAATTATTTCATCTTCTTCTAGGTCTGACCTCTTCCTCTTCTCTATTATCTCTATAAGATCCTTCTTTTTTGAATCTTCTTCTGCTTGATTTCTCCTATTACCTCCTCTTTAGGCATTAGGAATGTTATTGGGTTGTCCCCCTGCCACTAAAGCTTCTATTCTTTCCATTCGATCCATTCGTCGGCTAAAAAGCTCTATGGATTCAGCCATTGCATCTATTCAAACAACTGGTCCTTGAGTTCTTCTACCATCACTACTCATCTCAAAACTTAGTTTGTAAGGTCTCATGGATATCAAGAAAATCAATAGCAATGGAAATCAAATATATAATCCATGAAAACCCTACTAAGATCTATACCTTTCAATTAAATCAAAGGAATGGTTAACATAAATTACCTCTTACGGCAAAATTTGAACCATTTCTTTTCACCAAACGAAAGAATCACCAGGTGTTGTTTGATACAAACACCTTCTATTGGTATCCACATGAATGAATCGAACTCTAAAATAGACAACGGTATGCTAGCACTTTCTTAAGACTCTCTTTGGAAAATAATATGAGTCTCTCCCTTTTTAGTTTTTTCTCTAAAAATGTAAAACTGCTTAACTAATGGTAATATATATATATCGTGGGTGAATATGTTTGTGTTTTTAAATCCTAACCATATTTGAATTTTAACTTCATTAATTATCCTCAATAATTAATAAATAATATATACTTGATATACATATAATTCGAAATTCTTCTAAATCCATTAGGAAATAGAATACCTATATATACATTTATATGTATTACCCTATTAGGTCTCCTCAATCATTAAGGAAAATAATTATGTATCTTTGAACAATTTATATAAATACATATCATTACAAAAATAAAATATTTTAATTTCTATAACATTTCAAAGAAGGCATTTAATAGAACTCATATTATTATGCCTATTTTAATTTGTTTTATGTGTGAGACCCTATAAGTTCACTTAATATTAGCAATAGTCTTAAACTATTACTTTAAGCCCATAAATTATAAGTGGCTTCTAGCAAGATATTATGAATACCTAAATTAAGTGAAGATCGGAGATCCAATTAACCTTACTTCACAATAAGATATTTAGTTATTTTATTACATGATATCTTAGATCAATCATAAGGCATGGAATATGCCATACTTATATTAATTGATCAAAATTTCTTGATTCCTAAGTAGACTGAGTTAAGAAATAACATTAATATCTCTTATTAATTTATTTGAGCATGGCCATGCATGTTTCTCAATCTTACTTATCAAGAGGCCTAGAGATATCTCTCTCAATATATGAGAGGAACAAATCTAATCTAAATCATCTATATCCCTCTCCATGATTCATTAAATGTCCAACAATAATCCTTATTAAATCCATTTAAAGATAAAATAGAATCATGTCAAAACATAAAACTCCTCATGTGGGGAACCATAGTGATTTCAAGTTGAAGGACTACTTAACATTGTTGTAGTAAGAATCATTTATGACATTAATCCATGTAGCATTCTCCATTTAGGTCTATTCAGTACAATATTCTCTAACATGTATGTCACACCCCAATTTCGGAGGTGCGATGGTTCTAGGATTTGAGTCAGTTAATATACCAAAACCTAGCAAAACCTAGATTTAGAATAGAATAGAACTAAATAGTAAAACTTCACTAAGTTTTTTTAACATCAATTTACATTTAATAACACATACAATGTTTTTATTCCCTTTTAACATTACCCATGATAGGAATCATTCCTAATAGTCTTGCCTTTTTGCTATCCTTTGATACCATAGTGCCACCATCACCAGAGTTGCTCTATCAGTAAAACAATACTAAAAACAACAATGAGTGAGGGCTGAGTTACAACTCAGATAGTATTCAAGCTTATTACATTTGCTTTATTTTTCACTTTAAGTGAATAGTAGTTTATTACAAATTAAATAACTTCTTGTATTTTAGAATTGATATTATAGATATTTTTTTGGGATTCCTAACATGTTATATGAATTCTCTCACAATTCCACGGAATACTTGTACTTCCAGAGTACTTATAACCAATCAAAATTAAAATTTTATTTATTTAACTTTATCTAGGCTTAACATAAGCTATTCCTCAACTGTTTTCTTACTTATAATGTGATTTCTGGAGTAAATAATTTTTTATTTAATTTTTGGATTCTATTATTCATTTTTTATATAGTTTTCTTTTATACTTATTTGTTTTAATGTAAAGGTGAATCAGGTTATCATTTCTTTCCTAAGTGCTTCCTTTAGGAATTAAGAAATGTAGTTCAACGGTTCAGAAATAACATGGGTAATTTAGAAACAGTAATTCAGAAATCAAAAGAATAGTATATAACAAAGAAGATCAAAAATAATATTATTCACATTAGTGCATATTAAGGAAATTATTTCAAAAGGGGATTCATATGACTGAACTAAACAAAGGGGTCGATGACCATAGTTAGGGGCCATAACAGATATGCCAGAGGCCACAGTAATTAGGGCAGTAACTTTTCACTTATGCACATTTTAGAATACCAGTGAATACTGCATAGTGGTTTAACCCCACTAGGGTTGAGCTCTGCCAAAATGAATATCAAAAAAATAGGCTAGGTCATCAGGTTAGTCTCAGAAGATATTTCCTGAAAGGTTTATCATAGCAGAACAGAGTTTATTTGGAAAACATAACATAATACATAAATGTGATTATTACTCTTAATATTTCACTTCTTAAAATAAAGTTTTTTATTTATTCAGAACACAAAATAAAAATGCAATTATTTACTTTTAATATTTTATTCCTTAGAATAAAATTCTCTAATTATTCAGAAATTATTTCTTTTATTTTTAACTTAATATATGTATATTACTTTATTTATCTTGTTTTTAAGGTATTATTCCATCTTGGAATATATTTTTACTTATTGTACTAGTTTATAGATATTTATTTACGTATTCTATCTTTAGGATTCCATATCCTAATAATGTAATAGATTCATCTTATTTCTTATTCTTAGTTTATTAATGAGCTTTTCTAACAGTAACTATTAATGTAAATCACCATTTATTTCTTCACTTCTACGTTATTAGGACAATTTATATTAACACTTCCTTTTCATTTGCTATTTAATCTTAATTAATTAACTACCATTGCGGTATTACTTAATCTTATGAAATCATATTACTTGACAATTATAATTACTTTCACCAGGGTATACTATACTTGTATCCCAAGGTATTACTCTTATTTATCTAAATCCTTGGATAATACATTAATTCATATAAACCATTATTTCTTAGGTACGCCATCTAGAAATACAAACCAACTCATATACATGATTTCCATTCTCAATTCATTTAATTTACTTATACCTCTAATCTTTTTATCTCTTAAACCTCCGACACATATCTCACTTGGTAAATTATAATTAATTCTTATGTAACTAAGCTTTCTCTTCAGACTACATAAAAATATATGTATATATCGGCATATACATATATATATATATACCCTATAATTTTATAAATTTAACTAAACTCTCTTTTCAAACTACATAAACATATATGTATATATATACTTATATTTATATTTATATACCCTATAATTTTATAAATTTCAAATTTATTAAATCTTATATTAAAATTCCTTTAAAATAATAATAACTCAGTATTAAAATCCATATATACTTTATATAAGAAAATACAAAATTATTCTCAAAAACGTATTTTAAGAATAGTAACTCAAATAATAGTATAGTCATTTTCATAATTATTTCCTTTGGTAGAAATCAACAATAATTATTAAACTTTAATAGATGATATAACTCATTTATGAAGATTCACATTGATAAATCATATAAATTTTAAATTCTTATATCCTTGTAGATAATAATTAATATTTTCTTATACTTATAGTAAAAAATATATAGTTTATCTTTTAATTACTCATAAATAATCATAAAACCTTTGTTTAACCCAAGCTATATTCTCTTTAGTAAAGTAATAAAATATACTTGCATTATATATCAATTCTTAATATTATCTATTATAAACCATATTCATCCTTCATACATTTACAAATCAATATATAAATTTTCATAATTTTCTCTATCTAGTAGCTAAATAAACTTAATTTATTTCTCAACCCTTCAAGTATGCCAGATTCCTATTTTATCTAGCAGTCTCTTTTCCCAATTCTATCTTAGCATTAAATATTCATTAAAAAATTGTAAACATTTAAAAATAAGTCTTAGACACATATATAAACTTATGTTCAAAATATCATATTTTTCTAAGTTCATTTACTATACTTAAAAATTAGGTTTTCCAAACCTACATATTCTGTCTTTACAACTACTTTACTGGCAGTATCCATTTCTCAATTTTATTTGAGGTTCCAAACCTGTATAAAAAATCATTACATTTTAACCACATAACACAAACATATATATGAAATTATACCTAAAATTTCAGACTCTTATACATTCATTTACTATGTTTCCAAAGTGTATTTATTAAACCCTATAGTTGCTAGTTTTTGAGTCATTACTCTGACAATATCAATTTTTGATAATATTTTTATAATTAAACCTTAATTATAATTTATGAAATTTTAACCATATGTTCTATACATATTTTTAAGGTTTTGTTGAGAAGTTCAGGTTTTTCTTATTTTCTATGGTTTCCAATTGAGTTTCTTAAACCCTACAATTCTGACTCTACTAGCACAGCCATGGCAGTCTATATTCTTCTACTTTTCTTCCATAGTAAATGATTTTTAAAAATTATGAAAGTTTATAAATAAACTAATAACATATAGATAAACTCTCACATAAAATTTCATGGTTATTGAACCGTTCTAGGTTATTCTAAAAATTCGAACAAAACTACATTATAGATTAGAAACAGAAATTCCAGCATACATCATGTATATAATTCATAGTTTATTTTTTTTATATCTTAAATCAATTCTTTAATTCATCAATCAAATTATTAACTAAATCTAATTGAATATAAATCATAGTTAATTTTCCTTTAAATTTTATCTTTCTAAAGCTTTTAGGTTAAGGATATTTGGAGCACTCACATTGGTGATGGATAGTTTAGGTTGTAGCTCTTCCTTCTTCAAGTCCATCTTTCCCTCTTAGGCTCTCTCTTCTCGGTTTTTTTTTCAAGAAAGACAAAGAAAAGTCTAAGTTTCTTTAAACTTTTATATTCTCTTTTCTTCACATTAATAATGGAAGAGGCAAATTTTAAATTTTTTTCCATTTCTTTCATTTGTTGGCTTCTCCCTTTCCTTGTCACTGTCCACTTGCCATTACTCACCTCATTATTTAGCATGTATTATGCCACTAATTGGCAAGTGTCTACTTATTATATAGTATTTTATAAAGTTTCGATTCATTACTCAGCCTCCGCCGATTTTTCTTAGCTAGAATTCTATGTGAGTTGTATTTAATTACACTACTACTTGGCAACCTACCACAAGTTGGTTCATATGCATCATCTCACCTTAATGTTTCCTTATTTCTTCTTTCCATTACACATTACAAGCTAACTATAAAAGCTTAACTTATATGTAGTTTACTAATTCTATACTTGGCATGTGGAACATGATGTGTCCATTCCCAATTTGAGAGGCCCATGGTCATATTTATACTTATCTATATATATATATACATACATTGGTATACTTCATCGTGAACCATACATACATATATACTTGTATATGCATTTGATGATTACTATGGTTACTTTTGACTCTTCATGAGTCATGTGCATGTAGTCTTTAACATTTGATAATGTTATACTGAATCTAGGGTCTTTATTTTCTTACTTTCTTTTAACATCTAAATAATTTATTTAATCCAAGTTGGTTCATCACATGATTAAAAAGTAATCTATTATTTATTAGCATCTTGATTCCAATCTAATTATCATTTTTCATATTCTAACTTTAATAATTAATTTAAGTTTCCATATCATAAAGGTTTAATTAAGTCAATCTTATTTTAACTTGTCCTTTTTAATTAGCTAGTTAATTCAATTTATTTCACCTTTTGCCCGAACATGTGTATATATTTTACTAATTAAATTTTCCTTTCTATGTAAATATTACGACATACCTTATAGTTGTACTCTACTTCGGATAGGGCTATTACAACGTACTTATATTTTGACTTAATATCTCATATTCATGATCAATAAAATGTGATCATCAGTCAAATAATATACTAGTCTTTATTCATTATTATTCTATTAATAATGATTGACTAGGGATAATTTAGAATAGAATTCATATCACTTTAAGGTTTTACTATCAAGTCACATACTTAATGACATAAAGTTAAATTATCTATTCTTGGAACTTTAATCATATTAAATAATAAACACGCACATAATAATGAAATTCCTCATCTATTTTATTTAAAATAATAATGTGCATACATCCCATTGGCCTAGGACAGAACGCTAACTTGGGTATGAGCTACAACAAAGGTTAGTAAAACAAGACAATATATGTATATAATTTCCTCAATTCACTCCCTTACGTGTTTCATTCAAGTTCACTCGTGATTGCAATCAAGTTGTTTGGCTTTTCTCCAATTAAACTCACACTTTTGCCTTTTCCACTAAAAATCTCTAGTCAAGACTATTATATAGGATCAAAATCAACACATGGTGTTAAACCACAAAAGAAGGTTACAATACCAAATTATTGAATACTATGTCAATTTTATAGAATGTTTCACGGTTAGAGGTGCGACCATACTAACTATTGTAGTAACTGTGCTGATGTTGTAGTGACCACTGGACGGTTGGAACTGACTCCTAAAATCTACCAGTAGAGTTCACGGTTTGAGGTGATGTGGGTTGAGTGACCACACAAAAGTTATGGGTGATTGTGCAAAAATTCTTTTTAAAATAGCTAGATATAACGATTTTGTAGCATTATACTAAATTTGTAGTTTTTGGAATTCTTGAGTACTTCCTCTCATTTGTATACAAACATAACTAAGTAATAATAATGATTTTCTTTTCTTTTATATGTATATTGTTTTCTATTTGTTTTCTTCCTTTTTTATTGCTTATCTTTTTATATATTTTAGTGAACAAGACAATATCAAGAACAAGAACAAGAACAACAAAAACTTTAAATTAAATAGACAAATAGATAGGATAGATAGATAGTATGCGAAACTTGATTTGAAGCCTAGCTTTGATACCAAACTTATGCGAACCCCAAGTAGTGACTTGAGATCCAACACAGAATACGCTTGGAAGAGACTCCTTGGAAAGAAAAATTAGATCTTTTATCTAAGATCTTGACCCAAACCTAACAATGTAGGAGAGAACCTTAGTATTAACACACTCAAGTGATTAAATCTAAGTGTGAAAGTTGATTCAAATAAGAATCAAGACAAGAGATAAGCATCTCTTAAAAAATGAATAAAGTTCTTAGATTTTATTGATCAAATTTCTGTCCCCTTTATAATGTATGAAAGAATGCCTTATATCGGCTACAAAGAAAACCTAACCCTAAAACAAAACATGGAGTAATTACTCTTCTCTTAATCTAACTAGGAAACTTAAAGGAACTAGGGTAAATCCCTCTTAAGGTAATATTACATCTAATATTAACCTAAAATAAGATGTCTACCTTAAATAAATACTCAATAAAATATAAAATATAAAAATAATGTAAAATACAAAAATTTATTCATCAGAAGGTAGTGTAGTTTGCGGTGAGATGAGCGGTGAACAACATGAATGCTCAACCAGAAGCAAAATGGTTCAAGATACAGTAAGGTTTGTAGTGAGTCATGCGACTGTGAGCTTGGGCACAAGATTAGAAGTGTGACTGCATGATGGATGGTGCAACCGCTAAGTCCACTATGACTTCACAAAGTTAAACTAGGCCTTGATCTACATGTTGAAGTCCAAGATTGTAGTTGGAATCTTCCTTGTACTCTTCAATGGTAGCTAAATCTATCTATAGGCCTTGAATCATAATCAACAAAGCTTCCTTGAACTTTTTCAAGCATCCTCTTATGATGGGTCTACTAGGTAAGAGAAGTGGATCCATCGACTTGGGTGTAGTTGGCTCCTTAGTTGCATCAAAACATGTGCTTAGAAGCTTTTTTTAATAAATTATCCTTTCAGAGTTGAGCCAAATAGAACCACGATGGCGGTAGAGCTCTTAAAACCGAGTTTTAATGCAACTGCATACTTAGGACTCGAACTTAAAACCTATAGTTAAGCTATAACAATCTCTTATCAACTGATCTATACGCTCAATGCTTATCAGCCATTTATAACATGAGACCTTCACTTATAAGCTATATTTCACAAAACATGTTAGGTGTTTAATAGCCACTTATAATTACTCAAAACAAACATGTAATTTTAAATGTTTATAAGTTTGTATTAGCTTATAAGTACTTAGTGATTATAAATTAATTTTTAAAAATTAGACTAAAATTTTGGATTGAAACATGATGAATGTAAAAATCAAAATGCTTGAATTTCTTTCCTATACATGACAAGTTTGGAGGAGTGTCTTAGGTCACATGCAATAATTGTATGAATTAATAAGGCCAAACTCGCACAAAAAAAATTATTAATCACAAGTAGAAAAATAATCAACCACAATAATTTAACGTGAAAAACTGTCCAGTGTAAAGGGAAAAACCACATGCAAAACTCTGAAATTAAATCCACTGTCAAGAAAAATGGTATAATCACTCTCAAATTTAATCACACTTAAGATATTCAAATCAAGAAATACCCAAATTGCTTTTCTAGTCAGAACCCTTATAACTCTACTTGATTGTAGATAAAAACTAGAAAAATAACCCAAAAAATAACCCTTCAAAATATTCTTGACTCTCACAATACTAATTTAGCTTGATAGAACTCAAGAAAAAAAAAAGGAATTAAATAGAGAAGATAAAAAAATCAAGAAAAACTCACAAAATAATATTTTTTTTCTTCTCATAGTTTGGTCCCACACTGCACACACAAATTACCTTTTTTTTTTCTTTTTCTTTTCAATGACCACAACTTAAATCTCTCACCAAACCCTATTTTTCTTTATTGCTTTTTATGTATGGGCTGGAAAGGGCTTGGGCCAACAATCTCCCTTTCCAACCCATGGAGAAAATATTTGCTCCTCAACATCACTTGGTATTCAATCCTACCTCTTTGGTACAGAAGTGATGTTTGTATCGAGCAAACACTTTAGTCAACATATCAACGACATTCTTATTAGTGTGAATTTTCTACAATAAGACATATTTTTTGTTCATCATATCTCAAAGCCAATGGTATCTCACATCAATATATTTTTTTGCGGTAGTGCTATGTAGCATTCTTACTTAAATCCAAAGCACTCTGACTGTCACAGTTAACTGCATACTCATCTTGCTTCAAACCTAACTCTTAGAGAGATATTTTCAACCAAAGTAAAACCTTGCAAGCTAGTTGCTGTAATATACTCTGTTTTAGTTGTAGAAAAGGCAATGCACTTCTTTAGTTTGGATTGCCATGATGCAACTCATCCTTCAAAAGCAAACACATACACTGAAGTAGACTTTCTACCATTAAGATCACCAACCATATTTGCATCTATATAACCCTTAGAATTGGTCATGAACCACCAAAATACAAACACATTTTATAGTCACCTCTCAAGTATCTAAAGATCCACTTCACATCTTCCCAAATGTTCTTTCCCTGGATAGGAAAGAAATCTGATGACTAAACCAACTACATGTGCAATATCAAGTCGAGTATAAACCATTGCATACATAAAACTTCCAATTGTAAGGAGTAAGAAATAACCTCCATTTCTTCCTTTTCTTCTAGAGTAGAAAGGCAATTCTTCTTGCTAAGCTAGAAGTGATTAGCTAAAGGTGTGCCAAGAGACTTAGTATTCTTCATATTAAATCTGTATGGGACTCACTCAATATATTTTTCTCATCACAACCATAACTTCTTAGCTTTTCTGTCACTAGTCATCTACATACCTAAAATGCATTATGCATGCCCAGATCTTTCAAGTCAAAAGAACTAAATAGTTCCTTTTTAAAACCATTGATCACATTAGCATCATGTCCTACTATCAACATATCATCTACATAGAGCATACGTTCTTCATTCAACTTTCCTTCTGTGGCATGTGCAGTTTAAGGAGATTCTCATGAAGGATCAAATGCTACACTCATGATTGACGTCTTAGTCACCTCTAACTCTGACAGAATTTCATGTTCATGAAATACTACATCTCTAGATTTAACAATCTTCTTCTTCTTTGGATCCTGTAATCTAACCCAGAAAAATACAAGGCGTGGCTTATCACCAAGTTTCTATCTTTGCTCCTTAGGTATATGTATGAAAGCTTTGCAACCAAACACCTTTAAATGAGAGTAAGTGACATCTTTTCAAGTCCATACTCTCTCAGCAATATCATAATCCTAAGGAGATAGTGGATATTAGATCAATAAGTAGCAACATGTAAGTAGAGCTTCTCTTCAAAATGACTTAGGTAGATTATGTAACTTCCCGAATTCCAGATTGGTAAGAAACAAACATAGAGGATATGATTTAGGCTTAGAACAAAGGAGTTTAGAACATGACCTATAACTTGAGCTCGAATTTCATCCAAGTTAATGACAGAATTAGAGAGTCTCAAAGAAGACTTAATTGTTTATTTGTGTCTTATCTAGATGTATAACTTAAAATTACTCAATTTGAAGTTGTACAGAATAAGATATGATGGATTTAGTAGACAATGTGCAAGCTGCCTCAGGACAGCATAGTAGGCTTGATTTCAAAGGACCGTCAAAAATCAGATATAGCTTGGATCGAACTGAAATTTTGACACAATATAGCCCCGGATGCCTAGTTGCAGCAGGAATAAGAATTACTTAATTTGGAGTTGTGAGTAAAAAGATATTAATAAAGAAAAATAACAAGGTCAGGAAGGAATATCAAAAGGACCTAAGTGAGAATTTCTCAAAAGTTAGGGGCAACTATGTAAACTTAAAAATTAAGAGTCCGAAGTTATTAATAGTGCCCATATCCAACCCTGGAAGAATATTCTAGAGATTAATCGGGTCATAACCGTGGATTTCAATTTTTCCCGAAAACGCACGGTTTAAAAGTTACAATCGATTAATCGCTGAAGGGTATTTTGATATTTTCACACCCTAGATTATAAAATTACAACACAAGAAAGTTGAGGGGGGTCAAAATATGAATAAAAGAAAGCTTAATGGCTTGCTAAATAAATAGATAAAAGAAGAAGGCAAGTGGACCAATTAAAAGTGGCCATTTTGCTATAAGGTGTACCAATTGGAAGAAGGCAAATGGACCAATTAAAAGTGGTCATTTTTGCTATAAGGTGTACTAATTGGAAGAAGGCAAATGGACCAATTAAAAGTGGCCATCTTTGCTATAAGGTGTACCAATTGGAAGAAGGCAAATGGACCAATTAAAAGTGGCCATTTTTGCTATAAGGTGTACCAATTGGAAGAAGGCAAATGGACCAATTAAAAGTGGCCATTTTTGCTATAAGGTGTACCAATTGGAAGTCAACATCTATTCACCACTTATGGCTGCCATTTGGATCAAAATAAGATAAGGAAAGAAAGTATAAAAGCCCTCTCTTGCATGGTGAATTCGTCCAAACCATAAGAGAAGGAAGAAGGAGGTGATTTTTCCAAAGTTTAAGGCTTTTGGTTTAAAGAGTTTGGTGACAAACAAGATTATAAGGTAAGAGAAACCTATCTCTAGTTTTAATTTCATGGATTAATGGTTAATTTAAGAGATTGAAATTAGGGTTCATGTAGCTAGATTTGGAGAAGATTCAAGAAATAATTATTTGAAGGATTTGATGAAAGAAATAATGGTTTTAAGGTTAGAGGAGATTAGATTGAGGAAAAATTGGCAAGAAATGAATTGGTAGCTTATGTTTTCAAACCATAGGATGTATGTTTAAAGTTTGTAGGCTGGAATTCATAGGAAATCAAGGAGATTAGAGAGGAAAGGAAGTGAAATAGACAAGAAGAGCAAGGAAAAGCAAGGTTTGGTACTTTAACTAATTGTTTGTTCATTTTCTTGAAATTTTTTGTATTTTAGAATTAGTGAAATGCTGTGACTTGTATGATTTTTAATTAAATATAGAAAAATGTTACTAAAGTGAAGTTTTGATATGATGTGAATCAATGCGTCTAGAATGACTGAATAATATTTTGAGTTGAATTTGGAATGGTTTTGATTATGGAAAAATTATTTTTGTTAGACCTGTTCTAGGAGGTACCTTGACTGAGACAGCCATGTTTCCAGATTTTTAATAAACTTTAGAAAAATAATATTCATTTGAATTTTGGATATGTTGTTTTTTAGTGAGTCTAGTATTTGAGAAAAATAATTTGGAACCACATTGATTGAATTTAATTTACGGAATTCACAAAATTCAGAATTGCTGCCAGGATATAGGGCAACTGGAGCAGTCTGGTTGGGTGAACTACTTGACCAAGATTTGGTGTCCAGTTTGATCTGAAAATTTAAAGGAATGATTTTAAGATTTAAAACTAAAATTTGTAAAAAATTTAGAGTTTTTAGTCAAGTAGATTATTTTATAAAATTTTTCAAAATAAGGATCAAGTTGAGTCCAAAACCAGAATTTACTATTCATATGGTCATTTTGCTAATATTCATTTGGTCATTTTTCAAAAGTAATCCATTTGATTCATTATGCATATAAATGTGCATAATATGTTATTAAAATGACAAAATATGATATTTTACATTGAAATAATATAATAAACATAAGTCGATAATTGTATAATGCATATTCGATTAAGAAATGGCATGAAAACTTTGGCTCCACTGGGTATCTGGGATAGTACTGAGTAGGGTAAGGGTATGATATATCATACTATATGCAGTGCTGCTTTAATATAGGACTTTGGTCTGAGTTATATAGGGTTACGACTCGAGCTATATAGGACTTCGGTCCGAGTTATATAGGGCAATCGCCCGAGTTATATAGGACTCCGGTCCGAGGGCTTCGACCACAGATTCCACAGGGCTTAGTCCGCAATTTTTTAGGGCCACAGCCACAGAATATATATACAGTTGTTTCAGTTAGTTCCTTACCATACATTAGTCTACCAAATTACCTTGTGGAGCGAACTGATAAAATGATAATAACTGAATATATGACATGTATAGATTGTTTTTATTGTGATATTATTTCTCAATATGACTCATTGCTTTTAAAAGTGCATTATGCTTTTATTATTTATTTTTCATAATTAGTTAAAGTACCCACTAATTAATGCTTAGAGAGTTTAGTTTCTTCTAAACTCGTAGGCTATTAGCAAGGAGCCAGTAGCGAGCAGAGGAGTCCTGCGATCTGTCGGTCATCAACCAACTTAGGTAGTAAGTAAATAACTATGTGTGCCATGTAAGATAAAGTAAAGAGAAAGTTATATGATGAATAGGTAGATGTACATGCCAGATAGGAATTGATAATCGAGTTATATGATGATGAACTGAGCAGATAGCTAATTATGTCAATGTAGGATGTCTCTAGATTAGTGGCAAAAGCAATAGACAGTAGTTAAAGAACATCAAGTATATAGAATGAGTAAGCTTCAAGGCGAAGCCTAAATTAAGGGGGATAGAATTGTAACATCCTGAATTCCATATTGGTAAGAAACAGACATAGAGGATATGATATAGGCTTAGAACAAAGGAGTTTAGAACATGACCTATAACTTGAGTTCGAATTTCATCCAAGTTAATGACAGAATTAGAGAGTCTCAAAGAAGACTTAATTGTTTATTTGTGTCTTACCTATATGTATAACTTGAAGTTACTAAATTTGGAGTTGTACAGAATAAGATATGATGGATTTAGTAGACAATGTACAAGCTGCCTCAGGACAGCATAGTAGGCTTGATTTCAAAGGACCGTCAAAAATCAGATATAGCTCGGATCGTCCTGAAATTTTGACACAATATAGCCCCGATGCCTAGTTGCAGTGGGAATAAGAATTACTTAATTCAGAGTTGGGAGTAAAAAGATATTAATAAATAAAGACAGCAAGGTAAGGAAGGGATATCAAAAGGACCTAAGTACGAATTTCTCAAAAGTTAGGGGCAACTATGTAAACTTAAAAATTAAGAGTCTGAAGTTATTAATAGTGCCCATATCCGACCCTGGAAGAATATTCTAAAGATTAATCGGGTCATAACCGTGGATTTCAAATTTTCCCAAAAACGCACGGTTTAAAAATTACAATCGATTAATCGCTGGAGGGTATTTTGATATTTTCACACCATAGATTATAAAATTACAACACAAGAAAGTTGAGGGGGTCAAAATATGAGTAAAAGAAAGCTTAATGGCTTGCTAAATAAAAAGATAAAAGAAGAAGGCAAGTTGACCAATTAAAAGTGGCCATTTTGCTATAAGGTGTACCAATTGGAAGAAGGCAAATGGACCAATTAAAAGTGGCCATTTTTGCTATAAGGTGTACTAATTGGAAGAAGGAAAATGGACCAATTAAAAGTGGCCATATTTGCTATAAGGTGTACCAATTGGAAGAAGGCAAATGGACCAATTAAAAGTGGCCATTTTTGCTATAAGGTGTACCAATTGGAACAAGGCAAATGGACCAATTAAAAGTGGCCATTTTTGCTATAAGGTGTACCAATTGGAAGTCAACATCTATTCACCACTTATGGCTGCCATTTGGATCAAAATAAGCTAAGGAAAGAAAGTATAAAAGCCCTCTCTTGCATGGTGAATTCGTCCAAACCACAAGAGAAGGAAGAAGGAGGTGATTTTTCCAAAGTTTAAGGCTTTTGGTTTAAAGAGTTTGGTGACAAACAAGATTATAAGGTAAGAGAAACCTATCTCTAATTTTAATTTCATGGATTAATGGTTAATTTAAGAGATTGAAATTAGGGTTCATGTAGCAAGATTTGGAGAAGATTCAAGAAATAATTATTTGAAGTATTCGATGAAAGAAATAATGGTTTTAAGGTTAGAGGAGATTAGATTGAGGAAAAATTGGCAAGAAATGAATTGGTAGCTTATCTTTTCAAACCATAGGATGTATGTTTAAAGTTTGTATGCTGAAATTCATAGGAAATCAAGGAGATTAGAGAGGAAAGGAAGTGAAATAGACAAGAAGAGCAAGGAAAAAAAGGTTTGGTACTTGAACTAATTGTTTGTTCATTTTCTTAAAATTTTTTCTGTTTTAGAATTAGTGAAATACTGTGACTTGTATGCTTTTTAATTAAATATAGAAAAATGTTATTGAAGTGAATTTTTGATATGTTGTGACTCAATGCGTCTAGAATGACTGAAAAATATTTTGAGTTGAATTTGGAATGTTTATGATTATGGAAAAATTATTTCTATTAGACCTGCTCTAAAAGGTACCTTGATTGAGACAGCCATGTTTCTGGATTTTTAATAAAGTTTAGAAAAATAATCTTCAAATGAATTTTGGATATGTTGTTTTTTTAGTGAGTCTAGTATTTGAGAAAAATAATTTGGAACCACATTGATTGAATTAAATTTATGGAATTCACAAAATTCAGAATTGCTGCCAGGATGCAGGGCAACTGGAGCAGTCTGGTTGGGTGAACTACTTGACCAAGATTTGGTGCCCAGTTTGATCTGAAAATTTAAAGGAATGATTTTAAGATGTAAAACTAAATTTTGTAAAAATTTTAGAGTTTTTAGTCAAGTATATTATTTTATAAAATGTTTCAAAATAAGGATCAAGTTGAGTCCAAAACCAGAATTTACTATTCATATGGTCATTTTGCTAATATTCATTTGGTCATTTTTCAAAAGTAATCCAATTGATTCCTTATGCATATAAATGAGCATAATATGTTATTAAAATGACAAAATATGATATTTCACGTTGAAATAATATAAGAAACATAAGTCGATAATTGTATAATGCATATTCGATTAAGAAATGGCATGAAAACTTTGGCTCCACTGGGTATCTGGGATAGTACTGAGTAGGGTAAGGGTATGATATATCATACTATATGCAGTGCTGCTTTAATATAGGACTTCGGTCTGAGTTATATAAGGTGACGACCCGAGCTATATAGGACTTCGGTCCGAGTTATATAGGGCAATCGCCCGAGTTATATAGGACTCCGGTCAGAGGGCTTCGGCCACAGAATCCACAGGGCTTGGTCCGCAATTTTTTAGGGCCACGGCCACAGAATATATATACAGTTATTTCAGTTAGTTCCTTACCATACATTAGTCTACCAAATTGCCTTGTGGAACTAACTGATAAAATGGTAATAACTGAATAAATGACATATATGGATTGTTTTTATTGTGATATTATTTTTCAATATGACTCAATGCTTTTAAAAGTGCATTATGCTCTTATTATTTATTTTTTGTAATTAGTTAAAGTACCCACTAAGCAATGCTTAGCGAGTTTAGTTTCTTCTAAACTTGTAGGCTATTAGCAAGGAGCCAGTAGCGAGCAAAGGAGTCCTGCGATCTGTCGGTCATCAACAAACTTAGGTGGTGCTCTTCATTTTAGATTTTGGTATTAGAAACTGGCATGTACTTATTTGAACAATACGAAGAGATAACTTGATGTAGCATGTAAATCTAGTAATGTATAATAACTGTATGGTTTTGAATTGAGTTGGGTTGTGAATATAGAAGTGTGAATTCTTCTTGCAGGATTTGTAGTTGAGGTTATAAGGGTGGATTATTAGGAGTGTGCTTTTATTGAATTGTGAAATAAAATGTTTTTCAAAAATAAGAAAAATAAGTTTTGTCGACACTTGGGACCTCCATTTTTAGGGGAGGTTATGGGAAAATTTTTTAAAATCTGTACTTAAAATTGGCTAAGTAAAATATTAAGACACAACCACCATGAGATAACAGTCCATCTTGGTCTATAAACATAGGCTAAGATGGGGTGTTACATTTGTGGTATTAGAGCTTAGGTTTAGTCAATTCCGGGAGATAGGTATTAAGTAAATAACTATGTGTGCCATGTAAGATAAAGTAAGGAGAAAGTTATATGATGAATAGGTAGATGTACATGCCAGATAGGAATTGATAATCGAGTTATATGATGATGAACTGAGCAGATAGCTAATTATGTCAATGTAGGATGTCTCTAGATTAATGGCAAAAGCAATAGACAGTAGTTAAAGAACATCAAGTATATAGAATGAGTAAGCTTCGAGGTGAAGCTTAAATTAAGGGGGATCGAATTGTAACATTCTGAATTCCATATTGGTAAGAAACAAACATAGAGGATATGATTTAGGCTTAGAACAAAGGAGTTTAGAACATGACCTATAACTTGAGTTTGAATTTCAACCAAGTTAATGACAGAATTAGAGAGTCTCAAAGAAGACTTAATTGTTTACTTGTGTCTTAGCTATATGTATAACTTGAAATTACTAAATTTGGAGTTGTACAGAATAAGATATGATGGATTTAGTAGACAATGTACAAGCTGCCTCAAGACAGCATAGTAGGCTTGATTTCAAAGGACCGTCAAAAATCAGATATAGCTTGGATCGACCTGAAATTTTGACACAATATAGCCCTGGATGCCTAGTTGCAGTGGGAATAAGAATTACTTAATTTAGAGTTGTGAGTAAAAAGATATTAATAAAGAAAGATAGCAAGGTTAGGAAGGGATATCAAAAGGACCTAAGTGAGAATTTCTCAAAAGTTAGGGGCAACTATGTAAACTTAAAAATTAAGAGTCCGAAGTTATTAATAGTGACCATATCCGACCCTGGAAGAATATTCTCAAGATTAATCGGGTCATAACCGTGGATTCCAAATTTTCCCAAAAACGCACGGTTTAAAAGTTACAATCGATTAATCGCTGGAGGGTATTTTGATATTTTCACACCCTAGATTATAAATTACAACACAAGAAAGTTGAGGGGGTCAAAATATGAATAATAGAAAGCTTAATGGCTTGCTAAATAAATAGATAAAAGAAGAAGGCAAGTGGACCAATTAAAAGTGGCCATTTTGCTATAAGGTGTACCAATTGGAAGAAGGCAAATGGACCAATTAAAAGTGGCCATTTTTGCTATAAGGTGTACTAATTGGAAGAAGGCAAATGGACCAATTAAAAGTGGCCATCTTTGCTATAAGGTGTACCAATTGGAAGAAGGCAAATGGACCAATTAAAAGTGGCCATTTTTGCTATAAGGTGTAACAATTGGAAGTCAACATCTATTCACCACTTATGGCTGCCATTTGGATCAAAATAAGCTAAGGAAAGAAAGTATAAAAGCCCTCTCTTGCATGGTGAATTCGTCCAAACCATAAGAGAAGGAAGAAGGAGGTGATTTTTCCAAAGTTTAAGGCTTTTGGTTTAAAGAGTTTGGTGACAAACAAGATTATAAGGTAAGAGAAACCTATCTCTAATTTTAATTTCATGGATTAATGGTTAATTTAAGAGATTGAAATTAGGGTTCATGTAGCAAGATTTGGAGAAGATTCAAGAAATAATTATTTGAAGGATTTGATGAAAGAAATAATGGTTTTAAGGTTAGAGGAGATTATATTGAGGAAAAATTGGCAAGAAATGAATTGGTAGCTTATGTTTTCAAACCATAGGATGTATGTTTAAAGTTTGTATGCTGAAATTCATAGGAAATCAAGGAGATTAGAGAGGAAAGGAAGTGAAATAGACAAGAAGAGCAAGGAAAAGAAAGGTTTGGTACTTTAACTAATTGTTTGTTCATTTTCTTGAAATTTTTTCTCTTTTAGAATTAGTGAAATGCTGTGACTTTTATGCTTTTTAATTAAATATAGAAAAATGTTCTTGAAGTGAATTTTTGATATGTTATGACTCAATGCGTCTAGAATGACTAAAAAATATTTTGAGTTGAATTTGGAATGTTTATGATTATGGAAAAATTATTTCTGTTAGACCTGCTCTAGGAGGTACCTTGATTGAGACAGCCATGTTTCTGGCTTTTTAATAAAGTTTAGAAAAATAATCTTCTTTTGAATTTTGGATATGTTGTTTTTTAGTGATTCTAGTATTTGAGAAAAATAATTTGGAACCACATTGATTGAATTTAATTTACGGAATTCACAAAATTCAGAATTGCTGCCAGGATGCAGGGCAACTGGAGCAGTCTGGTTGGGTGAACTACTTGACCACGATTTGGTGTCCAGTTTGATCTGAAAATTTAAAGGAATGATTTTAAGATGTAAAAATAAATTTTGTAAAAATTTTAGAGTTTTTAGTCAAGTATATTATTTTATAAAATATTTCAAAATAAGGATCAAGTTGAGTCCAAAACCAGAATTTACTATTCATATGGTCATTTTGCTAATATTCATTTGGTCATTTTTCAAAAGTAATCCAATTGATTCCTTATGCATATAAATGAGCATAATATGTTATTAAAATGACAAAATATGATATTTCACATTGAAATAATATAAGAAACATAAGTCGATAATTGTATAATGCATATTCGATTAAGAAATGGCATGAAAACTTTGGCTCCACTGGGTATCTGGGATAGTACTGAGTAGGGTAAGGGTATGATATATCATACTATATGCAGTGCTGCTTTAATATAGGACTTCGGTATGAGTTATATAAGGTGACGACCCGAGCTATATAGGACTTCGGTCCGAGTTATATAGGGCAATCGCCCGAGTTATATAGGACTCCGGTCAGAGGGCTTCGGCCACAGAATCCACAGGGCTTGGTCCGCAATTTTTTAGGGCCACGGCCACAGAATATATATACAGTTGTTTCAGTTAGTTCCTTACCATACATTAGTCTACCAAATTACCTTGTGGAACTAACTGATAAAATGGTAATAACTGAATAAATGACATGTATGGATTGTTTTTATTGTGATATTATTTTTCAATATGACTCAATGCTTTTAAAAGTGCATTATGCTCTTATTATTTATTTTTTGTAATTAGTTAAAGTACCCACTAAGCAATGCTTAGCGAGTTTAGTTTCTTCTAAACTTGTAGGCTATTAGCAATGAGCCAGTAGCGAGCAAAGGAGTCCTGCGATCTGTCGGTCATCAACAAACTTAGGTGGTGCTCTTCATTTTGTATTTTGGTATTAGAAACTGGCATGTACTTATTTGAACAATACGAAGAGATAACTTGATGTAGCATGTAAATCTAGTAATGTATAATAACTTTATGGTTTTGAATTGAGTTGGGTTGTGAATATAGAAGTGTGAATTCTTCTTGCGGGATTTGTAGTTGAGGTTATAAGGGTGGATTATTAGGAGTGTGCTTTTATTGAATTGTGAAATAAAATGTTTTTCAAAAATAAGAAAAATAAGCTTTGTCGACACTTGGGACCTCCATTTTTAGGGGAGGTTATGGGAAAATTTTTTAAAATCTGTACTTAAAATTGGCTAAGTAAAATATTAAGACACAACCACCATGAGATAACAGTCCATCTTGGTCTATAAACATAGGCTAAGATGGGGTGTTACATTTGTGGTATTAGAGCTTAGGTTTAGTCAATTCCGGGAGATAGGTATTAAGTAAATAACTATGTGTGCCATGTAAGATAAAGTAAGGAGAAAGTTATATGATGAATAGGTAGATGTACATGCCAGATAGGAATTGATAATCGAGTTATATGATGATGAACTGAGCAGATAGCTAATTATGCCAATGTAGGATGTCTCTAGATTAATGGCAAAAGCAATAGACAGTAGTTAAAGAACATCAAGTATATAGAATGAGTAAGCTTCGAGGTGAAGCTTAAATTAAGGGGAATCGAATTGTAACATTCTGAATTCCATATTGGTAAGAAACAGACATAGAGGATATGATTTAGGCTTAGAACAAAGGAGTTTAGAACATTACCTATAACTTGAGTTTGAATTTCAACCAAGTTAATGACAGAATTAGAGAGTCTCAAAGAAGACTTAATTGTTTACTTGTGTCTTAGCTATATGTATAACTTGAAATTACTAAATTTGGAGTTGTACAGAATAAGATATGATGGATTTAGTAGACAATGTACAAGCTGCCTCAGGACAGCATAGTAGGCTTGATTTCAAAGGACCGTCAAAAATCATATATAGCTTGGATCGACCTGAAATTTTGACACAATATAGCCCTGGATGCCTAGTTACAGTGGGAATGAGAATTACTTAATTTAGAGTTGTGAGTAAAAAGATATTAATAAAGAAAGATAGCAAGGTCAGGAAGGGATATCAAAAGGACCTAAGTGAGAATTTCTCAAAAGTTAGGGGCAACTATGTAAACTTAAAAATTAAGAGTCCGAAGTTATTAATAGTGACCATATCCGACCCTAGAAGAATATTCTCAAGATTAATCGGGTCATAACCGTGGATTCCAAATTTTCCCAAAAACGCACGGTTTAAAAGTTACAATCGATTAATCGCTGGAGGGTATTTTGATATTTTCACACCCTAGATTATAAATTACAACACAAGAAAGTTGAGGGGGTCAAAATATGAATAAAAGAAAGCTTAATGGCTTGCTAAATAAATAGATAAAAGAAGAAGGCAAGTGGACCAATTAAAAGTGGCCATTTTGCTATAAGGTGTACCAATTGGAAGAAGGCAAATGGACCAATTAAAAGTGGCCATTTTTGCTATAAGGTGTACTAATTGGAAGAAGGCAAATGGACCAATTAAAAGTGGCCATCTTTGCTATAAGGTGTACCAATTGGAAGAAGGCAAATGGACCAATTAAAAGTGGCCATTTTTGCTATAAGGTGTACCAATTGGAAGTCAACATCTATTCACCACTTATGGCTGCCATTTGGATCAAAAAAAGCTAAGGAAAGAAAGTATAAAAGCCCTCTCTTGCATGGTGAATTCGTCCAAACCATAAGAGAAGGAAGAAGGAGGTGATTTTTCCAAAGTTTAAGGCTTTTGGTTTAAAGAGTTTGGTGACAAACAAGATTATAAGGTAAGAGAAACCTATCTCTAATTTTAATTTCATGGATTAATGGTTAATTTAAGAGATTGAAATTAGGATTCATGTAGCATGATTTGGAGAAGATTCAAGAAATAATTATTTGAAGGATTTGATGAAAGAAATAATGGTTTTAAGGTTAGAGGAGATTATATTGAGGAAAAATTGGCAAGAAATGAATTGGTAGCTTATGTTTTCAAACCATAGGATGTATGTTTAAAGTTTGTATGCTGAAATTCATAGGAAATCAAGGAGATTAGAGAGGAAAGGAAGTGAAATAGATAAGAAGAGCAAGGAAAAGAAAGGTTTGGTACTTTAACTAATTGTTTGTTCATTTTCTTGAAATTTTTTCTCTTTTAGAATTAGTGAAATGCTGTGACTTTTATGCTTTTTAATTAAATATAGAAAAATGTTCTTGAAGTGAATTTTTGATATGTTATGACTTAATGCGTCTAGAATCACTGAAAAATATTTTGAGTTGAATTTGGAATGTTTATGATTATGGAAAAATTATTTCTGTTAGACCTGCTCTAGGAGGTACCTTGATTGAGACAGCCATGTTTCTGGCTTTTTAATAAAGTTTAGAAAAATAATCTTCTTTTGAATTTTGGATATGTTGTTTTTTAGTGATTCTAGTATTTGAGAAAAATAATTTGTAACCACATTGATTGAATTTAATTTACGGAATTCACAAAATTCAGAATTGCTGCCAGGATGCAGGGCAACTGGAGCAGTCTGGTTGGGTGAACTACTTGACCAAGATTTGGTGTCCAGTTTGATCTGAAAATTTAAAGGAATGATTTTAAGATGTAAAAATAAATTTTGTAAAAATTTTAGAGTTTTTAGTCAAGTATATTATTTTATAAAATATTTCAAAATAAGGATCAAGTTGAGTCCAAAATCAGAATTTACTATTCATATGGTCATTTTGCTAATATTCATTTGGTCATTTTTCAAAAGTAATCCAATTGATTCCTTATGCATATAAATGAGCATAATATGTTATTAAAATGACAAAATATGATATTTCACATTGAAATAATATAAGAAACATAAGTCGATAATTGTATAATGCATATTCGATTAAGAAATGGCATGAAAACTTTGGCTCCACTGGGTATCTGGGATAGTACTGAGTAGGGTAAGGGTATGATATATCATACTATATGCAGTGCTGCTTTAATATAGGACTTCTGTCTGAGTTATATAAGGTGACGACCCGAGCTATATAGGACTTCGGTCCGAGTTATATAGGGCAATCGCCCGATTTATATAGGACTCCGGTCAGAGGGCTTCGGCCACAGAATCCACAGGGCATGGTCCGCAATTTTTTAGGGCCACGGCCACAGAATATATATACAGTTGTTTCAGTTAGTTCCTTACCATACATTAGTCTACCAAATTACCTTGTGGAACTAACTGATAAAATGGTAATAACTGAATAAATGACATGTATGGATTGTTTTTATTGTGATATTATTTTTCAATATGACTCAATGCTTTTAAAAGTGCATTATGCTCTTATTATTTATTTTTTGTAATTAGTTAAAGTACCCACTAAGCAATGCTTAGCGAGTTTAGTTTCTTCTAAACTTGTAGGCTATTTGCAATGAGCCAGTAGCGAGCAAAGGAGTCCTGCGATCTGTCGGTCATCAACAAACTTAGGTGGTGCTCTTCATTTTGTATTTTGGTATTAGAAACTGGCATGTACTTATTTGAACAATACGAAGAGATAACTTGATGTAGCATGTAAATCTAGTAATGTATAATAACTGTATGGTTTTGAATTGAGTTGGGTTGTGAATATAGAAGTGTGAATTCTTCTTGCGGGATTTGTAGTTGAGGTTATAAGGGTGGATTATTAGGAGTGTGCTTTTATTGAATTGTGAAATAAAATGTTTTTCAAAAATAAGAAAAATAAGTTTTGTCGACACTTGGGACCTCCATTTTTAGGGGAGGTTATGGGAAAATTTTTTAAAATCTGTACTTAAAATTGGCTAAGTAAAATATTAAGACACAACCACCATGAGATAACAGTCCATCTTGGTCTATAAACATAGGCTAAGATGGGGTGTTACATTTGTGGTATTAGAGCTTAGGTTTAGTCAATTCCGGGAGATAGGTATTAAGTAAATAACTATGTGTGCCATGTAAGATAAAGTAAGGAGAAAGTTATATGATGAATAGGTAGATGTACATGCCAGATAGGAATTGATAATCGAGTTATATGATGATGAACTGAGCAGATAGCTAATTATGTCAATGTAGGATGTCTCTAGATTAATGGCAAAAGCAATAGACAGTAGTTAAAGAACATCAAGTATATAGAATGAGTAAGCTTCGAGGTGAAGCTTAAATTAAGGGGGATCGAATTGTAACATTCTGAATTCCATATTGGTAAGAAACAGACATAGAGGATATGATTTAGGCTTAGAACAAAGGAGTTTAGAACATGACCTATAATTTGAGTTTGAATTTCAACCAAGTTAATGACAGAATTAGAGAGTCTCAAAGAAGACTTAATTGTTTACTTGTGTCTTAGCTATATGTATAACTTGAAATTACTAAATTTGGAGTTGTACAGAATAAGATATGATGGATTTAGTAGACAATGTACAAGCTGCCTTAGGACAGCATAGTAGGCTTGATTTCAAAGGACCGTCAAAAATCAGATATAGCTTGGATCGACCTGAAATTTTGACACAATATAGCCCTGGATGCCTAGTTGCAGTGGGAATAAGAATTACTTAATTTAGAGTTGTGAGTAAAAAGATATTAATAAAGAAAGATAGCAAGGTCAGGAAGGGATATCAAAAGGACCTAAGTGAGAATTTCTCAAAAGTTAGGGGCAACTATGTAAACTTAAAAATTAAGAGTCCGAAGTTATTAATAGTGACCATATCCGACCCTGGAAGAATATTCTCAAGATTAATCGGGTCATAACCGTGGATTCCAAAATTTCCCAAAAACGCACGGTTTAAAAGTTACAATCGATTAATCGCTGGAGGGTATTTTGATATTTTCACACCCTAGATTATAAATTACAACACAAGAAAGTTGAGGGGGACAAAATATGAATAAAAGAAAGCTTAATGGCTTGCTAAATAAATAGATAAAAGAAGAAGGCAAGTGGACCAATTAAAAGTGGCCATTTTGCTATAAGGTGTACCAATTGGAAGAAGGCAAATGGACCAATTAAAAGTGGCCATTTTTGCTATAAGGTGTACTAATTGGAAGAAGGCAAATGGACCAATTAAAAGTGGCCATCTTTGCTATAAGGTGTACCAATTGGAAGAAGGCAAATGGACCAATTAAAAGTGGCCATTTTTGCTATAAGGTGTACCAATTGGAAGTCAACATCTATTCACCACTTATGGCTGCCATTTGGATCAAAATAAGCTAAGGAAAGAAAGTATAAAAGCCCTCTCTTGCATGGTGAATTCGTCCAAACCATAAGAGAAGGAAGAAGGAGGTGATTTTTCCAAAGTTTAAGGCTTTTGGTTTAAAGAGTTTGGTGACAAACAAGATTATAAGGTAAGAGAAACCTATCTCTAATTTTAATTTCATGGATTAATGGTTAATTTAAGAGATTGAAATTAGGGTTCATGTAGCAAGATTTGGAGAAGATTCAAGAAATAATTATTTGAAGGATTTGATGAAAGAAATAATGGTTTTAAGGTTAGAGGAGATTATATTGAGGAAAAATTGGCAAGAAATGAATTGGTAGCTTATGTTTTCAAACCATAGGATGTATGTTTAAAGTTTGTATGCTGAAATTCATAGGAAATCAAGGAGATTAGAGAGGAAAGGAAGTGAAATAGACAAGAAGAGCAAGGAAAAGAAAGGTTTGGTACTTTAACTAATTGTTTGTTCATTTTCTTGAAATTTTTTCTCTTTTAGAATTAGTGAAATGCTGTGACTTTTATGCTTTTTAATTAAATATAGAAAAATGTTCTTGAAGTGAATTTTTGATATGTTATGACTCAATGCGTCTAGAATGACTAAAAAATATTTTGAGTTGAATTTGGAATGTTTATGATTATGGAAAAATTATTTCTGTTAGACCTGCTCTAGGAGGTACCTTGATTGAGACAGCCATGTTTCTGGCTTTTTAATAAAGTTTAGAAAAATAATCTTCTTTTGAATTTTGGATATGTTGTTTTTTAGTGATTCTAGTATTTGAGAAAAATAATTTGGAACCACATTGATTGAATTTAGTTTACGGAATTCACAAAATTCAGAATTGCTGCCAGGATGCAGGGCAACTGGAGCAGTCTGGTTGGGTGAACTACTTGACCACGATTTGGTGTCCAGTTTGATCTGAAAATTTAAAGGAATGATTTTAAGATGTAAAAATAAATTTTGTAAAAATTTTAGAGTTTTTAGTCAAGTATATTATTTTATAAAATATTTCAAAATAAGGATCAAGTTGAGTCCAAAACCAGAATTTACTATTCATATGGTCATTTTGCTAATATTCATTTGGTCATTTTTCAAAAGTAATCCAATTGATTCCTTATGCATATAAATGAGCATAATATGTTATTAAAATGACAAAATATGATATTTCACATTGAAATAATATAAGAAACATAAGTCGATAATTGTATAATGCATATTCGATTAAGAAATGGCATGAAAACTTTGGCTCCACTGGGTATCTGGGATAGTACTGAGTAGGGTAAGGGTATGATATATCATACTATATGCAGTGCTGCTTTAATATAGGACTTCGGTATGAGTTATATAAGGTGACGACCCGAGCTATATAGGACTTCGGTCCGAGTTATATAGGGCAATCGCCCGAGTTATATAGGACTCCGGTCAGAGGGCTTCGGCCACAGAATCCACAGGGCTTGGTCCGCAATTTTTTAGGGCCACGGCCACAGAATATATATACAGTTGTTTCAGTTAGTTCCTTACCATACATTAGTCTACCAAATTACCTTGTGGAACTAACTGATAAAATGGTAATAACTGAATAAATGACATGTATGGATTGTTTTTATTGTGATATTATTTTTCAACATGACTCATTGCTTTTAAAAGTGCATTATGCTTTTATTATTTATTTTTTGTAATTAGTTAAAGTACCCACTAAGCAATGCTTAGCGAGTTTAGTTTCTTCTAAACTCGTAGGCTATTAGCAAGGAGCCAGTAGCGAGCAAAGGAGTCCTGCGATCTGTCGGTCATCAACCAACTTAGGTGGTGCTCTTCATTTTGTATTTTGGTATTAGAAACTGGCATGTACTTATTTGAACAATACGAAGAGATAACTTGATGTAGCATGTAAATCTAGTAATGTATAATAACTGTATGGTTTTGAATTGAGTTGGGTTGTGAATATAGAAGTGTGAATTCTTCTTGCAGGATTTGTAGTTGAGGTTATAAGGGTGGATTATTGGGAGTGTGCTTGTATTGAATTGTGAAATAAAATATTTTTCAAAAATAAGAAAAATCAGTTTTGTCGACACTTGGGACCTCCATTTTTAGGGTAGGTTATGGCAAAATTTTTTAAAATCTGTACTTAAAATTGGCTAAGTAAAATATTAAGACACAACCACCATGAGATAACAGTCCATCTTGGTCTATAAACGTAGGCTAAGATGGGGTGTTGCAGATTAGCCATCTTGAGCATATATCTAACCTTCTCAACAATGGTTTTGTTTATCCTTTCAGCAACACCATTGTGTTGTAGGGTGTTAGAAGCTATCTTCTCATGTTTAATGCCATGTTTTGACCAATAGGCTTCAAAAACTTTTGATGTGTATTCCCTCCCCCCATTATCATTGGAAAGAAACTTCAAAGAGACACATTTCTCTCTTCCTACCATGGAATGAAACTTCTTCAAGTATCGAAAAACCAAGTATTTTTTTTTTCAAAACAAACACCTAAACCTTTCGTGAAGTATCATTAATAAAGGTTACAAAAAATCTACTACCACCTATACTCTCAACCTCAATGGGACCACATACATTAGAGTATATCAAATCAAGCACATTCTCTTTTCTTTTTGAAGTACTACTAAAAGAAACTCTATAATGTTTGGCCAATAAACATATATTACAAGGGTTTAAATTTGTCACTCTAGAAACGGGAATGAGAGACTTCCTTGCCACAATCTGTAACCCTTTCTCATCAATATGAGCCAATATTTTTATGACACATGTCAGGAAAAATATCATCTTCAACTGTATTCATCTCACTATCAAGCAGCTTCACTTGAGTCTTCATCAGTCTGTTATATGCATTCCCTCTAGCCACCACCATAGAATCCATAGTTAGTTTCCATTTTTTTATTACCAATGTAACTGTAGTAGCCACCCTAATCCAAGGAATGAGTTGACATCAAATTCAAATGTAGACATAGTACATATCGCACATATTTTAGAATTAATGTGCAGCCTACACCAGTTTGAACACACACTTTGCTAACTCCCACTATATCTATAAGATTGGTATTGTAATTTCTAAAATTTTATGTTATACTGTGCATAATGTTATGTGTGGATGATGATTTGAAATTGGTAGAAATAAGATTGGATAAGCCTTAAAAAGTGGAAAAAATTAAATCCGAATATGGATTTAGGATTTTCAAAAAAGGAAATAAAATCGGTAAAAATTATGAAGATGCCCATGTGGGCCTAGAATCAAATTCTACTATAACTAGTATATGAAATGTGAGCAGTAAAGGTTTAAAATAATAAAAGAAATTATTTTTATAATTTCATGGAATTAAAAATCGAGTTAAAAGATAAACAAAGAAAGTAAGTGTACTAAAGCAAAGATATGGCATTATAAGGAATTAAAACCCTAAATAATATAAAAGGTGATTAAACTTCTACGCACTTCTATCTTCTTCTCTCCATTGGCTGAATTTTCCACCTCCACCTTCACCTTCACCATCTTCTTCTTTCTTCTTCTTCTTCCAATTTTCACTTAAAAACCATGGAATCTTTTGAAATAATTTAGGGTTTTAAGAGGATTGGCTAGTTTATGAGTGATTTTTCAAGGAAATTACAAAAGAACCAAAGAAGAAGGAGAAAATAGGGTGGATAAAAGCTTTTAAAAGAGGTATGTGCTTGTATATATATATATTTAGTTAATTATTAATTGGATATTCTTAATTTGAAATTGCTGATTAAATGGTTTGTAATACTAAGTGATTATGGATTAAATTGTAATAATTTTTTTTATTATGGATAACTTGTGATAATAATAGATAATGGATTAGTTTGTGAAAATAGTTGATAATGGATTAAGTTGCAAAAATAATTGGTTATGGACTAGTTTGTGCTAATAATTGATTATAGAATGATTAGTGGAAATAATTATTTATGGGTTAAATTGTGAAAGTAATTGAATATGGAATAAATTGTGAAGAGTTAAATTATGGAACTCTTTGTGAACGAAATTGATTATAGATCTAATTGTGAATGAAACTACATATGTTTGTGTACTTTTAACTTAAAATATATTTTAAAGAACTATTGAAATATCCAATTATTGAATTTTAGGGTTATGCAAGAATTATGTTTGTAACACTTGTAATTTTAAATACAATAAAATAATTAATATGAAGGATAGTGAGAGTGGTGGAGGAGGAATATGTATAGTGTATACCTAATGTATATGCAAGATATACATAAAGTATATATTTCACTAAAAGACAAAAGTTAAAAGCAAAAGTTGAAATGTAACACCCGTAGTCTCATTAGAAATAATTAAAAAAGATGTATGGAGGATAATTAGAGTGTTGAAAGAGGTATATATATAGTATATACCTAATGTATATATAAAATATACATAAAATATACATTGAATACCTAATATATATATGGTATATACCTAACATTTACACTTTCATAAAAGACAAATAATGGTAAAAAGTTAAAAAATTAAAAATTAAAAATAATAAATAATATAATAAATATAATAAAATTAAAATAATATATTTATGGATAGAAAGAAGAAAAAATATCTAATATTCTAATAATTAAATATTATGAAATTATATAAATTGATGAGGGGTAAAATTGGAAATCAAGTTGTATAAAATAAATCATCTTCTTCTTCTTCACCATTAGTGGCCAAATTTCTTGAGCTTGAAGGGTAAGATTTTTTCTTCTTCCAAATACTCAAAATTTCACAAAGAATTCAAAGGAATCAAGATAGTTTTGAAGAACTCTCAAGTAATGGGTAAGTAATCTTTGTTTTTAAGCATAGTTTTTATGGTTTTTATGAATATGTGACTTATGGGTTTGAGATGTATAAGGCTATAATTGTTGTAATGGGTATTTTTGAAGTTATTGTGATATGTATATAATGAGTTTATGGTTGAAAGTTGGATATGAATAGGTTTTGGGGAAGTTAGGGTTTATGGGATTAATATGTAAAAATTGGGATTTTAATAGAGGTTTCAATAATTGCTAATATGTATTGTTTTTAAGTTGTGTGGATGTATATGTGATGACTTTATAGTTGATTGATTGAAAAGGTTAAGTTTTGTTGTAGTTTGGATAAGTTAGCAAGTGAATTAGGGTTTTTGCTGGAATTTGGATAGTAAGAGTATAATTGATATTTGATTTATTAAAATAGCTTGGAATATGATACTAATTGAATATTTTTACTTATAATTTAGGATTGAGTAAGGTGAATTTTCCAAATCAAAGTAAGAAAGGCCATTGAAGGAAGTAAAGGTCAGGAAGTGAGTTTGAGCTTAGGATTTGGCATTTCAAAATTTTGTACATACTTTGCTAACATTTGTTTTAAAATTTCATGTTTGATATATTGTTAAATTGTTGCTTAGAATGTGGTTACTCACATAATCTATGCAATGTTGCATAGTTATGTGATGAGTATTGCATTGGACATTGGACCATTGTAAAATGGTGGTTAAACATGATTTGGTTGTGATATGTTAATAATATGTTGTGTGATATGTAACATGTATATATATGTGAGATGTGATAAATTGTAAAAATGAGTCATAATGAGGTAATGATTAAGGGTGGTGCTTAAAGTAAATGAGAAATGTGGAAAAAGATTGTGGTATTCGAAAATGGTGGAAAAATATTAAATGAAATAAAAATAAGGAATGATATTGAAAATATGGAAATTATATATGATTATGAAAAAAGGAAATGGAAATAGATAAAATGTGATAATGTATGTGAGTTGTATATTTGCCTTATATAATATCTTATTCCAGAGAATTGTATTTGGTATTGTTGGTTTCGCATGCCATTGATCTATGATAATATTGTATGTGCCTTCGGGGCTAGACATGTCGGTGTCACTATTATTAATGTGCCTTTAGGCTAGATGCACTGGTGTCAATAGGGGACGCGTGTGTGTAACTTGGAATTAATATAGTGTTTAATTCAAAAGTTATGGAAGGGAAGGTTTAAGGAAACAAAATGAAATTTGTAGCATAATTGTTAATTAAGGATCAAATGATATATTCATTTAGAAATAATTGGAATAGAATTTATTTATTTATTTATATTATTAAAATGTGAATTCATATTAGTTAGTGAGAAAAAGGAATGAAGAATCAAATAAGTTATAGTAGCTAAATCTAGTAAACAATGTTTAGATATACAAACAGTATACCTACTGTATGCCTAGCATCAACACCACTTAGTGATTTAAGATAATTTATAAATTGTACATGGATGTGATTAATAAACTAAATTATTACTTTTTGTAAAATAATTAGAGAGAAAGAAGTTGTATAATTATGAATTTTTTTTAAAAAAAGATAGTTTTAAAAAAGGAAATATACATAACATATACATAAAATATACACTTTTAGAATGATGATGATAATTTATGAAATTTGTATGTTTGAAAAGAGCTAACTAATAGAAAATAAAGTATCTATTTAGAATTTAAATATAATAAGTAGAATGTGAAATAAGAACATGAGAAAAAGAAATTGTTATATGAATAAAGGTGACCAAATTGTACCAATTTATGTATGTATAATGTAAGTGATGAAATGATGTATATCGAGTATTATATGATATTACTTCTATTGTGATACTTGATTGGAAGTAATTATATATATATATATATATATCTTCAAACATGCATGTATAGGAAACTGATTGGTGAAGTATTTAAAGATAAATTTATGAAAATACATTAAGGTTCATTGATATAAAGTTTATTTAATTAAATTGTTAAAATTCAATTGTTATTTGGTTAATGTAAAAATGAATTTGTTACTTTAAATAATGGTTTTATATAAAATTATTTACTAACTGTGAAAATGACTGGAAATGAGAAAAACAAGCAGATTATCCTAACTATACTAATGATAAACCTAGTTATCTGATTGAATGGCTAGCCAGAGGATGACACATCTACAGTATTAGTGAGCACATTGTGCCATTAGTGGACACTTTGAGTTACTATTGATAGTGGGCATTCATGCCATTATTAGGCCACTAGCCACATTGATTGATATAGGCATAAGTGCTAGAAAGCTTATGTTGAGTTTTCTCTTCTCATCTTAAACTCTGATAGTGGGTATTTGCTTACCATTAGTAAATCTGTTATCTGAGTCTAGGGTTTGAAACTTAGTGTATGAGGATAAAATAAGTGAAATTTACTAAAATAAGTGAAATTTAGTGAAATAGATGAAAAGTGCAATATAAAGGTTTACAATGACTTGTATTAATAAGTGAAGTTTACTAAAACATGAAAAGTGTATTGAGATTTTTTATTATGAATTATATTTGTAATTGAACATGAAAGTATAACTTCCATTTTCATCAATGGTGTTTGGTAAATAATTGCAATATGAATAGTTATTATTTATTTAACTGAATTTGAACTTATTAAACTTAAAATAAATTATATTGAATTTATTTGGTTAAGAAACCTTGAGTTAGTCAAACTTAAATACTTTTAAGTATTTAAAAATGCATAAATGCAAAGTAATATTTTTCATGCAATATGTAATGGAATATAAGAAATGTAAAATGTTATATTGATGCTACATGCAAAATAAGAAATTTAAATGATAAATGATGATGTAATTTTTTGTGATGATGTGATGTTATGGCATGGATTAAGGCCTATGCATGTATGTAAAGATATAATATATATTATGAATATATAATGATATTTCATGTATGATGAGATTTCATATAAATGATTAAATAATATTATTGATGTGAGCGGGGATTTTTGCCCCCACACCCATGTGGAATGGTTCTTGCAACTTCGGCACTGTTAAGCTCAGAGCCTTAGAGAACACAGGCCTAAGCCCTAAGAAAATGGAGTTGCCACCTGAACGGACTGAAAAAAAGAAAGAAGTGGTTGACTCGATTTCTAAGGGATCTCCAACCCCCTTGTAGACCCTTAGTTTTTGACCCAGTCCGGTCTAATATATTTTAATTAGTCCAAAATAATTTTTGTGTTATCTTAATTGAAAAATATTTGTTTTAGTATTTAGTTTTTATAATTAATAAAAAATAAAAAATAATAATAATAAACAAATAAAAAAATAAAAATAAAAATCGGCGACGAAAAAATTCATCGCCGAAAAGGAGCACTGGACGAAATGGCCGTGGGCCATTTTGTAACACCCTCATACTCCATATAGGTACTATACATATACCTAGTATACATACAATACGTATATAGAGTATAAGAATGTCACTTCTAGTTTTAATTTAAAAATCTTATCCGAGTTCAAACAATACTATATTTAGATTTTAATAACATTTAGTAAATCATTATACATATTAATATATGATTGTGAATAATATAACAAAATTAAACTTTACATGTATGCATCACCTTCTAGTTGGTCTCAGAACACTCTTACCCTTCTCGTGGCATAATTGCTTGATTTCCCGATCAACCGCATAATCACCTGCGCGATCACACATCCGCGCTAAGCCCGAGAGCTTAGTAATACAAATAAATCATATACACATATAATAGAGAAAATCATATTTTCATTTTAACTTATTATGTCATTATTTTCTTACCATGTTTTTCCCTTTTTGGCTATACTTTATATATATATATATACTTCTACTAATGTTTTACCAATATACATATTCATACATTTTATTTCAGTAATTCACAAGCCAATGACTTATCAAAGTCTTCATGAAACAATATCCACTATTTCCACATTCATATACATTTCACACATCATATATCATCATATACAATTTACACATCATAAACTCATCATTTCACATAGCTTCTCAAGCTATACTCATCTTCAATAATTCACTTATGTATTGTATGCATCTCATTCCATAGTTATCACTATATATCACACAACATTAATTTCCTTCCATAGTTCACATTAAAATAAGGACAAACATATATCTCATTATTCATTTTCATTATTCAGGAATCACACACATATATATATATATACAAACACACACATGGGCCCAAGAACACTAATATGCCATTCCACTTTCAGAGTTAATGTTTTGGTTTAATTATCACATTTATCATTATCCCAACTAGGCTTCAAGGATTAAGGTTCAACCAAGCTTCAAGGGGAACAAAGCATGCTAAGTATCAACCCAACTTGGCTTCAAGAACCAATCCAACCTAGCTTCAAGGGTGGTAACATCTCAATTAGGCTTCAAGGTTTTGACCCAACCAAGCTTCAAGGGGAGTAAAACATGTTAAACTTCAACCCAACTTGGCTTCAAGGATCAAACCAACCTAACTTCAAGAGATTGTTACTATTAGGCATGCCACCAACAACAAAACTCTGAAAATGAATAACATATTAGACACATAATTCATTTATGAGTTCATTATCAATTGAAATCATCATAGCCAATCACAATGGCTTCTCATATCATTTAGATCATCATAGCCAATCACAATGGCTTCTCATATCATTTAAATCATCATATGTCAATTCATATCATAGCTTTTCATCTTTCAAATACACAATCATTTATCTCAAATACTACACATTTCATATAACATCATTATCAATCACAATTACATCACATCTTATTGGTCTCAATTCACATTATAATACTTCATTATTTACATATTCATAATCAAACACATTTAACATTCATCATGAATGATCATCATTGATATACACATATATAATTTACCTTATTCTTAGATTTGGAATCCTCAACATACATTTATTTCATATATATTTGAAATATAGATTCAACAAAACCCTTGGAGGATCCAACAATACAAGAATAATCAAGAATAAGAATCATTAACTAACCAATTTGAGGGACACGGCCAGCATCATTTGAGGGACACGGGCAAGCTTGTGGCCGTGTCTCTCAACCCTAATTGGCAGTAGTGAACACGGCCAGGCGACACGGCCGTGTCACTCAACACAAATTCAGACAGTAGCAAACACGGGCAATGGACACGGTCGTGTCTCTCCACAAAAATCAGACAGTAAGAAACACGGGCAGAGGACACGGCTGAGACTGTGACCGTGTCTCTCCCAAAACCAATCCAACACATATAATTTTTCCTTGACTTGGCCGTGTCTCTCCTTGCTTTTGGCCGTGTCACTCACAAAATTCAACCCAAACCTAACCAAACCTCTTCTTTTCTCATTAATTCACAACATAATACCAATACACACCAACCATGCACTAAATTCATTAACACAAGTACTAATAAATGTTTTTTTTAAGTTTGAATATCATATCAAAACATTAATTAAGGTAGTTTGTTCTTACCTTAAGAATCACTCACAAATCTACACACTTTACCTTCCAAGAACTCTTCACCACTTAGAAATCCACTATCTTCACAACCTAATTCAAATCAAATAATAAAATACATGAATTTCAATACAAATATTTTATGTTTTCAACTCCCTTAAACACAATCATATATCAATTACTCAAATCCCCACTCCTATATTAAATCCTTATAAAACAATTTCAATAATCCTTCATCATCTTCACCAATAACTATTTGAGTCTATACACATCTTTCAATCTTTCACTATCATCATCTTACCATATTAACTACCTCAAAACTCAACTCAATTAATGAAAATCAACTCAAAGAAATGAATACTTACTTGAATATGTTGCCAAATCTTCATCTCTATCTTCAATTCTCTTAGAATCCTTAAGAACTTTGATGTGAAAAGCAACAAAATCACATCTCTCTCTCTCTTTCTCTCTCTCTCTCTCTTTCTCTCTCTCGTCCAAGCAGCAAGAAGAAGACGAAGAAGGAGCAGAAGAGGAAAGAAGTTTCTACTTCTTTCCTTCGTTCTTATCATATATATATATATAATAATAATAATAATAATAACACTAATAATAATAATAATAATAATAATAATAATAATAATAATAACACTTTAAATCTCCACCACATAATCTTTCTTTGACTTTCTTCTTCTCTTTTCTTTTTATCCTTATTATTATTATTATTAATTCATTACACAAATATATATATATATATACCATTCACTTATCCTACACCATTTTATATCCCATGTATATGTCTTATATATATATATATCTTTATATTTCCCCTATATACATATACATTAAATCCAAATACAACAACAATAACTCCAAAACTCTTAGGGTCTATTACAGGATATTACACATTTCGCCCGCAGGAGTTTCCTACGAGCGAAATGGCCACAGCCCCACCGCTAGCAAATTTCCACAGCAATCCTCGCAGCAACCCACAGCAGTTTTTTTCGCCAGCGAAATTTTTTCGACTTAATTTTTTCTGAAACCAAATTCTATTTGGTTTTGGTTTCCTTTTCCTATATAATGAGAAATTCCGCAAACAATTAAGATTAATCATTGAAATTTACTATAAATAAGACTAAAAACAACACAGAAAGGGGGGACTTTTAAGGAGGACAATCGAGTGAAAGAAAAACTGAGAAAAAGAGATCAAACGATCAAATGATCAAACGTTTTAGAGAAAAAGAAGTAAAAAAGCAATTCAATCCATCAAAGGCAACCATCTTGCCTTTGTTCTTGTTCATCCAAGAAGCAATTTTTGGTGGAACCAACAAACGAAGGTATGAATATCTAATCTCTTTTTTCCTTACAGTAGCTTCAATCATCCAATTATTTCTTTTGATTCTAAAAACCTTAATTCGTTTCTTTGTTTTCCAAAAATCTTAAAATTATAGTTTCTATTTCTTCAAAATCTTAAAACCCTAATCTACATTTCAACTTTTCAAAACCTTAAATCGTTTCATTAATTTGCCAAAACCCTAATCTGCTTTCTAATTTTCCAAAACCCTAAATTGAATCCGTTCTCTCCAAAAACCTTAATTCGTTACTTTTCTATTTCTAAAAACCTTAAACCATTTTGCTTATTTCCAAAAACTTTATAAAACTCTAAACTGTTTTCACAAATCTTAAAACCAAACATATTTTCTAAGACACCAAAAACCCTAAATCATTTTATTAATTCCCGAAACCCTAATCTCTATTCCAAAAGTCCGTAGCCTTATTTTTTAAGCATCAAAAGCTTTAACCCTAATTAATTCTTCTTTCCAAAGTCACACAGTGGCATTATTCTTTTAAAAAATAACATTAGTTTCTTCCAATTTCAAAACCCTATTTTCTAAATCTTAAACCTTAAAATCTTAATTTTCAACACTGAAACCTACAACCCTAAAAGTCAGTTTTCAAAATCTTCAAGGGCCGCTGCCCCCTTGACCCCCGCCTGCTAACCGGCTAGCAGGACCGCCGTGTGGGCTCGGGTCAATATTTATTTATGTATTATAAATCTTTATGTTTAAATTTCTTTATTATGTTTATTCAAAATACAAACCTATACCCTAGTTTGATTCATTAAAACCTTAATCCATTTCAATTCCCTTAAAACTTACAGTAGCCTAAACTAATAAATTCCAAAACCCTAAATATTAATTAAAGAACTTTAAATGAGAAACAGTAAACCTAATTTGTATCTTTACTTACTTTATTTATTTTTAGATTTGATTGTGTAGTTCATTATATGCTTTGATTTATTATATGCTTTGATTTACTTAAGTTCAATGCTTGACATATTTAATTTATCATGGATGGATGTTTACTTTCTATTTTGATTGATGTTTAATATCTTTGATAATGATTTATTTATTATGAATGGTTATTTACTTTTATCAATTTATTTTTTATTTCCAAATGTTGTAAGAGGTATGTTTCCCATTTGTGGGTACCTCATTAGTTAAATATCATGTAATTTAAATTGCTTTTATATTTTGGACCGATGTAAAGGACATGTTTCTACCTTTCGGTGGGTGTCCTATTAGTTTAGACATGGATGATGTAAGGACATGTTTCCATCCTTGGATGGGTGTCCATTTATTTGCTTTGTTTGGACATTGCTTTGATTTTTTATACAACGATGCTTTTTTTCAATTGTTGCATGTAATATGGATAATATTGTTATACTTAAGAATTTTTTTCAATTCACATTATAATACTTCATTATTTACATATTCATAATCAAACACATTTAACATTCATCATGAATGATCATCATTGATATACACATATATAATTTACCTTATTCTTAGATTTGGAATCCTCAACATACATTTATTTCATATATATTTGAAATATAGATTCAACAAAACCCTTGGAGGATCCAACAATACAAGAATAATCAAGAATAAGAATCATTAACTAACCAATTTGAGGGACACGGCCAGCATCATTTGAGGGACACGGGCAAGCTTGTGGCCGTGTCTCTCAACCCTAATTGGCAGTAGTGAACACGGCCAGGCGACACGGCCGTGTCACTCAACACAAATTCAGACAGTAGCAAACACGGGCAATGGACACGGCCGTGTCTCTCCACAAAAATTAGACAGTAAGAAACACGGGCAGAGGACACGGCTGAGACTGTGACCGTGTCTCTCCCAAAACCAATCCAACACATATAATTTTTCCTTGACTTGGCCGTGTCTCTCCTTGCTTTTGACCGTGTCACTCACAAAATTCAACCCAAACCTAACCAAACCTCTTCTTTTCTCATTAATTCACAACATAATACCAATACACACCAACCATGCACTAAATTCATTAACACAAGTACTAATAAATGTTTTTTTTTAAGTTTGAATATCATATCAAAACATTAATTAAGGTAGTTTGTTCTTACCTTAAGAATCACTCATAAATCTACACACTTTACCTTCCAAGAACTCTTCACCACTTAGAAATCCACTATCTTCACAACCTAATTCAAATCAAATAATAAAATACATGAATTTCAATACAAATATTTTATGTTTTCAACTCCCTTAAACACAATCATATATCAATTACTCAAATCCCCACTCTTATATTAAATCCTTATAAAACAATTTCAATAATCCTTCATCATCTTCACCAATAACTATTTGAGTCTATACACATCTTTCAATCTTTCACTATCATCATCTTACCATATTAACTACCTCAAAACTCAACTCAATTAATGAAAATCAACTCAAAGAAATGAATACTTACTTGAATATGTTGCCAAATCTTCATCTCTATCTTCAATTCTCTTAGAATCCTTAAGAACTTTGATGTGAAAAGCAACAAAATCACATCTCTCTCTCTCTCTCTCTCTCTCTCTCTCTCTCTCTCTCTCGTCCAAGCAGCAAGAAGAAGACGAAGAAGAAGGAGCAGAAGAGGAAAGAAGTTTCTACTTCTTTCCTTCGTTCTTATCATATATATATATATAATAATAATAATAATAATAATAATAATAACACTAATAATAATAATAATAATAATAATAATAATAATAATAACACTTTAAATCTCCACCACATAATCTTTCTTTGACTTTCTTCTTCTCTTTTCTTTTTATCCTTATTATTATTATTAATTCATTACACAAATATATATATATATATATACCATTCACTTATCCTGCACCATTTTATATCTCATGTATATGTCTTATATATATATCTTTATATTTCCCCTATATACATATACATTAAATCCAAATACAACAACAATAACTCCAAAACTCTTAGGGTCTATTCCAGGATATTACAATTCTCTCCCCCTTAAATAATTTCATCCTCGAAATTATCTAACACAATAACAACCCATTCCTAACATAATACCATCTTAATTTTCATATGAAGATAATCGTATCTTACATTATAATTTATCAAATCACATAACTTTTACTCTCCCCCTTTAAGCCAATCATAACTCATCATTATTAATCTATTTCTATCTTATAACTTTCTCAACAGAGCCACCCAGATAGCTCATTACATTCCCAATGAATTTTCTTTATACAATAATCAACTCATCTTATAGTCTATATATATATTCCATTCATCTATTACATTCAAGATATATATATATATCTATATATATATATATATCACTTCATCTCTTTAAAAATAATCTCTTAACTTTACCCTTGGAAATTATTGAATTACATCATACTATTGCTTATCTTGTCATTACAATCACTTTTGAAAATTGCCACTTATTAAACCTTAATTGATAACAATCTTTTCATTTTGCTTACACTTCAATCCTTCGCTATCATATTTTTCACTTAACATTAATATTAATACAACCTCTGTAAACTTATTTAACAGATAATCAACCTTTTTCCCTTTATATCACTATTTGCAATTTATATTATTCAATTCATCAATGTCCATACATCCATCAAAATATTACATCATCCACATTATCATGTAAATTTTTATACTATTAGTACAACTATACATATTAAATCTTGATAATGATTCACAATCTTAATGCAACTTAAATCATTTGGTTCATCTATCACAAAATATCCACACTTCAATTCAAACCAACAAGTAACTTATTTAAACTTATCCTTAGATTTCACATTATATATATATCCTCATTCCACTCAATCAAAAATTATATCCAATTCCTGATCTTTTCAGATCCATATTCAATCACATTATCATAATAACAAAGCACTTCAGATTGCTCTTCAGTATATATATATATATTTTGTTTTCTATTATCTTATTATCATTTCCACCAATTCTTATGATAATCTCATATCATGTTGATTATGTATAATTCATTCACTTAAACTTTAAACTCATTCACTTTATACCATACACATTTTTAGCATAACCTTCAATCATTTTTTTTTTATAATTTCTCTCTTTATAATATCTTCTCACATATCACCCCATTGCTATCTTAACAATAAATGTTATCCATACTTAACACATTTTCGAAAGTTTCTTCTGTTTCCTTATGTTTCATAATTATAACCAAATTTCTAACATAAAATCATAAAATATCACTTTACCACATCATAATTATCAATCTCATCAGAACTATACGAGAATCATGTTATCTCAATCCCAAATCAGAAAATAACAAAATTAATCAACCACAATATACTAAACAAACCATAGGATTATAAAAGATTAAGGGTCATGTGTAAAACTTATAAATCCATATGGTTCCTTTATTATTCTGCTTCCAACCTTTCCACTTACCATACTAAATTGAATCTCAAGAATTTTATATTCATTTCTAAACTTTAGATACCTCAAGAGTTAACACATTCCAACTCCGTTATCACCCAATTTGCACTAGATTATATAATCATCACTAGCTTAATTCATGTTTCAACAATATTATCATCTTCTTGTATGAACACATATTCCATCATATAAACATTACATAATTTCTCTTTTGTCACATAATTTCTAATCCATTTACAATCTCTTACAATATACAAATACATAAACTTTTCCATAAGTGGATACTTTGGAACTCTAAATATTATATGATTATCAAATCTCGTGATCACTATAACAATTTCATTGTCCAATATTACTCAAGTCTATTCTTACTCTCAATTCCATCATAAAATTCATCTAATTTGTTCAAATCATAACCTAATCTTTATTAGGTTCACCAATACATACAATATCATTATCCATATCACTAATCCAATATTTGTACCACATATACATTCATAATGTGATTCATATTTCTTACATATCATAATTTCATTCATATAGAAAAACTCAACTCATACATCCTATACATGTGTATACTTAATTATATGCTCTTATTTTACTTCCTTTTTCATACATTCCATACAAATCTAATGTTTATCACTTTCCTTTGAACATTATCATTCTCATTTCTTCAATATGATGTAGAGTATTTATCATTACAACAAATATATAAATATTCTAACCATAATAACATTCACATACATTTTAGTCACAATCCTAATGTGACATCTCCTTCACTTTTATCTTTAAAATATTTAATATACCTTCATATCCATTTTTACCTTTTCTACTCAAATCACTTAAAATAACTCATTTTTACTTGCTTACTTACTTTCTTTAATCTTCAAATAAATTCTCATATTATTAATCACACTATTCAATTCATAATATTGTCATGTGCAATATTATTCACTTCACATAGCTTATGTATTGAATATACATTAAACTATTAGTATCCAAATAATCTTTATCAAAATCCACTAAAACTTTAACCTTTCAACTTACTACTCCACTTAAACTTCAGTTTACCAAACTCATCTTTTATTAATATCAACTTTTAAATATTATATATATATATATATATCACAAAGCAACATCAAACATATAATTCTCACAAATCTTAAGCTCATTTCAAAAAATCCAAATATCACATATTATCACTGTTGCCATGAGCTTTCACAATATGCAAACATCTCACATTTCCAACATTGAAATCACAATGTTTACATAAAGAAAGACAGTACAAACTATACCCATATCATCTCTTTTTCTTTTAAACACAACCTTAGCTTTACATACCCCAAACTTTAAATAATCACACTTTATCTATTTTACTCAATTCATTCAATATTCTACCATACTCTCTTCCTTTAAATAACATATCCTTCCATAATAACAATCTCACCATATTTCCTCTTTCTAACAAACTAAACATAAACTTTGTCATAAAAAGATTCAAATCATAGAGGAAAGAGTACATACTCTAATCTTGATTTTATTTTCAACTCATTCCCAACTTTATTCTCTTCTTCATTTCTTTATTTTCCAATCACTTTTCAATAATCAATACTTCAGAATTTACTTTCCTTAAGTAAACTCCCATTCCTGAATTTATCAATTAATCTTGTACAAATGATCATATCATTTCTTTTTCAAATTATTACTTCCATTTAAAATTTTATTCACACACTATCATTCATCTCAAGTCATTCAAATACATCACAAATCACATAATGCCACATTCGAGACCAACCTAGATGTGAATGCATATGCATGTATTACAAATTTCATTTCAAAACTTTTCTTTTCACTTCTCTTTAAGCTTTTCAAAACTTTCTCTTTTTAATTCTACTTAGGCCGAGAATCTCGAACCTAAGCTCTGATACCAAAATAATTGTAGCACCCTCATACTCTATATAGGTACTATACATATACCTAGTATACATACAATACGTATATAGAGTATAAGAATGTCACTTCTAGTTTTAATTTAAAAATCTTATCCGAGTTCAAACAATACTATCTTTAGATTTTAATAACATTTAGTAAATCATTATACATATTAATATATGATTGTGAATAATATAACAAAATTAAACTTTACATGTATGCATCACCTTCTAGTTGGTCTCAGAACACTATTACCCTTCTCGTGGCATAATTGCTTAATTTCCCGATCAACCGCATAATCACCTGCGCGATCACACAACCGCGCTAAGCCCGAGAGCTTAGTAATACAAATAAATCATATACACATATAATAGAGAAAATCATATTTTCATTTTAACCTATTATGTCATTATTTTCTTACCATGTTTTTCCCTTTTTGGCTATACTTTATATATATATATACTTCTACTAATGTTTTACCAATATACATATTCATACATTTTATTTCAGTAATTCACAAGCCAATGACTTATCAAAGTCTTCATGAAACAATATCCACTATTTCCACATTCATATACATTTCACACATCATATATCGTCATATACAATTTACACATCATAAACTCATCATTTCACATAGCTTCTCAAGCTATACTCATCTTCAATAATTCACTTATGTATTGTATGCATCTCATTCCATAGTTATCACTATATATCACACAACATTAATTTCCTTCCATAGTTCACATTAAAATAAGGACAAACATATATCTCATTATTCATTTTCATTATTCAGGAATCACACATATATATATATATATATATATATACAAACACACACATGGGCCCAAGAACACTAATATGCCATTCCACTTTCAGAGTTAATGTTTTGGTTTAATTATCACATTTATCATTATCCCAACTAGGCTTCAAGGATTAAGGTTCAACCAAGCTTCAAGGGGAACAAAGCATGCTAAGTATCAACCCAACTTGGCTTCAAGAACCAATCCAACCTAGCTTCAAGGGTGGTAACATCTCAATTAGGCTTCAAGGTTTTGACCCAACCAAGCTTCAAGGGGAGTAAAACATGTTAAACTTCAACCCAACTTGGCTTCAAGGATCAAACCAATCTAACTTCAAGAGATTGTTACTATTAGGCATGCCACCAACAACAAAACTCTGAAAATGAATAACATATTAGACACACAATTCATTTATGAGTTCATTATCAATTGAAATCATCATAGCCAATCACAATGGCTTCTCATATCATTTAGATCATCATAGCCAATCACAATGGCTTCTCATATCATTTAAATCATCATATGTCAATTCATATCATAGCTTTTCATCTTTCAAATACACAATCATTTATCTCAAATACTACACATTTCATATAACATCATTATCAATCACAATTACATCACATCTTATTTGGTCTCAATTCACATTATAATACTTCATTATTTACATATTCATAATCAAACACATTTAACATTCATCATGAATGATCATCATTGATATACACATATATAATTTACCTTATTCTTAGATTTGGAATCCTCAACATACATTTATTTCATATATATTTGAAATATAGATTCAACAAAACCCTTGGAGGATCCAACAATACAAGAATAATCAAGAATAAGAATCATTAACTAACCAATTTGAGGGACACGGCCAGCATCATTTGAGGGACACGGCAAAGCTTGTGGCCGTGTCTCTCAACCCTAATTGGCAGTAGTGAACACGGCCAGGCGACACGGCCGTGTCACTCAACACAAATTCAGACAGTAGCAAACACGGGCAATGGACACGGCCGTGTCTCTCCACAAAAATCAGACAGTAAGAAACACGGGCAGAGGACACGGCTGAGACTGTGACCGTGTCTCTCCCAAAACCAATCCAACACATATAATTTTTCCTTGACTTGGCCGTGTCTCTCCTTGCTTTTGGCCGTGTCACTCACAAAATTCAACCCAAACCTAACCAAACCTCTTCTTTTCTCATTAATTCACAACATAATACCAATACACACCAACCATGCACTAAATTCATTAACACAAGTACTAATAAATGTTTTTTTTTTAAGTTTGAATATCATATCAAAACATTAATTAAGGTAGTTTGTTCTTACCTTAAGAATCACTCACAAATCTACACACTTTACCTTCCAAGAACTCTTCACCACTTAGAAATCCACTATCTTCACAACCTAATTCAAATCAAATAATAAAATACATGAATTTCAATACAAATATTTTATGTTTTCAACTCCCTTAAACACAATCATATATCAATTACTCAAATCCCCACTCCTATATTAAATCCTTATAAAACAATTTCAATAATCCTTCATCATCTTCACCAATAACTATTTGAGTCTATACACATCTTTCAATCTTTCACTATCATCATCTTACCATATTAACTACCTCAAAACTCAACTCAATTAATGAAAATCAACTCAAAGAAATGAATACTTACTTGAATATGTTGCCAAATCTTCATCTCTATCTTCAATTCTCTTAGAATCCTTAAGAACTTTGATGTGAAAAGCAACAAAATCACATCTCTCTCTCTTTCTCTCTCTCTCTCTCTCTCTCTCTCTCTCTCTCTCGTCCAAGCAGCAAGAAGAAGACGAAGAAGGAGCAGAAGAGGAAAGAAGTTTCTACTTCTTTCCTTCGTTCTTATCATATATATATATATATAATAATAATAATAATAATAACACTAATAATAATAATAATAATAATAATAATAATAATAATAACACTTTAAATCTCCACCACATAATCTTTCTTTGACTTTCTTCTTCTCTTTTCTTTTTATCCTTATTATTATTATTATTAATTCATTACACAAATATATATATATATACCATTCACTTATCCTACACCATTTTATATCCCATGTATATGTCTTATATATATATCTTTATATTTCCCCTATATACATATACATTAAATCCAAATACAACAACAATAACTCCAAAACTCTTAGGGTCTATTCCAGGATATTACACATTTCGCCCGCAGGAGTTTCCTGCGAGCGAAATGGCCACAGCCCCACCGCTAGCAAATTTCCACAGCAATCCTCGCAGCAACCCACAGCAGTTTTTTTCGCCAGCGAAATTTTTTCGACTTAATTTTTTCTGAAACCAAATTCTATTTGGTTTTGGTTTCTTTTTCCTATATAATGAGAAATTCCGCAAACAATTAAGATTAATCATTGAAATTTACTGTAAATAAGACTAAAAACAACACAGAAAGGGGGGACTTTTAAGGAGGACAATCGAGTGAAAGAAAAACTGAGAAAAAGAGATCAAACGATCAAATGATCAAACGTTTTAGAGAAAAAGAAGTAAAAAAGCAATTCAATCCATCAAAGGCAACCATCTTTCCTTTGTTCTTGTTCATCCAAGAAGCAATTTTTGGTGGAACCAACAAACGAAGGTATGAATATCTAATCTCTTTTTTCCTTACAGTAGCTTCAATCATCCAATTATTTCTTTTGATTCTAAAAACCTTAATTCGTTTCTTTGTTTTCCAAAAATCTTAAAATTATTGTTTCTGTTTCTTCAAAATCTTAAAACCCTAATCTACATTTCAACTTTTCAAAACCTTAAATCGTTTCATTAATTTGCCAAAACCCTAATCTGCTTTCTAATTTTCCAAAACCCTAAATTGAATCCGTTCTCTCCAAAAACCTTAATTCGTTACTTTTCTATTTCTAAAAACCTTAAACCATTTTGCTTATTTCCAAAAACTTTATAAAACTCTAAACTGTTTTCACAAATCTTAAAACCAAACATATTTTCTAAGACACCAAAAACCCTAAATCATTTTATTAATTCCCGAAACCCTAATCTCTATTCCAAAAGTCCGTAGCCTTATTTTTTAAGCATCAAAAGCTTTAACCCTAATTAATTCTTCTTTCCAAAGTCACACAGTGGCATTATTCTTTTAAAAAATAACATTAGTTTCTTCCAATTTCAAAACCCTATTTTCTAAATCTTAAACCTTAAAATCTTAATTTTCAACACTGAAACCTACAACCCTAAAAGTCAGTTTTCAAAATCTTCAAGGGCCGCTGCCCCCTTGACCCCCGCCTGCTAACCGGCTAGCAGGACCGCCGTGTGGGCTCGGGTCAATATTTATTTATGTATTATAAATCTTTATGTTTAAATTTCTTTATTATGTTTATTCAAAATACAAACCTAAACCCTAGTTTGATTCATTAAAACCTTAATCCATTTCAATTCCCTTAAAACTTACAGTAGCCTAAACTAATAAATTCCAAAACCCTAAATATTAATTAAAGAACTTTAAATGAGAAACAGTAAACCTAATTTGTATCTTTACTTACTTTATTTATTTTTAGATTTGATTGTGTAGTTCATTATATGCTTTGATTTATTATATGCTTTGATTTACTTAAGTTCAATGCTTGACATATTTAATTTATCATGGATGGATGTTTACTTTCTATTTTGATTGATGTTTAATATCTTTGATAATGATTTATTTATTATGAATGGTTATTTACTTTTATCAATTTATTTTTTATTTCCAAATGTTGTAAGAGGTATGTTTCCCATTTGTGGGTACCTCATTAGTTAAATATCATGTAATTTAAATTGCTTTTATATTTTGGACCGATGTAAAGGACATGTTTCTACCTTTCGGTGGGTGTCCTATTAGTTTAGACATGGATGATGTAAGGACATGTTTCCATCCTTGGATGGGTGTCCATTTATTTGCTTTGGTTGGACATTGCTTTGATTTTTTATACAACGATGCTTTTTTTCAATTGTTGCATGTAATATGGATAATATTGTTATACTTAAGAATTTTATAATATTAAGACCTGTAAAGGAGGCCGGTTCCAATGAACCGGGCATTGTGGGGGTGCTGGGCCATTTCTCTCCTTCCCCACATGTACCCAACTTTCCGAACCCATTAGGGGGTTGGGGATTCCTTAGGAATCGAGTCATCCACCCCTTTCTTTTTCCCAGCCCGTCTGGGTGGCGACTCCATTTTCTCCGGACTTAGGTCCGTGTTCTCTAAGACCCCGAGCCTAAACACTGCCGAAGTCACAAGACCCATTCCACCGGGAGTGGGGGGCAAAAATCCCCGCTCACAGCTATTGGGTTCAGAAAGTTGGGTATGCGTGGGGAAGGTGAGAATGACCCAATACCCCTATAGCGCCCGGTTCATTAGAATCGACCTCCTTTTTAGGTCTTAATATTATAAAATTCTTAGTTAATATGATGTTATTCATACAACATGCAATCATAACAAATAAATAATCACTTTATTAAAATCAGAACAAGTTCAAACAAAATAAATAGATAGGCACCCATCCATGGATGGAAACATGCTTTTACAATTGTCCAATGTTCAAAAGAAAGCAAATAAAATAGGATACCCACCAATTGGTGGAAACATATTCTTTACATAAATCCAAAACTTAAAATAAATCAAATTACATGAAACTTAACAAATGAGGTACACACAATGTGGAAACATACCTCTTACATTTCCTTTTGAGTAATTAATCAAACAAAACAATAAACAAATATTCGACAATTCATTATGAAATCAAATAAAAATAAATCATCCACCAAGACATATAATAAGCATGCATCCAAACTTAAATAAAGAAAATAGATATATAAATGTAGGGTTTACACTTTAATTAGGGTTTCTTGAATAAAATTAGGGTTTTAAGGGTTTAGGTTTAAAAACTAAGATTTTTAGAGTATAGATTTAGAAAATATGGTTTTGATTTGAAAAACTAACCTTTTATACATATTTTTGAAAAAGATTAAGCTACTGGAGAATTAGAATAGATAAATTAATATTTAGGGTTTGTGAGAATTAGGGTTTAGGAAATATTTTTACTACTGTAAGAAGCTTTCAAATTATTTTAACAATTGGTTTTTGGTAAATATTTATATAGAATCGAGCTACTGGATCTTTTAAATTAAATGATCATGTAAACAATAAAAGAAATTGTGAACGGGGATTTTCGCCCTTACTCCCGGTGGAATGATTCTTGCGACTTCGGCACTGTTTAGGCTCAGGGCCTTAGAGAACACGGACCTAAGTCCGAAGAAAATGGAGTCACCACCCAGACGGCCGAGAAAAAGAAAGGGGTGTATGACTCGATTCCTAAGGAACCTCCAACCCCCTAATGGGTTCGAAAAGTTGGGTACGTGTGAGGAAGGTGAGAAACGGCCCAGCACCCCCACAACGCCCAGTTCATTGGAACCGGCCTCCTTTACAGGTCCTAATATTATAAAATTCTTAAATATAATAATATTATCCATATTACATGCAATAACTAAAATAAAACATCATTATATTAAAATCAAAGCAATGTCCAAACAAAGCAAATAAATGGACACCCATCCGAGGATGGAAACATGTCCTTACATCATCCATGTTTAAACTAAATAGGACACCCACCAAAAGGTAGAAATATGTCTTTACATTGGTCCAAAATATAAAAGCAATTTAAATTACATGATATTTAATTAATGGGGTACCCACTAAGTGGAAACATACCTCTTACACTTTCAATACTAAAACAAACAAATAATGGTGATAAATTAAATAAATCAAGCATTGAAATTAAATAAATCGAGCATCAAAGCATATAATGAACTACATAATCAAATCTAAAAATAAAGCAAGTAAAGATACAAATTAGGGTTTACTGTTTCTATTTAAAATTCTTTAATTCATGTTTAGGGTTTTGGGATTTTAGTATTATTATTATTATTTGTTTAACCTACTGTAAAGGTTTAAGAAAATTGGATTGGAATATGGTTTCATGAATCAAATTAGGGTTTAGGGGTATCATTATGAAATTAGGGTTTTAGAATCTTAAGATATTAGGGTTTATAATTCTTAGCTACTGGATTGTGGTTTTAAGTTTACTGTATTGAATTTTAAGGTTTAGTTTTTATAAGATTTTAAGGTTTTAAGGATTTGAGAAAACAATTTAGAGTTTTATAAAAGTAATTATGATTTTCAAAAACTGTAAAATAAGTAAGAGTTTGGAGATTTAGCAAAACATTTGGAAATTTTGGGAAAACGTTAGAGGAAAATAGTTTAGGGTTTTTAAAATTTTTTGGAAATAAGAGAAACGATTTAAGGCTTTTGGAAACAAAAGAAACGAATTAGGGTTTTTGGAGACAAAAGAAATAAATTAGAGTTTTTGAGATTTTTGGGAAACAGAAGAAATAATTTAGGGTTTTTGAAATTTTTGGAAAATAGAAAAAATAAATTAGGGTTTTGAAGGTTTTTGAAAACAGAAGAATAAATTAGGGCTCTTGAAACGAAGATCAAGTTACTACATATTTAAAGATCAAAGTTTTGTGTTTATAGTCTTATGAATCAAAGAAACAAAGCTACTGTGATCATGAGTAATTAATGATTAAGGATCAAACCTGCGTAGTTGGTTCCACCAAAATTATCTTCTGGATGAACAAAGACAAAGACAAGGTTGCTGCCTTTGATGATCTGTCGATTGCTTGCTTGTTGCTCCTCTCAAATTTGAAGTCCCCAGTTTCAGTCCCAATCTGAAGTTCCTTCAAAGTTTTTAAAGTCTAAAAGTCCATCCTTTTTTCTGTCTTTTAAAGGGTTATTTATAGGAAAATTTATATGATTAAGTCTAATTGTTTAAAGAAACTAAAATTAATTAGGAAAAGAAATCAAAACCAAATAGAATTTGGTTTCGAAAAAAATTGCGTTGAAAAAATTTCGCTGGCAAAAACTGCGAGTGCTAGCCAAAACTGAGAGGATTGGCGCTAATTGTGAGAGCTGGCTACAAGGATTGGTGCGGCCAGCCAATTTCGCCCGCAGGAATTTCCTTCAGGCGAAATTGGCTTGGCCAATTTGACTTTCGGCGATGAATTTTTTGTCGCTGATTTTTTTGTCACCGATTTTTATTTTATTTTTATTTTTTATATTAACTTCACCATTTTTATTTTTATTAAAAATTATAAATAATAAATAATTAAAATAAATATTATTTAATTAAAATATCATAAAAATTATTTTGGACTATATAAAAAATAACGGATCGGACTGGGTCAAAAATTAAGGGTCTACAGAAACCACTTATTCTTATTATATATGAGCATATAAACTAAAAAACAAAAGAATAAACTTTAAATAGATATCTTTTGATGGATCAAATAATAAATTAACTAACTGTGAATTTAAATGAATTAAGTTAGAAAAATACACCTTCATTTGTAGATTCCACCAATAATTAAATGTTGATATGAAGTCTTTGCTTGCACCAACCTTATTATTCTTAATCGGATCAAATTAAGACAGTGAACCACTATCTTGATAATATTTTATGCCTTTGATTTTCTGTTCATTCTCTTGTTTCTTTTGCTGCTATGGTTTTATTTTTATGTTGCTCCTTGTTACTGAAGTTGCTTCTCGTTATTGAAGTTGCTCCTCTTGCTGAAAGTCCAAAGTTCCTTATTGAAGGTTGCTAATCATTTCTGTAATTTCTTGGCTGCCAGTCCCCCTTTTTGAAGGTTTTAAAACATGTATTTATATGAGCGTGCATTAGGTTAAAACATCATGAAAACTTCCCATTTTAAAAATGGATTACTGATTCATATCTAATTGGGAGGCCTAGTTTGACTTTGACACACCCCTGAATGCCCTAACATCAAATAAGACCCGACTGAACCTTCAAAACAAATCTCTTTAGGGTTTTAAAGGTTCAACCATCCCATTAAATTATACCATCTAATCAAAAGGTTTATGACTCAGGCCACGGACTAACCAGGGCCAAAATCAACGGTCTACAATTGATTGTTTAAACGGTGGTTAAAAATTTAATAAAACATTTTATCTATTATTATGTTGTAATATAGGATATTATATTATTTAATATTATTGAAAAGAAAGAAACTTGGTTATTAAATGAAAATTTGAGCATAACATGATAAGTAAAGAAGAATGTTAAATGATTAATTTGCACGGGTCGTGAATAACTCTTTAAAGAGCTTGAGTAGGAAACAAGAAAACCTTAAAAATGATAATTGTAGCTAAAAATAGCTAATAATATTTTATTGAATTATTAGAGTATTTTGTGTATAACAAAATGATTAAATAAACTTATATAATGAATTATTTAAATTAACTCTAAAATCTAAATTGATTTTATAGATTTTACAAAGTGAAGTAAGATAATAATGAATTTATTATAATAATAGTATTAGATAATAATCATTTACATTAATTTACTTGAATGTAATAATTAAGTATTTAAATAACATTAACATGTTCAAATAATAAAGTGATTTTTAACTGAATCATTATTATTTAAAAAAGAGTATTAATAAGTTTGTACCAAATTAAAAAGAAATGATCATGTTATTTGAACATTAATTTTATCTTAAGAAGATAATAAAATAATTGTTAATGTAAATAATTATATATGTTTAATTTATTATTGTAATAAATTACGTGTGATATTAAATAACAGATTATGTATATGCAAGCATCACTAAGCATTATACATAGCGTATTAGATTTTTCTGATACGTATATAAGACGGACCGAAGTAGATTTGACAATTGAAGATTTAGGGTTTCAGAGATTAACTGCAGTTCAAAAGGTGTAAATTTGAAAGATTTCGTTATATGTATTTATTTGAAAAACCGAAGCATATTTGTTAATTGAAGATTTATGGTTTAAGAGATCAACTACAGTTTAAAAGATGTAAATTTGAAAGATTCCATAATGTGTATTTATTTATTATTCATATAGCAGTGTTTTAGTTTAAATGACAGTTGTATAATTTTAGACAAGCTTGAGAATTATTTTTTTAGTAAATGTAATTTGGGTTATAAAACTTTAGTAAATAATATTAATTTTGGAGAATGTTATATATATATATAAAGGTTGATGAAAGTATTGGATAGTCATGTTGAATTGTGATTGAATATTAATGAGATGGTGTAATTAGAATTGGGAATCAATGAGAGGAAGTTAGAAGTATCTTTCTGCAGGTTATGTTAAGATGGAAAACATTTTAGTAGTGAATATTACAAAGCTTCCTCTGCCAAAATTTTTAGTTGAATTATTAATAATGTTTATTTAATATTGGTTATAGGATTGATAGGTATTGAGCAGCATCTTCTGATAGTTCTATGACAAGACTATCAGGGAGTGTTACAGGTATAACCCATCTTCAATCTGTCAATTTTTCCTGGTCTGTACTAAAAAAAATATCTCTTCTAGGTTTAGTATGATAACATGCTTCTGAATAAAAAACCACTCAATATAAGGATTTGAAACAATATTGCATTGATCCTCCTCAAAAGAAAGTCCTACCAGTTCTCCATCTTCATCGAAAACAACGGCAGTTGTACCATCATTATGTCTTCTTTTGATTCTTCTCATCCTTTTGCTTCCTTTTAAAAGCCTTGCAATTTCTCTCTAAGTGACCCTCCTTACCAAAGTGATAGCAAGTAAATTTACCAAAGTCATCCTTTTGGATTTACCACACCTTTTAGTACATCTACTATTACTTCTACCCATGTTCTTTGTGCAAGAGCTTGTGAAGGATCTATACCCACATCTTCGCATATGAACTCTTTATTGAAGATACTATCCTTGACCGTCTACAAACTTACCACACCATTTAGAGTAGAGTTACGAAGTGACACTATCAGAATCTTCCAACTGCCAAGCAAAGAGCTCAAAAGAAGTAAAGCATGTAATTCATCATCAAGTGTTATTTTCTTGATGCCTAACTGCTTCACTAAATCATGAAAATCACTCAAGTGGTCTGCTACAAAAAGACCTTCCCTAAACTTCAAGTTCACTAGCCTCCTACTAGTAGAGGCTTTATTTTCAGCATTCTTCCTCTAATATATATTTTGCAATTTTTTTCATAATGTTTGTGCATCAACTACTCTGCTAGTGTAGGGGTAAATACTAAATTCCACTCATTACCTAATATTTTCTATAGCCTTTCTTTGTAGTGTCTCCCACTCTTCAACAGTTTTTTCCTTTAGGCTTTTTTGAAACTAGTTTAATAGGATCAAATAAATCCTTATAATAAAGATAATCCTCCATCATCAACTTTCAAATAGAATAATTCATACCCGATAATTTAACCATTGAACCTATTGAATTATCCATCTTAATTCACATAATTAAACTCACACTTTAGTAACCTAACTCATCACCATTTGTTGGGTCATACGCAATAATTGTATGAATTAATAAAGTCAAACTCACACAAAAAAAAGTTATAAATCACAAGTAGAAAATAATTAATCACAATAGAAAATAAAGAACACAAGAATTTAACTTGAAAAATCCTCTAGTGTAGAGGGAAAAACCATGGGTAAAACTCTAAAATTAAATTTACTATCAAGAAAAATAATACAATCACTTTCAAGTTTAATCACACTTGAGATATCCAAATTAAGAAATATCCAAATTACTTCTCTAGTCAATATCCCCCCTTTAACTCTCTTTAGATTAAAACTAAAAAAATAACCTTCTAAATATTATTGACTCTCACAATACTAATTTAACTTGATAGAACTCAAAAACAAAAAAGAAATTAAATAACGAATATGAGAAAAATAAAGAAAAAAACTAAAAAAAAAATTTCTTCATAGACTGCATACACAAATTACCTTTTCTTTTCTTTTCTTTTCAGTGGCCACAACTTAAATTTCCCAAAACCCAATTTTTTTTTTATTGCTTTTTATATATGAGTTGGAATGGGCATGGGCCAACAAAGAGAAGAGATTGAAGTTGATGAGATTTTAAGAAAGAAGAAATTACAACATGTACTACCTTTTAAGTTTTATTTTAAATTTTACTTTACTTACTCTTTATTTTCAATTTTACCTTTTCATTTTTTCAAATTTACCTTTTTCTTATCTTTTATTTTTTCAAAGATACAGCACTTTCATGAAGTTTCTTCTTTCTTTTTTTTTTCTATCATTATGAACTCTTTGAATATCTGACTGAAAGGAAGTGACATGCAAATTAACAAGCAACTAGAGGTTGAAAAACTAATATGTTAAGCTATAAGATTGAAACACAAAATTATAAACAAATTGAATCTTTTATTAGAAACAAATTATATCTTACAATTCACCTTGTTTGTTTCGAATCTACCTAAATATACAAATCCTAAATTCCCTATTAAATCTTCACTATGAATACAATTTCTCTGACTTTGAATTGTATGGATAAGAAGACTGCAAATGGAATTGAGGCGAAGGGAAGATGAAGGTGTCGATGACAGGTCAAAGACTTTCAAAAAAATAATTGCAGCATTAGAGAGGGAGAAAACTAACCTCAAGTTTCATACTTTTGTATATTTAAAAAAATATCTTCCAAGCAAGATATGTCCATATAATGTTAGTAAAATTCATGTTGAATTTGTTTGGGCTCTTTAAATGCAAGTAGTGGGTTGTTGATCTTTAGCTTGTTTATTTAATCTTTGATTATTGGTGGAAAATTCATAAATTCCTAGTAGCATATGATATCAACACTACAAATCATCATAAACTATGCGATGTTGAGGATATGATACTTAATAGATTTTGGGTTTCAAATATTTGATAAAGAACTTTTTTTCATTATTTTAATGTAATGCACTACACATATTCAATAAAATACTTCAAAAAATAATTTTTCAATTTTTTAGATTTTCAACAAATTTAATATATCATATCAACTTATATATGGGTATATTTTATAAATAAGTAACTGAAAAATAACAATATATATATTGGTAAATATTGGTATGTGTAGGTATATGTTTATATATAATTTAACTAAAAATAATAATATATGGGTATATATGGGTATATGCGGGTATATATCGGTATATATTATATATATTTTAACTAAAAAATGACAGTAAATATGGGCATATGTCAGTATATATATATAAAAGAATATCAATATATGTCGATATATATACAAATAATTATATATATGTGGGTATATATTGTAAAAGAATAATAATATATGTTATATATATTTGGGTATATGTCAGTATATGTTAATACATATTGATATATATTACCTATATGTGGATATATGTTGGTATATAGCAATATATGTCAGTACATTTTGATAGTAACAGTTATGAATTAATTTCTTTTTTAATTTTATATTATTAATTAATAACAAAAAATGACAAATATTACATATATTTTACATTATGTCGATACATGTTGCAAAAGAATAACAATATATTATATATATGGATATATGTCGGTATATGTGGATATATGCTATATATACCTTCAGATACTAAGATATTATAGTTACATACTACATTATTTTTTGAAAGAAAATAGATATATATAGTTATATTTAACATATACCTACATATACTAAGATATAACAACTGTATATATAGGTTTATGATATATATACCTTCATATACTAAAATATTATAGTTGTATATTAATATTTTTTTTGAAAAATCATAGATATATGTAGTTATAATTAGTATATACCTACATATACTAAGATATAATAGCTGCATATTGATATTTTTCCTCCAAGACAATTGGTATATGTAGGTATATGTTACATATACTTTTATATACTTCAACTAAAGAATAAAAATATATGTGGGTATATGAAGATGTATGTCGATATATAACTATTTTATATATTTATTTATATATGAGTATATGTTACATATAACTAGATAAATATGGATATATATTATAAAAGAATAACAATACATGTTACATATATGTAGATAGATGTAAGTCTAAGCTGATAAATATCGGTATATGTTACATATACTTTAGCTAAAAAATAATGATATATATCAGTTTATGTTACATATAACAATATAACTACATATATATATGTGTGTGTGTGTTACATATATGTAGGTATATATTGGTATATGTTGGTATATATTACAAATACTTTAACTAAAGAATAATAATATATGTGAATATATATCTGTCTAATATAGGTATATATGGATATATATCGGTATAAAATTATTTTATATATTTATTTATATGTGAATACATATTACATATAATTATATGCCGAAAAGAAAAATAATATATATGGGCATATGTTACATATAATTAGATACATGGTGGGTATATAAAGCAAAAAAATAACAATTTATGTTACATATATTTGGGTATATGCATGTATATGTTTCATATAATAACATATATATTTATTAAAATTTTAAAAAAAATAAGAGTATAAAAAGAATATGTTTAATTATTTAATTATATGTCGGTATATGTTATGTATAACAACATATATGTATTAAAAATTTAAAAGAATAAGAATATAAAAGTGATATATGTTTAGTTATATGTCTGTATATATTACATATAATAATAAATATGTGTTAAACATAAGAATATAAAAGTGATATATGTTTAGTTATATGTCGATATATATTACATATAATAATATATACTTGTTAAATTATAAAAGAATAAGAGTATAAAAGTGATATATGTTTTGTTATATTTTAGTATATGTTACATATAACAACATATACATAATAAATTCAAAAGAACAAGAGTATAAAACTATTATATGTTCAGTTATATGTTAGTATATGTTATATATAAATAGAAACTTAATATAAATATTTTTAATTAAATATTTTAAAATTTTTAATTTGAAATTTGTCTTAAAAAATATACAGTATAAATAATACAAAAAGTATAAAACATAAAAATACAAAATTCAAATAATATAAAAAAATACTAAAAAATAAAAAATAAATAAAAATCACAAAAAATAAATACACACAAACAAAAAATAAATAAAAAGTGTAAAAAAAGATAAAATCACAAAAAATAAATACTTAATAAGAAACAATATAAGATATATGTTATGAGAAATATGGATAACTACTTAATTAGATTAACCATATCTTATCAAGATTATTATTAACTTTGTCTTATTCAGATTAGGATTAACTTTATGATAGTTATAATCTTCTATTCTTATCTAACTCTACCTATACCGCTATATATACTGATTATGAGTGGTGTATGAGAAATAATTCATAATAAATAAATTTTTCATATTTTTCTATCTATTTTTCATATTTTTCTATCTATTTTATATTTACAACGCGTTATCATCATGAAGCTCTAACAAATTTATTTATTCTAAGTTCCAAGTTCAAGTTTTCAAAATACTTTTGGAGTAAGAGTTATAAGAAATTTTTTTACTCGGTACTATGACCTATAAACAATTTAGAATATGAATGTGATTATAATATTACTATCAACAATTTAGGATATGAATATGATGAAAATAGTAGATATGGTACTTCATAAGACACTTGGTCTTTTATCACATAAAATATCATGTGGTGGTAGTGGTGACAATATGATGATGATGATTTACTAATAGTAATTCTATACAAATATAATAATGCTTATTATAAATTCTTTCAAGTTGATTCTATATAAAATATTGTCGTACTATATTTAAGAATTGTTATATAACTTTGTATTTGATTTTATTTTGATTATAAATGTATTTGATATTATAATATCTAGTAACAAAAAGAAAATTTGATTTTATATACATATAATTTTTACATGGATTTATTTTATGTTAATACTTATCTTTTCTTCTTTATATTATTTAATACATAATTCGTTGGACAATTAGAAAAATTACGATCTTGTTTTAATCGCTTCATGAATTTTTTTTAGGTAACATATACAATAAAATCAGATTTCATGTTGCCAAGTGTTGTATAAAGAATCGAATCCATGTCTTTATGTCTTTATTGGCTAGTATTATATATGTACATAAAAGATAACTTTGACTTTTTCTTAAGCAATTCAATTCAATTAATTCTTTACATATTAACAAATGCAATATGAAAGGTTTGAATTGCGTGAATAGGAATTTTTTTGTCTATATGTAATGTTGGCTTTGAGATTGATATTTTGCATATGTCATTGATTAGATATCATAAAGTTTTGTCTATGAAATATTGTCTCTGCAATGTCAAACTTGGCAAATTTTGAATTTGTTACCTTTGATATTTTTTTAAAAAAAGTTATTTGTTATGGATACTTAATAATGAGATTCACCTTGATATTATGGATCTTAGATATACCATGAAATGGAAATCAAAGATCTTCAGATGATCACTTAGATGTAATGATTTTCTTTTTGATTATTTAAACGAGAAATTAAAACTTAATTATCTTTTTATTAATAATTGATTACAGGTTTTTTTGTGAATATTAAACTTTTTACGTCTCAAATGTGTTCCTGCATCAGCAATATTGAGAGCATAGATTCACAAAAATATTATGAACTAATTTCTTGTTTACCTGTAGCTAAACAAAACTTTTAACTTTTGATGAAAAATCATCAAACTCGTCCGTCTGACTTAACATTATTTCCTAAAGTGAATGTCATATTTTTTCAAGACCATAGACAAGAATCTTGATAAAAATGGTTATAGTAAAGAATTTTTCCGTACAAATTTTAAAAGCAAAAGTGCTAGTTTAATATCATTTCCTGAAGTGAATGCCATATTTTTTCATGACTATAAATGAGATCTTGATAAAAGGATGATGGTGGAAAAAAAAAATTTCCTATCAATTATGAAAATAAAAGTGCTAAAAAGATATATATTAGCACAACTCTCATAATTCTGTATGATCAGGAAAAGGTTTGTTATAATTAACATTAACAGAAATTAATATTAATATGATATCTAGTTCTACAAATGTGGTTGAAGACTCCAAAAGAGTTTAGCTTTTATTTTTAATTTAAACAAAATTATATAGAGGCATACTAATTATAGTCACTTTGGAGAGCGATTGTTCAACAATCTCCCTTCCATTGATTATAAAATATTTATTATAGGTTCATTTACTAGGAGAGATATAATAATAAATATTTTCTAACCAATGAAAGGGAGATTGTTGAACAGTCACTCTCTAAAGTGACTGTAATTAGCATTCCTCAATTATATATTGTTTATTTGTTGTATCCAAGTAGATCTTGAAGAAATCTACTAAGTTTTAAATAATACGTCGTAATAGATATCCTATTGAAACAAAGTAAGATAGATATTGAATTTTTATGTGTTAACTCTATGAATTTGAACCAGAAGATTATATTTAAGAAATTCTAAATTTCTTAACTGGATTGTACTTTATATAAATAAAAATGGTTGAGTTACACTATATACACCAGAAGTACATAGATCCCCAAATTTTTATAATTTGGCATGATCGTCTTGATTATCATGTTTAAACATAAAGTGATATGTTGTTGAGAATACAAATAGATATTGACTGAAAAATTAAAAAAAAATTTGTTCGATGATTGCTTTTGTGCTTCTTCTACTTAAAATAAATTAATTGTGAGACATTCACCAATTAAATTACATTTAGAGTATCCTAAATTTCTACAAAAATACATGGGGATATTTGAGGCCCTATCCATCAATCTTGTGGAAATTTATATACTTTATGGTTTTAATTGATACTTCAACTCAATGATCACATGTTTATCTATTGTCAACTCATAATACTACTTTTGCTAAATTCCTTGCTCAATTTATAAAGTTAAGGCCAATATTTTTTGATTATCATATTAAGATAATTTATTTGGATAATGCATATGAGTTTACTTGAAAAGTATTTTATGATTATATTATCATTGAACATTTTATTGCATATGTTCATACTCAATATTAGCTGGACAATTATTTATTTTACGGTCAATTATTATTCTTATGCTTATGAAATCAAAACTTTCTATATCTGCTTGGATATATATTATTGTTTATATTACACTTTTAATTTGCATTTGAATATCTATACATCACAAGTTTTCTACTTCAAACTTGTGTTTAACTAACATAATATATCTTATCTAGAATTTGTTGTTGCATTGTATATGTTCTGATTGCATTTCCTCAAAGAAATTAAATGGGTTGTTAACATCATCTTGATATCTATATAGGTTTTGATAGTCTACATGTTATTAGATATTTTGGACCTATAATTAAAAATTTTCTGGAGCAAGATTTTTAAATTATCAATTTTATGAATCAATTTTCCTATCATCACAGGAAGATAACTGAATATAGCCAAAAGCATAGAGATTAGTTAAAATGCATCATTCTTGTTTATTCTTGATATATGGATAAATTAGTGTGAACTTGAAGTTCAAAGAAAATTTCATTTGCAGAATAAATCAATTGCTAGATATCTTTCTTGAAACCAAAGGTCTCTAAATAACATGTTCTTATCACTAATGCTTCTAAAGGAGTAATTGTCCCTGCAAGACATCCTATGAATATGTTACTAAATAAATCTCACATACGGCAAAAGCATGAAAGACTTATTGGTTCAAAATACTATTTTTTTTAAAGAATGGGAAATGAATAATTTCAAAATGATACTTCTGAAGAGGTCAAAAGCAACATAAATTAATAACCGTATATTTCTAGAGAAGCAACCCTAGATGTGGTTCAGTATCGAAAAATTATGAGATCCCATTCAATTCTATAAATATGTGAGAAAGAGATGAAATTGTTGTTTGCATATGTGTTATTGTTGAAATTATTGAAAAATATTTGAGCCTAAAAATATTTAAAATTGTCGATGTTGAAGTAATTAGCCAAAATAGAAAGAAGTAATCCAGGCCGAGCTAGATTCATTTGCTAAACATATAATATTTGGATCAGTAGTCTAGAGACCAAAAGATGTCAGACCTATGGCATATTGTATGCAAAAGAAATGAATCAAATGAGATAATGAAAAGAACACATTTCCTATATTATGCAATTACTTTTAAAATTAGTTTGCCCAGCCCCTGAAGGCTTGGTATATATTATGACAGCTTACTCATATGGCTTGCAAAAGAGATGAGTTAAGTGAAATTATAAAATACAAGGCAAAACTCGTGGCATTAGGATTCTTACAAAAATCTTGTATAAGTTGTGATGAGACATATTCTCCTTTCATAGATTTTATTACTTTTAGATTTTTTATATAACAGTTTACTTATATGGTTCATTAGATAATGACATATATATGAAAATCCCTGAAGGATTCAAGATACATGAAGTATTAAGATGCCTGAAGCATTTAATACTTTGACAAATATACTATATTGAACTCCAAAGATCCTAATATAAGCTAAGACAATATGGGTGAAAGTGGTATAATCGTCTATCTAAATACTTAGAGAAATGGACATGAAAATAATTCCATTTACTTATGTGTTTTTATCTAGAAAATAAATTCATAATTTCTTATAGTTGCAGTCTATTTTGATGATTTAAATATAGTAAGAACTCCAGAGGAGATCTAAATTATTGCAAATTATTTAAAGAAGGAATTTGAAATGAAGGATCTTGAAAAATTAAATTTTGTCTTTGTTTCAAGTTGAGTATCTGTCAAATGAAATTACTTTCCATCAAGCATCATATATTGAAATATCTTGAAATTATTTTATATGCATAAATCTTATCTATTATACACTCCAATTTTTATTCATTCTCTTTATGTAAAAAGAGATCATTTTTGCCCAAGTAAAGATAATGAAGAGATTCTTGGTCCTGAAATACCATATCTCAGTATAATAGGGGTGGTTTTTATATCTTGCTAGTAATACAATGTTAGATATTATTTTTTTAGTTAACTTGTTTGCAAGGTTCAGTTCTATACTGACTGGAAGGTAATGGAATGGAATAAAACATGTTCTACGCTATTTACGTGGCAATCTTTTGTGGGTTATGCCTTCACATGTAATAATACTACTATTTCATGGCGATCTGTGAAACAGACAATCGTTATTACTTTACCAAATCATTCAGAAATATTGACCATTCATAAAGCTAGTCATGAATGTGTATGATTGAGAACCATATTCAAACATATTAGAGAAGCTTGTGGATTAACTAAAGATGAAGACAAACCAACAATATTGCAAAAAGATAGTGTGGCATGTATTACACTAATCAAGGAATGCTACATAAAAGGTGGCATAATTAAATATATATCACCAAAGTTCCTTTGCACTCATAAACTTATGAAGGAAGGAAAAGTCGATATTTGCAAAGCTTGTTTAAGTGACAATCCAACAGATTTATTCATAAAAATACTACCGACATCAGTCTTCAAAAGATATGTACACAATATTAGGATGCGTTCACTTAAAGTATCTTAGTTGGATGTACTTTTGATGGGAAGTTACCTATGAGCACTGTACTCTTTTTCTTTCACTAAGTTTTTATCCTACTGGATTTTTCATAGCAAGATTTTAACGAGGCTTGTTCATAGGGATAGTCATCCAAGGGAAAGTTTTATGAGATATATGGATGACAATTTAATTGGATTAACCTTATCTTATCAAGATTATAATTAACTTTATCTTATTCAAATTATGGTTAATTTCATGATATTTGTAATCTTCTATTCTTATCTAAAGTCTACCTACACTACTTTATATAACCATTATAGGTGGTGTATGAGAAATAATTCATAATAAAAAAATTTCTCATATTTCTCTATCTCTTTTATATTTACAATAATATATGTGGATAGATGTAGTTATATACCGATGTTTGTTGCATATAAGTAACTAAAAAATTGATAATTTTGTAACACCCCCTTGACATTCCTATTAAGAACTTTCAAGGGATATCATACAATGCGTATACACTTATGCATTTAATTTTAAATAAAAACTAAATCTAATGTCAATAAAAATTCGGCAGTCTCCATTAAAATTTGACATTTCCAACATCTTCTCCAGTCAAAACATAATCTGCAGAAGAAAATACTTCCAATATTTCATTCATTCAACCTCAACTCCAATTTCCAATAATCCATCATCTATCATCCACTATTTAAATCAAATACCTTTGATTTTATTTAGATTTTAGTTTGTTAGATATTTACTACAACTAATATATTTTAATATAAAGTTTAACCCAAACTATAGATATAAAGTATGCAGTACTCTAGGTTATTCATAATTATACAACTGTCATTGTAGGTACAATACTGCTATATGAACAAAATTAAATACATAATAAAAAAAACTCTTCATCAACCACCATCAGATTCGCAGTTGATCTTGAAATGCTAGAACTCATCAGCTTGATCTATCTTGCTCGTCTAATTTTGCTCATCAGAAATAATCTAACACGCTAAGCAATGCTTAGTAGCGCTTACATACTCATAATTAGCTAAAACTATAGCATAAAGAAAATATTTATAATAACAAATAAAAAAAAATCTTCACTTTGATCATAAAGTAAATTAATAATTAATTTAATCAATTAAATTCAAATTACTTACCTAATTCATAATAAGCTCTAAAATTTAAATTAAATTTAAAAGAAAATAATCACTTTTTAATTAGTTGTCAAAATATTAACAAAGATAAAAGAATATTCACTTTATAGCTAGTGATTAAAACATTATTAATAAAAATAAAAGTTTCATAATATATTCACATTTTTCACACAATTTTGTAAATACTTACATCACACTTTACTCATTTTTATTAAATTTTATTTAATTCTTTTGCCTCATATACTAATTTTTAAATCCTAGATTCGGATAGCGGGTCACTAATGGCAAGTAAATGTCCACTGTACAGAATATGGCAAATGGCCCACTAATGGAATCAAATGGCCGCTATTACAAATGACACAAAGTATCCACTAATAGCACGAGTGTTCATTATCATTGAAAACACAAAGTGTCTAATAATAGCACAAAGTGCCCATTAACACTATTAACGTCCACCTCCTCTGGCTAGCCATTCAATCTGATAACTAGATTTTTCATCAGTACATTGGGCAATTTAATTATTTTTATCATTCCAATCAATTTTCTCAACTATGTAAATTTTTACTAAAGTATCGCTCTTAGGTAAACATTTCTTTATTTTCTTGTTAACCAATTACATAGTTAAAATATCCATTTTAACTAAAAATATTTCTTCAATTTAACTACTCCTTTCTTTATTATTCAATAGTATTTACTTTAACCATACATATAAAGAAATACTTACGAAATTAAACTTAAATACATTGTATTTAAAACTGTTGTGCTCGAATTAAGTATACTACAAGCGACACTCGCAAGTATACGAGGTAGCCGTAGCAAAGGTGATCGCCCCAAGGTCATTTTCCCAAGAAGGTGTGGTTCGTAATAGCTTGATTAAAGCAATTAAATTAAAAGCGAGAGTTTGTTGTTTGGAATGCTAAAGAACAATTTAAACCTAAAATTAACGTACGTAGGGTTTGATGTGTGTGATGGGTGCACAAGATCAATTCAGTTCTTGGGAAAGTGCCTAGGGTTATAGGTCCATTCAATCAAAGCTCAATTCTTAATTATCCATTAACATAGCCTTGTAATTAATTTGTTCCTTAAGGTTAATTAGTCAATTACCAATTCATTAGTTCTCACATTCATGAATTAGCAACAACCAATTATTTTACATTACCAAATTAATGAAACCCTAGAACTTATATTTCTAATTCATTCATAGGGTGGTCGATTATATAGTTTCGATATCGGATTTCACCTCTCGATCCATCATCCAATATTAAAGGTTAACAGGTAGCTAATCTATCAACCTAGCATTTAATACAATACAATCAACCAATCAACAAGGAACATCAATGTAAATATCAAATTAAAACATTCAACCAAATATACTATAAACCCTAGGCATGGGTATTTAGCTCAACATCATCAAATCAAAACATTCATTCAACTCAATTTAAATCAAAGACAAGTTGTTCATTGTAATATCAATCTCTTAATACAGCAAAAACAATATTGAAATGAATTAAAAGAGAGAATAGAAAAACCCCTTGTGAAGATGCCAAGAGTAGGATTACTAGTCTTCCTCCTAGTTCCACTTTGATGTTTGATGAAGAACTCAAGCCCTCTTCAATGGTTGATTTCCCTTTTTCAATATGGAATGGAGCTTTCTCAAGTCACCAACCCTTCAATTGATTGTGCCTTTGGAAGATGGAATAGAGCTTTCTTAAGTCACCAATCCTTTCAATGAAGCTTCTTCAACCTTCAAGAGCTTGTTAACCCAACTTATCCCAAGGAACCTCAAAGATCTTATCAATGGAAGATGGAGAAGATGAAGATGGAGGATGAAGATGAGGGACAAGGAGAGTGTCACTCTCTCCTCATCCCCTTGTGTGTTTGCTCCCTATTCTCTTTTCTTTTCTTTCTTTCTAAAACCCTAGCCGTCCTACCTTCTTTTTTATGTCATGCGAAAGAATTTATACTCTTTTTGGTGTGACACAGCCAAGCCAAGAGTGGCTTGGCCATGTCTCTTATTCTTTTCTTCCTTTCCATGAGGTGACACGGCCAAGCCAAGGTTGGCTCGGCCGTGTCTCTTGATTTCCATGGGACACGGCCAAGACAGTTGGTCGTGTCCCTCACTGTGGCTTCTTCTTTCTTTCTTTCTTTGGAATGGTGAGTGACACGGCCAAGCTTAAGTGAGCTTGGCCGTGGTTGACATGCTTGGAGGGACAAGACTAGTGGCTTGGCCGTGTCCCTTAGGTGTGTCACCTACTGTTGCTCATTTTCCTTCTTTTCTTTCTCTTCTTTGGCTTGTTCTTTGATTTGCTCTTTGAGTGAGACACGGCAGAGGCTTGGCCATGTCTCTGGGTGTGTCTCTCTCTGCCCTCTTCAATCTTTGAGGGACATGGCCAAGCCTGATTTGGCTTGGCCATGTCTTGCTTGGTTCATGCTTTCTTGCACTGTTTTGATCCTCCAAGGGTCTTTTTGCACCTAAACCTACAATAAACACTTTCAACACACTTAAAACAAAAATTAATCAAAACATTAACTAAAACACACATAAAATCATACTAAAAATAAGTACAAAAATGATCTAAACAAAAACATATTCACTAAACATATTTTAAACATAAATATAATGTATTTAAAACATATTCACCAAACATATTTTAAACAATCATTTTTAATTATAAAACCTTAAACTTTCTTAGTACTAGATCTCCATTAAAAATTATACAGATTTAAACATAAGTCTTAGGCACATACATAAATTTATATTTAAAGTTTCATATTTTTTAAGTTCCTTTACTATGATTGAAAATTATGTTTTTCACACCCACATATTCTATTTTTATAATAATTTTACTGGAAATACCCATTTTACAAATATATTTAGGCACCAAACCTTCATAAAAATTTATCAATTTTTACTCGTATAACAAAACCATATATAAGAACTTGCATATAAAATTTCAGAATATTATACGCTCATTTACCTTGTTTTTAAATTATGTTTACTTAACCTTACAGATTTTGGTTTTACTATCATTATTCTGGCAATTTCATTTTTTCATTTTATTTTTATAATTAAACCTTTTCTAAAATTTATAAAATATTAACCATATATCTTAAACCTTAAAATTCTAACTCTACTGGCACAGTCATGGTAGCTTGTGTTCTTTTATTTTTCTTGCATATTAAATCATCTTTAAAAATTATGAACTTTTATACATATTCTACTAACACATAGATAAACTTTGAAATATAATTTCATAATTTTTAAGCCTTTCTAGGTTAGTTTAAAATTTTAGACAAAAGACACTTCACAATTAATTCAACTGATATGGTTCAATTAGCTTCAATAAGCATTAAAAATCAAAAGAAAATTAAATAATAGCAAACTATGAATACATAAGCACAAACCTCTTTTCAAAGTAGTTTTTCCTCTCTCTTTCTCAATTTTTCTTGAAATTTTTATGGTGATTTTGGTGTATCTAACCTTACTTAATTAATTCTACTAAATAGTTTGAGTTATATATAAATTTTCCTTAATTTTTCTCTTAAATTTGATGGAAGAAGGAAGAAAAATGAGATTTTTTTCTATGGATGGAGCTAATGTGGGTTTTGATGGAAGGATGAAGAAGAAAATTGATTTTTATTTATTTATATATATTTTACAAGGATTTTGATCATATAAGGTATGCTCACTATACTTTGGTGCACCCACTTTCTTAATTTAATCTAAATCCAATTTTTAATTCTATAAATTTGTAAAAATAATTTCTTTAACTAAATTTAAAGCTCTATTATCCATATTTCACATCCTAATTTCAATTAAAATTCAATTCTAGGGTCAAAAGGGCATTTCTTTAAAGTTTTACCGCTTAAGGATTCTTTTACAGAAATACCGATTTAGTCCATATCCAAATTAAATTTTTAACATTTTAAGACTTGAATAACACTATTTCTCATCTATTACAAATACTTGAGTCACTTTCTATATTATACACAGCCCCATATCAATATGATACAAAAAGTTAATGCTTAAAATTTTCAAACATTATAACTCTCTCCCTCTTAAGAAATTTCATCCTCGAAATTTACCTTTTTAAGATGTTTGCAATAGCAGAGGGTACTATTGTCTCATTGTTTCTTCACTTTCCCATGTGGCTTCCTCGTTCGAGTGGTTCCTTCATAACACTTTACTAGAGTAATGTGTTTATTTCACAATTCTTTGGTTTCTTGAGCTACAATTGTCACTGGTTCTTCTTTATAATTCCACTTATATTACATGTGAGGGATCCGATTTGTATCTTCTGAGCATCAATATATGGAATACATTGTGTATCTTGGCTAGTTCTGGAGGTAAAGGTAGTCGATAGGCTACCAGTCCTACTTGCTCAAGAATCTCGTATGGTCCAATAAACCTAGGACTTAGTTTCCCTTTCTTGCCAAAGCGAAGAACTTTCTTCTATGGTGATACTTTCAAAAATACTTTATCCCCCACATTGTATTCAATGTCCCTTCTTTTCATATATGCATAGGACTTTTGTCTATCCTCTGTAGCTTTCAGTCAATCCTTTATGAGCTTCACTTTATTTTCAGTTTGTCTAATGAGATAAGGTCCCATAAACTTACTTTCACTTAATTCTATCCAATAGAGTGGAGTTCTATATTTTCTTCCATACAGTTCTTCATATGTTGCCATACCAATACTTGTCTGGTAGCTATTATTATAAACAAATTCTACTAATAGTAGATGTCTGTCCCAACTACCTTCGAATTTAATAACACAACTTCTAAGCATATCTTCAAGTATTTGTATCACCTTTTTTTTATTAACCATCAGTCTGTGAATGGAATACAATGTTGATACAGAGAAGAGTACTCAATGCTTTCTGAAAGCTTTCCAAAATCTTGAAGTAAAGTGTGTGTATCGATCTAATATGATAGACTCTGGCACTCCATAAAGCCTGACTATCTCATTTATATACAATTCTATAAGTCTATCCAGTGAATAATCAGTTCTAATTGAAAGAAAATGAGCTGACTTAGTTAACTTTCAATAATCACCCAAATTACATTGCTTCTTCTGGGTGTTTGGAAGTCTAGTCACAAAATTCATGGTGACTCTATTCCATTTCCACCTTGGTATTGTGATAGGTTGCAGAAGACCTAATGGTACTTGGTGTTATGCTTTGACCTACTGACTTACTAAGCATCCGTTTACATACTCAGTAATGTCTTTCTTCATACCAGGCCACCAATAGAAAGGCTTCAGATCTTGATACATCTTGTTGCTTCCTGGATGAACAATTTATTTGGTATTGTGAACTTCTCTAAGGATGCTCTCTGCGAGTGGGGATTTTTGTCCCCACTCCCATGTGAAATAGTTCTTGTGACTTTTGCACTGTTAGGCTCAGGGTCTTAGTGAAATGGACTTAAACCCGGAGAAAATGTAGTGACCACCCTGACGGGCCGAAAAAAGAAAGGGGTGGATGACTCGATTCCTAAGGAATCCCTAATCCACTGATGGGTTTGAAAAGTTGGGTATGCGTGGGGAATGTGAGAATGACTAAAATAAACCAATAAAAATAAGTCAATCATCCATAGAAACAATTAATTGAAATCACATGATTAACAAATAGTCTAAATAAATTATTCATCTATCATAAAATAAATAATTAAGATCAACATATAAAGATACACACTAAGATTAAAATATATGAGGTAGAGTTGAGATTGCAATTAGATGCCATATATATAAACTAGCATTTAAACCTAAAGAATGGAAGTTTTTGATTTAGGGTTTAGGAAATTAAGAAACAAAGTATGGTATTAATATTAGGTATTAATATTAGGGTTTTGTACAAGTTGCCACCAAGGTTGGGGCTTTAATGAACTAACAATTTTAATATTATTAATAGTTTGGTTGCTGAGTTTCCTAACAAGTTATTGTGCAAAGATAATGGTTAAATTAAAGGATTGGTATAATCATTATAAACTAAACCTAACTAATTACATGGTGGTATTTGAAAATAAATAGCTACTGGATGCATGAAATATTAATCAAAGTTAAAAGTTATGATCAAAAGCAGCTATTATTAAATTTAGATGAATTAAATAGAGAACTTACCTTCGTGTTGGCTCCACCAAATTGAAGAAATATTGATCCAAGGTACTGTCTGAATCACTTTGGTTTTTGGCTGGAGGTTAAAGCGAAGGCAGTGCCTACTGCCTTCTTATTTTATGTTGATTATTCACTCTTAATTGTTAATTGCTCTTAGTGTTGCTTTCTCTCATGAATTTTAGTCTCTTCTTTGATAATTCTAATATTGAAAACTCTGGCTACCAGTTTCTATCTTTTACTAATTATCAGTCGCTCTTCATGCTTCCTCCTTGTAAACCCTTAATTTTTTACCAGGTCTAGTTTGATATTTTAAAACAGTCTGAAATAATTTTTGTGGTATTTATTATTTATAATATTTATAATATTTATTTTTTTATTATTTATTTTTAATAATATAAACATTTGTTTTTAATAAAAAATAAAATAAAAAGTAAAAAAATAATAAAAATTGGATGGATCGGCGAGCGACACGCGACAGCGCTGTTGCGTGGCAAGCAGCTTCGCCGCAGGCAGTGACTGCCCAGTTCACCACAGGCAAGGCACTGTCTAGTTCACCGCAGGTGCTACCTACAGCACACTGCCCAGTTTACCAAGCAGCAGCATGCCCAGCTCGCCCCGCAGCAGCCCGCTGTCTCGAAAACGCAGCCCGCGTGCCAGCCTGTGCTCGCTGCCGATTTTTGACCAAACCTTGTTTTACCTGATTTTATAATTTTTCCTAAACAATTTGTATTTCCTTATCAAAATAGTATTAGGTCTTTTTGTTTTTCTATAAATAATAGCATTAAACACATGGACAAGGTGGGATGGACGAAAGAATTATTCGAACTTTTTCTTGGAAATTATTTCAAAGACTTTGGACTTTTCTTTGGGACTTTTTAGAAGAACATCAGACTTTCAATTTAGGTAGAGAGCAACAAAGCAACAAATTAATTCTAAAATCATTATCAAACAAAGAAAAGCTTAAACATTAAACAGTGAGCAATAAGACAACACAACAGTGTCTTGATTTTGCTAGGCCAAAAATAAATAATTGTAACAAGTAGGAACTTGATCAATTTCTTCAATTTGGTGGAGCAAACACGAAGGTATGTTCTTTATTTAATTCATCTAAATTTAATAAATAGCTATTTTTTATCATAACCTTTAGACATTGATATTTAATTCATCCAGTAGCTATTTATTTTCAAATATCAACATGCAATAAGTTAGGTTTAGTTTATAATGATCATGTCAACCCTTTAAATCAACCATTATATTTGCACGATAACTTGTTAGGACACTCAGTAGCCAAGCCATTAATAATATTAAAATTGTTAGTTCATTGAGGCCCCAGCCTCGATGGCAACTTGTACAAAATCCTAATATTAATATCAAACACTAAATCCAAAATATCCATTCTTTAGATTCAAACCCTAATTTATTTCAAACCTAATCCTTAATTTAAACATCATAGTAGCTATGTTATTTTACCTTTAAAACTTTTTGATTATTTTGGGTTGTTATATTGACACAATAGCTTTATTATTTTGATCATACATATTTAATTACTAAAGCCATAATTACATAAAATCAAATATCAACCTTTTTACCCATCCAGTAGCCATGTTACTTCTTTTATATTGAATATTTCTTAGTTGACTAATCCAGTAATTAAAATACAAAACCCTAATTGTTAAACATAAAACCTACAAAACCCTAATTTTATTCAAGAAACTTTAATTGATGCTTAAACCTTAATTTTATATACTTATTGCTTTGTTTAATTAGATGTATGTTTATTATATATTTTGATTGATGGTTCATGTCCTTGATGAATAATTTATTTATGATAAATGATTGGTTATTTTTATTAATTTGCTTTGGTTTAAAAATATTGTAAGAGGTATGTTTCCATGTTTTGGGTACCTCATATTATGAGCATCATGTAATTTAATTTATTTTAAGTTTTGGATCAATGTAAAGGACACTTTTCCACCTTTCGATGGGTGTCCTATTTAGTTTTAGATATTAGACGATGTAAGGATATGTTTTCATCCTCAGATGGGTGTCCATTTATTTCTTTTGTTTAAACATTGCTATGATTTTTAATAAAGTATTTGTTTATTCTTATTATTGCATGTAGTATGGATAATATCATTATATTTAAGAATTTTATAATATCAAGACCTGAAAAGAAGGCCGGTTCCAATGAACCGAGCGGTGCTAGGTCATTCTCACCTTCCCCACACGTACCTAACTTTTCAAACCCATTAGGGAGTTGGGAATTCCTTAGGATTCGAGTTAATCCACCCCTTTCTTTTTCCCAGCCTGTCCGAGTGGTGACTCTATTTTCTCTGGGTTTAGGCCCGTATTCTCTAAGGCCCTGAGCCTAACAGTGCTGAAGTTGCAAGAACTATTCCACACTGGAGTAGAGGTGAAAATCCATGCCACAGTGGTGACTCCACTGGGGATAAGAGAAGTTGATTCCGTTGGTCTTCATATTATTCTATTCTTTCTTGTCGTGATATTATCCATTGCATCATATTAGATTGCATTGTGTGCATGAGTTAGGATGCCCATGTTCCCATGTTGTGTTATGTAAGGGATACCATACTTTCACTCAAGGTATGGAGATCGAGCATGGCATAACCACTCATAGACTTGTACGTTTTGGTATATACTTGTTATGGGAACCTAAGCCTTTCAACCCAAAGACTAAAGCTCATGTAATTGGCCTAGTTACTTTCCTTAGGTTTTATCCCAAATGCTTGTTTTTGATTATGGTTAATTTATCTTAGTTTAAATCATGGCTTATTTACTTTGTTCTTTTTCTAATATGACCTAATTACATTGTGAGCTCAAATAATTTTTTCCTCTAAATCCAAAAGACCAAAGCTATTTTAAAAAAAAAATTCAAAATGGTTTTTGGACACAAAAATTTTTCAAAACAAGTCAAAAATTCTTTTCTCATGACCCAAATATAAAGCCCAAAATCTATTTTTTCTAAAATCTTTTTACAATGGGCTTAGAAACAAAATCACTTTCACACCCTTTTGAAAAAGCTTATGAACATTTAGGTCAATTATGAAAAATATTAAAAATCAATTGTGAGCCTAGTTTATATTAATAATTATTAATCATGTACATATTTTTGGCATGAATAATTAGTTACTTTTTCAAGTGAGAAATCTATTTATAATAAACCTCTTAATTTAGTTTTAATCCAATATAGCATAAAAGCTGCTTTAGTTGATTGGATGGATTAAAGACTAATTAATGAGAATTATCATGAACCGATTTCCATATTTGAAAATATAACTATTGATTGAAACGTCCGAGGGAATTATTGTAACATCTCGAATCCCAGATTGGTAAGAAACAGACATAGAGGATATGATTTAGGCTTAGAACAAAGGAGTTTCGAACATGACCTATAACTTGAGCTCGAATTTCATCCACGTTAATGAAAGAATTAGAGAGTTTCAAAGAAGATTTAATTGTTTATTTGTGTCTTAGCTAGATGTATAACTTGAAATTACTCAATTTGGAGTTGTACAGAATAAGATATGATGGATTTAGTAGACAATGTGCAAACTGCCTCAGGACAGCATAGCAGGCTTGACTTCGAAGGATTGTCAAAAATCAGATATAGCTCGGATCAACCTGAAATTTTGACAAAATGTAACCCCCGATGTCTAGTTTCAGTGGACATAAGAAGTACTTAATTTGGAGTTGTGAGTCAAAAGATATTAATAAAGAAAGACAGCAAGGTCAGGAAGGGATATCAAAAGGACCTAAGTGAAAATTTTTCAAAAGTTAGGGGAAACTACGTAAACTTAAAAATTAAGTGTCGGAAGTTCTTAATAGTGCCCATATCCAACCCCGGAAGAATATTCTCGAGATTAATCAGGTCATAACCATGGGTTTCAATTTTTCCCGAAAACGCACGGTTTAAAAGTTACAATCGATTAATCGCTGGAGGGTATTTTGATATTTTCACACCCTAGACTATAAAATTACAGCACAAGAAAGTTGAGGGGGTCAAAATATGAATAAAAGGAAGTCTAATGGCTTGCCAAATAAATAGATAAAAGAAGAAGGCAAGTGGACCAATTAAAAGTGGTCATTTTTGCTATAAGGTGTACCAATTAGAAGTCAACATCTATACCAACATATTTTCACCACTTAAGGCTGCCATTTGGATCAAAATAAGCTAAGGAAAGAAAATAAAAGCCCTCTCTTACATGGTGAACTCGTCCAAACCATAAGAGAAGGAAGAAGGAGGTGATTTTTCCAAAGTTTAAGGCTTTTGGTTGAAGATTTTGGTGACATACAAGATTATAAGGTAAGAGAAACATATCTCTAGTTTTAATTTCATGGATTAATGGTTAATTTAAGAGATTGAAATTAGGGTTCATGTAGCTAGATTTGTAGAAAATTCAAGAAATAATTATTTGAAGGATTTGATGAAAGAAATAATGGTTTTAAGGTTAGAGGAGATTAGATTGAGGAAAAATTGGCAAGAAATGAATTGGTAGCTTATGTTTTAAAACCATAGGATGTATGTTTAAAGTGTGTATACTGGAATTCTTGTAGGAAATCAAGAAAAGCTAAAGGAAAAAGAAGAAAAAGATCAAAGATGAGCTAAGGAAAGCAAAGGGGAAAAAGGTTTGGTACTTTAACCTTCTTGAATTAATGATCTCTATTGCCTTTGCATTTGGATGTGTAATTGCTATAATTGTTCATGTGCTTGAGTTGTGGTGGTTATGTGGTTGAGATTGATGATGATATAGAAGTTTTTTTTGTGTATTGATTGATTTTGGGGTTGAGGTTATAAGGGAGGTAAATATGGGAGTGCTATGTTGTGTTGTTTTGTTGCAGCCAGCCATGTGTCCTGCATTTTTCTGGAAATTCAACCGAAATTTAGACTAGAAAAATGATAGAAATAGAACTTTAAAAAAAATACTTAATTGTTCTCCATTAAGTCAGTAAACCATAGGGTTTGGAACCAACTCATTTGCACGTGCGGAATGAAAGTTATGATCAAAATGATACCTGTCACGACCCAACTAGGGACCGTGACCGGCGTACAGTTACACTTACGTGTAACTATACAAGCCTAAGACAACAATAGTTAGATCATGCCTAAAAGGAAAATAGTGTAAGTTATGCTCATAAATTCAACTATTAGTCTAAAGCAATATATAAAGTGTTCCAATTATTCAATGCCAAAACAATACCGTCTAACTAAAAATGGTCAAATGTTTTAAATCTCATTATTACAAGGAAACGGGTTCAGACTCAGTCTGCCCTTAGGTTATCCAGAAATCTATAAAGGAAGAAACATCTCCACTAACCTACTAGCTTAGAATTCCAAAGAACGAAAGAATGGAAATAAACAACTGATGCTACCAGTGGACCTCAACCTGCAAAATCAGTCTATAGGGGTGTGAGCGTTATATATATATAGGCGCTCAGTAAGTTCATGTGAGGCAGAGAAACACAACTATATAAGCAGTTTATAAATAGCAAGTAACTCAAATACAATTAATTCAATCAAGGTGGTATGTCGGGGTCTACCAATATCAATAATTCATCCTCCCTTATTCCTCCTCAATAACAGTTACAGTATCAGTAATAATTAACAATAACAATCCACCCTTATAACAACCTCAGTATCAATATCAGTACAGTGGAGGTTTTTAACCTCATAAACAAATGCAATAATAGTTACAGTATTTCCACAATTGATCCTCCATCCCCGTATGACATACCACCACACAACACAAGAAAAGTTTCAACAACATAATATTCACAATATTAGCATTCACAAGCACGTTCCTCTGTCTCCCAAACATTCATATAAAGGCTCGGGTATTGAAGGAATATAATACCAAAGAGAAAGAATAGTATATAAGAAGGGCTTAATATATATATATACATTTGTTAGTCAAACATCAGCACATCACAAACAAACAATCACACCCATGAACTTACCTGATATGCAGACTTATTGAGATAAGCAAACTCCTCGATCCTATTGATCCCGAGGACCGACCTGATTATCACCTAAGTATACGATTCAACAATATCATTCATCAGAATCCGTCTCACTCACATGAAGTGTAATGTATGCCATGTATGCCATGAATAACAGTCAATCGAGTATTATTCAATAAAATGACCATTTTACCCCTAATGCATTTTCCTAACCAATTGACCATTTAATCAACCATCATACAACTCATGATTTAATTTAAATTTTCAGACCATACTCATGCAAAAACATTCACCCCTAAGTCTTACGTAAATGTAGCAAAGTGTTTCCAAAAGCGAAACTTAGTTTTTTTTCCACAATATCGATGTATTTAGTGAAATAAGGGTAATTTTGGAAATTTCATATAAATTAATCCTGCTGTAAAAAAAATTTTGGAAAAATTCCAGAAGGTCCCTCACCCTTCCAGAGACCCCCGTACAAAATTTCAGGTCCATACAAAATGATTTAGCCTCCCAAAATCGATTTGCGATATACTGCCCGATCCATAACTACTAAAATGGGCAGTAGGATACATATGCATAATTACATACACAAAATTATATAAAAATTCCCCAAATATTTTTAACATTAAATTTACTTCATAAAATACAACATACACAAATTTTGTAAATATCCAGTACGTAAAAAGCCCTCAAACAATTAACCCAACATGGACTGACCAGTAGATCCATTCTGGTAGTGACCAGGTCTATGATTTATTTACTCAACAAATATTATGATTCTGGATCTACAAAAATTACCATATGTAAATAACATCGGAATACAGAACATACTAAAATTTCAGACTTATACCCATCACCTACGATTTATAAAAATTCATCAAAGTTTCTGGAATTTTCAGTAATTCCAGACAGCAAATTATACCAATTCAAAATTTAATTAAAAATAAAATATGAATCCTAAAAATATAAAATAAATATACAGGCATCCCTTAGAAACCCTAGAAAAAGATACAATAAATTTTAGGCATGATCTATTACTGTAAGTATGTTAATTAAATCAAAAACCGTTAAATCTATCAAAAACACTTACAGATTTTTCCCACTTTGAAAATTAATTAAAAATAGAAAATAAATTTAAATCCGATGCAAAATATGTTTTATCAGACCTAAAAACACCCTAGAATGTGATTGTGGAAAAAGATCGAATTAGAATTGAAGAGAAATAAATGAAAAACCTCAAAAATGAAAGAAACGTTGAAAACTGAATCTGGAGCCAGGCAAAACGGCAGGCCGAGAACCAGTGGCCACACGCCGAACGACGCACGCAGCACGCCGAACGACAGGAGGTTTCGCTCGCGTGGCTCGCCGAACGACCGATGCTCACTCGCCGAACGACACTGGCTTCCTCGGGCGGCTGGATCAAAACGACAGTGCTACGAATTCTGCTCTAAAATTCTCTTAAATTGAATACCCGATTTTTTGAGTGTCTCCAACTCTAAACCTAGCTGATTAGGGTCTATTTATAACATAAACACTTCCTAAAATTGTGTTTTAACCCCACTTCAATTTATTTTATTTAAATTAACCTCAAATATCAATTTAACCATTAAAAATCACCCCCTCAAACTTAAAATTCACAATTAAATCCCTCTTCACTAAATTTAACACAAAATAGATTTCAGTATTTATTTTTAAAATAAAAAATATTTTTATTCCATTTAAACACCGTAATTATTTTAAATGACCAAAATGCCCCCGAACACAAAAATACAATATTATACTCAAAACGACCGTCACATCGTCCCGAGTATCAAACAGAGCACCAAATCACCCAAATACGTTCAAACAAAATATAAGGGTGCAAAAAGACCATTTTGCCCCTCAAGCGCAAAATTACCATTTTGCCCCCGGATTCAAATATTATAAAACCGAGGGGTTTTACAATCTTACCCCCTTAATAAAATTTCGTCCTCGAAATTTCAATACAAAAATAACCACAAGACAACCCTTATCACTTCGGTTTTACACAAAACTGGAAAGCATCGACTACCTAATACATGTTGTTATGGTTGGCCAGACCATAACCACACAATACCAAGCACTAATGGCTATTCCAGCTTTGCTCCTGTTAAGTTCATTATGACATTAAGACACAATTTCCAAAACCAAATAAAATATCACGACCAATAACAATATTAATACTATGTAAACAATATACATAACTCGATCAACCTGCCATTCAACTCGTCATTACCCAACTCAATCAATGTCAAATCAATCGATATCAGTCAGACAACTCAATCAATAGCAATATCAACAGTCCAAAGTCCAAAATGCAAAAATGCATCAATAGTTAAAAATACAAAAATGCCATGCACAACTATGATGTTATGACAATGCTTATGTATGTTAATGTTTATGTATACTATGCATTCTATCACTCCAAATATACATTCTACCCCCCTTTAAGAATTTCGCCCATGAAATTTAGAAAATACCTGAGGATTCAAACAAATGAGGGTATGTAGATTTCACAGTTTCCTCCAATTCCCAGGTGCACTCATCAATAGAGTGATTACGCCATAAAACCTTTACGGATACTACATCTTTGTTGCGCAGTCGTTTCACTTGACGATCTAAGATTTTAACAGGTTGTTCTTTATAGGAACAATCATTACTGATCTCTATCGTCTCTGGAGCCAACACATGCTCAGGATTTGCAACATATTTCCTCAGCATAGAGACATGAAAAGTCGGATGGACCGCTTCTAATGCTGGTGGTAATGCCAATCTATATGCCACTTCTCCCACACGCTCCAACACCTCATACGGACCGATAAATCGCGGAGCTAGCTTACCCTTTTTACCAAATCTCATAACTCCCTTGAAAGGTGACACTTTAAGAAACACCTTGTCTCCTACAGCAAATTCTAAGTGTTTCCTCTTAAGGTCTGCATAGCTCTTTTGCCTACTGAAAGCAGTTCGAATACGGCTCTGGATGACTGGCACTTTCTCTGAACTATACTGTAAAATCTCTGGGCCTTCAATTCTTCTATCGCCTACTTCCTCCCAATACAAAGGAGTTCTGCACCTCCTACCATACAAAGCTTCAAAAGGTGCCATACCAATATTAGCTTGGTAGCTATTATTATATGCAAACTCAACCAATGGAAGATGATCCGCCCAACTACCACCAAAATCCAATACACACAACCGCAACATATCCTCCAAAGTTTGAATAGTTCTTTCTGACTGCCCATCTGTCTGTGGGTGAAAAGCTGTACTGAGATGTTGAACGGTACCTAACCCTTCTTGAAATTTCTGCCAAAACCTCGATGTGAACTGAGTACCTCTGTCAGAAACAATAGAGACTGGGATCCCATGAAGACTCACTATACGATTGAGGTATAACTTTGCATACTGCGCTGCTGTATACTTGGTACTCACAGGTAGAAAATGTGCTGACTTTGTCAACCTATCAACAATAACCCAAATAGAATCATAGCCACCTAGTGTCTTTGGCAAACCAATCACAAAATCCATTGTCACCCTCTCCCACTTCCACTCGGGTAGTGGTAGCTCCTTTAGCAATCCTGCTGGTTTGTGGTGCTCGTACTTAACCTGCTGACAAGGCAAACACTGAGATACAAAGGTCGCAATATCATTCTTCATTCCTTTCCACCAATATAATTGCTTCAAGTCATGATACATCTTTGTGGAGCCGGGATGTACTGTATACCTTGAAGAGTGAGCTTCTTTCAAGATACTCTCCCTCAGATCATCAATCATGGGCACACACAACCTAGATCCAAACCTCAATACCCCTTGCTCATCAATACGAAACTCTTTATCTTCACCTTTCAGTACCCTTTGTCGAATAGTTTCTAATTCTGTATCTTTGCTCTGAGTTGAGACAATCCTGTCAAGAAAACTCGGTCTAGCAACCAGATTAGCTAAAAACACCCCTGTATGTCCAACCACTTCCTTATTTGACAAAAGGAAAATCCAACCATCACCAATCAACTGATGAATATCCGAAATCAACGGCCTTCTGTGTGCAGATATATGAGATAAACTACCCAAAGATTTACGGCTCAAAGCATCAGCTACAACATTTGCTTTCCCAGGGTGATACTGAATGCTATAATCATAATCTTCAAGAAATTCCACCCATCTCCTCTGCCTTAAATTCAAATCTTTCTGGGCGTATACATACTTGAGATTCTTGTGATCAGTGAATATCTCGCATGTGACACCATACAGGTAATGCCTCCAGATTTTTAGCGCAAACACAACTGCCGCCATTTCCAAATCATGAGTAGGATAGTTAACCTCATGCTTCTTAAGCTGTCTTGAAGCATAGGCAACTACTCTGCCATGCTGCATCAAAACATAACCCAAACCAATACCTGATGCATCACAGTATACAGCATAACCTTCCGTGCCTTCGGGTAAAATAAGTACTGGTGCTGTAGTCAATCTCTCCTTAAGTGTTGTAAAACTCTCCTCACAGGTGTCATCCCAAACAAACTTTACACCTTTGCGAGTTAGCTTCGTCAATGGTGCAGCAATTCTGGAAAAATCCTTCACAAACCTTCTGTAGTAGCCTGCTAAACCGAGAAAACTCCGTATATCAGTAACCGTTTTAGGTCTAGGCCAGTCCATAACTGCTTCCACTTTCTTGGGGTCAACTTGCACACCTTCTGCCGAAATCACATGTCCCAAGAACACTACTCGATCCAACCAGAACTCACATTTGGAAAACTTAGCATATAACTGATGTTCCCTCAATGTTTGTAAAACTGACCTTAAGTGTTGTTCATGCTCCTCCTTGGTTCTCGAGTAAATCAAGATATCATCAATGAATACAACAACAAACCGATCAAGGTAAGGACTAAACACCCTGTTCATCAGGTCCATAAAAGCTGCAGGTGCATTAGTGAGTCCAAAGGACATAACAAGAAATTCATAATGCCCATACCTTGTTCGGAAAGCAGTCTTTGGTATATCTTCCTTTCTCACCCTCAACTGATGGTAGCCAGACTTAAGATCAATTTTAGAGAAGAAACGGGCTCCTTGCAGTTGGTCAAACAAATCATCAATCCGAGGTAGCGGGTACCTATTCTTCACTGTCACTTTGTTCAGTTGTCGGTAGTCAATACATAGTCTCATTGTACCATCTTTCTTTTTCACAAAAAGCACCGGAGCTCCCCAAGGTGAAATACTCGGTCGGATGTACCCTTTCTGCAACAGGTCATTTAACTGCTCCCTCAATTCCTTCAGTTCGGTAGGTGCCATTCTATAAGGAGGCATAGAAATGGGATTTGTTCCAGGTACAAGATCAATAAAAAAATTCAATTTCTCTTTTCAGAGGTAAACCGGGCAAATCGTCCGGAAACACATCCACAAAGTCTCGCGCTACCGGAACTTCTTCAAGCTTTGCTTCCTCTTTTCTTACATCTCGGATAGATACTAGGTAAGCATCACATCCTTTCCTCATTAACTTCCTGGCCCTCAAGGAAGAAATCAGTCGACTAGGCCCATCTATCTTTGAACCAACAAAAGTCACTGACTTACCTTCTTCATAGTCAAACATAACAGTTTTATTCCTACAATCCATCTTTCCTCCATGTTTAGCTAACCAATCCATTCCCAATATAACATCAAAATCAATCACATCTAGAATAACTAGGTCTGCTGGCAAATTCACATCTCTCACTTGAACTATACAACCCTTATAAACATTGACAGACTCAACTTCTTCCCCCAAGGGTGTATGAACAAGTAAAGGCATATCCATAGTTTCAGGTGTAATACTCAATCTAGATGCAAAACTAGGTGATATGAAAGAATGTGTAGCACCAGGGTCCATTAAAATATGAGCATCAAAAGAACAAATAGAAAGAGTACCTTGCACCACATTATTATCAGTCTGGGCTTGCTGGTTGTTCAAATTAAACACACGGGCATAATTCTGGTTCTGCCCTTGGTTCTGATTCTGATTCTGATTATTCCCTTGCCCAGCTGGCTGCACTGCTCTGCATTCTGACCTTGATTGTTTTGCTGGTTTCCGTTGTTTGCAGCACCATAACCACGGCCTTGCTGATACTGATATCCCTGATAACCTCGGCCCTGTTGGCCCTGATATCCTCGGCCCTGCTGGCCATAGAAACCTCGGCCCTGCTGGCCATTACCTCGACCTCCGTGATAGCCTCAGCTGCCATAGTTATCACGTCCACCATATCCTCTTCCATTGCCATTTTCGTTCTGATTATGTCCATAGTACCCCTGATTGCCTACTTGCCTTTGTGTTTGTTGTCCAGCTTGATTCTGATTCCTTCTAGAATTAGGACAATCCTTCACTTGATGATCTTTCTGACCACAGCTCAGGCATGCACCAATCATTTTCCAACACTCACCTCCATGTCGGTTACCACAAAAATCACAAATAGGAGCTTTGTGCCCCTGCTGTTGATGTTGAAATCGGCCTCCTCCATTGCTACCTCTGTGGCCTTGATACTGCCCCTGATAATTCATTTGATCATTAGGCCTATTCCTCTTCCTGCTAGGCTCAGCCATATCAGTTTTTCTATCAGGTTTTCTTCTGTTTTCCATACCAATAGCTGCATTGACTGCCAGATGAAGCTCCTTGTAGTTATGGCTAGCAATCACATCATAATACCTGTCATCCAACCCCTCAACAAATCGTTCCGTCATAACTTCCTCTTCTTGCAGCAAGTGTGTAGCATAGGGTTTCAACTCCTGGAATTTCTCCCAGTATTCAGCAACAGTCTTGCTTCCCTGTTTGAGCATCTCAAAGTCTCTAGCCTTGGCCTTCAAAATATTCTTAGGTAGGAAGGTTTGTGTGAATCTCAGCTTGAAGTCCTCCCAGGTATGTACTCGATCAACTATCTGGCTATCAAACCAAACCCTAGCAGCCTTTTTCATTTGGTGACCTGCCAACTCAATAGATCTTTCTTCTGAACAATGCAAGGCGTTACATATTCTCTTGACCTCATCAATAAACAACATTGGGTCTTCTGTCGCAACATTTGAAAACTCTGGTGGGTCAACCCTGATAAACTCATGTAGTTTAACATATCCTGGCACTCCCGCCTGTGGTGCGTTGTCCTGCCCATTGTTCTGCCCCATATTCTAGACAAGTTGGGTAAATCCAGCTGCAAGTGCTCCCATAGTCTGACTGAAGGTTGCCATGGTGGCCATGAATTGCTCCTGACTCAATGGAGCTGCTGTTGTACCCTTAGGTACAGGCTCATTCCTTAGAGTTGGTGGTGGATCTCTGACATCATCCTCCGGTATGTCCTCAAAGTTTTCATTATTGGATGGTAGATCTTGGTTCTGCTGACCCTGTCCACCCCTGTCCACCACTCTGCGTGGTCTTCCTCGCCCCCTAGGCAAAGGTTGCTCCCGAACACTTCCAATTGGATCCTCTCCACTGTTCCTTGCCCCTTGGGCATTACTAGCCTCGCCAGTTAAAAGAAGACGTGTGCCTCTATGAGACATTGCACCTGATATGGAGGGCAATTGATTAACGCTGAAAGAAAACAAGAAAAACTTAAGAATACCCTAATGATTTCTGGATAACATAAATATCAAAACCGGTCTCTGATACCACTTTTGTCACGACCCAACTAGGGACCGTGACCGGCGTACAGTTACACTTACGTGTAACTATACAAGCCTAAGACAACAATAGTTAGATCATGCCTTAAAGGAAAATAGTGTAAGTTATGTTCATAAATTCAACTATTAGTCTAAAGCAATATATAAAGTGTTCCAATTATTCAATGCCAAAACAATACCGTCTAACTGAAAATGGTCAAATGTTTTAAATCTCATTATTACAAGGAAACGGGTTCAGACTCAGTCTGCCCTTAGGTTATCCAGAAATCTATAAAGGAAGAAACATCTCCACTAACCTACTAGCTTAGAATTCCAAAGAACGAAAGAATGGAAATAAACAACTGATGCTACCAGTGGACCTCAACCTGCAAAATCAGTATATAGGGGTGTGAGCGTTATATATATATAGGCGCTCAGTAAGTTCATGTGAGGCAGAGAAACACAACTATATAAGCAGTTATAAATAGCAAGTAACTCAAATACAATTAATTCAATCAAGGTGGTATGTCGGGGTCTACCAATATCAATAATTCATCCTCCCTTATTCCTCCTCAATAACAGTTACAGTATCAGTAATAATTAACAATAACAATCCACCCTTATAACAACCTCAGTATCAATATCAGTACAGTGGAGGTTTTTAACCTCATAAACAAATGCAATAATAGTTACAGTATTTCCACAATTGATCCTCCGTCCCCGTATGACATACCACCACACAACACAAGAAAAGTTTCAACAACATAATATTCACAATATTAGCATTCACAAGCACGTTCCTCTGTCTCCCAAACATTCATATAAAGGCTCGGGTATTGAAGGAATATAATACCAAAGAGAAAGAATAGTATATAAGAAGGGCTTAATATATATATATACATTTGTTAGTCAAACATCAGCACATCACAAACAAACAATCACACCCATGAACTTACCTGATATGCAGACTTATTGAGATAAGCAAACTCCTCGATCCTATTGATCCCGAGGACCGACCTGATTATCACCTAAGTATACGATTCAACAATATCATTCATCAGAATCCGTCTCACTCACATGAAGTGTAATGTATGCCATGTATGCCATGAATAACAGTCAATCGAGTATTATTCAATAAAATGACCATTTTACCCCTAATGCATTTTCCTAACCAATTGACCATTTAATCAACCATCATACAACTCATGATTTAATTTAAATTTGCAGACCATACTCATGCAAAAACATTCACCCCTAAGTCTTACGTAAACGTAGCAAAGTGTTTCCAAAAGCGAAACTTAGTTTTTTTCCACAATATCGATGTATTTAGTGAAATAAGGGTAATTTTGGAAATTTCATATAAATTAATCCTGCTGTAAAAAAAATTTTGGAAAAATTCCAGAAGGTCCCTCACCCTTCCAGAGACCCCCGTACAAAATTTCAGGTCCATACAAAATGATTTAGCCTCCCAAAATCGATTTGCGATATACTGCCCAATCCATAACTACTAAAATGGGCAGTAGGATACATATGCATAATTACATACACAAAATTATATAAAAATTCCCCAAATATTTTTAACATTAAATTTACTTCATAAAATACAACATACCCAAATTTTGTAAATATCCAGTACGTAAAAAGCCCTCAAACAATTAACCCAACATGGACTGACCAGTAGATCCATTCTGGTAGTGACCAGGTCTATGATTTATTTACTCAACAAATATTATGATTCTGGATCTACAAAAATTACCATATGTAAATAACATCTGAATACAGAACATACTAAAATTTCAGACTTATACCCATCACCTACGATTTATAAAAATTCATCAAAGTTTCTGGAATTTTCAGTAATTCCAGACAGCAAATTATACCAATTCAAAATTTAATTAAAAATAAAATACGAATCCTAAAAATATAAAATAAATATACAGGCATCCCTTAGAAACCCTAGAAAAATATACAATAAATTTTAGGCGTGATCTATTACTGTAAGTATGTTAATTAAATCAAAAACCGTTAAATCTATCAAAAACACTTACAAATTTTTCCCACTTTGAAAATTAATTAAAAATAGAAAATAAATTTAAATCCGATGCAAAATATGTTTTATCAGACCTAAAAACACCCTAGAATGTGATTGTGGAAAAAGATCGAATTAGAATTGAAGAGAAATAAATGAAAAACCTCAAAAATGAAAGAAACGTTGAAAACTGAATCTGGAGCCAGGCAAAACGGCAGGCCGAGAACCAGTGGCCACACACCGAACGACGCACGCAGCACACCGAACGACAGGAGGCTTCGCTCGCGTGGCTCGCCGAACGACCGATGCTCACTCGCCGAACGACACTGGCTTCCTCGGGCGGCTGGATCAAAACGACAGTGCTACGAATTCTGCTCTAAAATTCTCTTAAATTGAATACCCGATTTTTTGAGTGTCTCCAACTCTAAACCTAGCTGATTAGGGTCTATTTATAACATAAACACTTCCTAAAATTGTGTTTTAACCCCACTTCAATTTATTTTATTTAAATTAACCTCAAATATCAATTTAACCATTAAAAATCACCCCCTCAAACTTAAAACTCACAATTAAATCCCTCTTCACTAAATTTAACACAAAATAGATTTCAGTATTTATTTTTAAAATAAAAAAATATTTTTATTCCATTTAAACACCGTAATTATTTTAAATGACCAAAATGCCCCCGAACACAAAAATACAATATTATACTCAAAACGACCGTCACATCGTCCCGAGTATCAAACAGAGCACCAAATCACCCAAATACGTTCAAACAAAATATAAGGGTGCAAAATGACCATTTTGCCCCTCAAGCGCAAAATTACCATTTTGCCCCCGGATTCAAATATTATAAAACCGAGGGGTTTTATAATACCAGACGTACAAACTGAAAAACTGAGATTCCTCAGTCAGTAACCTGTGACTTGGGACTACTTTTAGGTGACCTTAATGACACATTTAGAAGCTGTGAAAGAAGACTTAAATGTACCCTTATGTGTTAGGAAACCATATAATTTGTAATTTCCTAAATATCACCTGTAGATAAAAAGATATGATCAAAAGAGTATAACTCATGCACACTGGAATTGTGAAACCGGACAGACTGAGATTTGTGCTTTGAGTCCAGGTTTTGGTCCATTTACCTCAGGAATTAGATGTTGTGATACAAGATATAAATGAACCCTTGTATGTTGGTGAATCATAGGAGTTGGATTCATCTCGATTGGACTTAAAATGTAGAAGTTACACATGAATGAGCGAACCATGCGCAGGCAGACCCTAGCAGACTGCAGGGCTGAATTAGAAATTGTGCATAAAATCACGTGTTGCCTTTTTTAAGCTGAAATTGTTCCTGAATATAGCCTTATGTGTCTATTTTAATTTAAGATAAGAATCGTCTCAATCCGAGTTGCGTAAGTAAAGTTATAAATGAAATAGTATGCATTGCGCAGACTTGAGTAACCAATTGGCCAGGGAAGAGTTCAAGGAGTCATCAAGAATTATGTGTAACAAATTTAAATCTAGAAATTTAACCATACGGACTCATATGAGTCTAGTTCGAGTGAAAAGAAGAATTTTTACATTCGGATTAGTAGAACAAAAGTTATTGGGGAAATAAGATAACAAGGTACATAAGAAACTAAATGCTAGAATTCACTGTTCATTTGGTAAGAAATAAATGAATTATAATCGAGATAAAATATTCGTTTGGAATGAAATAAATTATCAAAAATATGCTCTTGAAAGCTTGACCAATTAAGAACAAGATAGCATTTTCATTTTTTGAAAATCACATCCCAATTGTGTTTTATTTAGATTTTAAAACCCAACGAGGGATTTTTGCAGTATTGTAAAACCCGGTGTGGCCTAAAAAGTGCAGTCTGGCCCAAAGACCCGGAATGAAAACTTTGAACTACAAATTAATTCTATTGAACTGATTTAGGATAAAAATAGTCAGATTCTTAATAACTGGTGCCATATCTGTAACATTGTGTGGTTTGCATCTAATTTCTACTTAACGGTTAAAGTACCCACTAAGCTATATGCTTAGCGAGTTTAGTTTTCTAAACTCGTAGATTATGGAGTCCAAGCTGACAAATGGGAAGCTACAAAGGAGCACCAGAGTGCATAACAGGAGGCAAAGTGAGGAGCAAAGCAAAGTTTAGCTTGGCATGTACTGTTAAGGACTTTCAAAATGTAATTATAACAATTAAAGAAAAGTGTAAATTATTATTTGTAATAAAAAGGAAAAAAATTTATTTAGTACATGTTCTGTATACCATGTTGCATATACTGTAGCACACTTGGCTCGGCTGGAAATAGTCGGGTTAAGGAGTGTTACAATTTTTGGTATCAGAGCCTTGATTTAGCCGTTCCTGGGCGGTTAACCATAGGAAAGTACGTGCCAATTAGGATACGGAGGAAAGGTAAACGGAGTGAGATAGAAAGATATCAGGTAGAAAGAGGTTAATGCAATGAGTGAATATGATTAACACGAAACAGTAAGCCCTGTACTAGTTAGAAATTGAGAAATATATGACAATTGGAATAGACGGTTAGTAAGAAATGATAGAAAGTAGACCGAAAGGTGCATTTATATACAGATACATAGTATAATAGAAAGAAATTAGATAGTGGCAGACATTCAGAAGGTTAAAAGAATGAACAGTAAGTTAAGAATAGAAACCAAAAATTTATATGAGCAAGATAAATACACATAAGGGCAAAACCAAGTATGTTAAAGACCGAAATATATGCAATAAAGGTTAAGGCAATTATGAGAGGTAAGTTGTAATATCCTAAAGTATACCCTAAAAGTGTTGGGGTTATTGTTGTATTTGAATTCAATGTGTGTATTGAAGGGAAAGAGAAAAGAAGTGAAGAGAAGATTTGGGAAATATAAATGCAATATATATGACATATACATATACTTACATATACATCACATATACATGATATATATAATGGTGTAGGAAAAGTGAGTTATATATATATATGTGATTAATAATAATGATAATAAGGACAAAAAGAAACAGAAGAAGAAAGTCAAAAGAAATGGTGTGTGGTGGAGATTTAATTGTATTAATATTATTAATATTATTATTATTGTTATTATTATTATTGTTATTATTATTATTATTATATATATATATGATAAGAATGAAAGAAAGAACGAGATCTTTCTTTCTTCTTCTTCTCCTTCGTCTTCTTTTTCTTAGTGAAAGAGAGAGAGAGAGAGAGAGAGAGAGAGAGAGAGAAGCTAGAGAGAGAAAGATGATTTTGCTTCTAATTACACCAAAGATTGAGGATATCAAGAGATTTGCAAGTGGAGTTGAAGATTTGGCAAGCTATTCATGTAAGTACTTACCTTTTTAGTTGATTTTATTGATTATGTATATATAAATCTTTCTCTTCTTGTTTTGGATTTCTTTTGGATTGAGGTTATGATTGGTGTATAAGATGATGGAAATGAAAGATTGAAGTATGTAATTGTGTTGAATTGATAGTTAAGTGATGATATTGGGGTAATTGTGAAGATGGTGATGAATTGTTGAGTTAGGGTTTAGTATGAATAAATTGGTATTTGGAATAATTGATTATAGTGATGTATATATATATATATATTGATTATTAAGATGATATAATGAAGATGTATAAATGTTAAAGTGATAGGGAATTGATAAATATGATTAAAGATGATGATTAAAAGGGTTGTGGTATGAATTTTGAAGGGCTTGGTCTTTAAATACTTGAAGGACACGGCCAAGATATGAGAGACACGGCCAAGTTAGGGCAAACTTGGCCGTGTTGGATGATTTTTGGAGAGACACGGCCACTGGCTTGGCCGTGTCCCTTGACTGTGTTTGCCACTGCCTATTTTATGTTGAGAGACACGGCCGTGTCCCTTTGCCCGTGTCTGCTACTGGATTTTTGGTGTTGAGAGACACGGCCACTGGCTTGGCCGTGTCCATTGCCCGTGTTTGCTACTGTTTGAATTGGTGTTGTGAGACACGGCCACAAGCTTGGCCGTGTCTCTTGAGTGTGTTGGCTAAGGAAATTTATTCTTGATTATTCTTACATTGTTGAATCCTCCAAAGGTCTTTTTGTATCTACACTTTAAATATACTTGAACAAAGATGACCTAAACTAATGTATATTGAGGATTCCAAATCTATGAATAAGGTAAATTATATATGTGTATATCAATGATTGATCATACTTTTGATGGTAATGAAGATGCATATGATATTATATAAACAATGTTATGTTATATGCATTGTGAATCTAGTGAATTGTAATGTGTTATATGAATGATGTACTTTATAATGTAAAGGATATGATGAGATAATTGATTATGTATAATTGAATAATGAAATATTATAGTATGATTTGAGACATGATATGATGTGAAGCCATTGTGATTGACTATGATGATTCAAATGAGATATGAAGCCATTGTGATTGGCTATAGTAATTCAATTGAGAATGAAATGAAAATGAAAAGATTTTGTGTCTAATATGTTGATTCAATTTTCAGAGTTCTGGATTTGGCGGCATGCCTAGAAAATGTGAAAATGTAACAGTCTTGCCGGGTTGAGGATCTCTTCAATTTGAGTGAATTGAGGTCCAAGAGACTGGGTCTGTTACACTATGTGAATTATTGATACGAAATACATGAAAGGTAACAGTCTTGCCGGGTTGAGGATCTCTTTGCATTGAGATGAATTGAGATCCAAGAGACTGGGTCTGTTACTTGATAAAATGTGAAATGTGAATTGTAGTAACAGTCTAGCCCGGTTGAGGATCTCCTCGAGTTTAGCCGAGTTGATGATCCAAGAGACTGGGTCTGTTACGCTATCCATGGATAGAGATATGAGATATATTGCCTACTGGCTTGATCATTGTGATTATGGACCAATGCAGAAACTCTAAACTTTGAATAACATATTAGTGTCTGTTGGGCCCGAGTCTGTCTTTGTTGTCAGTGTGATATTTAAATGTTGAAATAAATGAGAAATGAGATCTATGGTTGCCTTTATTGCAAATGTGATTCATGATTGGTATGATATATAATATGATGTGTAAATGTATATGAATGTGGAACTTGTAAGAATTGTTTTCATGAAGGTTTGGATAAATCATTGAATGGTGACTTGTTGAAATAACGTATATGGATATGTATATGAGATAGAAATGGTAAGTATTGTTTGGTGAATGTTCTGTGTAAATATGTGTATAATTTATGAGATTAGTAGGAATATGTGAAGAATGCATTGAGAAAGGAAAACGGGGTAAGAGAAAGAAAATAAAAAAATGATGCTAAAAATATGAGGTATGATTCTTTAGTAAGGTATATTTTATTATTATTTATATTACTAAGCTTTCGGGCTTAGCGCAGTTGTGTAATCGCGCAGGTGGTTGCGGTTGATCTGGAAGTCCAGCTTTTTGCCACGAGAAAGGTATGAGTGTCTCGAGACCAACTAGAAGGTGATGCATACATGTGTGATTTTAAATTATATTGTATTTTGAGTTAATATATATATTCACATGGATGAATGAAGTTTTGATAAATAAGAATACTGACTTTTGTAAATGTGTTTTAAATTAATGTTCAATTTTATGAATCTGGATAAAGGTTTTTAAATTGAAACTAAAAGTAACATTCTTATACTTTATATACGTATTGTATGTATACTAGGTATATGTATAGTACTTATATGGAGTATCAGGGTGTTACATAAGTACTAAAAGCATCGAAAGAATAATAACGAATAGAATACCGACCATAATACAAGAGTCTAAAATTGAAAGAGTGAAGAATAATAGTACGGCAAGAAAAAAAATCATATAAAATAAAATTGAGAACTAAGAAAAGGAAGCAAAACTAGTTAGATTCTCCAAGATTAATGCTTTACCTGGTTGAAATCATGTGGTCCTTATATAATGAACTATTTAAACTTGTGTTGGAAATGTTTGGTAATGTATTATGACAACTTGAGAAAATTTTTTTTTGTGCCTATGTGTGCATTGATATGAATGTGATTCAATCATGTTAAATGAGTTTGATTACTATGCCAATATTATGTGATTGACTTATTATGGGAATGTTATGGTTGCTGAATTGAAAATAAAGCTATGAATGATTGGACCCGCAAATCAATGTACATGTGATATATCATAAATTGTACAAAGCATATCCATGTGAGACATACCGAACACGGTGCATATAATATCTATACTTATGTGAGACATACTGAGTACTATACATACAATATTTAAATGTCTTCACATAAAATGTAACATATACTGTACAAACAAAAAAACATACCATACATACATAAAGACGTGCTAAATAATACATATGCAGAAAGAGAATAAAGAGATGAAACAGTAGAAAGCCTGATACTTGAAAAATATAAGGCTCATAAAGTATAGCACTGGGGGAATAAATAATATGACAGTATGAGTGAATAAAAATGCCAATGAGCCCAATATGCCACTGAGCATTGTGAATGAGCCAAGAAATGGCTCGAGATATGATATGGTGACATCCATGCAGATGTGAATACATATGAAACATATGGCAATTCGTGCATATAGAAAGCAAGAAAGAATGAAGGAAAGAGAATAAAATATTAGAAAGATATGCTTACCTTGGTAATTCAGATTGAATCAGAGTTGGGATGAGTGTATTTATATGGCATTAACATTTATACTCAATGGTGAGGGCCATTGGGGCCAGTGGTGAGGGCCACTGGCTTGATATTTATCTGGCACCGATATATATACTCAGTGGTGAGGGCCACTGGGGCCAATGGTGAGGGCGATTGGTTTGATGAGAAAAAGTGGTGAGGGCCACTCATGTGATATGATGGCAATGATATGAACTCAGTGGTGAGGGCCATTGGGGCCAATGGTGAGGGCCATTGTTGATTATAGAGTGGTGAGGGCCACTCTTGTGATATGAAAATGGTGGTGAGGGCCACCTGTGCCATGGAAATGAAACGGTGGTGAGGGCCACCCGTGCCATGCTGGTTCCATATGGTATTGCCTCATCCCACTTTGATTCTACTGTTATTACCTTGAGGAGCTAAGTAAGAAAAATATGTGATAATATACAGATGAAAAAAAGTATATATGAAAACAAACATAAAGTGAATTGAAACATATTCGAAAAAGAAAGGAAAGAAAGAGTTTGAAATGTAATAAAAAAGGAAAGATGTTCTCACCTTATGTTGGGATCGGCCGTAACCAACATAGAGAGAGACACATAATGAAATAAATAGTACTTCGAGAATAATGGTATCATGGACTGATCACCCATGAGCTATTATTCGAGATGTATATATGACAACACAAGGAAAGTCAGATGAGCCGATACTTAAGGAATGCCACCACACTGCACGAATATACATAGGACATACAAATTCAGTAAGAAGTAAATAAAGAATAACTACAATGCAAAGAGAAGGAAGCTTAGAAATGAATATATTAGAAAGTGAAAAATGTACAAGAAGGAATTAGAAATAACAAACATGAATCAAAGTTGAAGGAAATACAAGAGAGTAATAGTGATGCTTCAAATGAGAAATCGTGACAAAAGTCAAAGCATGTTGAACCACATAATAGTCTATTGGACAATCTTGTAGAATAATAAACAGCAAGTGAGCAGAGATGGGAAGAAAATAGAATACAAAAGGTAAAACATGTTGAATCTTAAAATAGTTAATCCCAGTAAATGAATAAGTGTCAAAATAAGGCAATACGTAAACAATATAGAGAGATGACAGAGAGCAATCAAGTGAAAAAGGTGAAAGAGTGGCAAAAGCAATAGACAGTCGTTAAAGAACATCATGTATATAGAATGAGTAAGCTTCGGGGTGAAGCTTAAATTAAGGGGGATAGAATTGTAACATCCCAAATCCCATATTGGTAAGAAACAGACATAGAGGATATGATTTAGGCTTAGAACAAAGGAGTTTAGAACATAACCTATAACTTGAGCTCGAATTTCATCCACGTTAATGACAGAATTAGAGAGTCTCAAAGAAGACTTAATTGTTTTGTCTCTTAGATAGATTTATAACTTGAAATTACTCAATTTGGAGTTGTACAGAATAAGATATGATGGATTTAGTAGACAATGTGCAAGCTGCCTCAGGACAGCATAGTAGGCTTGACTTTGAAGGACCGTCAAAAATCAGATATAGCTCGGATCAACCTGAAATTTTGACACAATGTAGCCCCGGATGTCTAGTTTCAGTGGGAATAAGAATTAATTAATTTGGAGTTGTGAGTAAAAAGATATAAATAAAGAAAGAAAACAAGGTCAGGAAGGGATATCAAAAGGACCCAAGTGAAAATTTCTCAAAAGTTAGGGGCAACTATGTAAACTTAAAAATTAAGTGTCGAAAGTTCTTAATAGTGCCCATATCTGACCCTGGAAGAATATTCTCGAGATTAATCGGGTCATAACCGTGGGTTTCAATTTTTCCCGAAAACGCACGGTTTAAAAGTTACAATCGATTAATCGCTGGAGGGTATTTTGATATTTTCACACCCTAGACTATAAAATTACAGTACAAGAAAGTTGAGGGGGTCAAAATATGAATAAAAGGAAGCCTAATGGCTTGCCAAATAAATAGATTAAAGAAGAAGGCAAGTGGACCAATTAAAAGTGGCCATTTTTGCTATAAGGTGTACCAATTGGAAGTCAATATCTATACCAACATATTTTCATGACTTACGGCTGCCATTCGGATCAAAATAAGCTAAGGAAAGAAAATAAAAGCCCTCTCTTACATGGTGAACTCGTCCAAACCATAAGAGAAGGAAGAAGGAGGTGATTTTTCCAAAGTTTAAGGCTTTTGGTTGAAGATTTTGGTGACAAACAAGATTATAAGGTAAGAGAAACATATCTCTAGTTTTAATTTCATGGATTAATGGTTAATTTAAGAGATTGAAATTAGGGTTCATGTAGCTAGATTTGGAGAAAATTCAAGAAATAATTATTTGAAGGATTTGATGAAAGAAATAATGGTTTTAAGGTTAGAGGAGATTAGATTGAGGAAAAATTGGCAAGAAATGAATTGGTAGCTTATGTTTTAAAACCATAGGATGTATGTTTAAAGTGTGTATACTGGAATTCTTGTAGGAAATCAATAAAAGCTAAGGGAAAAAGAAGAAAAAGATCAAAGATGAGCTAAGGAAAGCAAAGGGGAAAATGGTTTGGTACTTTAACCTTCTTGAATTAGTGATCTCTATTGCCTTTGCATTTGGATGCGTAATTGCTATAATTGTTCATGTGCTTGAGTTGTGGTGGTTATGTGGTTGAGATTGATGATGATATAGAAGTGTTTTTTTTTTGTGTATTGATTGATTTTGGGGTTGAGGTTATAAGGGAGGTAAATATGGGAGTGCTATGTTGTGTTGTTTTGTTGCAGCCAGCCATGTGTCCTGCATTTTTCTGGAAATTCAACCGAAATTTAGACTAGAAAAATGATAGAAATAGAACTTTAAAAGGAAGACTTAATTGTTCTCCATTAAGTCAGTAAACCATAGGCTTTGGAACCAACGCATTTTCATGTGTGGAATGAAAGTTATGATCAAAATGATACCAGGCGTACAAACTGAAAAACTGAGAGTCCTCAGTCAGTAACCTGTGACTTGGGACTACGTTTAGGTGACCTTAATGACACATTTAGAAGCTGTGAAATAAGACTTAAATTTACCCTTATGTTTTAGGAAACCATATAATTTTGAATTTTCTAAATCACACTTGTAGATAAAAAGATATGATCAAAAGAGTATAACTCATGCACGCTGGAATTGTGAAACCGGACAGACTGAGATTTGTGCCTTGAGTCCAGGTTTTGGTCCATTTATCTCAGGAATTAGATGTTGTGATAGAAGATATAAAAGAACCCTTATATTTTGGTGAATCATAGGAGTTGGATTCATCTCGGTTGGACTTAAAATGTAGAAGTTACACACGAATGAGCGAACCATGCGCAGGCAGACCCTAGCAGACTGCAGGGCTGAATTAGAAATTGTGAAACAAATCACGTGTTGCCTGTTTTAAGCTGAAATTGTTACTGAATATAGCGTTATGTGTCTAGTTTAATTTAAGATAAGTATTGTCTCAATCCGAGTTGCGTAGGTAAAGTTATAAATGAAATAGTACGCATTGCGCAGACTTGAGTAACCAATTGGCCAGGGAAGAGTTCAAGGAGTCATCAAGAATTATGTGTAACAAATTTAAATCTAGAAATTTAACCATAAGGACTCATATGAGTCTAGTTCGAGTGAAAAGAAGAATTTTTACATTCGGATTAGTAGAACAAAAGTTATTGGGGAAATAAGATAACAAGGTACATAAGAAACTAAATGCTAGAATTCACTGTTCATTTGGTAAGAAATAAATGAGGTATAATCGAGATAAAATATTTGTTTGGAATGAAATAAATTTTCAAAAATATGCTCTTGAAAGCTTGACCAATTAAGAACAAGATAGCATTTTTGGTTTTTTGAAAATCACATCCCAATTGTGTTTTATTTAGATTTTAAAACCCAACGAGGAATTTTTGCAGTATTGTAAAACCCGGTGTGGCCTAAAAAGTGCAGTCTGGCCTAAAGGCCCGGAATGAAAACTTTGAACTAAAAATTAGTTCTATTGAGCTGATTTAGGATAAAAATAGTCAGATTCTTAATCACTGGTGCCATATCTGTAACATTGTGTGGTTTGCATCTAATTTCTACTTAACGGTTAAAGTACCCACTAAGCTATATGCTTAGCGAGTTTAGTTTTCTAAACTCGTAGGTTATGGAGTCCAAGATAACAAATGGGAAGCTACAAAGGAGCACCAGAGTACGTAACAGGAGGTGAAGTGAGGAGCAAAGCAAAGTTTAGCTAGGCATGTACTGTTAAGGACTTTCAAAATGTAATTATAACAATTAAAGAAATGTGTAAATTATTATTTGTAATAAAAAGGAAAAAAATTATTTAGTACATGTTCTGTATACCATGTTGCATATTAGAAATAGTCTAGTTAAGGGGTGTTACAATTATTCAAAAATAAGATACCCCATACTGGTATTTTGTTAACCATACACCTAGAAAAAGAGACTCACCATTCGTGTGTGGAATTTATAAGGTTGGAAGGGATACCCTAACTATCTTTATTTGTTGTTTGTGGATACATACATGCATACATTCATTAGCATCTCATATCATATCATTCATCATCTCATATCACAGCCCTAGATTATAATAGTTCAAAGCCTATGACAATCCGACCTATGTCGGTGATGAATAATCTAGCGGCAACTCAATTAGCTTCTCACCAAAAGCAATGGAACCTGAGCGTATTCAAAAGATGTTGGATGGTACCCTTAAAGTCAAGATGGAAGAATAAAAGGGGGGCCCTAGCTGAGATCATGAAGATTCAAATGGCTACAATATTTGGAAACACTGCTGAAGCATCCGCAAGCACCAAGAAAGGTAAGGGAAAGGCTAAAGTTGATGAAGTAGCTTTTGATGATGACAAGGTTGTCATTGATGATGATGACGACTGGGCTCAATACTTTCAAGATCCTCAAGACAAAAACAAGGAGCCAAAGGTTGTTGAAAGACCAACCGTAAAAAGATTGAAACTTTAGATGTTGAGAAATCGATCACTAACCTGGAAAATAAGTTTGAAAAGAAGCTGAAAACTAAAGAAATGTCTAAGGTCGACATGTTGTTTGAGCTAGATGAAGAGGTTTCGTACAAGTTCAAGATGTCATCCTTTGCAAAGTTTGATGGAACTGAAAATCCTCGTCTCCATGTGAAGTAATATATTACTGGTATGCAGTCTGCCTGAGTTACTAAGGCTCAAACTCTAAGGTACTTTATGCTCTCATTACACCCTACTGTCCAAAACTGGTTCAACACCTTGGAGGATGACACTCAAAAGAGCTGGGATTTGCTATACAAGGCTTTCATTCAATAGTATGGATACAATGTCGAGCTAAAAATTACCTTGATGGAGGTGGAAACCATTAGGCAAAAACCAAATGAGAATTTTGCGGACTATGTGAAAAGATGGAGAAGTAAGGCTTCACTTCTCAAGAGGAGGCCTGATGAGTGGGACCAAATCAGGATGATAGTCAGAGACGTCCTACCCAATCTCCATGAGAGGCTATCTTAGAACCTTATAAGGGATTTCAGAGATCTTCTCCAAGTGGGATTGCAAATAAAAGAGTGGGAAAGAGAGAAGAACCATTTTTATGTAAAATGGAATTATCAGCCTAGCAATCAAAGTACACAAAAGGAAGCTGATGTTAGTGCCACTGGTCAAGGAGGAATGAGGCAGTTTTTGGAATTGGGGAAGCCGCTGTCTTGGATTCTCAATAAGCTACAAAAGAAGGAATTAATACAACCCTTGAATCCTTGTCCTTTGCCTAATCCTCTTCCACCTAACTTTGATACTAAGGCATTTTTCCAATTCCATCAAAGGCCTGGACACGAAACGGACAGCTGTATGAAGTTAAGGCATGAGATCCAGATATAATTGATAGTGGAAAGTTGTTTGAGCCTGATAAGCCCAATACTAAGAGTAATCCTTTGCCTAAATTTAGAAGAGTACCTCCGCTAGCAACCTTCATGGTGGGGAAGGAGTGAAGGAAGATTCTATCTTTCAAGACTAGAATGTCAAAGATGCAGAATGAGGAGAAATTTTATTCAACAAACTTCCATTAGCTTGGAGTGTTGATATATTTATTTTGCTTTCTTTAATATTTAATTGGAACAATTATATTTTTCAAATTATGTTTGTTTGAATAAATTATTTTCATTAAAATTTTCATGATCTTTGTTCATTTTTGTTGCTCAACCAATGATGAATATAGCTTGATATTTACAAATTAGTGTATCTATGAATCATGATTAGAATGACTTTACTAGGTTAGGGAATTGCTCTATAGCATTGAGTTGTGTATACTTACTTAGAGAGGGCTCCTACATAATTACCTTTGTCTAGGTCCTAGTTAGTCTTAGAACATGCTTTGATGGACTTTTGAGGCGAAATTGAACTCTGCTTATTTAAGGGAGAGATCTAGGCATTGTTTGATTAAGCCAACAACTAGTATTCACCCAATAAAAAATCAATCCCTAGTTGTCCCTTTAGCCTTTATGAAATTTTAGCTTTCTTTTTATTGGTTTATAAATCCCGATAACCTATCCTAAGCTGTTGTGATACTTATGACAAATCGGATGATCACTAAGGGGAAGAGGCAAGAAGATACAAAAGAAAGGAATGCCTAGTCAAGACCATAAAAGATTTAAAAAAGATGAAAAAAAGAAATGAAAAGAAATGAAAAAGAAAGAAAAAAGAAAAAAAGAAGAAAAAAGAAAAAAAGAAGAAAAAGAAAAGAAAAAAACCCAAAACGGTTTAGAAAGCCAACCAAGTTCTCTTTTACCTAAAGCAGCAAAAGACTTCCATTTGATTTATAAGGACGGTTTGACTTGAATTGGTCTAACCCAATCAAAGATTCAATCAAAATTAGAGAAAAAGGAGAAAGACCATATAGTTTTTGAAAGTCCTGTACTTGACAATCCTGCAGAGGAAAAGGACAAAATGATGAAATTTCAAAACCAAAAAAGGGAAAGCAAAAAAGGGAAAGGAATGTGGGTATCAAGCTTTTTGCAAAGGTAAAGACTATCCCAATCAAGATCCAGATTAACACAAAGAAGATGGGAGAACATTCAAAGCTCTATCTTTTCATGCTCCCAACTGCCTAAACTTCCAACAAGAAGTTTGTAGTGTGAAGGCTTGTACATAGTATCATATCAGCTCCAATCAAAGTGACCTTCATTTAAACCATGTCCCTTATAAATCCCATTTCAAGCCTATCAAAGACATTTTAATCTCTCTTGGTAGGTAGAGTCTATTAGTGGAGATAGTTTGAATAAGCATGCATATGAGATAGACAATATTCAAACTCAATGAGACCTTTGACCAAGTAATGTGTATGTGCCTATCTGAAGTGCTACAATTCTTGCTTAAATTGAAATGATTCCCTAGTTTAGTATGGTAACTAGGGTTGTCATGTTATATATATGTTAATTTGAAAATTAGAGTCTTGAGGTACAATGACACTAATTTGGCAAAAGCCAAAAAATGATTTTAAGATTTAAAAAAGAATGTGTGTTTTTGTCATACAAAGCCTTCAAGTTAAGAGAAGTACGTTGAACTGTCGAATCTCGAAAGATACATTGGGCAAAGTAAATGATTATTTGCAAGTTTGTGAAAAGTTTCAAACTTGCATGTTGAATCCTAGTATGAAATGGATGTATCTCTGATGTTTGGGCCTCACCACTCATGTTTTCAACATCTCGAAGATAATAGCCATAAATGCAAAGCCTTCTGTCATTCCAATGCAAGACCTGAATAGGCATCTGAAAGGAGCCAATGAGAACACTTTAGATGATCACCTTGGTCTGTGAGTCAATGGAATCACTGTAAGTATTGCTCAAGCATATCATGCATACATGAGCAAATCACACTACATTTTCTTTGTCAAATGTAAATAATAATACTCTATGAAGCAACCATGAAGCAGATATGGAATCATAGGGCATGGAAGGCCCATTGCTTGAGGAGGAAGCTCCAGTCATTTTGAAAAAGAAGAAATGCATGCTTGTCCGAAGAAACTAGACAATATACAAAGATCAATTAGAGCCTGCATGGAAACAAAATCATTGGTTTGAGCCTACACAGGGGCAAAGTTTCTCATTTTCAATATTTTGAATTTACGTGTGTACAAAATATTTTCATACTCATTTTCAATATTTTGCCACGCAGAGGGCAAGGAGAATACATAAGGGGCTAGCTAAAAATGGTTGAATTTTTTGCAAAAGTGCAAAAGCATGGAACATTAAAACTATCAAAAGAATGAAGATGCAAAAGACAAAAGATCAGTCCAGCTAGAAGAACTGAAGCCAATATAGGACAAAAGTTCAAAAGGATGAAGATCCAATTTAAAGGTTGAAGACCCAAAGTCTAAAGGATGAAGATCCATTTTGAAGGGTGAAGACCCTGCCAAGGATGAAGATCTACTTTGAAGGGTGAAGACCTGATGCCAAGGATGAAGATCCAATTTCAAAGGGTGAAGTCTCGAAGTCCAAAAGATGAAGATCTATTTTAAAGGGTGAAGACCCAAAGTCTAAAGAATGAAGATCTGTTTTGAAGGGTGAAGACCCTACCAAGGATGAAGATCCAGCTTAAAGGATGAAGATCCAATTTCAAGGGTGAAGACCCAATTTCCAAGGATGAAGATCCATTTTTAAGGGTGAAGATCCGATGCCAAAGATGAAGATCCACTTTCAAGGGTGAAGACCCAATCTCCAAGGATGAAGATTTATTTCCAAGGGTGAAGACCCGATGCCAAGGATGAAGATCCAAGGTCCAAGATGAAGATCCATTTTGAGGGTGAAAACCCACAATCCATTAAAGAATGGAACAACAAGAATTCTCATCTGATAAAAGGTCAATCAAATCCAATTCAACTTTGGGTCCAAGTATCCAAATCAAATTCAATCTCAGGTCTAAGTAACCAATCTCGGGTCCAAGTACCCAATTTAATCTCAGGTCCAAGTATCTAATTCAGTCTGGGGTCCAAGTGCCCAATCTCGAGTCCAAGTACCCAATTCAGTCTCGGGTCCAAGTACCCAATTTAGTCTCGGATCCAAGTACCCAATTCAGGGCCAAGTACCCAAATCCAATTCAGTCCCAGGTCCAAGTACCCAGTCTTAGGTCTAAGTATCCAATTCAGTCTCGGATCCAAGTACCCAAATCAAATTCAGTCTCGGGTCCAAGTACCCTACTCAGTCTCGAGTCTAAATACTCAATCTTGAGTCCAAGTACTCAAATCAAATTTAATCTAAAGTCCAAGTATCCAATCCCGAATCCAAGTACCCAAATCTTTTTTGAGAACCCATCCTAACCCAGAATCTGCTCGAAATCATGTTGCTTTTCACTCTCTTCTACTGAAAGTCTTAGATCGTTCAAGCAGGGGGCAAATTGTAGACCCTTAATTTTTTACCAGGTCCAGTCTGATATTTTAAAATAGTTTGAAATAATTTTTATTGTATTTATTATTTATAATATTTATTTTATTTATTTTTATTGTATTATTTATTTTTAATAAACTAAATATTTGTTTTTAATAAAAAAATAAAATAAAAGGTAAAAATAATAAAAATCAAAAGGATTGGCGAGCGACGCATGGCAGTGCTGCCGTGCGGTAAGCAGCTTCACAGCCCAGTTCGCCACAGGCAGGTGCCTTCGGTGGACTGGGCACTGCCAATTTGCAACAGGTGCTGCCTGCAACAAACTGGCCAGTTTGCCACCCAGGGGCATGCCCAGCTCACCCCACAATAGCCCACTACCTCGCCAGCGTAGCCCGCATGCCAGCCCGTAGCAATTCTCGCAGGCCCAGTAGCCCACGCGCGCTGCAAGTTTTTGACCAAATCTTATTTTACATGGTTTTGTAATTTTTCCTAAACAATTGGTATTTTCTTATCAAAATAGTATTAGGTCTTTTTGTTTTCCTATAAATAATAGTATTAAACACAAGGACAAGGGGGGATTGACAAAAAAATTATTCAGACTTTCTTTTGGCAATTATTTCAAAGACTTTGGACTTTTCTTTGGGACTTTTCGGAAGAACATCAAACTTTCAATTTAGACAGAGAGCAACAAAGCAACAAATTAATTCTAAAATCATTATCAAACAAAGAAAAGCTTAAACATCAAACACTGAGGCAATAAGACAACAAGACAGTGTCTTAATTTTCCTCGGCCAAAAATAAAAAATTGTAGCAGGTAGGAGCTTGATCAATTTCTTCAATTTGGTGGAGCCAATACGAAGGTACGTTCTTTATTTAATTCATCTAAATTTAATAATAGCTATTTTTATCATAACCTTTAGACATTGATATTTAATTCATTCAGTAGCTATTTATTTTCAAGTATCAACATGCAATAAGTTAGGTTTCGTTTATAATGATCATGTCAACCCTTTAAATCAACCATTATATTTGCACGATAACTTGTTAGGACACTCAGTAGCCAAGTCATTAATAGTATTAAAATTGTTAGTTCATTGAGGCCCCATCCTCGATGGCAACTTGTACAAAATCCTAATATTAATATCAAACCCTAAATCCAAAACATCCATTCTTTAGATTCAAACCCTAATTTATTTCAAACCTAATCCTTAATTTAAACATCACAGTAACTATGTTATTTTACCTTTAAAACTTTTTGATTATTTTGGGCTGTTATATTAACACAATAGCTTCATTATTTTGATCATACAGATTTAATTACTAAAGCCTTAATTACATAAAATCAAAGATCAACCTGTTTGTCCATCCAGTAACCATGTTATTTCTTTTATATTGAATATTTCTTAGTTGACTAATCCCGTAATTAAAATACAAAACTCTAATTGTTAAACCTAAAACCTACAAAATCCTAATTTTATTCAAGAAACCCTAATTGATGCATAAACCCTAAATTTATATACTTATTGCTTTATTTAAATTAGATGTATGTTTTTTATATATTTTGATTGATGGTTCATGTCCTTGAGGAATAATTTATTTATGATAAATGGTTGGTTATTTTTATTGATTTGCTTTGGTTTGAAAACATTATAAGAGGTATGTTTCCATGTTTTGGGTACCTCATATTGTGAGCAGCATGTAATTTAATTTATTTTAAGCTTTAGATAAATGTAAAGGACACGTTTCCACCTTTCGATGGGTTTCCTATTTAGTTTTAGATATTAAATGATGTAAGAACATGTTTCCATCCTCGGATGGGTGTCCATTTATTTCTTTTGTTTGAACATTGCCATGATTTTTAATAAAGTATTTGTTTATTCTTATTATTGCATGTAGTATGGATAATATCATTATATTTAAAAATTTTATAATATCAAGACCTGAAAAGGAGTCTGGTTCTAATGAACCGGGCATTGTAGGGGTGCTGGGTCATTCTCACCCCATACGTACCTAACGTTTTGAACCCATTAGGGGGTTGGGGATTCCTTAATAGTCGAGTAAATCCACCCCTTTCTTTTTTCTAGCCTGTCCGGGTGGAGACTCCATTTTCTCCGAGTTTAGGCATGTGTTCTCTAAGGCTTTGAGTCTAATAGTGCCGAAGTCGCAAGAACCATTCCACACAGGAGTGAGGACGAAAATCACCGCTCACACTCCTTTTTTTTCTCTGTGTGTTAATCATGTATTTATAGAAAACAAACACTTAACCCTATAATTCGATTAGGAAATCAAATGGCCAGTCAAAACTCAGATTTGGAGGGGCTCATAATGATTTTAAGGTTCTAAATCGGTGTGGACCCAACCCATATCGATTTGGAAGGTCTAAATTCATATGAGCCATGGCTCACATTGATTTGGGCACCCAAATCGAAATGAACCATGCTTATGTCGATTTTGGCATGTCCCGACTCAAACCAAACCCTAATTTTTAATTTCTTTCAGACAGAACCTATTTTATAATTTAATTTGGGTTTTTATGAATTGGACCATCTAATATTTAAGATTTAAAATTAAGTTTAGATTCTTTAAAATTATAACAGAACAAGATAAGCTTCTTAAACATAATCCGTGCAAAAATTAAGTGTCTACACTCTCCTTTAACTCCTTTACATCAGTAACATAAAGTTGATTCTTGAAGTATAAATCACCATTCTCCAAAATAACATAATATGATTGTTCACCTTTATGCACTTGTTTAATCACTTTTAGCAGCTTTTAGTTCCTTTGTTGGGCCTCTATAATTTTCTTCTTAAGGGTTGGTTCAATTTTCAATTATGTCAACATAACATATTATATTATTTTTAGTTATATAACATATATATTATGTTTTATTTATAACATATGAACTTATTACCTACCAAACTCTTTTGACTTAGAGCACCAGCCACCACATTAGCTTTTCCAAGATGGTAATAAGTGATACAGTCATAATCTTTGAATAATTCCATCCATTTTCTTTGCCTTAAGTTAAGCTATTTCTGGGTAGCCAGATATTTAAGCTTTAATGATCAATATAAATGTAATATCCCTACATAGACTATACACTTAACTACATAGGTGATAACACCCAAATACTCACACTTGTCTATATATGTATTATAGAAATAAAACCAGAATACTTCTACCTATTAATGCAGTTATTAAACTTTCAAAAGAACTATTATAATCATAGTTATATTATGAACATATGTTCGTTAATTTATACAAAACTCCTATTGTTAACTTGCATTATTATAATTCTCAAACTACTCTCAAACTTATACAACTGTCATACAAAATTATAAAGTATTGCGATGTGAACTATACAAAATATAATATTTACAATATTGTTCTTTGATCCTTTATGATGCAGTTGACTAGGAACGTATATCTCTCACCTGCAGTCTCAACTCCTCTTGTTTAATCTGCGCATCAGAAAATAATTCTAACATGCTAAGCAAAGCTTAGTGGTGCTTATGTATTTACAACATGCAAGAAAATTTAAAGCAAAGAGATTAAACATTAAATAATTTAGAAATAATGGAAAGTATCACTTTCAGATCGTTAAATAAAGAAATTAATAAATTCATTTAAACTTGAAATACTAAACATGATTAAATTCATAATTGGTTAATTTAACAATAACCATATAACACATTTTTTCAATGCAGATAACTTCTTTGATTATGCCCATACACACTGAACTCGGATTCTAGGTTTGGATAATGGGTCACTGTTGGCAATTTAATGCCCGCTGTATAAAATTTGGCCAATGGCCCACTATGGCATGAATGCCCACTGAATATGGTGACACGAAGTGTCTATTGATGGCATAGAGTGCCCATTATCACTTTGGATATCCTCCCTTTGGCTAGCCATTCAATCCCAAACTAGATCTAAAATCAGTATGATTTGGTCAATTTAGTAGTTTTTAATTAACATTAAATTATGTATAGCACTTTAATGGAATAATTCTTTGGATATCCTCCCTTTGGCTAGCCATTCAATCCCAAACTAGATCTAAAATCAGTATGATTTGGTCAATTTAGTAGTTTTTAATTAACATTAAATTATGTATAGCACTTCAATGGAATAATTCTTTGATCAACACTTGGTATCACACATATTTATCATATATTCAAAATAAATTTGTTACACTACTTGTTAGGATTGATTTCAAAATCCTTTACAGTTTGAGGTCTTTTAATCTTTTAGGCTGGAATTATAGATGAAAAACAAAAAAAAGGGTTATTTTGGGCAATGTCTTCAAGTGACGCGCCCAATGACATGGGCGTGTTAATGACCATGTTGTTTGCCATTCTTACAGAAGCATTGACATGCCCCATGACACGAGCGTGTCATTGGCATGTCATTTAACTTGCATTACAGTAGCTATGACACGCCCAATGACACGGGCGTGTCACTGGCCATGTCATTTATCTTTCATCACAGTAGCTATGACATGCCCAATGACACGAGCGTGTTACTTGTCGTGTCATCAACATTGAAACACAGCATCGGTGACAGCCATTGTCAGGAAAAATTTTGTGTTTTGTACACTCAACCGCTTAAGCATAATATATCCAAATTTATGATAAAAATGAATCAAAAACTTGTTTTTTTGATATAAAAATAGTCTATATCAAATACTTTTCAATAATAACTCATTAAATATAACTCAATCGACCAATTTAAACAACAAAATTCATAGAAATTTAAATAGTTGCAAATTAAAATACATAAGCACATGTGATTTCCTCATAAATTTTGGCCAAATTCTTGAAAAGAAGGAAGAAAGGAGGAGTTTTGGTGGTGAAGGTGATGATATGTGTGGATGAATTATAAGTGCATAATTGATGATATTTTGCCCCTATTTCTTAATATGATTATTATCCAATTGAGTTTAATTTGTTTGTTCAAGTGCTTTTTGGGATTAATTTTAGGAATTCTTTGTATTTTGAGGCTTATGGTCATTTCGGAGGGAATTACGGATGAAAGTAGAGGAAAAGAGCAAAATTCTTGAAGTGACACGCCCAGTGACATGGGAGTGTCAATGGACGTGCCTTTGATACTGCCATACGAAAGCATTAACACGCCCAGTGACATGGGCGTGTCACCGAGCATGCCTATTACAATGACTCATAGAAGCTGTGACACGCCTAGTGACATGGGCGTGTCACTAGACATGCCTTATATTCAAAATCCCAGTAACAATGACACGCCTAGTGACATGGGCGTGTCAATGGGCGTGTTAGGCTAAAATATCTGCACTATAAAAGCTGAGCTGAAGTGCAAATTAGGGATCTGATTTTCATTCTTTACAACCTAGAGCCAACTTCTAGAGTGAAAAAGAGAATTTTGAAGCTGAGATTGAAGGTGAAGACACATCCTACACAAGAACAATTGCCCCTATTTCTTAATATGATTATTATCCATTTGAGTTTAATTTGTTTGTTCAAGTGCTTTTTAGGATTAATTTCAGGAATTCTTTGTATTTTGAGGCTTATGGTCATTTCGGAGGGAATTACGAATGAAAGTAGAGGAAAATAGCAAAATTCTTGAAGTGACACTCCTAGTGACATGGGCGTGTCAATGGACGTGCCTTTGATACAGCCATACAGAAGCATTGACACTCCCAGTGACATGGGCATGTCACTGAGTGTGCCTATTACAATGACTCACAGAAGCTGTGACATGGGTGTGTCACTAGACGTGCCTTATATTCAGAATCCCAGTAACAATGACACGCCTAGTGACATAGGCGTGTCACTGGGCGTGTTAGGCTAAAATATCTGCACTATAAAAGCTGAGCTGAAGCACGAATTAGGGATTCAATTTTCATTCTTGACAACCTAGAGCCGACTTCTAAAGCAAAAAAGAGAGTTTTGAAGCTGAAATTGAAGGTGAAGACACATCCTACACAAGATCTAAACCGAGATTCAAGGATTCAAGTGAAGAAATACAAATCATTCACCACAGATTGTTTGGATTCTTTTACTTATTTTTGTTCTGGTTTTTTGAACATGAACTAATTCATTCTCTATCTAGATATTGATGAACCCTAGCTTTATTGTATGGATTGAATAATTTTATTTAATTAAATAATTTGATTGAATTATTTTATTCTTATGATGCTTAATAATTTATTTCCAATTGATAATAGCATGTTTATTGATTGGTTGCAATTTTCATATTATTGACTTGAGAAAGCTTGATATGAATAGAATACTCATAAGGATTGAGGATTGATTGAAGTGCTAGAGATAGACTTACAAGATCCTTTGGTTTATGATTCCTTATTCTTAATGCAAGATCTATTTAATTATGTTTGAGAAGAGATTCCAGCATTCTACTTAGTGATTAGGGATTAATTCACTTGAGAAAGGTTTTAGTCTAATTTAGAGGAATGCCAATTCAACTCTATTATTTGATTTAATTGGATTGATTTTCATAAATATATTTATGGCTAGGGGGATTCAATATCTGGATAGTATTTTCATCATCAATCCTTTGTGCACAACACTTAATCTCTCTTTACTTTAAGTTATTAAGTTAATTGTCTTTAATTACAAACTTCCCAAAACTATAAATTTGCTAAACGATAGTTAAAATTTGCACTAGTACTTGGCCTTGTCCCAGTGGAACGACAACTCACTCACTACTTTATTACTTGAGCGACCCATGCACTTGCGGTATTGCAATAGCATAAGTTCGCACCATCAAGTTTTTGGCGCCATTACCGGGGACAATGGTTTTCAATATTAGTAATATAATAAAAAATGTTAATTTAGTTTTTATTTTATTTGTTTTAACATTAGTTCTTGCTTTTTGACTATCATTCTAGGTACTTCTTCCCATTTATGACCCGAGCTAGCTCTTCCCAACTCCTTGAATTAGATCAAGAGTTAGAGAGAACATTTGAGGAGAAAGCGAAAGGAAGAAGAGGAAGCAGTTCTAGCAAAAATGGAACCAAACTTTGAAGATCTCATCTCAGAAGAAGAACTGGAAATAATGGCAGGGAATGAGCTAAGGACAATGCAAGATTTTGCTAGGCTTACTCTTAATGGGGCTGATTTAAGCATACAGAGACCGTTGGTTGCTGCAAATAAATTCGAGATAAAATCATAGGTCATTCAAATGGTGCAGCGGACTTGTTTGTTTGATGGGTTCCCAGATGAAGAACCCAATGCACATATTGAGACTTTTTTGGAAATATGTGACACATTCAAGATACAGAATGTCTCTGAAGATGCAATTAGGCTGAGATTGTTCCCATTCACGCTTAGATATCGAGAAAAGAAATGGCTGAAATCTTTCCCTCCAAACACTTTCACTACATGGGGCTAATTAGCAGAAAAAATGCGAGGTAGAGAATATTTTCCACCGTCCAAGACTGCCAAGTTGAGGAATGATATTTCATCTTTTCTCCAGCTAGATGGTGAAACTCTTTATGATGCTTGGGAAAGATTCAAAGATTTATTGAGAAGATGTCCTCACCATGGGCTTCCACTATGGCTTTAGGTTTAAACTTTCTACAATGGATTGAATTATGCAAGTAAGTAGTCCATCAATGCAGTAGGCGGAGGTACCATAAATAATAAAACACCTGAAGAAGCAAGGGATTTGATTGAAGACATGGCCCTTACCAATTATCAGTGGCAAACCCCAAAGGAACAAGGGAAATTAAGGGTTGTTGGTTCACATCAATTGGATCCCGTAGTTGCTTTGACAGCACAGTTGGAAGCAATGAACAAAAGGATTGATTCTTTAGCTTCTTCTTCGGGGAAAGTAATACAGGTGATGTCTTGTGAATGGTGTAGGGGTGGACATCAAAGTCAAGATTGCCAAAGTGGCAATATGTTTGCTAGGCAAGAGCAAGTAGATTATGTTGGAAATATGCTAAGGCAACAGCAGAATAACTCCTATAGCAACATGTACAATCCGGGGTGGAGAAATCATCCTAATTTCTCATGAAATAATCAAAATAATCCAAGACCTCCCCTTAGATTCCAGTAGCCTCAACATCAACAAGCTACCCCTCCAAGAAAGATCAATTTAGAGGACATGATGAAGAAATTTATAGCAGCTTCTAAAACCAGGTTTCAATCAACTAAAACCACCCTTAGAAATCAGCAAGCCTCTATTCATAATTTGGAGAATCAGGTGGGGCAAATTTCCAAGCTGCTTGGTGAGAGACCACAAGGGAGTTTACATAGAAACTCTGAGGCAAATCTTAAAGAGAAACTTAAGGCAATTACACTAAGGAGTGGAAAAGAAATCAAGGGCAATGTGGTTGAGAAAAGAGAAGAAGTGGCAGAGAAAGGGGTTGAAGTGCAAGAAAAAGAAAAAGAAGACAATCTCACTATCACTTCGGGAGAGAAAGCTACAATAGAAAGTGAGAAAGAGAACCAGCCACAAGAAAGCAACCTAATAATGAAAGAATACCAACCTAGAGTACCATATCCAGCAAGGTTGAATAAGGACAAGATTGATGCTCAGTTCGGTAAGTTCCTTAAACTTTTTAAACAATTGCACATTAATATTCCATTTGCTGAAGCTTTGTCATAGATGCCTAAATATGCTAAATTTTTGAAAGATATCCTTTCTAATAAAAGGAAACTTGAGGAAGTGTCTTTAGTGCATTTGTCCGAAAAGAGTTAGATAATTTTGCAAAAGAGGTTACCTAAGAAGTTAAAAGATCTGGGTAGTTTTACCATTCAATGTTTGATAGGTAACCTTGAGGTGAAAAGTGCATTGGCTGATTTGGGGGCTAGCATAAGTGTTATGCCCTATAAAATGTTTAAAGAGTTAGGCATTGGAAAACCTAAACCAACACTTATAACCATCCAACTTGCTGATAAGTCAGTAGTCCACCCTTGTGGCATTCTTGGTAGGCCATTTTTAAATACATCCCGTGCCCTTATCAATGTTCATGATGACACATTAACTTTGAGAGTGGGTAGTGAAAAAGTTATTTTTAAAATACATGATGCTATGAAACACTCACTTACACTTGATGAGGTGAATTCATGCAATGATATTATTGAGCATGAAATGAGCATGAAATCGTCAATTGTGTTACTAACATTGTTTCCAAGGATCCCCTTGAGTTGTGTTTATTGCAGGAAAATGTTGAGGATCGAGAAGCAAGGAGCAGCTTGTTTTTCTTGAAGCAAGCAAATCATTCAAATTTTGGGCATATGAAACTATTGAGATGCAAAAGGAAGAAAAAGCAAAACCATCAATGATTGATCCACCCAACTTGGAACTTAAGCCCTTTCTAGATCACCTTGAGTATGGATTTCTGGTGGAGAAAAAGAAATTGCCAATAATTCTGAGTTCCCACCTATCTTCTGAATAGAAGATAAAGCTCTTCCAGTTGTTGCAGAAGCATAAGAATGTGATAGCTTGGAAGATAGCAGACATCAAGGGTATCGGTCCATCCTATTGCACTCAAAAGATATTGATGGAGGATGAATTCAAGCCAGTAGTGCAACCACAAAGGAGACTAAACCCAAAGATGAAAGATGTAGTGAAGGCTGAAGTGATAAAACTACTTTATGCAGGGATTATATATCTAATCTCGGATAGCTCTTGGGTGAGCCCAATTCAGGTAGTACCAAAGAAAGGAGGGATGTTGATGGTCCCTAATGAAAATGATGAGCTAATTCTAACAAGAACAGTTATTGGTTGGAGGGCTTGCATTGACTACCGAAAATTGAATGATGTAACTAGGAAGGACCATTTTCCTTTGCCCTTCATTAATTAGATGTTGGAGAGGTTATCCGGCATGAGTATTACTGCTTTTTGGATGGTCTTTCAGGCTATTTCCAAATTCCTATTGTCCCAGAAGACCAAGAGAAAACTACATTCACCTGCCTATATGGGACATTCACATATTGAAGGATGCTATTCGGGTTATGCAATGCACCTGTGACTTTTCAGAGGTGCACGGTGGCAATTTTTGATGAGCTTATTGAGGATATTATGGAGGTGTTTATGGATGATTTCTCGATTTATGACAGCTCATTTGAAAGATGTTTGGAAAATCTTGAAAGAGTCTTAATTAGATGTGAGGAAACAAACCTGGTGCTTAATTGGGAAAAGTGTCATTTCATGGTTCAAGAGGGAATCGTGTTGGGACACAAAATTTTAAGCAAAGGTATTAAGGTAGATCGGGCTAAGGTAGACACCATCGAGAAGCTACCACCACCCACATCTGTAAAGGCCATCAGAAGTTTTTTAGGACATGTGGGCTTTTATCAGAGGTTCATACGAGATTTTTCTAAGATAGCCCACCCACTAACAAGACTCCTTAAGAAGGATGTGGATTTTGTTTTTGATGAGGAATGTTTAAGAGCATTCACAACTCTTAAGGAGAAATTGACCTATGGTCCAATCATGGTAGCTCCCAATTGGAATCTGCCATTTGAACTAATGTGCAATGCAAGTAATTTTGCAGTGGGAACAGTCTTGGGTCAACGCAAAGAGAAATACTTCTAGCCTATCTACTATGCAAGCAAGACTTTGAACACAGCTCAAGCTAATTACACAACTACAGAGAAAGAGCTATTAGTTGTAGTTTTGCTTTTGACAAGTTTAGATCATATCTGATCTTGTAAAAAGTGATTGTTTATACATACCATTTGGCTTTGAGGTATTTATTTGAGAAAATTGATGCAAAGCCTAGGCTAATTGGTTGGGTCTTGTTATTGCAGAAATTTGACTTAATGATTCAAGACAATAAGGGAGCTGAAAATCTGGCAGCAGATCACCTTTCTCGCTTGGAGAATCTAACCTTGGAGAGGTTTGAAGAAGGGGACATTGATGATCACTTCCCCGATGAGCAGCTATGCGCCATGGTAAGTGAGCTAAGTAGTTTAAATTTTGAAACACCTTGGTTTGCAGATTTTGCTAATTATTTAGCTGTTAGGGAACTTCCTAAGGACTTAACTTATCAAGAAAAGAAGAAATTATTTTTTGATTTAAAATATTATTTTGGGAGGATCCCTTTTTGTTTAGATTATGTAAGGATCACATGATCCGACGGTGTGTGGCATGGCCCAAAACGATGAATATTCTTAGTCAATGCCACGCTGGACTAGCTGGTGATCATATGGGAGCTAATAGGACTGCTCAAAAGGTACTAGAATCAGGATTTTATTGGCCCACTTTGTTTAGGAATAGCTACGAATTTGTGAACCATTGTGATCATTGCCAAAGGACTGGAAACATTTCATCTTGTGATGAGATGCCCAAAATGGAATTCTAGTGTGTGAAGTCTTTGATGTATGGGGGATCGATTTTATGGGACCATTTCCAAATTCCTTTGGTAACGAATATATTCTTGTAGCTATAGACTATGTCTCTAAATAGCCTAAAGCCCAAGCCTTAGCAACCAATGATGCCAGGGTAGTGTTGAAATTTTTGAAAAAGTTGTTCTCTCGATTTGGTACACCGAAAGCAATCATAAGTGATAGGGGTACTCACTTTTGTAATGTTCAGCTCGAGAAAGTTTTCAAAAGATTAGGTGTTACACATAGGTTTGCTACTCCTTACCATCCCCAAACTAGTGGCCAAGTTGAGAACACGAATAGGGAGATAAAAAGAATTCTAGAAAAAACTATAGAGCGATCCTGAAAGGATTGGTTCGAGAAATTGGAAAATGCTCTATGGGCTTTTAGGACTACATTCAAAACTCCTTTGGGCACTATGCCATTTAGGCTGGTATATGGAAAAGCTTGTCATTTACCTGTAGAAATTGAACATAATGCTTATTAGGCTATAAAACAGATTAACCTTGATCTAGCTAGTGTAGGTGAAAGGAGAAAATTGCAGGTAAATGAGTTGGATGAGTGGAGATTGCAAGCCTACGATAATGCAAGAATGTATAAGCAGAGTACTAAGAGATGGCATGATGCTTGCATTAAAGAGCGAAAAGAGTTTCAAGCGGGAGATCAGATATTATTCTACAATTCGAGGCTTTGACTCTTTCCAGGTAAGTTAAAATCTCGATGGTCTGGTCCTTCTACAATTAAGGAAGTTTTTCACTATGGAGTGGTTGAAATAACTCATCCGGAAAAAGGAGATTTTAAGATAAATGGGCACGGGTTCAAATTATACTTGGAGAGAGAAATACAAGACTTGAAGGATGTTTTACACCTCTAAGACTAGGGAAACTTGCCCTGAACGTCCAATTAATACGACGTTAAAGAAGTGCTGGGTGGGAGATAACCCACCGTTTTATTCGTTCTTTAATTTTTATTTCTTTAATTTCTATGTTTTTAGTTTGTGTTCAATTTTTTTTTATTTTTATCCTTCTATCATTGGTTGGTGTGTTTTCCTTGCATTCATTTGAATTTGTAGAGGAAATTTGATTTTGAGGGGCAACTTGAGCATATTTTAGGAGACGCCCGTGTCTTTGGGCGTATCATTATTTTTAAGAGGCAGTAGCTACAACATGCCCAGTGACACACCTGTGTCACTGAGCGTGTCATTTTAAATAAGACACACTAGCTATGGCACGTCCAAGGACACCCTCGTGTCACTAGTCGTGCCTCAAAAAAAAAGGGCCAGCATGCCCAAAGGACACGCCTAGACCATTGGGCATGTCGTGTCTTTTGTTGTCACAGTACATGTGACATGCTCGTCTCAATGGGCTTGTCATTTATTCGTTCACATAGTACCTAGGACATGCCCAATGACATGGTTGTATTATTAGGCATATCATATACACTGCATCTCATCACAAAGGGCACGCCCAGTAACACAGTCGTGTCACTGGGCATGCCGACGTGTTTATATATGACCCGAAGTCATTTTAAAAGCCAAAAACGATTTCCTTTCTCCCTCATCTCTCATTTTCTCTTAAATTTCTTGCATTCCCACCATCGCACTCACACACCCATTCACTCTAGAAGGGATTTTAACTCCCGTTTTGCATTTTTTGCATGGATCCACTCACTTTACGTTTGATTCCACACTTTTTTCACATTTTTCAGGTATTAACTCTCACTTTTGCAATTTTTGTTGGATGTCTTTTGTTATTTCTTATGGATTCCTTGTATTATCTCTTGTTTTCCTTAGAATTTTGAGATTTATGCGGTGTTTGCTTTATTTTACTTTATTTTGATTTATGCGACGGTTGTTTTATTCTGCTTTTATTTTGATTTTGATTCCATTTTTTATTTATTTTGATTTAGCATTTGATTTATTTGATTTAGTTTGCATTTGTATTATCAAGGTTGGTTCATCGCTATTATTGTGAATCTACATAATTGTTGATTGCATTCATTCGGTTGGTTGCATATTTTGTCGCTTTTGTTGATATAGGTTGATTAAACTTGTTTTAAATTGGCTGTTGGCATTAATTTTATTGGGATTTACATTGTGCTTTATCGTTATAATGCCGGTATTTCAGTAACCTTATGCGGGTCTTTTGTCGGTGTTTCGTATCGTGCTATCTTTTTGTTGTTATTGAGGAATTCTTGTTTTTTTTGCAAACAATGGACCCTCGCAAACAATCATCCTCCCAGCTACTTGCCAAACGTGCACGAGGGGAAGGCAATTCAAGCCAACCCGCTACACGACCAACCTCTACGTTCATGGAAAACCACAAATGCCTTAGATTCTCAAATGTCGAGAAAAGAAAGCAGTTTGAGCTTTTCGGCAACAAGGATTGGTCCCCACCTTATATTTTGGATTGGAACGCTATGGAATTAGCCAACATTGCAGCCGATATTTGGGAACTGATCATCCAACCAGGATGGGAACAACTATTCTCCATCAATGAGCCTGTTTACAGAGACCTGACATTGGAATTCTACTACACCTTTCAGTTCCAAAAGACCAAGGTTTCAATTACTGAGCCAACCATGAAATTTAGATTAGGGGATAGAGATTCCATCTGAGCATTTATGACCTTGGGGTGCATCTAGGGTTATACACTGCAGAGGAGGTACAGACTTTCAACTATCTTAATTTCTAGGTGGATTTCGTCGAGTTTGAGGTTGTTCTCCCTTAGGTTTGGAGGACCTTTTCATCCACTGTAGATAAATACCAGCCCAAGGTATCTAAGGCATCCAACTTTGAGTCCTTCCCCTGCCGAGTGGTGCACAATCTGTTAGTTCACACTCTTACAGCTCTGCTGAGCAGCACAAGGGTGGTGAGCCTGAGAGATCTATTTTTCTTACACTGCATGGTACAAAAAACTGGTGCAATGTCGCACATGCCATCACACACTTCTTTTACAAGCAGTCCAAAAAGGGAGCATCAGGTACTTTGCATGGTGGCATGTATGTCACACGACTGGCTCGTCGCTTGGGTGTGTTAGATGGATGCCTACCTATGACGGTGGATGGTTTGCCCAAACTATTGGGTATGGACACATTGAAGAGACTAAAATAGGGAGAAGGTAGCCGGGCTGCAGGCACCTCCTATGGATTCTGAGGCAGCCCCTTCTGCTCCTTCTTCAGACATACCACCACCCCCACCGATAGATTTTTCAGGTTCATCCACTGCTGTTGGGCCTTCATCCACTGTTGCTGGGCCTTCTTCCACTGTTGCACCTTTTTCTTCTGCTGGACCATCTTTTGTCCAAACCCCTACATTCCGAGACTGGCGCCAGTCAGTTAATGTTGAGTGGGATGATGACAAGAAGCCCACTGATTTCGAGCATCAGATTTGTAGGATCGAAGGTAAGTTAGCGAATATCAAGCTGAATCATAATAAAATCCTAACTCAGCAGAACTAGATGAAACAGTTCATGCATCAACAGACTACTTCCTTCCAAGCCCAGCTGGATCACGAGATCTTGAGAAGGCAATGGCTGGAATAATCCATGTTAGAGTTCTGGAGGTATCAAGGGTTTAACCCTTCGTAGCCACCACCTCCACCATGTTCGATGATGATGCCAACGATGATGCTAGCAGTGGGGAGACCAGCGGTGATGATTCCAATGATGCACCAATCTTTGACTAGCCCACCTTTCATTTCATTTGATGACTTACTTATTGTTCTTGTTATTTTTCTCATTCCTTTTGGATGATTGCATTTTTTTAAGAACTATTTCTTTTATTTAGTTATTTCATTTACTTATGTTTTAACTTTGTTTATACATCTTAGTTTCTATTTTTATAGCTAATTCGCCTTCACCATAATCTTGGAATCATACTCATATTTTTCTAATCATGGACATGGTAGGGCAATTTTTCTCTCTCTTCGTTCTTTCTTGTTTTGCACACACATTGGGGACAATGTGCGTCTTAAGTGTAGGGGAGAGGTATACTTTCTTGATTGAGCTACTATTATTTCATTCTTGCCACTTGATTCATTTGTCTCAATTAAATTCTGCAACTTGTTTTTGGATTCAAGTAAGCTAGATTGCCATAATAGTGTGAATTGAAATGGCTTCTCTTTATATATTAAATTAATTTTTGATTTTCTAAATGACAATTTCTTGTTGAGGTTGACTTGGCTATCTTGATCAATTACTGAGGATCGACTGTAATAGCTATAATTAGGTAGTGGATTGATGGGAATTGGACACATCTGAAGTTTAAAACCTTAGTTATATTTTTTAGCATGTTGTAATTCCTTAGATTCTTGAGTCGAACTTAGTATGACATCTTCAACATCTTAAGTTTCTAACCCTTGAATAGTTCAAAATAATAATAATAATTCTATTAAAAGGAGCTTTGAAAATTTATCCCTGTTCCGCTGATTTTCCCTCTTGAATTGAAACAAATGAGTTGGAATCATGAATAGTGCTAGTAGCCATTTGAACAGTGATTCTGGCCGAGTAACCGGGGGTCGACATCACAAATATTTACCTTCATGTCAAAAGGTTAGTATCAGTTCAAACAAGTCGGGCTCCTTAAATAATAAAAATGTATATATATATAAGGGTTAAAGAACTTAAGAGAAAATTTACATTTTTGTACTTTGTTCATGACTTTTGGAGTTTCTGGAATTTTATGCTCAATCTTTTAACTCAGGATCTTTAAATTTTAGGTCTGTGAAATTTTTGTTTTGAAATTTCTTGATTCAGCTATCATGATTGTGAATTAGTCTTTGGTTGAGAATGTCGGGTTTTCTGATTTGAGTATTGTCAAACTTTACTTTTCTTTTTGGATATAGAGGGGTCCGTCATTTCTGCTTTTTATAGTGCTTTAGTTTGCCTGAGGATAAGCAAAAACTCAAGTGGGGGGAAATTTGATAAGTGCATAATTGATGATATTTTGCCCCTATTTCTTAATATGATTATTATCCAATTGAGTTTAATTTGTTTGTTCAAATGCTTTTTAGGATTAATTTTAGGAATTCTTTGTATTTTGAGGCTTATGGTCCTTTCAGAGAGAATTAAGGATGAAAGTAGAGGAAAAGAGCAAAATTCTTGAAGTGACACGCCTAGTGACATGGGCGTGTCAATGGACGTGCCTTTGATACTGCCATACAGAAGCATTGACATGCCCAGTGACATGGGCGTGTCACTGAGCGTACCTATTACAATGACTCACAGAAGGTGTAACATGCCCAGTGACATGAGCGTGTCACTAGACATGCCTTATATTCAGAATCCCAGTAGCAATGACACGCCCAGTGACATGGGCGTGTCACTGGGCGTGTTAGGCTAAAATATCTACACTATAAAAGATGAGCCGAAGCACAAATTAGGGATTCAATTTTCATTCTTTACAACCAAGAGCTGACTTCTAGAGCAAAAAAGAGAGTTTTGAAGCTGAGATTGAAGGTGAAGACACATCCTACACAAGATCTAAGCCAAGTTCAAGGATGCAAGTGAAGAAATACAAATCATTCACCATGGATTGTTTGGATTCTTTTACTTATTTCTTTTATTCTGGTTTTCTGGTTTTGAACATGAACTAATTCATTCTATATCTAGATATTGATGAACCCTAGCTTTATTGTATGGATTGAATAATTTTATTTAATTAAATCATTTGATTGAATTGTTTTATTCTTATGATGCTTAATAATTTATTTCCAATTGATAATAGCATGCTTATTGATTGGTTGCAATCTTCATATTATTGACTTGAGAAAGCTTGATATGAATAGAATACTCATGATGATTGAGGATTGATTGGAGTGCTAGAGATAGACTTACATAATCCTTTGGTTTATGATTCCTTGTTATTAATGCGAGATCTATTTAATTATGTTTGAGAAGAGATTCCAGCATTCTACTTAGTGATTAGGGATTAATTCACTTGAGAAAGGTTTTAGTATAATTTAGAGGAATGCCAATTCAACTCTATTATTTGATTTAATTGGATTGATTTTCATAAATATATTTATGGCTAGGGGGATTCAATATCTGGATAGTATTTTCATCATCAATCCTTTGTGCACAACACTTAATCTCTCTTTACTTTAAGTTATTAAATTAATTGTCTTAATTACAAACTTCCCAAAACTATAAATTTGCTAAACGATAGTTAAAATTTGCACTAGTACTTGGCCTTGTCCCCAGTGGAACGACAACTCACTCACTACTTTATTACTTGAGCGACCCGTGCACTTGCAGTATTGCAATAGCATAAGTTCGTACCATCAATGAATATGAAAAAAGAAAGAAGTTTCCACACATACACACACTTATCCACATATATATATATGGTTTAATCTAGTGTGGCCACTCTCATCTTAACTACGGTGCACCCTCACTCTTAACCTTTGATTTCAATTCGATTTCAGTCTCATAAAACCGTAAAAATAAATAATTTCTTTAGTAAATTTTTAAGATCCACCATTTACATCAATTATTCATGCCACTTTTATCACTATTTACTATCAATTATCAATATTAAATTAAAAGTTTAGTATTTAAAATTTTAAACATTACAATTCTCCCACAATAAAGAAATTTCGTCCTCGAAATTTACTTGTTATGGATGCTTGAAATAATTGAGGGTATTATTTTCTCATTGTCTCTTCACTTTCCCAAGTGGCTTCCTCTATCGAATGATTCTTCCACAACACTTTCACTAAAGGAATATGCTTATTACACAACTCCTTCATTTCACGAGCTAAGATAGCTACTAGTTCTTCTTCATAATTCAAATCTGGCTGAATTTCAATGGACTCTATTTGAATCACATGTGAAGGATCTAATCTATATTGTCTAAGCATCGACACATGGAATACATTATGAATCTTAGCCAGTTCTAGAGGCAAAGCTAGTTGATAAGCTACTGGACCTATACATTAAAGCATTTCATATGGTCCAATAAACTTAGGACTTAGTTTACCTTTCTTTCCAAAGCGAAGAACCTTCTTCCACAGTGAAAATTTTAAAAGTACCTTATCTCTTACACTATATTCAATATCACGTCATTTCAAATCTGCATAAGATTTTTGCCTATCCATTGCAATTTGTAATTGATTCTTTATAAGCTTCACTTTGTCTTCAGTTTATCTTATGAGATCAGGTCCTATAAGTTTGCTCTCATTCAATTCTACCCAACACAATGGAGTTCTACACTTCCTTCCATAGAGTGCTTCGTATGGTGCCATCCCAATACTCCTTTGATAACTGTTTTATAGGCAAACTCTACTAAAGGCAAATATCTATCCCATCTACCTTCAAAATCGATTACACAACTTCTAAGCATATCTTCAAGTACTTGTATCACTCTTTCCAATTGACCATCAGTTTATGGATGAAAAGCAGTACTAAAATGAAGTCGAGTACCCAATGCTTTCTAAAAACTTTCCCAAAATTTTAAAGTAAAGTGAGGGTCTCGATCTGAAATAATAGACATTGGCACTCCATAAAGCCTGACTATCTCATTAATATACAATTCAGCAAGTCTATCCATTGAATAATCAACTCTAATGGGAAGAAAATGGGCTTATTTGGTTAATCGATCAACAATTACCTGCTTCTTTTGGGTGTTCGAAAGACCAGTAATAAAATCCATGGTGATTCTATCCCACTTCCATTCTGATATTGATATAGGTTGCAAAAGACCTGATGGAACTTGATGCTTTGCTTTGACTTGTTGGCACATTAAACACCGAGTCACATATTCAGTAATATCTCTCTTCATACCAACCCACCAATAATGAAACTTCAAATTCTGATACATCTTATTGCTTCTGGAATGTACAGTATACGTAGTAGTATAAGCTTCACCAAATATACATTCCTTTAGTTCCTTCACATCAGTCACATACAATCGACCTCTATAATACAATCTACCATCTTCTAACATAACATAATCTAGCTTTTCACCTTTATGCACTTGTTTTAAAATTTCTAACAACTTTTCATTTTGTTTCTGAGCTTCTATCACTTTTTGCTTTATGGTTGGTTCAACCCTCAACTCTGCTAACATAACACATTATATCATTTAATTTATTTAATTTATATAGACATATAGTATTATAATATTCTATATACAACATACCTGTTAAAGTCTTTCGACTTAAAGCATTGGCTACCACATTAGCTTTTCCAGGATGATAGTCAATAATACAGTCATAATCTTTGATCAATTCCATCCACCTCCTCTGCCTTAAGTTTAGTTCTTTTTGTGTTGGCAAGTATTTCAAACTTTTATGGTCCGTGAAAATATAGCACCTTTCTCCATACAAGTAATGTCGTAAGATCTTAAGAGCAAATACAATAGCAGCCAACTCCAAATCATGTGTAGGGTAATTCAATTCATAAGATTTTAATTGCTTATAAGCATAAGTAATTACCTTACCCTCTTGCATCAATACACAACCGAGTCCCTAATGAGAAGCATCATTATAAATAACATAATCTTTACTTGGAGTCTGTTGTGTCAATACAGGCGCTTCAAGCAACATAGACTCCAATTGTTCAAAACTAGCTTGACATTGGGCATTCCACTCAAATTTAGTTTCTTTTCTAAGGAGCTTAGTTAAAGGAAGTGTTACTTTTGAAAACCCTTGTACAAATCTTCTATAGTAACTAGCTAACCCAAGAAGACTCCAAACTTTCATTATATTCTTTGGTGGCTACCAATTTAAAATAGTCTCAATTTTATTAGGATCTACACCTATACCATTAGTTGATATTTCATGACCTATAAATGCCACTTCTGTCTGCCAAAAATCACATTTCGATAGTTTAGCATAAAATTGATTCTCCCTTAGTGTCTGTAGTACAATTCTCAAATGCTTATCATGCTCCTCTTTATTTCTGGAATAAAATAATATGTCATCAATGAAAACAACTACAAACTAGTCTAGATAGGGTTTGAAGACTCAATTCATCAAGTCCATAAAAGTTGCTGGAGCATTAGTTAAACCAAAGGGCATAACCAAAAATTCATAATATCCATATCGAGTTCTAAAAGCTGTCTTTGAAATATTTACTCCTTTAATTTTTATCCGATAATAGCCTGATTTAAGATCAATCTTATAGAAAACATCCGCTCCCCTCAACTGATCAAATAAGTCATCAATCCTAGGTAACAGGTACTTATTCTTTATTGTCACTTTATTCAACTGCCGATAATCTACACATAATCTTACGGCACCATCCTTTTTCTTCACAAATAAAATTGGTGCACCCTAGGGGTATACACTAGGTCTAATAAAGCCCTTATCAAGTAATTCCTGAAGTTGCACTTTTAACTCTTTTAATTCTAGAGGTGCCATTCTATAAGGTGGAATAGAAATTGGTGTTGAAACTACATCAATAACAAATTTTACATCCCTCTCTGAAGGTATTCCAAGTAATTCCTTTGAAAAAATATCCAAAAACTCACTCACTGTAGGTATATCTCCCAAAGCCTTGCTTGAATGTCATGTATCATTAACATAAGAAAGATAAGCTTCACACCTATTCCTAATCAACTTTCTAGCTTTAGCTGCAGAAATCAAACTAGAAAGGTAAAATTGTTTTTCTCCTCGAGCTACAATTTCACCATGACCCAAAATCTTAAAAGACACAACTTTACTATAGCAATCCATAACTACTTGATGTCGGGACAACTAATCCATTCCCAAGATTACATCAAAATCATGGAATGGAAGTTCAATGAAATCAGCAGGAAGTTCAACCTCGTGAACTCTAAGTGGACAATTTTGATATACTTTATTTACCTTCATACTATGGCCTAAGGGATTAGTAACTTCTATCTCATAATCAAGTTTATGAACACACATTCTCTTCCCTAAAGCTATAGTTATACAAATATAAAAATGTGTAGAACCAAGATCTAATAATGCATACACATTAAAACCAAGTAAAGAAAATTTACCAACTATAACATCAGGAGCATCCTGATCCTCCACAACTTTCATGGCATAAGCCCTAGCCGGAGCACTATCTCGAGTCTGAGGTCTATCCACCATTTCAGATCCTCTCTACTGACTAATAATGGGTCGACCACCTTTACTTGTCCTATGGCCTGACTGAGACCTCTATACAGAACTATGCCCTTCAATAACTCTAATTCTTTTATCGTTGGACAATCTCTAATTTTATACTCCAAAGAACCACATTTCAAACAAGCCCCTTTTTGATACTAGCAATCTTCACCTGCATGGCCCTTACCATAATATTGACAAGGTATAGTAACAACCCTTGAATATGATCCTGTAGCCACTCCAAACCTACCACCTCTAGACCTTTGAAAACTAGCTCCACTTCCTCTACCAGACCCCTGAATTTGGGCTTGAATATTTCTCTCTTTTCTAGCTACCTTGTTGTTGTTCACTAGAAAATCCCTTCTTTGATTGTTGTCTTCTTCCCTGCCTGCTCTTGTTTAATCTCATTTTCTATGGCAACTGCCGCATTAACAAGATTGAAAAACTCTTTAATCCTCATCACTACTAAATACACACCCAAATCCGATTGTTCAGACCCTATTCAATCCGTTTACACTTCTCTTCCTCAGATGCAACTAACTCTGGAAAATATTTGTTGAGGCTAACAAACCGCCTCTCATATTTAGACATAGATGATTTCCTTTGCTTAAGATATAAAAACTCCTGAGGCTTCTCCTCTAAATAAATCTCACTAATATATTTCTTTTTAAATTCTTCTTGGAAAAATACCCAAGTGAGTCTACATGCGGGTACACCTTTCTGATTTGTATCCCACTAGGCATAAACTTGTTCCTGCAGCAAGGAAACTGTACACTCCAATCTTTCTTCATCAGTACAATGCAGAATATCAAAAGCTCTCACAATCCTCTCCAACCAATACTCCGCTACTGAAGACTCATCAGTATCACGAGCTTTAAAATTCTTTGCTCCCAATTTCCTAATTCTCTGCAATGGAGATCATTGAGGCACTGGATGTGGAGGTTGTATAGGAAGAGCAACTCCTATAATTTGCTTGAGAACTTCCCCCATATTTCTCACAAATTGGAGATCTAAGGGAATTTGTTCTGCAGGAGGTTTTGATGGCTGCTGATTCCCCATGCTAGCTTGACTGTGTGAGGACGTAGCTTGTTCCACTGCATCTTGACGGGATTCAGAGGCCATCTTATACCTTTTAACATTAAAAATCAACTGCATCAAATATTTATTCAATTATATAGTTCATATAGCAATGACAGTTGCACTTCTCTTTTCTTTTAACCCTCAAACTTAGGACCGCCTAAACCTGCTCTGATACCACTAAATGTAACACCTCCTACATAGACTATACATTTAACTACATAGGTGATGTCACCCAAATACTCACACTTTTCTATAGACGTATTATAGAAATAAAACCAGAATACTTCTATCTATTAATGTAGTTATTAAACTTTCAAAACAACTATTATAATCATACCTATATTACGAAAAATATATCTGTTCATTTATAAAGAACTTCTATTGTTAACTTACATTATTACAATTCTCAAACTATTCTCAAACTTATACAACTGTCATATAAAATTATAAAGTATTGAGATGTGAACTATACATAATACAATATTTATAATATTATTCTTTGAACCTTTGTGATGCAGTTGACTAGGAACGTATATCTCTCACTCTACATGTAACACCCCCATATCCAATGCACACACACTACAACCACAACAATGTAGCATAAGTGCACCAAACATAGGGATGCTACGGTTCTCTTAACATTCAAAACACTTTAAAACTTGATACAATACCCTTATCATTATACATTATAGAAAAGTAGATCATTTACTTATAAAACAAAACATATTAGTTATATATATATACATTTAAATATTACACAGCGGAAGTTATAAAATATTTACATATTTACATATTAAACATTTCTTTACAAAATATAAAGAAGTATACATGATTGGCAAGTTTGCTCTGATCTTTAAGCTCCCAAAATGGATTCTTCAAGGTCTACTCTCACTTGGTCTTGATGAACTCTCGGGTTCAACTCTATCAACTCTATTACCTGCGCGATTAAACACTATCGCGCTAAGCCAAGGGCTTAGTAAGATAAAACATGCTATTGATATGCTTTAATGCAATACAATGTCAATTCTAATTCATATCATATATGTAACAACATAGATGCAAAGCTAACAACATCCCTTTACATTTTATAACCAACATACATATATGCATATCACATTTCAACATCATTGCATATACTTCATTATTTAATCATTTAATCATCCATGAACAACAATAAACAAATTATAACTCACATTAAACAAAGACAAGCATTGGGCCCAAGACACACTAATATGCCATTCAGTTTTCAGAGTTAATGCTTTGGTTTGTTATCACATTTATCAATATCATATACCCAACTAGGCTTCAAGGATTAAGTTCAACCAAGCTTCAAGGGGAGCAAAGCATGCTAAGCTTCAACCCAACTTGGCTTCAAGAACTAACCCAACCTAGCTTCAAGGGTGGTAACATCTCAATTAGGCTTCAAGGATTCAATCCAACCTAACTTCAAGAGATTGTTACACTCATTAGGCATGCCACCAACAACAAACTCTGAAAATGGAATAACACATTAGCCACACAATTCATTTAGATTTCATTCTCAATTTTCATTATCATTTAGGCAAACATGCCTCATTTATCTCCATTGAATCACCTTTGCCAATAACAATGGCTTCACATTTCATTTCACAATATAACACTTCATTATTCAAGTGTATATTTATCTCATCCATGATCACATTATATCTCACATAGCATCATTCATAAATATTAACGTTTCATTCCACATTACTCATGAAACACATTACCATTCACAATACATAACATAACATTGTTCAATCTCAACAATGCAAGAACAATTTATATTATTCATAGCTTTAGGATCATCCACAAGTGTTTGATTAAGTCATTCCTTGGTTTAAGTATGTTTAAAGTGTTTATGTTTAGGTTTAGAGACCAAACTACCTTTGAAGAACCCAAACCATGCAAAAAGAACAAAGAAATCAAACAATATCCAACTCATTTGAGGGACACGCCCAGCCCACTTGAGGGACACGGCCGTGTCTCTAAAAATAAAAGAGGCAGTAGCCAACACAAATAAATGACACGGCCGTGTCTCTTCATTGCTTCTGGCCGTGTCACCCATGAACATAACCTTAACCAAATCCAACACTTTCTCAATTGCACTCAAACACAATATTCATCATATAACATGTTTCAAATGAACATAATCAATGTTCTAAACACATATTCACCACAAGAATTACTTCACAACACATTAATATAACAATTAAACACATATCATCTCAAAACCCTAAAACCAACATCCTTCTCCATCCTTCCAAATCAACATCCACCATTTCCAACAACAACCTCTAATTAAACTCATAACTTAAAATCAATTTAACACTTGAAAACACAACACAACACATCTCAAATCCACCAAATCACAAAATCACCAAACCCTAATTCACTTCCAACACAACTTCCAAATAAGTACAGAAAACAAGAGAATACTTACTTTAAAAGAAGAAATTCCACAAATCCCTTGTCAAATCCTTTGATTGTTTCTTCAATTTGCTTCTAGCATCAAGAACACCTCTCTTTCCTTTTTGGTTTTTGGAGAGCCGGCCACTTCTTGAAAGAAAGAAGGAAATGATGAAGACACAAAGTCAAATTTTACTTTTAATCTCCACCAAGTGATCTTATCCAAGTAATTACCAAAATGCCCTCAATCATATAACTAACTTTTTGTCTCATATAAGCCCTTATATGTAATTACACACTTAACACAAAAATATCTCTCTTCCTTTGACTCTTCCTTTGACCCATTTATATATTATATATATCATCATATACACAACATATACCATTCTCTCTAAACCCTATTTTCTTTCCAAAACACATATACACAAGCATTCTCCTCCCAATTTCTTTTCTTATCCCATAATATACATTCAATCCAATTTATAATAATAACAACAACAATAATATGCAAAACTTCTAGGGCATACATGAGGATATTACACTACAGTCTCAACTCATCTTGTTTGATCTGCACGTTAGAAAAAAATTCTAACAAGCTAAGCAAAGCTTAGTAGTGCTTATGCGTTTACAATATGCAATAAAATTTAAAGGAAAGAGATCAAACATTAAATAATTTAGAAACAATGGAAAGTATCACTTTCAGAACATTAAATAAAGAAATTAATAAATTCATTTAAACTTGAAATACTAAACATGATTAAATTCAGAATCGGTTAATTTAACAATAACCATATAACACATTGTTTTGAATGTAGATAAATTCTTTGATTATACCCATACACACTGAACTCAAATTTTAGGTTTGGATAATGGGTCACTGTTGGCAATTTAATGCCCACTGTATAAAATTTAGCCAATGGCCCACTATGGCACGAATGCCCACTGAATATGGTGACACAGAGCGTCTATTGATGGCATAAAGTGCTCACTATCACTTTGGATATCCTCCCTTTAGCTAGCCATTCAATCCCAAGCTAGATCTAAAATCAGCATGATTTGGGCAATTTAGTAGTTTTTAATTAACATTAAATTATGTATAGCACTTCAATAAAACAATTATTTGATCAACACTTGGTATCACACATATTTATCATATATTCAAAATAAATTTGTTACACTACTTGTTAGGACTGATTTTAAAATCCTTTACACTTTGAGGTCTTTTATTCTTTTAGGCTTGAATTATAGATGAAAAACAAAGAAAAGGGTTATTTTGGGCAATTTCTTCAAGTGACACGCCCAATGACATGGGAATGTCAATGACCGTGTCATTTGCCCATTCTTACAGAAGCTTTGACATGCCCAATGACACAAGCATGTCACTGGCCGTGTCATTTAACTTGAATTACAGTAGCTACGACATGCCCAATGACATGGGTGTGTCACTGGCCATGTTATTTATCTTTTATCACAGTAGCTATGACACGCCCAATGACACAGGTATGTTGCTGGTCGTGTCATCAACATTGAAATACAGCATCGTTGACATGCCCAGTGACATGGTCGTGTCACTGGCTATGCCAGACAAAATTCTGTGTTTCATACACTCAACCACTTAAGCAAAATATATCCAAATCTATGATAAAAATGAATCAAAAACTTATTACTTTGACATAAAAAGAGTCTATATCAAATACTTTTTAATATTAACTCATTAAATATAACTCAATCAACCAATTTAAACAACAAAATTAATAGAAATTCAAATAGTTGCAAATCAAAATATATAAGCACATACCTCTTTCAAAATCCCTTTTTCTTCTTTAATTACTTGTTGATAATCTCAACTTTTCCAGCTTATTCTTCTAAAAACTTATAACTAGATCGTATTTCCTCTTAAATTTTGGCCAAATTCTTGAAAAGAAGGAAGAAAGGAGGAGTTTTGATGGTGAAGGTGATATTATGCATGGATGAAAATGAAAGAAGAAATAAGTTTCCACAGATACACACACTTGTCCACATATATATATGGTTTAATCTAGTGTGGCCACTCTCAGCTTAACTATGGTGCACCCTCACTCTTAACCTTTGATTTCAATTTGATTTTTAGTCTCGTAAAACTATAAAAATAAATAATTTCTTCAGTAAATTTTTAAGATCCACCATTTACATCACTTATCCATGCCACTTTTATCACTATTTACTATCAATTATCAATATTAAATTAAAAGTTCAGTATTTAAAATTTTAAACATTACAATAAATATAACATCTTTCACCGTATAAGTAGTGCTGCCAAATTTTTAGAGCAAATACAATGGCTACAAGCTCCAAATCATGTGTGGGATAATTCAATTTGTGTGGTTTCAGCTGCCTAGAAGCTTAGGCAATCACTTTGCCTTCCTACATCAATACACAGCCAAGTCTCTGATGAGAAGCATCACTATATATCACAATCTTTACCTAGAGTTTGTTGTGTTAGAATAGGCGCTTCTATCAACATAGCCTTGAACAGCTCAAAGCTAGCGTGACATTGATCATCCTACTTGAATTTGGTTTTCTTTTCAAGTAATTTAGTCAAAGGAAGTGATATCTTAGAGAATCCCCTCACAATTCCTGTAATATCCCAAAAATTTTAAAAATATTAATTTTTAAAAATTTAATAAATGATTTAAATATATATATATAATTAAGTGAAAAAGGAAGGTTGTATATGATATATATATGAAGATATACCTATTATATACAAGTCAACATCTTTATTATGGGTCAAATGTTATTTTAATTATTTAAATATTAATTAATGGATAGTGAAAGATGATATTTGATGTTAATTTAATAATAATATATACTTGGAGGAGAGTAAAAGTTGGAATTGTGTGGTTTTAAAGAGATTTGTTGGATAAGAGGAGTGGTGTCTATCTTCTTCTTCATCTTCTTCTTCTTTCTCAATTGAAGGCCAATTTTCTCCATCAAAGGGAAGAGAATTTTTTCTTCTTGCTAACTCAAGTAATTGAAGGATTTCAAGTGTTCAAGTTGGAGTTTTAAGTATTTTCTTCATATTTGGTAAGTTTCCAACTTGTTTCTTGAATTTCCATGAAAGTTTGTATGTGTGAATTGGATGTTTGGTGTAGTATGTTTTTAATGGTTGATTTTGGTATGTTTGAAGTTCTTTTATCTAGTTAATTATGAAGTTTGGGGTTGGATTGAAAAGAAGGTTAAGTTTGGTGAAGAGAATAAGAGTTTTGGGTTGTGTAACTTTTGAGTTGTGAAGTCATGGTTGTGATTGTGTATTTTTGCTATTAATTGAGTTGTTTTGATGTTTACACAAGTATTATGTGATATAATGATGGATTTGGTTGAGTTTGTATGGAGTTGAAAATGTTAATGAAAGATGATAGTTGAATATGCAATTATGTGTGGATATCAGGATTTTGGCCTGACATGCCCAGTGACAAGGCCATGCCTTTAGGCATATTGATGATTATGTTTTCAGAGTTGGTGACATGAGTAGTGACACGCCCATGTCACTGAGTGTGTCATAGCTACTGTGTTGTTGTAGAATTGACACGTGCAGTGACAAGCCCATGTCACTGACCGTGTCATAGCTACTGTGTTGTTGTAGAATTGACACGTGCAGTGACATGCCCATGTCACTGAGCGTGTCATAGCTACTGTGTTGTAGTAGTATTGACACGTGCAGTAACACACCCATGTCACTGAGTGTGTCACAGCTACTGTGTTGTAGTAGTATTGATACGTGCAGTGATATGCCCATGTCACTGAGTGTCTCATAGTTACTGTGTTATAGGAGTTTTGGCACGGTCATTGACACGCCCATGTCACTGAGCATGTCAAAGCTTCTGTGTTGTGGTTTTAGGGCATGGTCATTGACATGCCTGTGTTGTTGAGCATGTCATGTATAGAGTTTGCCCTAGATAGTTCTTTTCCTTATTTTCCTCTGTGTATCTTATCCTTGGGTTGTAAGGTTTTGTTTATACCTATAAGTGTATCACTTAGTGATTATTTATAATCACATTTGGTTTAGGCTTTGAAGAGACTTAAGTTACCCAATCCAAGTATTGAGGGATATCTTGGAAGAGGAGGTTGAAAGTGGTGTTTGTTGCTTTTAGAGGTAAGTACAAACTTTAAATAATTATTTATATTTACATGACATTGGGACTTAACACATTTGGTTGGAAAATGTGTTAAGTTACCTACTACATTATTGGTGCATGAGAAATATGCTATGATTTGTATAATGTTGCAAATGCATTATATGTAATGTGAACTTTGTGCAAAATATGATAATGGCCCAAAACGTATGGGTATTGTAATTTATTATGTATAAATTAAAGATGATATGTATGCCATTGGTGATGGCTATATTTTTATAAATGAGATAATTGAAGCATTGTGCCTAGTTTGATCATGAGAAAATGAGAAAGGATTTGATAATAGAATTATGAAAGAAATGTGTGCCTATTATGTTATTCAATTTTCAGAGTTCTATGTTTGGCGGCATGCCTATGATTTGCCTATGAGCTAGATGCTGGGTGTCACTGTGAAAATATTTTTGAGGTGAAATGACTGGGTTGTAAGCCTCAAAAACAAATCCTTGAAGCTAGGCTGGGTGAAATGACTGGGTCGTAAGCTCAGACCTAGTTGGATTATTACATGAATATAATGCCTATGGGGCTAGACACATGGTGTCATTATAGATCAAAATAGTAACTTTGGAATTTGAATAGCATATTAGTAATCTTTGGGTCCATGCTTGTGTTTGCTTTTATGTGAATTATGAATTGTGGAACAATTGAGCAATTTATCAAGATATAATGATATAATGTTATGAGATATAATATCCTTATGTGTTGTGCATTAGCATTGCATTTGAACTATATTGTTATCAAAGTTTGTACCACTAAGCTTTTGGCTTAGTGCGATTATGATTCATCGCGCAGCTGACAGGGTAGATCTGGTTGAGTAGGAGAGTTCATCTAGACCGAGTCGAGTCTAGACTTGAGACCTTTTGCAGAGTTGATTGTGGGACATCAAGATCAGAGACAAACTGCCAACATGTATAAATTTTATATTTATGTACATATTGATTTCATGTATTTATATATATTCCACAAACTATCGAAAATGTTTTGGATAAACCTTTGGTAATAAAGTATACATATGTGTTTTAACAAGTAATGTTTCATCTATTAATTATATGATATCAGTTGAATGTTTTAAGTTTATACAGATTTTATAAGTGAAGATTTGTTTTGTTAAAATGGGTTGTGACATTCTTGTATATTCGTATATTACATATGTTGGGAGTATATAGTGTACGTATATTGGGTATAAGGGTGTTACAAATCCTCTATGGTATCTAGCTAAGCCAAGAAAACTTCAAACTTTCATTACATTCTTTGGTGGTTGCCAATTCATAATAGTTTCAATTTTATTAGGATCCGCATGGATACCATCAGTTGATACCACATGTCCTAGGAATGCCACTTCTATTAATCAGAAGTCACATTTTGATAGCTTAGCATATAATTGATTCTCTCTCAGTGTCAGTAGCACAATCCTCAAATGTTTATCATGCTCCTCATTGTTCTTGGAATAAACTAGTATATCATCTATAAAAATAACCACAAACCGGTCTAGATAAGGCTTAAAGACCCAATTCATCAAGTCCTTGAAAGTTGTTGGGGTATTGGTCAAACCAAAACTCAACACTAGAAATTCATAATATCAGGTCCTAAAAGTTGTCTTTAGAACATCAGCTTCCTTAACTTTCATTTGATAATAGCCCAGTTTAAGATCAATTTTAGAGAAAATGCCCACTCCCTTCAATTACTCAGATAAGTCATCAATTTCAGGAAACAAATATTTATTTTTTATCGTCTCCTTATTCAATTGTCAGTAGTCAATACATAACCGTAATGTACCATCTTTCTTTTTCACAAAAAGAACTGATGCACCCCAAGATGACACACTGGGTTTGATGAACCCTTTATCAAGCAATTCTTGCAGCTACACTTTTAACTCCTTCAATTCTAGAGGTATCATCCTATAAGGTGGTATGGAAATTGATGTTATACCCGAAACTACATCAATGGAAAATTCCACTTCCCTTTCTGGAAGTAGTCCAGGTAATTTTTCTGAAAAGACATCTAAAAATTTACACGCTATAGGAATGTCTTCTAAAGCCTTGTTTGAATGTCCTGTGTCAAGCACATAAGCAAAGTATGCTTCACATTTCTTTCTAATTAACCTTTTAGCCTTAGTAGCAAAAATTAAACTAGAAGGATAAAACTGCCTTTATCCCTGGACAACAACATCACCGTGTCTTGGATTCTTAAACGTCACAACTTTCCTATGACAATCCATTACCGTTTGATGTCGTGATAACCAATCCATTCCCCATATCATATCAAAATCATGAAATGGAAGTTCAATCAAATTAGCTGAAAGTTCTATGTTATGGATTCTAATTGGACAATTCATGTACACTTTGTTTACCCTTACACTATGGCCTAAAGGATTAGTAACTTTTATATCATAGTCAAGTCTATCAGCATACATGTTCTTCCCTAAAGCTATAGTTATGCAAATGTATGAATATGTAAAACTAGGATCTAGTAATGCATAAATAGTAGGCCAAGTAAGGAGAATTTAGCAACATCTGGAGCATCTGGAGTAATGCATAAATAGTAGGCCAAGTAAGGATTAGTAACAACAACATCTGGAGCATCTTAATGGTCCACTACTTTCATGGCATATGTCCCGGAGGAACACCACCCTGTGCCTGGGTTTATCAACCATCTCAGACCCTCTCTACTAACTAGAACTAGGTTGACTACCTCTGCCTGATCTATGGCCTTCCTGTGACCTCTATACAGAACCCTATCCTTCAACGGTCTTAGATCCCTTTATTACAAGATAATCCTTAATCTTGTATTCCTTAGAGCCACAATTCAAACAAGCTCCACATTGATACCAACAAATATCACTTGTGTAATACCCCTATACCCTATATACATACCATACATATACCCCATATACGTATAATATGCATATAAATTATAAGGATGTTACTTTACAGTATTGTTTAAACCCTTACTTTTGTCCACATCAAGTACATTTTTAGTAAAAGAACATTTACAAAACCATTATACTTTTCATTAGATTACATATATATAAATTTACATTGTCTTTTCCAAAATTCACTCATGTACATATATATTTTTATCAAAATACAACATAATAAAATTGTACATGCATGCACCACCTTCTAGTTGGCCTCAAAACACTTTTACTCTTCTCGTGGCACAACTACTTGACTCCTAGATCAACAATCTACTCACCTGTGTGATTTACACAACCGCGCTAAGCTCGAAATCTTAGTGGTACATGTAAATAGCATATAGTATACATACATACATTACAGAAAATCACACTCACATCACTAACATCATTTATCATCATAATCTTATCATGTTTCTCATTTTTAATGCACTTTTCATAGCTTTTTACTAATTTCATAATTTATACAAATCTTTAACATAAGCCATAATTCGATGGCTTATCATAACAATCATGAAACAATACACACAATTTCCACAAACATTTACATATTACACATCACATTATACTTCCATAATCTCATTTTTAATATCAAGACTTAGCTCTGCTCAAGTCTTTCAACAATTCATCTCTCTTCATTTAGCATTTTTTCTTATGTCACATTCCTTTTTAGTAATTTACATATGTATTGTGATCATATCTTTCCATGATCACCATCATATATCCCATTTAACCATCACAGATTTTATATACAATAGGTACCACAACATCACTTATATAAGCATGGGCGCAAACAACTAATACATCATTAAAAACTCAGAGTTACCATTTTGGTCCATAATGACACCATGTGTCTAGTTCCGAAGGCAAAATATCAATGTAACAGTCCAACTAGGCCTGGGCTTATGACCCGGTCTTTTCACCTAGCCTAGCTTCAAGGACATGTTTCTGAGGCTTACGACCCAGTCTTTTCATCTCAAAAATATTTTTATAGTGACGCCAAGCATCTAGCCCATAGGCAAATATAGACATGCCGCCAAACACAGAACTCTGAAAATTAAATAACATATTAGGCACACAGTTATTTCATATTTCCATTATCAATCTCTTTTTCATTTTCTCATGATCAAGCTAGGCACATTGCCTAATTTATCTCATTTATATCAACATCATCATATAATTATAATATCTCTCATTTTATACAATCTAGCTATCACCAATGGCTTTACATAATATCTTTAATGTATACACAACAAACCACATTATCCAAACATTTTGGGTCATTTTCATATTTTACACATAGTTCACATTTCATTCAATTTAGCCATTAACAATGGCTTTTCACAATGCATAATAATGCATACATAGCAATTCACATGTCTTAGCACCATGTTCATGAATACTTAATGTATCAAGTAGCTTAACACATTTTCCATCCAAAATGTGTTAGGCCAAATGTAATGCAATCACATTCCATTTATCAAGAGTTTGTACATATCTTAGGAAACACTCCAAAACAAGCTTTAAAACTTCCTCTAACCTTTTCTTCCAAGTTGCCCTTCAACACTAGGGTTAGGTAAACTACTCTCTCTCAATGTCTATGCCAAATGTGATCATAAACTACCATTTAATATCATATTCTAAGGCATTCTTAATGTCAAATCATTTAAATAGCAATTGTAAATGAAAAATAAAGAAAAGAGTTATTCTCAAGTGACACGCCCAAAAACACGAGCATGTTAATGACCGTGACATTAACTCACTCATACAGAAGCATTGACACGCCCAATGACATAAGCGTGGCACTACCCGTGTCATTCATTCTGCCTCATAGAAACTTTGACACGCCTAAAAACACAGGTGTGTTATTGGCCGTGTCAATTATTTTACCTTACAGAAGCTACAACACGCTTAGAGACATGGCCGTGTTAATGGTTGTGTCATCAACATTAAACTCAGCACAGTTGACATGCCCAACAACATGGCCGTGTCAGGCAAAAGTTCTGCATTTCAAACTCTCAACCATATGAACACAATCATTCCAAACTCAGCATTACAACACCCTTAATCATCATTTTAGTTTATATCCATAATTCACCCATCAATTCAACACTTAAATAACTCCAACATATCATAACTATCATCTTATTCAATCAATCATCACTTTCTCTCATAACACATTCAAAGAAGAAGAAAGAAAATAAATCTCTTCTGTTTCAATCTAACCTTAAAATCATCATTAGCTACTAACAACAACTTCATACATACCCAAATAAGCCATTAAAACATGCTAATACACAAATCCCAATTTCCCCAAATCATATTCTTCCATAGTATTCCAAAGAAACTTGCAAAATTGATAAAGAAACTTACCAATTGATGAAGAATCCTCAAAATCTTTACTTGAATCCTTGAAATCACTTCAATCTTTGATGTATGGAAGAAGAACTCTCCTCTAGTCTCTTTTTCTCAAGCTCAAGAAGAAGAAGAAGAAGCAAATTTCAACCTCTCTTCCTTTCCATCCTTATCTATATATATATATTAATTATTCTTTTGTATGTGTTGTATATGTTTGGTATATGTATATGTCATATTTACTTCAAATATATCTAGTATGATGATAATCCATCTATAACAAAATATCATCTTAAATTTTCATATATAAAATCAATCATATCATCAAATTATGCAACCTTCACTCTCCCTCTTAAGGTCATTCTCAATCATCTTCTTACAATTTCATAATTCATCACTATATTTATTTATTTTTTTCTCAGCAAAACAATCATGATAAATCATTACATTGCCAATAAAATTATCATTAGACAAAAACCAGTTCATCTTACTAGTATATATGCCTTACCCATCTATTACGCTCAAGATATTTTATCACTTCATCATTTTATAAATATACTCTCTTAACCTTAAATTTAAAGGTTATTGAATTATATCTTAACACTAACTATCCAGTCACCACAGTCATTTTCAGAATTGTATCTCTGTTCATCTATCTCTTTCTTATATTTACAAATAGACACTTGTCAAACCTCGATTGATAACAATTCTCTTTTTTCTGATACACTTAATTCCTTCTTTAAAATGTTCTTCTCTTAGCATTAACATTAATACAATGTCTTTAAACTTACTTTACTAATAATCAACTTTTTTTTCTTTTATAATCATTTACAACTGATATACCTTAACTCATTTCATATCCATACACATATCAGAATATTACATCATATACATTATCACATATCTCTCACACTCTTAATACAACTATACATGTTAAGTCTCAATAATGATTTGCAACCTTAGCGCAATCTAGATCAATTGATCCAACTATCACAATACCAACATCACAGTCTCATTCGATTTAAGCCAACACTTAACTTATTTAAACTTATTATTATATTTTAACTCATGACCTAACTCTACTAGGTCAAGCTTATATACAAATTTCGGTTCTCTTCGGATCCATCATTTTAACTTTCTGAAATTAATGATTATTTATAACAAATCACTTCAAATTATTTTTCAATATTCATATTTTTTTCTATTATCTCTATACAATTTTCACATAATTCTCATGATTATCTCATACCATATTCATTACCTATAGTTCATTCACTTAAACATCATTTTCATCAACTTATTCACATTATACCATTTTTGAACATATTCAATATAACTCTCAGTCACGTTTTATAATTTCTTTCATTTATAATCTCTTTCCGCACTTTCTATAATTATAAACAAATTTATAACATAAAATTGTAAAATACAACTATGCAAACCATAAGTCTTAACCATGTTTCTTGAAGCATAACTATCAATCTCACCAAAACTATCCTACGGTCATGTCATCTTAGGCCCATGCCCATGGATAACAAAACTAATCTGCCAATATACTAAACAAATCACACTGCCATGGCATATTAATGGCCATGCATGTGGCTTATAAATCAATACTGCCCCTCTATCATTCTTCTTCAAACATTTCCAATCACAATGCTAAGTTCATATCGCAAATATCACATATTTATTCTCTAAACTTTTGATACACAAAGAGTTAACACATTTCAACTACGTTTCAAAGTAATTTACTTTTAATCACTTCTGTTTCAAAATAATTTACTCTTGATCACTTGGTCATCATTAGCCTAACTCATGTTTCAACAATATTATCATTAACAACTATTACATATACACATTCGTTCATTTGTTAATTTTACACAATTTCCATTTATTACTCCATTTCTAATCTATCTCTTACAAAAAATTTCTTTCATTTTTTTCCACCTCCACACTTTCTTCATTATACTTCTCTTTTCCTTACAATCTCTTATTTATACACACATATATATAACATTTACACGCGCATACACTTTGGGCCCAAAACACTATACAATCATCATGTTCAGTTATTACAATAACAATTTCACAGTCCATCGCTGCTCGGGTCCATTCTCAATCTGTCACGACTCAAGAGCGCGAAGTGAAGGGAAGTTCTATAGAACTGAAAGGACCTATTTGAAAAGATTACAAAGTTTTGGGGAGGTGACTGTAATTACCAAAAGTTGTTCCGGAGGTCCTTAATAGTGCATATAACATACTCCAGAAATGGAAAGTAGAGAAAAATCGGGTAGCAACGGCGTGACACGGTTTTTCCCGAAAACGCACGGTTTGGAAGATATAGGGGATTTTGACCAGGGGCATTATGGTCATTTTCAAAAGTGTCTCGAAAGTAATAATGGATCTCAAAAATGAAAAGTAGAGGAAAAACTAAGTCAAAAAGTGTACCACAGCATTCGGCGGAAGTGCGGGGTTTAAAAGTTACGAACAAGTAATCGCCGGAGGGTATTTTGGTCTTTTCACACCTTAGACCATAAAATTTCAGCACAAGGAGGTTGAGGGGCCAAAATATAATTAAAAGGAAGTCCAAGGGCTTGGGTTGTAAATAAATAAAAGAAGGAGACATTTGGACCAATGAGAATTAGCCATTTTCCCACATATGTGTACCAATGGGAAATCAACATTTACACCATGACATATTAACCCCTCTTGGCTGCCATTTGGAAAAGAGAACACCACAAAAATAAAGCCAAGAACTCTCTTTGTTCTTGCTTGGCCGAAAATAAGAGAAAGGGAAAAGAGAGAGAGATTGTTTTTTTTCAAGTAGCTAATTTTGGAGAATAAAGAGAGGTTGCAAACTTTGGTGGAGATTAAGATTTTAAGGTAAGGAAATTCATCTATGGTTCTATTTCTTTCATTGGTTATAGTATTTGTAAGATACAAGTGAAAGAATAAATATGATGATTATAGAAAATTTAAGAAGTTGAAGAAAAGTGAAAGAGATGATTTGCACATATAAGATTAAGGATAAAAAGGATGACTAGTAGTATTAGTTAGCAAAATAAGGCATGAAGAACTTAAATTTTATTATGTTCTTGACATGGATTTTATGAAAATTATAGGAAATCAAGAAGTGAGAGAGAAGGAAGCAAAGAAGGCATAAAAGAACTAGAAACAAGTGAAAAGAATTAAGGTTTGGTACTTAAATCATTGCCTTTTTAATTAATTCACATATTTTGCATTATGGGACTTTTGAAATGGTTTTGAAATAATGTTATTATGTGTGGTAAATATGTGGGAAAGTGCTCTTGAACCATTTGTAATCAATTGATTGTGAAAAGAATGAAAGCAAAACAAACTAGCTAAACTTTGCTCAATTATCCATAAACTTTGATGAACTTTTAATCACTCCTTTGGTTTGATTTTTGAAAGAGGGACCCTTAGTCCTTCAATGGTATCACAAAAGGAGTCTAAAAATCAATTTTGCAAGAAGAAAATGAATTTCCCTCAAGTTTTGAAAATTGGGCCGGATGGTCCCTTTTGGGCACCATTCTGCAGCTTTCATTTTGGGCAGTCCGTTGAAGGGGCAAACGAAAGAATTTTTCGACGAAATTTTACATGCATTTAGTTAACTTATGAAAGTGTTTTCCTGAAAAACTTCATCCAAAAATAAGGTTGTTTACTTGGTCAAAACTGTTGCCAAAGTTGACTGGTTTTCAGCAGTAAAAACAGATTTTATTATTTAGTTGTCGCGCGCCATTGCGTTGCCGATTTTACGCACCGCGCTACTATTCATTTGGTCATTTTTCTAAATGTGTTAAAACTTGAATATTATGATATAGAGTGATGTTATATCATTTAAAATGACACGAAAGGGGTTGGAATTGTAACACCCCCACATCCAATACACACACACTACAAACACCACAATGTAGTATACGTGCACTGAACATAGGGATGCTACGGATTTTATTAACATTCAAAAAAAAAACATTTTATATAATACCATCATCTTTCTCAATATACATTATAGATAATAAGTAATCAATTTGTAATATAAAACAAAGTAGATATATAAATACATTTAGTTAATACGCAGCGGAATCTAAAAAATATTTACCTATATGAAAACACTTGAATACATATTTACAATTATACATATATTTACTTTATAAACAAAACTTTACAAAATATAGAAGAGTTATACATGATTGGCAAATCTTCTCTGATCTTTAAGTCCCTAGTTCATGTAGTATCATATGCATTATCAATTGTAAGATCAAACTCAACCATGTATGAAGAACAAAAACCAAACACAGTAACCAACACACCCAAGGGACACGGCCAAGCTTGTGGCCGTGTCTCCCAAAACAAATTGGCAGTGGCAGACACTGGCATGAGACACGGCCGTGTCCTCTCCAAAAACTCACACACACGGCCAAATTTCCTTGGACTTGGCCGTGTCTCTCCAAAACATTAAGTCTTGGCCGTGTCTCTTCTTTGGTTTTGGCCGTGTTACTCATGAACAAACCCTAACCAAAGCCAACACTCTTCTAAATGCATTCTAACACCTTATGCACAACACAAACTCATTCAAATGGATGCAATCAATGACATACACACATATCTTACATAATCATCACAATAATCACTTAAACAACACATTAACATCACATTTAAACACAAGCCATCTCAAAACCCTAATTCCAACATCCTTCATAATCTTTCACTATTAACCTCTACATAACTTACCATATTCAAAACCAAACCCACACCAATTAAATCTTTTAACTTGCAATCAATTTAAACACTTGTAAACACATCTCAAACACACCAAATCAAGATTCCAACCAATCAAACCTCACATCAAACATAACTTCAAAAATAACCAAAGCAACAAGAGAATACTTACCTTAAATGAAGAAATTCCACAAATCTCTAGCCAAATCCTTTGATTCCTTCTTCAATTTGGTTCTAGCATCAAGCACACCTCTCTTGCTCTCTCTTTTCTTCAATGGCCGGCACACACATCAGAAGAGAAGAAGAATGAATACAAATCAATCATTTCTTCTTCTTTAAATCTCCACCACAAAATTTAACAAAACAATTACCAAAACACCCCTCATCACTTAATTTTGCTTTTGTCCCTTGCATGCCCAAATATGTAATTTCACAAATCTCAAATAAAATATCTTCTTGCATTGACTCTCTATTTGACTTATGTATATGTTAGTTATATCATCATATAAACAACATATAAACTTGTCTCTAAACCCTCTTTCTTTCCCAAAACACATATACATAAACATTCTCTTCTCAATTTCTTTTCTTAACACATAACATATACATTCAATCCAATTTACAACAATAACATAACCAATACTTCTAGGACAAACATGAGGATATTACAATTCTCCCCCTCTAAAAAGAAATTTCGTCCTCGAAATTACCTGATATCAAGTCTGAAACAACTGAGGATATTGCTCTCGCATAGATTGTTCACTTTCCCAAGTTGCCTCTTCCTTTCCATGATTCTTCCACAAAATCTTCACCAATGGCACTCTCTTGTTTCTCAACTCTTTCACTTCACGTGCCAAGATAGCAACTGGTTCCTCTTCAAACGTCAAATCTGGGGTCAGTTCGATAGATTCAAATGGCAACACATGAGATGGATCCGACCTGTACTTTCTCAACATAGAAACATGAAATACATTATGAATACGATCCAACTCAGGTGGCAAAGCGAGTCGATAAGCAACTGGCCCAACTCTTTCCAAAACTTCATACGGTCCAATGAAACGATGACTCAATTTTCCTTTCCGACCGAACCTCAAGATCTTCTTCCAAGGAGATACTTTCAAAAATACCTTATCTCCAACATCAAACTCTATGTCTCTCCTCTTCAGATCTGCATAAGACTTCTGTCGGTCTGAAGCTGCTTTCAACCTGCCTCGAATCAATTTTACTTTCTCTTCAGTTTCTTGAATCAAATCAGGTCCAATCAACTTACCATCTCCAAGTTCACTCCAACAAAGAGGTGTCCTACACCGTCTACAATACAGTGCTTCGAATGGTGCCATACCAATGCTAGATTGGTGACTGTTGTTGTAAGCAAACTCCACAAGAGGTAAAAATCTATCCCAACTTCCGGAGAAATCAATGACACAGCTCCTCAACATGTCCTCGACAATCTGTATCACCCTCTCTGACTGTCCATCCGTCTGTGGATGAAAAGCAGTGCTGAAGTGCAGTCGAGAACCCAAAGCACCATGCAAACTCTTCCAAAACCTTGAAGTAAACCGGGGATCTCGATCAGACACTAAAGAAATTGGAACACCATGTAACTTCACAATCTCATGAATATACAGCTCAGCTAACCTCTCCAAAGAGTAATCCATCCGAACCAGAAGAAAATGAGCTGTCTTAGTCAATCTATCCACAATCACCCATATAGTATCATGCTTCCTTTGTGTCAATGGCAACCCAGACACAAAATCCATTGTCACTTTTTCCCACTTCCATTCAGGTACTGACAACGGTTGAAACAACCCGGTTGGAACTTGATGCTCTGCTTTTACCTTCTGACAAGTGAGACATTTCGATACAAACTCAGCAATGTCTCTCTTCAACCCAATCCACCAGTAATGCTGTCTCAAATCATGATACATCTTAGTATTGCCCGGATTCATAGCAAACACTGACTGATGTGCTTCTTCTAGAATAATCTTTTTCAAATTAACATCATCGGGTACACACAATCTGTTCTTAAACCAGAGACTCCCATCATTTCTCACAATAAAATCTCTACTTTTCCCGTTCTGGCAATCTGACACAATCTTTCGAATCTTCTCATCAGCCAACTGAGCCTCTTTAATCTGATCCAACAAAACTGGTTTCACATGCAACTGTGCTAACAATGCACCATCATCACAAGATACAAAACTGGAATGCAAAGCTCTCAACTCAACAAGCAACGAGAGCGAATAAACAGTTAAGCCTGCTAAAGACTTCCGACTCAAGGCATCAGCAACAACATTTGCTTTACCTGGATGATAATCAATCAAGCAGTCGTAGTCTTTAATCAATTCCAACCATCTCCTCTGCCGAAGATTGAGCTCTTTTTGGACACCCAAATATTTCAAGCTTTTGTGATCAGTGTAGATGAAACATTTCTCCCCAAACAAATAGTGTCGCCAAATCTTCAATGCAAACACAATGGCTGCTAGCTCCAAATCATGGGTCGGATAATTAAGCTCATGCGGTTTCAACTGTCGAGATGCATAAGCTATAACTTTACCTTCTTGCATCAGCACACACCCCAAATCCCTTTGTGAAGCATCACTGTAAATCACATATGGTTTGCCTTCTACAGGTAAAGTAAGAACAGGCGCTTGAGTCAACATTTCTCTCAACTGCTCAAAACTAGCCTGACACTGATCCGTCCACACAAATCTAACTCCCTTACGAAGTAATCTGGTGAGTGGAGTAGCTATCAAAGAAAATCCTTTCACAAACAGTCGGTAATATCCTGCCAAACCCAGAAAACTTCTAACTTCAGTCACAGACTTGGGTGGATTCCAATTCAGAATAGCTTCAACTTTACTCGGATCAACACTAATACCCTCTACTGAAACTATATGACCGAGAAAAGCTACTTAGTCCAACCAAAACTCACACTTCGACAGTTTAGCAAACAACTGCTTCTCTCTCAAAATCTGCAACACAATCCGCAGATGCTTGTCATGTTCCTCTCTATTCCGCGAATATACCAGAATATCATCAATAAACACTACCACAAACTGATCCAAATAGGGCCTAAACACCCTATTCATCAAATCCATAAAAGCTGCCGGTGCATTCGTCAGACCAAAAGGCATAACTAGAAACTCATAATGCCCATACCTGGTCCGAAAGGCGGTCTTAGGAACATCTTCAGCTCTGACTCTCTACTGATGGTACCCTGATCTCAAATCAATTTTAGAAAACACAGCTGCACCCTTCAATTGATCAAAGAGGTCATCAATTCTAGGCAAAGGATATTTATTTTTAATAGTCACCTTGTTCAATTGCCTATAATCGATACACAACCTCATAGTACCATCTTTCTTCTTCACAAATAGCACAGGAGCTCCCCAAGGAGAAACACTGGGGCGAATAAATCCTTTGTCCAACAACTCCTGCAATTGCACTTTCAACTCCCTCAATTCTGCTGGTGCCATTCTATAAGGAGTAATAGAGATAGGAGTGGTACCAGGCAACAATTCAATACCGAACTCCACCTCTCTCTCAGGAGGCAACCCTGACAACTCCTCTGGAAATACATCTGGAAACTCAGCAACTGTGGCAATACTATCAATAGGGGAACCCTTCACTCTAGTATCTACCACATGAGCAAGATAGGCTTCACACCCCTTTCTAATCAATCTCCTAGCTGCAACAGCTGAAACAAATAAGGAGGCTAGCTGTTCCTGCTCATTAGATACTATCACCTCTCTACCATCAACAGTTCTCAAAGAAACAATTTTCCTTTTACAGTCTACCACAGCTCCATGTCTAGATAGCCAGTCCATACCTAGAATCACATCATATTCCTTAAATGGCATCTCAATCAAGTCTCCAAGGAACTCTTCACCTTTCACCCTCACTGCACTATCTCGGTGCACCTTGCTCACAATCACACTATGCCCTAAAGGATTTGTCACCAACACATCAAATCCTAGGGATTCAGCATGCACATCAGACAAAGGCAAAACAGATGCACTAATATATGAATGTGTGGAACCCGGATCAATCAAAGCAAGTACGGAAAAACCAAATAAGGAAAAAGTACCAGCTATGACTGCCGAAGCATCTGGCTGCCTTTGCATAACATATATCCTCTGGGAAGATCCAACCTCCTTTGGTCTACTCTCCCTGGATGTAGAACCTCCTCTAGCACTGAACCCAGATCTGCCTCCTCTACTGACACCTCTGCCTCCTCGACCTCCCCTCACACTAGGTCGAGAAGCTGCAGTATCAACTAACATCTGTTCTTGCCTCTCAAGACAATCTCTAACAAAGTGATCTGGTGATCCACATCTGAAACAAACCCCTGCTACACCAGTCTTCCAACAAGGACCACCATGTGGCCTACCACAATGAATGTAGATGGGAAGAGTGGATCTCTGAATCATTGGGGTCGGAGCACTTGCCATTGAAGCTGCAGGTCTAAATCTCTATCTCTGAAACTGCACTGACCTACCAGCTGGTCTCTGACTCCTACTAACCCGAGGAACAAAGCTTCCTTTACCTCTCTTAGCAGAAGAAGACCCTGCCTCAAACTGGGGCCTCCTAACCCTAACCTCTTCCTCTGAAGCAGCTGCAATAACTTGAGCTCGCTCTACACTTCGAGCTGCTGCCACTAGCTGGGAAAAATCACGATATCTAGATCCAGCCACTAAGCACATGATAGAGGGCCTCAATCCCTCCTCAAATCTCCTGCATCTATCTATCTCATCAGCTATAATGCCCCCAGCATACTGGCTTAATCGAATAAACTCAACCTCATATTCAGTTACAGTCTTGCTGTCTTGCTTCAAGCTCAAGAACTCCATCTTCTTCATGTCTTTGTACTCCCTAGGAGTATACTTCAATTCAAATTCTCTCAGAAAATCCGCATATGACAAGGTTGGTGGATCATCCATAGAATGGGGCACTGTCTTCCACCAGTCGTATGCATCCTTCTGTAGCAAAGATCTTGCATAGTCAAACTTTTCCTCTGAGGTGGCTTGCAACTGAATAAAGATCCTCTGTACTTTATCAAGCCATTGCTCCGCTACAGCTGGATCAACTGTACCAAGGAAATCCTTCGCTCCATACTTCCTTAGTTTATCATAGTGCCTCATTGGTACTAAAGGCTGAGGGGGTGGTGGCTGTGGTTGCACTAGTGCTTGCCTAAAAGCCTCTACCACATTCCTAACCCAAGCTGGAGGAACCTCCTCACCAACTGGTCTCCCCGACACCGAAGCAGGTGCCTCCCCAGCACTAACAACTCTAGCTCCATCCTCAGGAGCAAGGCTCTCCGCACTTCCCTCAACTGACTGACGCGACTGAGGATCCATCACAACCTATGTCTGCAAACACAGCAGAATACTTCTTATTAAAGATCAGAGATTGCCAATCCCAAACATATATGTTATTCAAAACCACTTTTTAAGTAAAAATATTCTTTTTATTACATTTTACCTAGGTTGAGAATCTCAAACCTAGGCTCTGATACCAAAACAATTGTAACACCCCCACATCCAATACACACACACTACAAACACCACAATGTAGTATACGTGCACTGAACATAGGGATGCTACGGATTTTATTAACATTCAAAAAAAAACATTTTATATAATACCATCATCTTTCTCAATATACATTATAGATAATAAGTAATCAATTTGTAATATAAAATAAAGTAGATATATAAATACATTTAGTTAATACGCAGCGGAATCTAAAAAATATTTACCTATATGAAAACACTTGAATACATATTTACAATTATACATATATTTACTTTATAAACAAAACTTTACAAAATATAGAAGAGTTATACATGATTGGCAAATATTCTCTGATCTTTAAGTCCCTAGTTCATGTAGTATCATATGCATTATCAATTGTAAGATCAAACTCAACCATGTATGAAGAACAAAAACCAAACACAGTAACCAACACACCCAAGGGACACGGCCAAGCTTGTGGCCGTGTCTCCCAAAACAAATTGGCAGTGGCAGACACTGGCATGAGACACGGCCGTGTCCTCTCCAATAACTCACACACACGGCCAAATTTCCTTGGACTTGGCCGTGTCTCTCCAAAACATTAAGTCTTGGTCGTGTCTCTTCTTTGGTTTTGGCCGTGTTACTCATGAACAAACCCTAACCAAAGCCAACACTCTTCTAAATGCATTCTAACACCTTATGCACAACACAAACTCATTCAAATGGATGCAATCAATGACATACACACATATCTTACATAATCATCACAATAATCACTTAAACAACACATTAACATCACATTTAAACACAACCCATCTCAAAACCCTAATTCCACCATCCTTCATAATCTTTCACTATCAACCTCTACATAACTTACCATATTCAAAACCAAACCCACACCAATTAAATCTTTTAACTTGCAATCAATTTAAACACTTGTAAACACATCTCAAACACACCAAATCAAGATTCCAACCAATCAAACCTCACATCAAACATAACTTCAAAAATAACCATAGCAACAAGAGAATACTTACCTTAAATGAAGAAATTCCACAAATCTCTAGCCAAATCCTTTGATTCCTTCTTCAATTTGGTTCTAGCATCAAGCACACCTCTCTTGCTCTCTCTTTTCTTCAATGGCCGGCACAAACATCAGAAGAGAAGAAGAATGAATACAAATCAACCATTTCTTCTTCTTTAAATCTCCACCACAAAATTTAACAAAACAATTACCAAAACACCCCTCATCACTTAATTTCGCTTTTGTCCCTTGCATGCCCAAATATGTAATTTCACAAATCTCAAATAAAATATCTTCTTGCATTGACTCTCTATTTGACTTATGTATATGTTAGTTATATCATCATATAAACAACATATAAACTTGTCTCTAAACCCTCTTTCTTTCCCAAAACACATATACATATACATTCTCTTCTCAATTTCTTTTCTTAACACATAACATATACATTCAATCCAATTTACAACAACAACATAACTAATACTTCTAGGGCAAATATGAGGATATTACAGGAATAATCAGAAAGGCATCATGAGAAGTTATCCTAGTAATATATGCATTATGGAAAAATCATGACCTATTGAATATCATGACCAAAGTAATTTAATAAATTATTTATGCTCTACTTGGTATATCAGAACCCTTGAGATAAGGGTATGATGCATCATATTATTACTGCAGTACTGCTTATGACATGATATGATATTCCGGCTGAAGGCCGATGATTACAATGACATGATCAATGATGCAATGATAATGGCCATTGGCACATGTGCAAGAATTATGATGAAAGATAATGAAATATGATCATGACGAGATATGTTTATCATGACCCTTCCTTATCCGCTGACGTTCTGTTAAACCAGTAGAGCAACCAAAATGATAAAAGCAAAAAAAAATGATTTAAATTCAAATTATTCAGTCAAGCCTTTTTACCATCTGTGTTTTGTATTTATTCCTTTCAAGTATTTAAAGTATATAAATGTATGTTCAAATCATTCTTTCATTTTATTTATTTATTGCAATGATTTAAGTACCCACTAAGAAATTGCTTAGCGAGTTTAGTTTCCATCTAAACTCGTACGTTAAAAGAGGAGACGAGATTGCAGCATGTCCTGTGCAGCTGGCCTTGACTGCTACTTTGGGTAGGAGTTTGGATATGATTGATTGTAGCAATATGGCATGTACATAAGC